>JAOWBP010002392.1:18895366-18926709 GCA_028571105.1 Tragopan temminckii | reverse complement strand
GAAGGGGGATTCAGGTTATGATTATCTGATCCAAACCAAAAAGAACTACACATAGAAGCAAAGGTTAATGATGAAAACTCGTGTTTCTGAAGGCAGGGTGGTACTGCAGCTGCCAGCTGCACCAGGACTCAAGAAGGTAGAGCTCTAATCCCTGCTCTGTCTCTAATACAACCATCAGTAATGGGGAACATCTAAATTACCCCTGCAAAAACCTTGGCTTCAGAGAAAGTATGTAGACACTGAAAAGCGAATTATAGTCCTGTCCTTTCTTCCTTAAAATGTACAGTCCTCACTGTCAGTATTTAAGAGACACATGAGAGCCAGACCTGAGGACAGAACTGCCAGAAACAGCCTTCCAAAATTCTGCCATATACCACAGTTAGAGAAGTTACAGAGACCAACAGCAGCCACTGAGGCTGAACTAAAGAACCCAAATTCTGAGAGTAGCACATCTTCTGCTAAGCTTCCCCGTGTCCGTGCCTTCTGCTTCTTTTCAGGAAAGCAAACCACAAACCTTCCCAGCTCCCCATAGTCATTGGAGCTGGTTTGTGCTGGCACAATGTGTTATTATTTTGGGGCAGAGTGGCTGGAAAGCTGTACAGAGAAAAAGGATCTGGGGGTGTTAGTCGTCAGCCAGCTGAACATGAGCCAGCACTGTGCCCAGGTGGCAAAAAAGGCCAATGGCATCCTGGCTTGTGTCAGAAATACTGCAACCAGCATAAGCAGGGAGGTGATTATCCCTCTGGACACAGCTCTGGTGAGGCCGCATCTCAAGTGCTGTGTTCAAGAAAGACATCAAGGCCCTGGAGCATTTTCAGAGAAGGGAACAGAACTGTGCAAGGTCTGGAGCACACAAGGGTCTTATGAGGAGCAGCCAAGGGAGCCGTAATTGTTCACTCTGAAGAAGAGGAGGCTCAGGGGAGACCTTATGGCTCTCTATGACTCCCCGAGAAGAGACTGTGGCAAGGTGGGGGTCTGCCTCTTACCCCAGGTAACAGCAATAGGATGTCAGGTAATTTAAGTTGCACCAGGGAAGGTTCAGGTTGGATATTAGGAAACATCTATTCTCAGGAAGAGTGGTGGTGCATTGGAACAGGCTCCCCAGGAAGGTGGTGGAGTCACCATCTCTGGAGGTGTTCAAGAACCATGGAGATGTGGCACTGAGGGACATGATCAGTGGGCATGGTGGGGCTGGGTTGGTGATTGGACTTGGGGATCCTAGTGGTGTTTTCCAACCTTGACGGTTCTGTGATTCTATGACTCTATTTTTTGTCCTTTCTCCAGCAGGGGCTGGAGAAGCTGTTGCAGCAGGACGGTAATTCGGCTGCAAGAAGGGCTTTGGCAGAACCTGGCTGCTGTACATGTTAAGATAGGAAGGGTACAGCTGTAAGGGCTTATAAGGACTGGCAGCATGGAGCGCTAAGTGTTGAGACCTACCGGGTTTCCTTGCAGTCTCCACCTCAAACAGGATGGAGAGCTTTCACAGCAGCTCCTCCAATACCACTTAATGCTATCACTCGCAGGCTTCAGGGAAGCTTGAATACCAGCATTCACTGCAGGCAGGGTGTACGCACACCTCCTTTTTGCTAACCCCTAATGTATTCATTGCCTTATTTTCATACATGCTGATTGAATAGCGATTTATCCCTCCAGTGCAAGGCTGGTCCTTCCATACTAAATGTGAAATCTTTATTCCAACCAATGTCTAAATCATTGTTTTCTGGCGGCACAGATCATGTGGCAGAGATTATTAATAGCTCTGGTCTCTACACCACTTGACACGGCGCTCCAGCTGTCATTCTGCTCCCTGGCTCGTATGATTCTTGCACTGGTGAAGTGCCAGGCTCGGGCCGAGCCCATCAGTCACTGTCAGGCGGCACCCGGTGATGAATAGCCCCGCAAGCGCCGTGGCGGGCCCAGCTCCCGTTCACACGCGCCTGACTTTCACCAGCTCCGGCCCGCCAGCTGAGGCTGGGCCTGCCGAGGTGGGCTGCGGCGACCTGGAAAGAGCACCTCCCGCACCCCGGATTAGTTAAAAATGAAACAAATCCTAATGCGATCATGTCACTAATTATGCATTTAATTCAGTTATGAGGAGCTAATGGCTCCCTCAGTGACAGCTTTCACTGCTAAAAGGCAATTCATTCCTGAAACTGAGAAATCTAATTACACAAAATGCTTCGTCCTAATCCTTTCAAAGAATAATCTTATTTGTAGACATTAACATCCCAGATGCTGCTGCTGTTTGTCCATTATGACAGTGTTTGTCCTGAATAATGTATAAATAGCTCTTTCTGGACAGTTGCATGTCACTAAATCAATACAATTTGCTGCCTTCTGTTACATTAAGTCAGCCTGGGCAAGCTGGAGAAAATTAACCTTTTGTTTCCCACTCAAAAGGGCCTTTGAAATTAGAAACAAGAAAGGGTTGGAGGGCCTATGGGAATCATGAGATCTCTTTTTTTAAGCCCGCAAAAGCATTCAGCAGATCTGCAGGCTGGTGATGGATCTGCCTTCCGAAATATTGGCAACACATTGCCAGGCAGCAGAGAAGACACAAAAGGGAAAATGGTGCCTTCCTTTCTCATCTCTTCCTTAAACGTTTCACGTTTCTTTTACCAAAGCAGCTTAATTACAGTAAACTCCCACTGTAGTGTTTTGTTGTCAAGGGAACAGTGCTGCTGCTGAGCTGTTCCTTACCAGTTGTCGTGGCACACACTGTGAGTAAGGTGAGTAACATCCCCGCTGTGTGGCTCTCTACACAAAAAGCCTTCAAACAGATGAAAGATCCTACAGAATGTCTTTTCCTTACGTTGCATATACATGAAAAGATCAGCTGAAGATATGCATCTTCAAACAGAAGTACCACCAAATCACAGAATTACTTTGGCTGGAGGAAACCTTAAAGACCACTTAGACTCAATTCCCCTGCCATGGGCAGGCTTGCCAACTTGTGACCACTGACAACCACTAAATCAGGCTGCCCAGGATCCCAAATGCGGAGACGGATTTCCATCTTGTAGCCTATTTATTTCATACATCATAGCTACCTTCATCTGTTTCTATGTTGAAGGACCAACTCTCCCCTAGGTCTACTAAAAGAGTTCCAAACTTCCATGGCATATGCCAGTAGTAGCTCAAGGGATACTCTGAGGATTTATCAAATCTCCTCCTTACGGAAGCCTCCAGGACTTATGGTTTGTAAATCATGAACCAAGGACCCACTGGAACCTCCCTCTCAGCGTTTGGCAGGCATTAGGAGGGTAGCTGAGCAGTGCTCAGGGTGGAGGAGAGGGCTCTGTGTGAACTCATTACCAAACCCATTCTTCAATTCAAAGTAAGCACGAAGGGTACGTACTCAATGTTCCACTATAAAGCTATTAGGAAACGAAGCTCTTGGAAAAAGTCCAGCACTAAGAAATTATGTCCAAGCTCCTTGCAAAGTAGCAGTGACACCTTCAGCTCTTATTTTCCCTTCGTTTGTCCATTCAGGCAGCCTAAGAGCAATGGCACTAATTCACTGCCTTCCTGAAACAGCACTGAGGGAATTCGGCAAGCAGAAAGTCTGGGGGCAAATTACACAGTGACCTACTACCCAAGAAAGTGCAGAGAGTGAGTGAGAAGACATCAAGGGTCTCAACTGTGATTTGACATGCTGTTTGGGCTCTGACTACCACACAGGTCCTCTTGCTGTATTCCCAAGATTTTCCATGGAGACAGCCAGATCTGCAGGGGCTGGGGGACATAGATACACAGTTATGTCAGGTCAGCACTTTCCACATGTATTAAATGTATTTAAAATATTCACTGTATCCATTTGAATATTTTTAGGGGGATTAATTGTTCAAATCTAAGAAGTTTATGCCACTCTAATGGACTACTAATGGAAGAAGCTTTTTAAAAAAGCTCTGCATTGTTCTGAGCCCGGACTGTGACCCAGCCACCAGGTATAATACGTACCAGTATCTATCTTACCCCGTGAAATTTAGATTGCAAATCCATTATGATAGAGTCTGTGTCTTTATGTATTGTGCACTGCTGAGCAAGCTCACAGAGCTCAATAAATAATAAATGGTAGGAACTTGACCTTGAATATTAAACGTGATCTGAACGATTCTTTGCCTGGGATTTCAGGATCCTTTTTCCCCCAGTAGCTTTGCCGTGGGCAGCTGTGACGGAACAGAGAAGCTACCCCTGCATTCTTGTAGGGTTGGGTCTGATCCCGAGCCACAGCTGTTTCACGTGCTGACAAAACAAAAGGGATGGCACTGTCCGCTCTAGTGGCTGGTAGGGGATGCCAACGCAGGCAGCTCACCACTGCCAACCTTATCCATGGAGTTTCCCACTCCTGTCTGCGTGGCAGACTTGTCTTGCGTGAGCTCACTCAGGCAGGAAACCACATATGTCAAATCATCTTGAGAATACTATTTCCCCTTGACCATCTCAAAAGTAATTCCTGCATTAGTTGAAGGAAGACAGTGATAAAATGCGCAAGAACCGTCTGCTGGCCACAGTGGTTATAGTCAGTGCCTGGAACCTCATTTGGAGAACAGGATATCGCAAGGTTACTAATTTATTGCTGGCAGTGAAGAGGCCACATAGAAAGGGCTTCCTTGCAGCTCTCATGATAAATAATAGTTCCCTCCCTGCTTAGTCAGGAACTAGTGCTTAGTGGTGGGTTTAGTTTTCATTTAATTAAACAAATCAGACACAGTCTCTGGTTTCTGGTAAGGAAAGACCACAGAAACTGGCAGATGAAGAGCTGGGAGGGAGAGGAGGCAAATCATGACATATCTTCCTTCCCAAGGGAGTCATAGGTCTTCAGAAAAGCCTTTTCACCCCTGATCACATAGTCTGCCATGTCTTACTGCACTGACAACAGAGCTGGCTAGATGAGAGAACCACGTCCACTACTGTAGGTGTGGAATTAGAGATCCAGAACAGAGAGGAAAGCATAGGTGTGTAGATATGTATTACATCACCAAGTCCACCTCCTGATTAAAAAGGGCACTGCAATAGTATCAACAGGAACAAGAAGACAATCCCTTGAATCACAGAATCGTTAAGGTTGGGAAAGACCACTAAGATCATTATGTCCAACCATCCACTTACTACCAATATTGCCCCCTAAATCATGTCCTTAAGTACTATATCTGCCCTTTCCTCGAATACCTTTGGGGATGGTGACTCCATCATCACCCTGGACAGCCTGTTCAGCACCTGACCACTCCTAATTTCCTAATATCCAACATGAACCTCCCCTGGTGCAACTTAAGGCCACTTCCTCTCATCCTATTGATGGTTACACAGGAGCAGAAGCCGACCCACCACCTCGCCATAACCTCCTTTCAGGCAGTTGTAGAGAGCAACAAGGTCTCCCTTGAGCCTCCTCTTCTCCAGACTGAACAATCCCAGTTCCCTCAGTCACTCTCCATGAGACTTGTGCTCCAGACCCTTCACAGCTCCACTGCCCTTCTCTACAAGCCTCTTGAGTTTCCAGTCAAGGAAAGATCTGAGCCCATCCTACCAAAGCGGAAAACACAGACTGGCATCCTAGCAGGGCACACATGTGCCAAGGGATCAGTTCAGGATAAACAAGCCAGGGAACACAAGTTTCTGACCTTTTGCCTCAAGGATGCTGTTCTTTTGTTTCCCAAGTGAGCTTTAGCTTTATCTAGTGTTATCATCAGGCATCTGAAATTAAAAAAGAGCATCACAAAGCATTTCTCAACTAAGTCCTATTGTCACAATCTGGAATAGTTTCCAAAAGGAAAATCTATCACAGTGCCATTTACAAGGAAAGTGATTAATATATTCTTTTTATATTCTAAAATACACCTATAGAAAGTGGCTGGGTACTGGCTACAGCGCCATAGTTTTCACATGTATTTTTATATATTCTAGGTGTTTGTGTTTTTTTCTTTTTGCTGTGAGATTGTTTAGCAGTCAGAGAGAAGAGAATCACTGTAAACTCAACACTCCTTACGAGGATGGAACAAATAGCATCAGTTTCAGAACTATCAAAAAACTACAGAACTAAGAACTACCTTTAAAATTTAAATAAATAAGGGTTATGTTACCACTTACCCAAGGATCGGAGCAACAACATATTCATTTCAGCTCAGAATAACAAGGTAACCTCAAGCAGCACTGAGAGACTTTGTCCCTTGCAATGCTGTGTTGAGCACACTGCTTGCACTGCACACTCAAAACACCACAGGTACCGCAGAAGTTGTTTGTGCAGCACCTGAAGAGTTAGAGGCTCAGGAAAGACAGCATCTAGCAGGCCACCATCAGCTCTGCTCTGCACTAAGCTCACTGCAACATTTGTGTCTGCCTGAGCAGGCCTGGGTGGTCAGGCAGAAAACACAGCTGAGCAGCAGGGCTCGGGCACCCCTCCATCACTGTCACTAAGTGAAACGGAGGACCCTTACATCATTTCATTTACTATTTCAATGATTACATAGATCATTGCCTTCTCATTGTTTCAGTGATAGATTTAATTAACTTCCAATTAATCACAGAGGGTGATATTTAATGCTCAGCCCTGCACCAAGCGCAGTGTCACAGACCAAAGAATATATTTTGAAGGCTTCAGTAATCAAGAGGTCATGGAAGATAGATGTTGCTCACCAAAAAGAGAGAGAGAGAAGATAAATTTGTGCGTCTGCTCTGCTCTAGCTAACTGTTTTAGGGTGATCATTTCACATCCAAATTATAACTTTCCAAAAGGTCCACCCATGCACAAAGCCAGATAAAAAGGAGAAGGCAGGGGGCAGGTAATAGGGTCATCTTAGAGACTCCATAGGTCTGTAATTCCTATCTGAAGGCAGCAGTAGCAGCATTTGCAGCTGCAGTGGTTAAAGCCCTGACAAATTAGAGGAATTTTCTGTTGGATGGAACTTAAAAAAACAAATAAACAAACAAACAAACAAAAAACTTAAACCCTGACAAATTAGAGGAATTTTCTGTTGGATGGAACTTAAAACAAACAAACAAACAAAAAAACTAAACCCAAATCAATGACAAAAGGAAGAGTTTCATCTCATTAGGAGTGATTACATGCAGCATAAACCCTAAATCTCATCTGCTGCCTTTCTAGTGGCAGGATGTCAATGTCAGGCCATGTGCCAGTGGCCTTTTAGAAGGGTTTCCCAAGGCCTCTGTTAGAAATAAAAAAAATGCCTACAGACACAATGCCTAACAGGACTAACCATTTGGTCTGAAAGAAAAGACAACTGCATTGAGACTAGGCAGTAACGAGAACCCAGAGAATCTGGAAGGACCAGAAAGAAAGAGGAAACCAGCTCTGGTTTGAAGAAGCCATGGGATCTGGGACATTATCCATGAGATATGTCAAGAAGTCCCTGAGAAAGGGGAAGGCTCAGACAGAGAGGTCAGGCAGGCTGGGGCAGCAATGCAGAAAGTCAGGTATGCACTGGACTTGCCCCTTGCTGCGATCACAGAATCACAGAATCACCAGGGTTGGAAAAGACCTCTAAGATCCCCATGTCCAACCACCAACCCATCCCCACCATGCCCACTAACCACATTTCTCAGTGCCACATCCATATGGCTGTTGAACCCCCCCAAGGACTCACCTCCACCACCTCCCTGGGCAGCCTGGGCCAGTACCTCATCACTCCTTCTGAGGAGAAGTTTTTCCTAATACCCAGCTGGAACCTCCACTGGAGGCCAGTCCATCCTTGGTTGCTCACCCATGCTGGCCTCACACTTCTGGCTCAAGCAGGTCCCTGAACCACTACTTTCCTCTCTGCCTACAGAGAGGCCGTCTACTGCCAGTCTCAGCACCTGTCTTTCATTCCACAAAGAGCCATGGGAGAGAAGGAATGCTCTCAGATCCTTGTAACCAGCGAAACACCTAAACCTTTCCTGTCTGGGGCAACTGTTCCACAGTGTGTAGTGCAAAAGCAAATACAGCAAGAAAGAAGCAAGTCCGTGCTTGTGGAGAAATCTTCCCGTAAGGACTTCTCCCATGTGGGCAGTCCTGGCCAACTTGACACTGTGATAGTAAATTCAGCAATGTGCATGTGTGTGCATGTGTGAGTGGGACAGAGGCACAGCAGGAAAGCTTCTAACAAATGCAGAGTATGATTCTTCCCTTTCCTTTCCTATGGCTAATCTCTGAGTGCAAAGTAATTATCTTTCTCATGACTTTAAATCTCTCTCTCTGGTATATTCTTGCCTGTCCGACATGACTTTACAGCTCCTTCATCTGGCACACAGCTGGCATGCCTCACGGTGGATTCCTCTAAAGAGTGATTTAAAGTTGCTTTCCATCAGTGTAAAACTAATGAGCAAGAAACATCTTGACACATGGTAACTGTAAGCAACACACTTGGTCAGCTGTGCACAAGAAAGACACCCTCACTTAAAGCTTTCCAACTGTTCCTGTACAAGCACTCACAAGGCTCAAAGCTCAGGATGCTTATTTATTGGTATCTTCACTTACCCAGGTGTCTCTTTTCAGATAGACACTCCACATTTCCAATACATCTTCCCATCTGGAAGCGCTGCTTCTCTCCCCCTCTGTTTCTAGAGATGCACACTGAAACCGATCAGAGTTTTAAATCACAGGACATGCTGACTGCTTTTAGTTTTGCAAAATATATATTTTTTTAAGTTAAAAAAAAAAAAAAAATCAACCTGAAGCTTTTTCTGTAGCCCTGAGCACCAGGGTATCTCAGCAGCCTGTCCCAACAGGATGAACACAGCCTGCTAGCTTCACCAGTGTGATCCTGGATTTACCTCAGCTGAACCAAAACACTGTGAAATTATTTCAGATTTACACAGGCATACATGAGAAGAGAGTTTTGACCCCATCCAATTTATTTTCATTTCTCCCCCGTGAAACAGAGAAGCCTGAGCATAAATGAAACCTTGAGCCAGTCTTTTCTAACACAAATAACTAAAGCTAGACACCAAGCAGGCTCAGGCCTTTAAAGATAAGCATCCCCATTTACTTTACCTCCATCTAAATAACAGTTTGTCGGCATTTCAAGGATTCGGCTCACTTGAAAGCCAGCCTCATATTTAGAACCTAGATGTGATTTTGTGGTCATTTTCAAAACCATGAATGCAACTGAGGTGATACTCACTACTGGAACTCAGTATTTAACAGCTGAGTGTTTGAAACTCCATGCTTCATGGCCACATTCTTCACAGCCAAAATTTAAAACACATTATCTGTAACATATTCTTTAAACACAAAATCATCTGTGGAGAGAGAATGTCTTCCCCTATGTAAGATCACTCAGTAAATTCTTGTGGAGTCCTAAGACTCTCTAAGGCAAATGTTTCTGTCTTACTTGAATATACATAAGGCAAGGCTTGTATGATTCCAGCCAGATGTAGTTGTGGGAAACAAAACAAACACCACAGAAAGAAGCCTTTACTCACATATGATCTGAAGATAAATGGAAGAACAACTTTTGTGCCTGAAAGTTTGTGTGCTTTTTCCAAAACATAACAGACTTCCTGGAAAGAGGATCCCAAGCCTAGAGGACCATACTCTCCAAGCAGGCCAACATGAGCAAACCAACACCAAACTCACAGGCATTTTCTTTTAAATACTGTCATTTATGAGTCCTTGGTCTACTTTATGCCTTCCTTCTCAGTGCATCCTGAACCTTAATACAAGTAAATGCTTTATCTCTTTCTTGCAGATTAATACTTTGCTATTGCTTTGTTGTATCAATGTATGAGGCTTTCTTTCTTCCTTCTGCTCCGCAAACAGCATTTCCCATTCCCAAAAACAATTCCCTGCCTCCTAGATCCACACAGACAAACGGATCATCTTCTGCACTCCCCAACACCATGGGAAAAATGCTTGCTCTGTCTCCTGCGTGAACAACAGAGCTGACTGTAGAGCACAGTGACATACTTGAACTTCTCCCACTCTGCAACATCTCACTCTATGCCAACCGCAATGCTCACCACAAAATTGCCAAAGAAAAGCAAACAAAAATCAGTTCCTCCCCAATCTAGTCTTTCTGCCTCATTACAGGAAGCACTTCCTCAAAAGTAACTCAAGTCAGTGCTGGGCAGAAATTAAATACGCAGGGAAACTGAGGACAGGCACGTTAGCAAATGTGTGGGCACATACCCATGCACACCATGCTGTCCAGGCGTGTTGCTTTGTCACTGTACAGCTGACAACAGCCTAACAACGAGTCTGCGGTAGAGGAGGATCCTTCATTTGTCTCCTGGCCACAATCCCTCTGAAACACTGGAGAATTAACAGGCATTTCTACTACAACCCCAAAATACTGCACAAACACATCAGGATACTCTAAAAATGAAGCAGGTATAAACCTACTTCCTAGCAAAGCATCGTCACTACTTGCTGGAGGACATGACTGCTAGTTTGTACAAACATGCAATCTCGGTTCATGTAGGATAGCACTGGTGCAGTGCTGTTCCATGGAGGCTGAGTTTCTGCTGTCTGGACTTGGCCTTGCCGATAGAAGTCTTGCTGCTTCCTTAAAAATATCCAGTGCTGGATGCAGCAAATGGCGGAAAAGATGAATTGCTGGTCTGATTTAAAGCAGTTGTAAATTTTTCCAGCTGTCTACCTCTCCACTTACTTTCAGAGGCTATAAAACACCCAGGGATTGAGGAAGACATCTGTGGAGCTGAAGGCTCCTGGACATGCATGCAGTGAGGATAAGCACCAGAGATCCTAAGCAGCTGGATCCCACTAACCTTGAGAGCTTAGGACTCGATCTCTTCCTCTGCAGCTACCAGAATTCATCTCTTGTTTGGGTCAGTGAAGTTAAAAGTTCAGAAAGGATGCCAGGAAGAGAAGAAAGAGACAAGAAAAGAAGGATTTGATCCTTTAAGTAAAGACCAAATCATGTATACCTGCAGTGCTGGAAAACTATTTTGGAAACATCCTTATATTGCCTTGAAAGAGACGACCACCAGACTCACATCCATTCTCAGCCCATCAGAGGTGTCCCTCTGGTCCCTGCCCCACGTGGTGACTCAAGGTTACTCCACTTACAATGTTCATTTTTGCATCCATGAATACACATTAATGTGCCTCCAGACTATTGAGATGGAGTTTTTCAACATCCCCATCACCTTACATTAAAGTCCCTACAGTCTTAATGAGGTGCAATTTCACTTGACTGCACCTTGCATCTCTACTGAATTAAGACCTCTTACACTGGTGCACTCATTGTAACAAAAAATTAAATATATTTCTATACATTCATGTGGCCACCCTCCCTAGCAAATAACAAACAAGAGGGCATCTGCCGACAGCGTCTTGATGGATTTCAATCTTGCAACCTCTGCGTCTCTGCCTCTGACTGCATCAGCTTATTTGGCCTAATTAACCTGAGTTTTCCTTGCTCAACAGAAATCATCCCCATGAAAAAGACATAGCTTGCAGATTCTGAGAAGGGTTTTTCTGTTTTGAAATATGAATGAGAACATGCTCCAGGCCATCTGGCGCTGCCCTTAGTAAATTCCAAAATGAATTTATTACAAATTAAAAAGGAATTTTGGAAGTACATATTTTTCAGATCATTCTAGTGTCTACATATAGCCTGAGACTGCAGAAGTGTGGTGATGTGCAGTCAATATTCGAACCAAGGTTCCCCCCAAAAATCTTTCTCCACTTCTAATGATTAACCCTAAGGGCTGGGCTATTGGTGTTTGTCTGTAGCAGCAGATATCACGGCTTCTCAAAGACAGACTTGTTCTCACGTTGAAATAAGCATCACAAATAATTAATGTCTGGAACACATTTGCCATGTTTCAGTGAGAAATAGGTGTAACCATGAAAGAAGTCAGCAGGACCCACTTGCACAACTCAAAAAAATCGGTTTTCATCCTAGCTGGGTTCCCTCACACCATCAGGCAATGCACTGCAGAGAACAGAGACCTCATTTACCACTGTCCAAAGCAACTGCAGACCTGGAAGCAGCACACCAAACATGTGCAACGCTCAAGATAATACAGTTGTTGTAAAGGCAAGAATTAGCCTGAGCATCATGAACATTAATGCAATTGCACTGCTAATGAGACCTGAGCAAGTAACTCCATATGGCGATGCACCAAACTACTTGG
This sequence comes from Tragopan temminckii, assembly GCA_028571105.1. Classification (NCBI taxonomy): domain Eukaryota; kingdom Metazoa; phylum Chordata; class Aves; order Galliformes; family Phasianidae; genus Tragopan; species Tragopan temminckii. Next base: position 18,914,610 of record JAOWBP010002392.1, on the reverse strand, counting down.
GGAGTTCAGCAGCACACATCACAGTGTGACACAGCTATCCCTCATGGGATGCTCCTGGGACATTTGTTTCCTATACCTGTTTGTTGGAAATCTGCTTATTCCATGTAACCTGCCAGTCTAGCAGCAGGCACTGGGAGTTATCACCCAGGTCAATGACAAGGGCAAGTTTGTTTCTTTGCTTGCCTGTTGTCAGGAGCAGAATGAGGCATTTTAAGCATAAAGGAGAGAAATAAGATGGTGGGAGAATGATCCTCCTATACTTTGTTGCTGCAGGAGCAAGAGATTTAAACTGGCAATTTTAAAAGCATAGCTCTGTTAAATAAATAATCCAAGAAATTGGGAAAGCTGATTTTCTAGTCAAAGAACAAACTCATTTCTGGGTAGTTCCATTCACTTGGGAATAGTGCATATTTAATAGGAAAGAAATACCTACCAAAGCCCACATGCAAGATTTACATTCGACTGAATGAAAAGGAATACTGAAAAGAATTGCTACATTTTTGTGGAAATCCTCAGCTTTCAGTATTTGTGAATTTAGGAACACTTTAATTTTCAAAGAGCTTTCACTGAGGCATGGCTATCCCCTAAAAAAAAAATGAAAAAGCAAACTTGCTAAAAAAAATTAATTTCCAGTGGTTCTGTTCTATTCCCTCAGGTCTTTAAAAATCTCAGATTGAAATGGATGAATATGCAAGTGCCACTTATTGACGGCCTCCCACAAGCAGTGAAATCCTTTGAAATCATTGTGGAGGTAATTGTAAAAGAAGTTATATGCATAAAATTACTTCTCTGGTGCAATACGGATCATAAATCAGTTCACAATCAATCTATCCACAACTATTTCAATCTAGAAGATTTAAAAATATGTATCTATACATAAATACCTAAAGTTGAATGATTAGTAACATAGGGACAGGCGATTGGAAAATGATTTCTCTCTTAATGTGATGCTGCACAAAGGAGATGTAGAATATTTTCATACTCATTGGATTTAAAACAGCAGCTTGCTGGCTGATGGGTTTTGTATTACCTAATTAAACCAACATGGTGAAAATGTTAGGCCAACCCTAGCCATAGTGGTGACTGGGCTTGATTACAGGTGTAACAAAATATTCTTTTATTTTTCCTTTATAACTCTTGAAAGTCAAGAAATCACCTGCGCAGAAACAAAGGGCTCTCAGCGCTTTGCCTAGTCATTCAGTGTCACATCTTAACTGGTTTTAAAGAGTTGGCTCACAGGTGGGAGAAAGGGAAGAGAAGGCATCAGCTACAGATCAACCAGACCACTGGTGACAGAGAGAAAGCTGTGCGCTTCTGAATAGCTGGCATGCTATGCATCACCAACAGCACCTGTGTGGGGTTGAAGCCACATAGTAGTAGGGGTTGGAAGGGACCTCTGGAGCTCCCCCAGTCCAACCCCCTGCTAGAGCAGATCCCTGCAGCAGGTCACACAGGAAAGTATCCAGGTAGGTTCTGAATATCTCCAGAAGAGACTCCATGACCGCACTGGGCAGCAGTTCAGTGCTCTGTCACCCCCACAGGAAAGTTCTTTCTCATGTTCGTACAGAATTCCTGTGTTGCAGTCTGTGCCCATCGCCCCCATCTCTGCACACCACAGAACAGAGTCTGGCCCCACCCGCTTGATTCCCACCCTTTAGATATTGATAAGCACTGATCAGATCCACTCTCACCCTTCTCTTTTCCAGGCTGAACAGCCCCAGCTCTCAGCCTTTCCCCATGCAGGAGGTGCTCCAGGCCCTGATCATCTTTGTCACTCTCCACTGGACTCTTCCTAGAAGATCCTTGTATTTTTTGAATTGGGGAGCCCAGAACTGCACTCAGTATTCCAGATATGTCCTCACCAGGGCACTTCCCAGCTAATCCCATAAAAATACAAAACTCTGAAAATGATGTGTTCTGTTGAACAGCTCCTATGCAACAAAATACAAGGATTACTGGAGCACGCTGTACAGGGAGGCGGTGAAGTCCCCATCCCCGGAGGTTTTCAAAAAAGGGTAGATACAGCACTGAGGGATGTGGTCAGTGGGCACGGGTTGATGGTTGCACTTGATGACCTTGGAGGTCTTTCCAACCTTAACAATTTGGTTCTATGATTTTTTAGAAGTTCACAAAAAAGATTGGCAGGGTCAGCCGAGATGAAATATGGAGCAGGTATGTCCACTAAGGTCCACACCCAAGTTTTACTTTCTCCTAAAGAAAAACCTTACAGCAAGGCCCTAGATCAATTGCTTCATTTTATAAGTAGGAAAATATTTTAAAATGTGAAATAAATACATTCAATGGACGCTGAGCTTTACAGAAAAAAAAGACTCTGCAAAAGGATATTTCCAAAGGACAACGCAAGCAGATTCTGACTGTGTTCACATACTTAGAATAACAGTAGGTGAAATACATTATTAGTGACCATTGATGTTGACTTTTACATTTTCCAAGGGTAAGGTTTATGACTAATGAGTCCCATAGTAGCCCCATGTTACAAGAAAAAACACCATTATAATATCAAAGCAGTAACCAGAGCACAGAGCAGACTGCAATACAAAGCTAAAGTGGAATCGTGCTTACACTGTGGGTTTTCTCCCCTCTGCTTTAAAGAGATTAGTTTTTAAATTAAAAATGAAGACGGTTGCTTTCCACCTCAAAAGCGATTTGGAAAATTGCCTCTAACCTACCTACGTTTCCCTGCCTTGTACACAGAATGGGAACACGTTGTTTCCCTTTGTCTCACAAAGCATCCTCCTGCACTGTCAAACAGACGCTGCGCACCAGAGCCGCCGTGGTCTATGAGGCACTGGTGGTCAGGTCGTGTCCCCCAATCAGTGACAGGATTTTGCTCCTTGGGCTTCCTGACCTACATTTAGGAATGGATGCAGTCTTTCTGTGCAGAAATGGCTGGTTCTTGCTTCTGGCTTCTCAAACTACAGGATCTCAGCTTTTAAAACAAATTTGGTGGGAGGCACTGACTGCTTGGAGCAAGCATTAAAGGATCCTACCACAATTTCTTTTTGTTTGTGGGCGCTTTTTTGTTGTTGTTAGGACAAAGAAAACAAACTTTAATTTTCCTGTGATCCAGTTTTGGAAGCTGAAGTGCTTTTGAACATTAAGCACAATACGGGTAAAGCTGTTTAATAGAAATAACTTTTTTCCATCTCACCACATTCAATGTTAGAAAGGCAAAAAACAAAGCCATGTAAGTCGAAAGTTTTCATTGAGTATATTACATTGCTAATACTGTGATAAAATACCAACAGGAGTAAGTGTTCCTTTTAAATTTTTTCACTGTTATCAACATGATCTTCACCCTGGAAAGCTGAAAAGGGTCATAAGTAGATGTGTGCTCTGCATATGTACATATCTCGCTGATCTCACAGGTCTGTTAGAAGTAGAACTCATGCTCACAGCTGACATAGCTCTGACACTAAATCTCCGTAACACAGAATCTCTCAGAGGCACCACAGCATGCCAGAGTGCATGAATATCCGCAGAAATTAAATACGCACACTGCATCCAGCAAAACCTCTAACCCAACTAAATGCTTCCCAATGCCTTTGCTCCATCACCTGGCCGACGCTCATTGCTTTACATGGCAGCTCTTCAGAATGCAGCTTTCCTTCCTTAGTTAACTTGACCATGGCTCAGCTGAACAAATAAATTGTTTCAGTTCACTATTTTTATCTTGGGTTCATATCCACACCCAGAGTTCACTCCTTCCCATCTCCTCTTGCTACAGTGCTTTCCCAGCTTCTCCTTACAGCAGGGCAGGGGAGCTCCGAACATCCTGTCCCAGCCTTTCCCAGGGGCTGCCCTGCTTTCCTACTTCTCAGAAAGAGAGAAAGGCAGGAAAATACATCCAGCTGGTATGGATGTATGTCTTCTTCCCTGTTTTAGCATTTTTATTTCTTTTCCTTAAGTTTTCAAAGTGTTTGTACACCAAAACATGACTTGCCTGCTTCACATGATTTTCCTTTATCCCAACTCAGAGACCACCAACAAACATCACAACTCTTCAGAAGAAAGCTATAATTGCTGCTTAAATTGCTAGCATCCACAACAGCATCAGATCAGACACCTCTGACAAAGTCAATAAGCCGTTGCCTCTTTGCAGCATGTCCTTCTCACAGCATTATCTCCTCAGTACACATTAAGAGGCTGTTACACATACCCACAAGATCCAAACGATCTCCAATTTTAAAATACTGGTGTCTTAGCTAAGAATATAGTGAGAACAAGGACATTCTACTAGATTTCTACCTCTCATCAGCTGATTCTTCTCCACAGCATCTCTCCTTCTCATGCACGCACTCAGGGTTCATTTCTCTGTTGACAGGAGGAAACGGAGTGTTACTGAGCTTGTTTCATCACTGCAAGAGAAGCTGTCATTTCCAACAGCTGCAAACATTGCAAGCAAATTAACAAGACAAATTAACCAAAACACCAGGTGCGATTCATCTACCAGTTCACATGATTGACATGCATCTCCACCCACCTACTATTACCTTAATGAAGATGCCATAAAAACTCCTAGTTACCCCAATGAAGATGCAATAAAAAATCCTAGTTACTTAAAAGTCAGTAATTAGTATGGTTTAAGCATGTATAAACTAGAAGCTGTCAGGCCATGCACCCAGTGGGGTGGCTATTAGTGAAATGAAAGAGGGAAGGCCTAGAATGCAAATCAGATGCTCTGTGAGCTGAATAATTTCACTGTTGTGAGCAGTCTGATAGATGCCCCATCAGCAAGAGAGAGAGCCTGCTCCTCTCTCCTGTGCCTACCACTCCAGAAATGCTGCACCACAGTACACTTTTGGCAGCTACCCCCCAGGCAACGCAGAGAGGCTGGCCCTATTGCAAGTTGGGCGAGAGATGTATTTGGAGGGTTAAGGCTTGTATCAGTGCTCAATTTGCAGACAAAATTCAGATGAAAGCATCTACCAATAATCTGTGGGTATACATATAGCCAGGAGTGCTGGTGCTTATCTGAGGAACAGCCATCATCTCTCTACGAGATTTCAGTGAGAAACTGCATTTTCATTGGTAGAACTGCTGGGGAAAGCAACTCCCTTTTAGCTTGCAAAAAAAATCCCCACATTCAAATCGCTCCTGTTTCTTTTCAGCACAAAATTGCTTTTCACTAGTCTAATGGGGACTCACAGAATAAAACCCTTTCTATGACCCTGCCCTACTGTGATCCAGTGTGATAACTACACCATGGGGACAGTTGAAAGTGGCAGATTAAATTGCACGGAAGAACTTTTTCCTTATGATTGGGTATTAGGAAAAATTTCTTCTCAGAAAGATGGTGGGGATGTGGCACTGAGGGACCTGGTTAGTGAGCATGATGAGGATGGGCTGGGGTTGGACTTGGTGATCTTAGATGTCTCTTCCAACCTTAATGATTCTATGATTGCTATGCCACAATAGGTTATCTATTACCTGTGGAGAATTTCAGCTCATTAACTAGATGGTGGTGTATTAATGTAGGCTGAGTGTCACACTCATTTACTCCACTGGCCTGTCCGGTTTAAAAATCAAACGCACACCAGATATGGGACTACGACAAGCTTGAGACAACAGATCAACTTGTAAATATCAGCCAATATTGTGGGGAATAGCAAAGTTCTGCCTTTGTACATACCAAAGGTAGTGGCTGCTTTAATATATGGTATACTTAACTGCAACTTCCAAGCAGCTGATCCAAAACAACAATTGAAAGTAAATCTCCACAGCAGAATAATTCTAAGCTTTTGAAACGCAGATCATCACCTGAATTATTTGGCTGAGCTCAATCTTTTGTCTTCCATTGCAGAAGCCGGTACCTCAAAAGAGGTACCTCTTGAAAGAGACCAAAATGTGGTTCGCTGCCAAATCAGAGTATTTGTTTTGAGGGTTGTGGGTTTTGCTGTTGATCGTTTGTGCTGTATCTGTTGCGGGTTCTTTTTTTGTTTGCTTGTTTTTTAACATGACTAATATGGAACCACAAAGATCTTGCAGAATAAACAAAAGAAATGTTAGGGGTCTTTTTTTAATAGAAAATTTCCTAGTGATGATTAGCAGGCTAGGGAATTTTTACTTCACAAAGAGACACTATAAAGGAAGTGGCTGTTTATCCAGTTCCTGGGAAAATAACTAAATGCTGGCTGGTATTTATTCAGCTGAATTATTAGAATAGCATTTGCTTCTATACTTAAGGTTGTGTCAGCATTTCCATTATGAAACTTAGCACTTAAGAAAATCAACCCAGAAGCAAATTGGTTAATAAATAAAAGTAACCCCAATAAATCAAATTAGCTTTTTATGAAGTTAAATGGCTTTTTAAAATTCTGATGATTTAAAAAGATACTGAAAAGAACAAAGAGATGTTAGTAGCAGAAACCCTTGAGGATATTTTGCTATTGAGAAACATTTAAAATGTCTGTACTGTAAGATTTGAGAAGCGCCTACAATTTTTTATCAGTACATACCAGAATAAAGACAAAACTGGGAATCATCTCCAGGACAATGTTGTCGTGTAAAGTTATTCTTCTATGTACGGACAGCAATTGACTCCTATTTTGAATTTCAGATAATTTCTGTGATATTTTTCATCTTTTTAAAAATGTTTTTGTTTATTAGGGGCTGATTTCCCGCTACAGAATTTCAGTGAACTGAATTATCTTGATAAGGATTTTGATTAATATGATTAAAAAGCCTTTTCTCGATAATTACCAAGTACTATTTCATTTGAAAGATATTGACACTCTCCTGAATATTTAAGGCATAATAGTTTTCAGTCACGATAACAAATCACCATATGCTTCTACTCAGGCAATATATGTGTATCCACACTTTCAGTCCTATTAAATTGAAGCTACTCTGGTGTGCACAGTTATACACTTGAACAGATTTCTGAAAAATTGTTGTCTATAGTTTTTTCCACAAGCAATAGTACTGAACAAATCCAAAGTACTGAAACTGCTAAATTTGAGTCTACAAAAGGATTTTTGCCAGAGCAACATATATGCACATACACAAAACCAAAGCACCTTAGCTAATCCAAGTGCAGAAGGCTACGACTTAAAAATTGCTGAATTGTTGGTGAGCATGGCCCTTAGAACCCAGTTGCCTCTTGGGATGCCAGTTCATTCACTCCGTGCTCCAGCACCTCATCATGCACCATTCTCTCTCTTCCCCAGATCAATGCCCCACCACCTGATATTCCTTCGCTTTCTTGTCTCAAATATTTGGAGAACTGATACTTCTCACTCAGAATGTTTCCCTTACTGGTATATCTCTTGTATTTACGTCAGTACTTCTTTCACCCAACATTAACTGCCTGAGGATGAGAGGGATGACCCATGGGTGTCACCACTCAGCGTGCTCCATTACTCTCTTAAAACCAAAGCTTATCACTGCAGAAAGGTTTGCATACAGGAGCAGCTCACTGCACTGGTACAACATAAATGCTGTTATTATTGATAACATTTTTATATAACTTAATCCACGGCTCTACTGCTCCACTGGTGAAACCAGATTAACAGAAACATTTGTAACATTGGTCCTTTCTAGGGAAACCCTCTGAAGCACGATCATTTATTTATTTAGTCTCCCTTATTTCAAATGGTTAAGATGATTAATGCAGCTCCCTTTACTGCAGTGACCTCTGCTTTCTGGGGGCTGTCCTTGAAGGACATCAGCTTAAGGAAAATGCTGATAAATCTCATCTCTCCATGCAAATGATGACTCTGTTAGGACCCGCGAACACCCACTTCACAAATGTGAAAATCTGCTGGAAGAGACATAGAAACTTCACTGGATGTGGCAATAACCTGCATTAAAAAAAAAAAAAAAAAAAAAAAAAAAAAGCTTCTATACTGAACAGCAGTATAATACAGCTTTGGAGAATGAATTGTGGCACAATTCAGATTGGCTGATGCAGCAGTAGCACATAGCCAGGTAGCTGGAATTTTCAGGGTGTCATCTTCAAGATGAAGAAGTGGAAAATGTTGGTGACACCAGCAAACACCAGGGTTTTACTCAGGCAGTCTCTCCACATTTGATATCTGTTATTGCAAGGACTAGAAGATTATTTCATGTTAGACAGATGAGGGACATTTCTCCATTTCCTGCCCCCACTTTCCAATTTACAAGCAGATGATGGTTTTCTTGGCCAGAATTTGTTTGTCAGAATGACTCACCATGCAGTTCCTGTGAACAACCCAATTCCTCTCAGAAGTTTCTAAGGACCTTGGTTAGAGCTAGGCTCGAGGGCATCCCATTTAAGTATTCAGAGAGCCTGTCTGACAACTCCCTTGGAAGACTTTCCACCTTCACTGGCACCCTCCATACCAAAATCTGAACAACCTCTGTAAAATCAACAACAGCTGCAAAAGCACCCAGATCTTTGCCAAATATCCATTTGCAAGGCTGTAATTTTGCTCTCAGTTAGCTCATAGGATTGCTCTTGAAGAAGCTTACTTCTTGTTTTCTACGTATGTCCACAGGGATGCGCTTAAAACAAAACTAAAGCAGCAGCGTGTTGTTGTTTCTGTGTTGAAAAGGCTTTTTCAAATGATGGACATCAGTATCATCTACAAAGAACAGATGAACTCGGTCACCTCTGGAAAACAGCAGCACTGGCTAAACAGTAGTACAGTTGTAACCACAGTGCTCCAACAAGATGAAGTCACTGAGATGTAGAAGTTTGCTGGAATTGGACTGTCTTCCCCCTGAATGCATCTGTCACAGGACAGAATGAAAAGATCCTCCTCCCACTGCAAATCACACCCTGCCTGCAGATGGGAATTACCCTTATACAGACAGAGAACAAAATACCTTTCTCCCAACAAAAACAAGGGGAGCGCTGGAAGAGATGAAGGAACAACCTAATTGCTCCTCGTTGACTCGGTCATGGTTCCCTCTAATGTGTAATGCGGCTTAAAGCAGTATACCAGTCAGCATGTGATATCTAAGAAGGAGCTAGAGCTACCAGCCAAAAATGGTTCCAAACTAAACAAATTTAACACTGGGTTGCATATTTGGTCAGCTAAACTATGTCTGTACTTAATTTGCACATGGCTGTGTATTTCTCTGAGTCAGCTGGACTAAGACGTGAGACATTTTAAGAAAACTTGCTCTTGTGGTATTCTTAGCTGAGTCAAAAGTAGGTAGCATCCAGGCATTCAGGAAAATCCACTGGGTGAGACTTCCCTCTTGCTTTCCAGACTGAGGAGGTTCACACTTGTAAACCCATAGGTGAAAAAACCTAACACTTCAACTTCTGAGCCTGAAGTCTGTGACAAGGGGAGACAGCAGCAGTGAGCCTATGCTTCATGTCCACTTTCGTAGAAGAAAGGTGCAGACAAGATCCTGCCAGGGGCTGCTAGCATGCCCAAAGAAGGGCAGTGAAGCTGGTGAAGAGTCTGGAGCACAAGTCTTATGGGGAGTGACGGTGGGAACTGGGATAGTTCAGACTGAAGAAGATGAGGCTCAGGGGAAATCTTATCACTCTCTGCAACTCCCTGAAAGAAGATTGTAACAAGGTGGGGGTCAGCCTCTTCTCCCAAGTAACAGCAATAGGAAAAGAGGGAATGGCCTTAAGTTGTGCCGTGGGAGGTGTCAGGTTGGATATGTTTCCTCTCATAAAGAGCGGTGATGCAGTGGCACAGGCTGCCCAGGGAGGTGGTGGAGTCACCATCCCTGGAGGTGCTCAGGAAACGCGGAGATGTGGCACTGAGGGATGTGGTCAGTGGGCACGGTAGGGATGGGCTGACGGACGATGATCTTAAAGTTCTTTTCCAATATTAATGATTCTATGATTCCATGAATGTCACTTTCATCCCCTGAGAACTCAGTCAGGAATAGCGCAGCAGCCTCCGGAGCAATTGCTTCTCTTCTCCCTTTCTTACAGACATGTTTTTTTAGCAGTGGGTTTCAAGCTTCTGATGTTTTGCCTTGTTATTTCGAAGAATGAAATTACCTGTCAGGGATGTTTGCCATATAGTTTTACCACCACAGCAGAACTATTTTAAATACTACTAGATTATTAAAGTTCTCCTTCAGGAATACTTCAGAAATAATTTTGCTGCCCTCTAGCCTACTACTGAAGGCTCCCTAGCAGGCTAGCGTTATCCTTCAGAACTGTTTCTGAAATAGCTTTACTCACTTCACTGTTCTTTTCATTACTATTGAAATCCTTCCAGAATGCTGAAGTTAACCTTCAGCAAGATGCCAGAATAACTTTCATGTTCTGGAAGGGTTTCAATACTGATTTAAAGGATATCAAAATGTACTTCTATCTCTTTTTGTTTTAGAAAAATGACTGTGGTGATAAAATATGGATGTATGGATTTCACTATGCTGTGATGTATGTTTATATCAACACACATAACCACTCAGGTGGGAGTAATAGTGGGCCTGGAACTCTGAGGAAGTTATTTTCAAAAAGAGCTTCTAAAAATTGCCAAAGCATGAACTGAGGTGGCAACAGGGGATGTGGTTTTGTTTGCTTAAGGGACCTGCAAGTGAATTCTGCTGATCTTTCTCCGACAATGAAAGTTTTGATGGCATGAGCCAACTTCTTTGATTAAAATGAGTAAGATCACAAACCTTTGCCCTAAACCCTGAACCCAAACTAAATCTATCTTGAGGTGTGAAAAGTTCCTTCTGCTTTTTTTTTGTTGCTGTGTATGTCTGGATTCAATAGGGAGAAACGTTCAAACACTGAATAAAGACCATGCTTATAATGTTTCAAGCTCCACAAGAAAATCACAAAATCCTGGGATGCATTTCTAATGTGCTCGTCAACACCTGGCATTATTTAGAAAGTGTGGTGTATCTGACACAAAGAGCACTTACTATTCTCATCAGTTCCCATGGTTCAGGTCTCTGTATTAAGTCATACAAAAATATAAATCAGCTTCAGATTCCCACAGCTGACCTAAGCATTCTTGCTACTAGCTCGCTGCAAACACCACAAAGGTTTCTACTTGTGTGAGGTGGAGAGAACGTGAAGGAAGCCAAAACTCCACCTCTTATGTCATTTGAATTAAGTGTGTAGCAAAAGGAGGAAACCCAAGAAGGCCCCTTTTGCAGCTCAGAGCCACCCTCAGAAACCTGGGGGGCACAAAGGTACCACACTCCTCAGCACTTCCACCTGGACAGCTCAGTCTGCTGTTGTTTATGGGATCCATTCTCAGGTTCATCCCCCTGCCTGGGCATCGTGGCTAAAAAGAAGGTGCCTTGAGGAGGGCTGTGGGTACCAAAAGGCACAGGGTGCTTCCAAGCCCTTCCAGAACAAAACCTACTCTCAGTAATAGAGCCATTATTTAGGAAGGAATATTTGTGGTGGTTGCTGGCACTTTCAGGCTCCAGCATAAAGTCTTGGCTCTGGTGAAGACTAAAGCTCCAACCAGAATCAAGAGAATGAAACAAAAAGATGAATAGCTAAGTACTCACCAATTGTTTCTTTGCCGCCTTTGATTTAAATAGATTTTTGTTCATCAGTGATTTTTCCTTTTTTTTTTTTTTTTTTCCTTTCTGCAATTACCTTCACAACCAGTGGGAATCAGCTGGGACCATGGGTCAATCGAGCTTCTCAGCAAAAAGTCCTAAGAGTTTTGATTTAAAACAAAATCTTCTAAAAGGTTTTCCTACCGTGTCAATAAAAAGTCTTATTAAACTTTCATAAGGTATCCAGTGATGTTTTTAAAATGGTTTGTCATGAATGGAAGCCTGTAGCTAAACCAATACACAAATGCATTGATGTGACTTTTTGTGAACACCTTATAGGAATACTTTTAACAATACTACTATGCAGCTTAGAAACACAAAGTTTGGAGAACACGTTCACATTTCATCTTTCTGTCATATAAAACCAAGACTGCATATTCTGTACACAAAGCTAACATTCTGCTGTATCTGCCCGTAAAAACTGAAGGGCAATAAGTCTCTTTTTACCCCAGGCACAAGGCTGCTTTTTGACATTCTGCTCCCATGAAAATAGCAGTTGTGCCCTTGTCTCCATCAGGACTGTGTTTTGAGGCAGTGATCTCATTCTAACTGCATCACTATGGGATCACATGCTAGAGAAGCATCAACAGTAGGATCCAAGAGCAGATGCTTCAGTACAACTAGCAAGGTCTTGCTCCTGCAAAGCTCTCGAGCACAACGTGAACATTAGGCACATGAGTGAGACCTAGGGATTAGAGCGATCATAGCCTCATCATTGCAGGATTAAGGTCCATTCAGATGATATAAAGCAGTGACAGGTTCTCCTCTCCAGATTGTGAAAGTGCCTCTTGGATTCAAAGAGGACTTGCAGTTGTTTGGTTTATTTCATGGCAGGTTCATTTAATTATTAGATGCAAAAACATTAAATCTTTCCCATCTTCAGTATTGCATCCCTGATTTGTTTTTTACAGTGCTGCTGCTGGAAGATTTAGAGTACAGTGGTAAAAGCGGTCTTGATGATATTCCCCGCCCCACCACATATTTTCACTCTTTCCCAAGTTTCCACTTCTGAATACCAGCTATTCCTCATCACAAAGGGACCTTTACTACAACAAAATATTATTTTAAAGCCATACTAACAGTAATTAGAGGCAATCGAGTTTTATCAACTAACACAAACTGTGGGATTTCAGACTTGGATTTCAGCTGGTATTTTAATGAAGTGTGCGCTAACAACACAAAATCTTCTGTCACTCCAGCAGCTGAGTTTCATATACAGACCTTTGGTAGGGAGACCATGTGTTAACACTCAGATGCTTACAGCACATGAGCGTACACACCAGCAGTCCATAGATCCATCACCTAGGTCAATTTTCTAACCTCCTTTCCCACCCCAGCAAAGGATCTGATGAAGTGGGCACAAGCTCTTACTCAGGCTCTAGTCAAGCCGATTACAAAAAGCAACGTTTTCTGTTCCAGCCCCTACATCCGTAGCCCTGGCACGGCACCCAGTACTTTCACTGACTGTCGGCGCACACTACAAATGCTGCTATTTCTTGTGGACTTCACAGCTGAGGCTGATCCTGTGACCACCAAGGCAGAAGAAAATTTTGACACCAACAGAAGTGGGTGATGGGATCCTGCCTGTGGTGTTGCACTGGGGAGGAGACCAAGTGCTGGGGCCTTTCAGATTGCAAGCTAATTGGATCGAGTCTGTCAACCAACCTGATTTTCATGTCCTACACAATTCTGCATAAACTTTTTACTGGCTAGAAATCTTTCACTGTGGGGGCTTCAGTGCAAATGTTTCATCGCACGTAGCCACTTTGATGGGAAGTAAATGCTCAAACTCAAAATATCTGTAGGAAGGAACTGAGAACAGACAAAGATCTTACTGGTAGCAAGCTTCTTTCATGCATACAAAAAGAAAACCTTCCAAGCTTAAGCAAAGATTGTAATTTTGCAGTTACATTCAAACCTATGAGGTTTTTTCTTTTCTCTGCCAGTTAGCCACACGATTTCATACCATCCACTACACATTCTCACCAAAATATCCATCTGTTCATCTTATCTCTATGATCTGCTGGTGAAACAACCAGCAGGTATACATCAAGCCTGGAAAGAACAACAGTAAAATTCTATTGCACAAATGCATTAAGTGTTTCCTAAAGCCACCAGAAAGCTCACAGACTCATTTAGAAGGGTTCATGTCTTCATAGAGAAGGAATTCCAGCATTCACAAGTGAATTTCTGTGAAGCTTTTTCCTCTAAATTTCATCTCGACACAAATCACAAAAACTAACTAGACTACAGCTTTGATGAAGAGGTTTTCTTTTTTAAGCAGCTGGTCATAAATGATCTTATGAACTTGATACCGAAGATGAACTACCAGGCTTATTGGTACAACAATTTGATTAACTTTGAATTCATTATATGCAGTATTGCTATTTGAATAACTGCAAATTATTCCAGAGAAAAGCAGAATGACTCAAATTAAAGCTTTGCTCTTTACAGATGTGAGACTGGTGCTGAAGATGAGCTACTCAGTTGAATTGTATTGTAATCTGATTAGTCTAGAACATCTATCTACTGCATCAGCTTTCTGATTTAAGATAAATGAAACAAATGAAAACTCCCTTTAATCTGTTCAGATGCCTAATTACACGGCCTGTTTTCAGCTGAGACATCTTTCTCTTATCTTGACAAAGTTGTAAATGTTTTTCCTAACATCCATTGCTGCTGATGCCAAAAAAAGTAGCTTTAGGCTTTGGATTCCTCTGCTGACTGGCATGGCTGCAAAGAAGGTGACAGCCTCGTAACCAAAGGGGGAGAACTTTGGAGAGGAGAAAAAAGATGCTTGCTCAACACGCATGGCCCAGAAATACGACAGTGGAGAACAAGCACAATTACAAAAAAGACTAAAGCCAGCTCTTGGAGCAACAATGCCTGCACACACACCTTGCACACACACACTCGGTGCATGAGGTTCAGGAGCAACCTTCCTACAGGTGGACTGCAGCTAAGTCCTTCAGCTTACCTGTGAGCTTGATGAAGGTATAAGTAGGCCTATTGGAGTTATAACCTGTGATAGTCAGGGCCCACATGCAGTGACATATGAAGCATCAGTATGATGCTTCAGTTCTCACTACTGAAAGACAAACAATGACACAATTAGTATCATTTTTAAAAGAGAAAAGTGTGGCCTAAGATCTCAACACTGAGAGATGGTTTGAACTACCCCATTATCTGGGCTTGAATTCAGAGGGGGAATCCTAGGCGTAATTTCATGACAACTAACAACAGACAAAACACTACAGGGTAAGATATAAGTTTCCTTAGAGTTCAAGCTTTTCTGCATTTGACACAAGAAATCTCAGGAGTACTTCAGATAACAGCTCGTAGAAATTGTGATCAAGCATATTTTGAATTTCTGTTACTAGTGCAGAAAAATATTACTGAGAAATGTGTCGTTTTGCTACTCTCCTTTACAAGAAAAACAGGAATAAGTAAAGCTGTTCTCATCCAAATACAGACATGCACAGACGATGTTGGATGCGTGCTGTCCTACCAGAAGAATTTGGAAGATCAAAGAATTCAGATCCCTTTTTCCCAGGAAGAGGGAGACGTTCAAAGTTACGTGGGTAGATAAAAAAATGTGAGGAAGCCTGAACTTGTGCTTGGCAAGTTTAAGAACAGACAGAATTGCTGGAAAGATGGACATACAAGGAGATGAGAACAAATAGTGCTAACAAGCATTTCCAGCTGAAGGCCAAACTAGACAATCACAATAGTCTCTTTCTGCTCCCAAATCTGAAAGCCATTTATATACATGTAAACAAAGGATCTGCATATATACAGATGTTTGCATGAGTAACTCAACCAGACTCTGTAACAGTACACACTCTAGCACACCTAATCCTAAGTAAGCTCATTCTAATGTTTTTATTTCCCAGGTGATATTCACAGAAATGCAACATAAATGGGTAACAATTTAAAATGCAGTCAGAGGAAAATTCCTTAGGTCAAATGTATATTGTTATTTTAATATTTGTTATCCTACCAGCCAGGAACAACTCAGTACTTGCTTCAGTGGGCTAACCTATCATTTAACAGTCTCAGAACAGCAGTCAGCTGTCTTCAGCTTCTTCCACAACGACCACAATTGTGTCAGGAAGAATATATTAGATGGTACCAAAATGTCAACTCCTCTTTCAAAATAATCTGTTCTAACAACTTCTCTCTTTTTATTTGAGTGTATGGTGAGTGTTTCTAATTGTTCAAAATGAACTGATGAAATTATTTACTGAACATTACTGACTATAATGTGGTATGTGAGCAGCATCAGTTAAACGTAGCTGGTTATTTAAACCACTTCATCTTGTTTCTCATCTTTTTGAACCACTGTAGCCCTTTCAACCAAGTTATTTTGTGAGTCAAAGCCACTTGAAGAAAGGAAGATGCTTTAAAAGGATTTCAAGAATTTGAAATTTGTTTTGTACTGGAGAAAATATTAAAGCATTTCTAAATTTCCACATAGATAAATTGTATTTAAAATTAGTCTAGGACAGATCAAAATTGCTTGCTTGTATTTCTTGACAATTATCTATACTCAAACCACTCTAGCCTGATGAAGGAGGATTAATGCAGCTTCTTCATAGACATGGGCAAAGACACAGAGTGCTTCAGCTCCCACGTTCACACCAGTGCTTAACAACTGCCATACTGGAAGAACAGCCAGATTTGCACAACTAGTCCCCATATCCCACTGTGAAAAGCTGGGAGGCCTGAGGCTAATGGGAAGTGCCTTGGCAGATCTTTCACTCGGTTAGCAGGAGCCAACGGTCCCAGCAGTGCACACTGTCACCTGCCGCATTGCACGGTTCAGCTGGCAAGTCCAAATTCCCTCCAGTCACGCAGAAAGGCCCTGCTGATCCTTGCTATGGAGCCAACTTTCCTTCCTTTGCATTTATTTCAATTGCAATCATAGAATCATAGAATGGTTTGGGTTGGAAGGGACTGTTAAGACCATTTGGTCCCAACCCCCTGCTATAGGCAGGGACACCTCCCTCTAAACCAGGCTGCTCCAAGCCCCATCCAGCCTGGCCTTGAATGCTTCCAGGGAGTGGGCATTCACAGCCACACTGGACAACCTGTTCCAGTGTCTCACCACCTTTACAGTAAAGAATTTCTTCCTAACATCTAGTCTAAATCCACCCTCTTCCAGTTTAAAACCATTTCCCCTCACCCTGTCACTACCTGCCCTTATAAACAGTCCCTCTCCAGTTTTCCTGTAGGCCTTCTTCCTGTAGGATTCAGGTTCCCCCAGAGCCTTCTGTTCTCTAGGCTGAAAAGCCCCAGCTCTCTCAGCCTGTCCTCACATGGCAGGTGCTCCAGCCCTCTGATCATCTTCATGGCCTTCCTCTGGACCCACTCCAACAGCTCCATGTCCTTCTTGTGTTGGGGGCCCCAGAACAGGATGCAGTACTCCAGGTGGGGTCTCACAAGAGCAGAGTAGAGAGTCAGAACCACCTCCCTTGATCTGCTGGTCACACTTCTGTTGATGCAACCCAGAATATGGTTGGCCTTCCAGGCTGCAAGAGCACATTGCTGGTTCAAATCGAATCTTTCATCAATGGACACTCCCAAATCCTTCTTCTCAGGGCTGCTCTCAAGCCACTCTCTGCCAAACCTGTATCTGTGTGCGGGATTGCCCCAACCCAGGTGCAGGACTTGGCATTGCTGAACATCGCATTCCTTCTCTCTAGCATTTAACTGCACCACTCTGCTTGGTGTCATCTGCAAACCTGCTCAGGGTGCACTCAATCCCACTGTCCATGTCGCCTACAAAGATGTTAAATAACACCAGTCCCAGCACTGATCCCTGAGGAACGCCACTCATCACTGGTCTCCACTTGAACACTGAGCTGTTGACCGCAACTCTCTGAGTGCGACCATCCAGCCAGTTCCTTATCCAGCAAGTGGTCCATCCATCAAATCCATTTTTCTGCAACTTGTCGACCAGGATGTCATGCAGGATAGTATCAAACACTTTACACAAGTCCATGTAAATGACATCAGTTGCTCTTCTTTTATCCACTGAGGCTGTAACTCCATCACAAAAGGCCACCAAGCTTGTCAGGCATGACTTGCCCTTGGTGAAGCCACGTTGGTTACCACGAAACACCTCATCTTTATTTCCCATGTGCCTTAGTAGAGCCCTCAGGAGGACCTGCTCTGTGATCTTGCCAGACACACAGGTGAGATTGACTGGCCTGTAGTTCCCTGGATCTTCTTTTTTCCCTTCCTGAAAATGGGTGTTATGTTTCCCCTTTTCCAGTCAGTGGGAACTTCACCAGACTGCCATGGCCTTTCAAATATAATGGATAGCAGCTTGGCAACTTCAAACTCCAGTTCCCTCAGAACCCATGGATGGGCCTTGTTCTGACCCATGGACTTGCACACCTTCAGGTTCTTCAAACGATCTTGAACCTGATCTTCACTTACTGCAGGCAGATCTTCCTTCTCCAAATTCTTACCTTTGCTTTCTGCAGCTTGGACAGCGTGGCTAGAACCCTTGCTGGTGAAGCAAAGCTGCTGAAGCAAAGAAGTCACTGAGTACCTCAGCTTTCTCTGCATCCCTCATGATTAGATCTCCAGTTTCCTTTCAGAGAGTGTCCACATCTTCCCTGGCCTTCATTTTATCACTGATATGCCTGTATAATTTCTTCTTTTTCCCCTTTGTGTCCCTAGCTAGTTGTAATTCTGTCTGGGTTTTAGCTTTCCTAACCTGATCCCTGGCTGCTTGGACAACTTCTATGTACCTCTTCCAGGTAAACCATTCCTGCTTCCACTCCCTATAGACTTTCTTTTTGTGCTTTACTAAGTCCAGGAGCTCCTTGTTGATCCACGGAGGCCTCCTGGCATTCTTGCCCGCCTTCCTTTTTCTCAGGATGCACTGCTTCTGGGCTTGAAGGAGATTGTCCTTGAATACTGACAAGCTATATTGGGCCCCTCTTCCCTCCAGGGCTTTACCTCACGTCACCCTGCCACACAGTTCCCTGCAGTGTTCAAAGTCTGCTCTCCTGATGTCCGGAATAGCAAGCTTGTTGCACGCACTCTTTGACGTCCTAAGGATCTTGAACTCCACCATTTTGTGATCACTAATAATACTGCTTTGTCTCAGCCATTTTTACAGCTCGTGAAGTATCTCTCACAATAACTGAACTAGCAATGATTGCATGGTGCAGACACATTAAATATTAATTTATAATACAATAAATATTAAATAAAAAGTTAAATAGATAAAATTAAATTTCAGAGACTGTCTTGCAAGAATTAAACATCAAAAGAAGTTGCTAGCGAGAAATTATTTTAAATTACAAGCTTTGCATTTTACTTCACATGGCAGAGTTTTATGTTTCTACACACCAGCAGCAGAAGCGTGCAACTGCTGGCAGCTGTGAGATGTGCTTGTTGGTGGTCCGCAGGAATGCCTTTCAAATAAAGAACAAAGATATCTCTCCATGGCTTTGAAAGGTCTCTGTCTCTTTTTTAGAAAATCAAGCTATTCAATGATCACATGGTGAAATGAAGACCTGAGTACCCGGATACAGGTGACAGACTTATTGAAGGAACGTTTTAAAAGAATGACAAGAAAAACTATTAGTTACCTTCTAACTAGCTAGGTAGATAATAATTCCCTTTCTTTCTAAAACACATTACTACACACAGAATCACAGAATCACAGAATGGCCAGGGTTGGAAGGGACCACAAGGATCATAAATCTCCAACCCCCCTG
>JAOWBP010002392.1:18861793-18895266 GCA_028571105.1 Tragopan temminckii | reverse complement strand
GGCCTTGTTCTCATCAGATTGTTTTTACCAATGACCTGACACCACCATCTATAATTAATTACATCATTTACATTAGACTATTGACTAAACAAATACATAAATCATAGGCAGAGTCAATAGACGCAGACATATTTAATCATGTTCTAAATAATGATTACTGCTCCCATAATGCAATAATTATTTTCAGCAGCTGACTTGAATTAATCTTCTGTCAAAGTGCCATCTGAAAAAAGAAAGTAGACCGCGACGAAGATGAAGAAGGCAGCCCCGGTGAAGGAGAGACCGTCTCGCGCCGCACTCGGCCTCTCCCCTTCTCCCCCTCACTCCCCATGGGGCCTGGAGGATGGTCAGCCCCACACCACACCCAGACCCATATGGGGTTCAGGACGCAGCCTCCACTCAGGCCAAAGGGGCCCAGTTTACACGCGCTTAACGCAGCTGAAAACCAGGCTGAAGTGACCCTGAACAGACACCGCTCTCTGTGGAGGCTAATGCAATTAGGGTGAATTTAACTCTCATTTACTTAAAAGCATTTCAAAAGGCATTTCATTAATTTGCAAAGCACACATCTGGTCTATAGTGCCGGACCGGCTGGCACGCTTTGACCGTGGCAGGATTTCAAAGGGCCTGCAAAGCAGGGCCACGCTCCTCCCACAAAGCCAGCCTGGGGTGATGGCTCTACATGAGAGCAGCAGAGGATTTCTGGTTGGGATACTTGATGTTTCAGCAGACATGGGAGCACTTTCAGAAAGGGGAAGAGATCTTTTAACAACTTCTCTTGACACAAAAGAAAACTGCGTGTTGATTATTGACTAGGCTAATAAGCATGCCATTTTGATAACATACAGCTTGATAAAACCCCACTGCGGCTGAACGCCTACTTTAACAGTGACCCACTACAGCTGTCTCATAGTTCTAGCATATAGGGGCAGGAATTACTCTACACCAGTGCTGGGCAACGGTTGTGTAATTCTGGAAGTGAGAAACTCTCCCACCTCAGGCAATACCTAGCTTCTAAGAGAAAGGAGGCAGCAAACCTCTAAGCTGATCATCACAGCATCGTTTTTCTTCCATCTTCTTGCATCATCGAGATACTACACCCAGCAAATTTGGTCCAACAAAGCATTCTTCATCTTCAAGAACAGAAGTAGCAGTGAACAGCAGATTATTTGAGAAAAGGATGGGATTTCTGAAACAGTTCTCTAAATCAAAGCCTCCATTGTTCTAACAAATAAACAAACAAGCCAACCAAAAATTGGGCAAACTTAAACCCTCAGATCTTACTGTCTCAAGTAGGAATTAATTAAATCATAGGCTACTCAATAACTATGTGGCTGTACATGTAGGGCTGATTCTTCCTGTCAGTACACATCTACACGTAACACGTTTGCTGTAACACCCCTAAATAAGCCTGAGGAGAGGTAATGAATGGCATTTGGATGGGTAGCTTAGTATTCATAGGACTTCACAACACTGCACTTCTGAATGCTTTTCTAAAATAGAAGAATTGGGCGGACTACACTGAAATATTCATGAAGGATAATGAAAAACAGCCATCAATGACAGTGTTATAGGTTGGTTAATATTGTATGATGAGTGTGTTATAACCATAAATAAACAAGAAGTATAAATGATAGTGAATATAAATAATCACTACAAATAATAAATAATAAAAACAGGCTTGAGAGGGAGAAGTGATCGAATCAGGGCAAGAATCAACTACTGAATGGCTTTCCCTTCTACTTCCCAGTCTCAGAAAGCATTCAGAGCTGACAGAGTTATTCTCCTCTCAAAAGCAGAACAATGCAATGCACTGTGCTTCTTTCTCTTTCAACGTGCATTAGTAGCATTTCCACAGTATGCTATTGTAATAAAAAATAACTATCTTGACCTTTTAGAGGGTACAAAACTTAAATGGGCAGTGGGCACAAAGAGAAGAAATCAGAAGACTGTATTGCCAATAATGTTATTTTCTTCACTGGAAATAAAATGAAGGCATCTCAGCGAGCCATCTGTAATTGCAGCTTGCTTCAATGCAATCTTCAATCTCAGACTTTAATCGTTGGAAGAAAAGAAAAGCTAATTTTACTGGTTTTAGAGCTAAAACAGTAAATGCCAGGAGAAGTGAGAGATCTTCAAAAAGCAAACAAATTAATAAAATGAAAGATAAAGATGCTCCTGCAGCCAAGAGCCTGAGCCGGATGGGGACATGAGAGGCGCCGATGCCCCTCTGGGTCTGCTACTCACCTTATATGAGAGAAGGAGCAAGTTACTGAAACCCTCATGTTTCTTTTACAAGCAGTAGAACAGCAGTAAAAAATTCCTGATGCCCTCTTTTCTCTTTGCAAGTGTTAATGAGAAACAATTTAGTGCTGCTGAAGACACCCAAACCCAGCAGAGGTGTTACGTGTGGCAGAAATGCTGGACCACAATGCTGAAATTGAGCTTCACAGCTGCACCTTTATGGGACTGATTTAACAACCTTCTCAGAAGTACGGCTCAGAAACAAATGCAATCCTCCAAAACTTTTTGGAGGTGCCCTCTTTTTAAGCCAATGCCCACTAATGGCTGGATGCATTGAAAAGCTACCCAAAGGATATCCTGGAAAGTGGGAAAGCTGGAGTGATTGATGTGAAATCCTGTGCAGGTGCACACAGCTAGGAAAACACTGAGTACGTCAAGGATGTCACTTTTGCTCACAGTTTCCATGATGCCCTCTGGATTTATCTTATCTAGGTGACCTTCTGTGTCACACCCAATGGCATACCTTAGTACACCATGACATCTAAGCCTCTGAGCCCATTTGCTACCTTGGCCAGTCTTCTGCCCCCACCTCACTCGCACACACATTCACTGACTGCAGAGGGTTGCTGAGAGACTGCGGTGCAGGTGGAGACTTTCTCAGAGAGATGCCTGGCCTGAAGCAGATGATCAAAGCCAATCCATCAGGGCACAACGACCCTCCATGAGAACCACCCTGCCTGGGAGCCAGCACTTCAAGCATCTGCCTCAAACCAAGTACTGTGTAATCATTCTTAGTCACCTTTGAAAATGTAGATGTTAGACATGTTAAAAGAATTGCTCACAGTATCTGCAATTTTTTTTTCCCCCCATAAACAAATTCTTAGTCATTTCTTTACAACTTTGCTCTGGGATGATGCTTTTAGGGACCACTTTCTGTTCATTTGTTTGACTTTAGAATAGCACACGTCACATGTAAATGACTCCTCTGTTGATCTTTGTTTTTTCCAAGCTAGAAGGGCAGCCCTGACCAAGTTCTCATTACTGAAGATAATGGCCAAGAAGCGGAGAAGCGTTCCAGCCTTCCTGGCTCTTGAATGGGATGCTGGGGGAGTGCTGTCCAAGTGGTAGAAACAGCACATGGATACGAGCTCACAGCCTGCCCCAAAATCCTTAATAAAGAAATAAGGCTCTTGTATCACAGGCAGAGGTAAGTAGCCAAGTGATACGGCTATTTATAAGCTTTTGTTAAGTCTGTCACTTCCAGCTACATCTAAAAGCAACCTTTTAAAGCGACGTTTCAGGAACACAGTCAACAGCGAGGCAAGCTGGTCTTGGGCTTGATTAGATTTTGCTCCCTTTACCTTGATGAAACGATGCCTTATTAGCATTCCAAAATGAGTGCATGCTCTAAATGTAAGTGGATTTTAATACAATCTTTTTGAGGAAATGTCAAACTTCATTGGGTACATCTCCTCCCCGCCCTCCTTCTCCTCTGTAACGGCAGAGTTCAGCAAGGAACCGTGCCAAAATAATGAGCGAGGGACAGAGGGAATTTCGGAGTCAAGGTAAAAGATGAAAAATAAATTCTCCCAGCAGCGGTATTGCTGCGGGTCTGCTGCCATCTGCTTTACTCAGAGCCTTCCCTTTGGTTTTGCTTGGGTGCAGCCGACAAGGCTTTGGCTTCACGTAGTTCTCCTGACTACACCATTGTACATAAAACCACACACTGAATGCTACAGGCTTTGCTGGCACAAAGCGGCACCAACAGTCCCAGCTGCTAATGCTGGCTGGAAACATGAGCCTAAGCATTGCTTTTTGTTAGCACGCCACTTTATCTGGGATAGAAGAGGCCTGAGGAGGTTAAAAGTGCCCTTGAAACTGCCACTGGAAGTTGAGGAAACCTGGACTCCGAAAAAAAAAACCCACAAACCCAAACAGGCAAAACACATCCGCTTAAATTAAATTAAATATTAACATCCCATGCTTTAGAGCTGCACCGTGAACGTAATATGTGCACTGTTAATGAACCGCAATTTATTTACACCTCAAACAAAGAGTATCCTCACTGCCCTAAAGTAGTTAAATTGCCCTCTTCCTAGTGAAATTTATTGCCATTTAAACATGCCAAAAGGCCATTCTGCCGGTCATTACAATAATCTATCATTTCTGCAACTGCTGGTATCCTGTTCTGTGGTCAAATTCAATCTGAGAAGGGTCAACAGAATTTTTCCACCAAATGCTTCCCTCCTGCCTGTCATCAATTTACTTTTGTCAACAAAAAGGGCATTACTACCGAATGAAATAGAAGATCCCCTTAAGACCTCTGGCAAACAGCGAGAGCTTCTCTGACGTATCGCATCTTTTCTGCCCACAGATGTGTGCGCGCTCTGACCAGAACTGCGCTGAATGCATGAGCAGGAATTGTGTAGCGTGTCAAAGCTCCTTGCACCCCAAAATGCAGTCACATTTGCAAGTACCACAGAGTTGCACAATATTTACAACTTATCTGGAAGAAAATGCTTTTAAGAAAGGGAGGCAACACAAAGTACACACTGCAATTAAACTCATGGTGATTAAACAGCGACAAACACACACACACACACACACACACACACCAGGTTCAGGACACCAGTTTACCAGGGGAAGTCCAGCTTTGACCTGCCACTGAGGCTTTCCACCTTAAATGTCTCACGTCCCTCCCACAAGTGACTCACTGAAATCTGACTTTGCTGTAAGCACTGGGCAACTCTTGATTAAATTGAGAGCATGGCTTTATTTTGGTTAGGTATCTGTAATTCCAAGGGACTAGTCCAGCGCTGTATATTGAAAATAATAACACTAATAAAAAACACCATGATGTTTTTCAATGATTTTTCATCTGCTAGCACCAGGAAACACAAACTCAAGTGAAATCACTGAAGTAACTGCTATCCATCAACATTCCTGCTGTGTAGCAGAGGGATGCCAGCACTGTATCCTGTTCCTCAGTACAACTACTACACAATTATTAGGTACTGTTCATAACCCATACCTAAACCTCACAACAAAGAGCTAACTACCTTTTCATTTACAGATACAACACAGGGAGAAATGAAAGGCAAGGAAAGGCGCGATCACAGCAGATACACTGTTAGAAATTCACCAAGCTTTTAACTTGGATGATTCCTGCTTGCAGAAATAGTATATTGTCCTTGTTTTCCAGCAGTTGGTACTGGCTAAGAAGATTATGCAATGGCTTGTGCTGGACAGGGAGAGCATGCCATTCCTAACTGGTGGCCACAGGAGAGGCCTGATTGCATTTCTTAGTGGAGGGAGGAAAGCAATGGCTGGATGCACAATTACTGGAATAAGCTGAAACAAAACTGAGAAATCAGAGCAAAGAAATGAGAAATGAACACAGTCACAAAGCCCTCAAAGGCACAGAATATCTGAAGTATTCCCTATCACACTGGCTCCAAGCAGTGCTGCTCACCAAGCAGTTTCAATACAGAGTATCATTCCAGAGGCACTTGTGTGGTACTAGTGATACTGCTGCATTTTTCCTTGGATCAAATCTTTTTCACCATTTTGATTTAACCACCATTTACCACAGATGTGACAGTTTGTTTATACCACCTTGCCTCTTGGCTCTCTCTTAGGCAGACAAGATGTAGGTATCAACATGGAGTGAGCTTCACTGCTTTCTCCTCATCCTGGATCTCTATCTCTGTAGCATCATCACCCAGGAGAATCCCTGTATGTGTTGGCCTCTTTCCAACTGAAAACAAAGTGCCGTTTCACAGCGCCGTATGTTTTGATGAACTACTGTACCGATTCAAAGCAAGAGCCATTTTTTATGCCCCAGTGAATCAAGGAACGGAACTTTGAGGTAGCAAAGATCATGGCTTCTCTTTCTCCTACAGAGCAAAAAAATGATTCCTGTTCTGCATCCTCTGTCTTCTAAATCATTTCTCTGGTCAAACGATAATGGATTTTGCTTTGAAAAGCTCTGACAGATGTAGGGTGTGGCACTCCCCAATGCCAAACAGTTTCTATATGCAATTTCTAAAAGAATTCAAGCACTCAACCGAACATCCAGACCAACCAACACACGAGGGTTGGTAAGGGCAGGATGCAGAAACAATACTACCAATGCATTTTTGCTAGTAAAGAACCATCTGAGCTTTGTCAACTTACATTTTTTCTTCAGACTATTTTCCTGCCCGTAAAAGCACGATGATCGGATGCTACATTTCAGGAGCACTGGTTTGGATGGCTCTGAGGGTACTGCAGATTTGGAGAGTTAGGCTGTCTCATCATTTTGTTTTTGTATAGGAAGCCAGAGGTCTCAACAGGCACATACAATGAAAACAACATCCGTGTCTGGAGCCAAAAATTCACTCAAAGACTGTTGTTTGAGCTGTGAAGCAAAACCTCCTGTAAAAAGCCTCCAAAATAATCGTGTCAAACTTGTATAAATGCTAACAATTTATTCCAAGAAAATGAAATCTGCTGAGGTGAGACTGAGAGATGTTAAAACTTAATGAATATAAAAATACATAGCCTGGCTCACACAGAGCTGAGATTTCTCGCGTTGGCTACCATCCTCAGCATTCACTCTTATCTGATTTCTAATCACTTGGAAACATCCACGCTATTTTTCCCTTGCTGGAAAAATGATGAAAGCTGTACCCCAGTTTGAGTATGATGCAGGTGATGAGGACATCTGCTTTTGCTTACAGTAATTACTTGTCTTGAATTATAGAGAAGATTTGGCCACCAAAAAAAACACAAATGAGACCAAAGGGATGTGAAATGCCCCTCAGTTTCTTTAAATGACTGACAGATACCAGTTATCTTTGCGCTCAAACAATCTGCAGGTAGGCAGAGAAGACATGGTGAGCAGACCTTGATCTCCAGCAAGCCCAAGGCGTCAACCACCATGTTATTTTCCACTCAAAAAAAGAGAGACACCAGGTAAAGGACAGATTCTCTAAGCATCTCTGCCCAGGTGTTACCCTTCAAAGCATCAGGCAAAACACACATTCAGGCCTTCAGTAGAAAATGCCACAACCACCAGCATTTCACTGAGTGATACATAGACCAAACATGCTGCCTGGTAGAACTGGGCCAGCATGCGAGGCTCCTCTGCTCACGCTGATGATAAGACCAGGCCTACATGACTTTCAGCCCATGCACCAAGGTTGGAGACCTTTGGAGACCTAATGCACCATTATTGACCATTGGAAATTTTGAGGCAGGTCAGGTGGGCAGAAACTCTTATTACTTCCAGAAGTCCCATTGCAGAAGGGTGTTATAAGCCATCACAATATTCTTTATCATGTTGGAAACCTGCTGCAGCCTTCTGTATTTATCTGATGAATTCATCCCGTACCACCTGCTTCCCCCAGGAAGCATCTAGCACTACAGTGCCCCTCAGCCCTTCCCTAATGTCCCTTGCTCTGCCCACTCACTCACTCACAGAGCCCTCAGTGGTAGCAACAAGCTGCCTTTGCACGTCAGTGGTTTACACTGCAATAATAGGACAAATTCTGACAGCTGGAGTAACATGAAAGGCAGAAAATTAAATGATAAAAACTGAAGGTGAGCATCAAGAATTGCCTCGGTCATGCAGAAAGACCTCTTCTATGCTCATCCTTGCATCAGACATCAGGCACAAGATGAATTTGGAGGACTCATGAACCAGGAAAAATTCTCAATAAGAGTACTTCATCCAAGAAGCAATTTGCCTCATCAGTAATTTTTCAGTATTTCCTTTTGTCATTGCTGAAGGTGTTTGTGATTGAATATGAGTTTTGTTTTTCACACAGACCAGTTGTTATTTTGTGACTTACAAGTTAAGTGAGACCTAAATGCATGCATCTGGCATCACTAACTATAAAATGAATGGGAACCTCAGAAGTCAATACTGAAACAGTACAGTATCAGAGCAGTATGGAAAGAGGTTGTGTGGGAGGGAAAAAGCTTACATAAACACCATAATCATGTTCGTTGGCAACACTGTCCATAAAATCAAACAGCCAATGACGGCATTCTTCAAAACGTGCTGGAATCAGTTGAAAACATGACTGTACATTCAAGGGTTCTGGATCCCGACTTGTGCTACTTATTTTTATAATTCTGTGGTTAAACAGATCTTGCATAATGTTTCATCCCTCCTCCTCTTTCCTCTTCGCTTTTTTCTTTTTTTAATTATTTTGTGAGGAAGGAAAGTGCCAAACAGCATCTGCCAAACCAACTTCAGGATTGCTCTTTCAGACAGTTTCTCAGCTGGAAGAAGAGATTCAGCAGTAGGACTGGAGCTTCTTGCATATCAAGAGCAGCTAAGACAAAGTTGTCACAGTCACATGGGTGGTGACAGTCTTTCAGTTTGAATCCACTGAGCATGTTCACTGTTGCCAGATAATATCGCCAATTGACAGCAGTTATTTTATAAAAGGCTGACTGTTTGCCATAGTAATTAAAAAAAAAAAAACAAAAACTAAGGAAACAAGTAATTGCTTTGTCATAATAAAATTTGAAGAGGCAATAATTCTAGCTTTTCACGAATGGGCAAAAACCATGACTTAAGTTTCTCAGGTTAGTATCAAGTTGCCTGACTTGAAAAACTAGGTCACACAAACCTACCATGTTTTGCAGTAATATATTTGCAATTATTCATCTATGCTTAATAGTTTAAAAGCATCTAAAGAACCAGCTCTGGCACAACAACTGGGCAGGGCTAAATCCATTAAAAATCTCCTGGATCCGAGGGAATGACAAATATTGTTACTCTTTACAAAAAGTCCATGGCTCATGTTTGTTGTCACTGCTGTCTAGGCTGTGACAAACATCGAGCCTCAAGCAAGAAGGCACAAAACACTTTGTGTCATCAAAACATGAATCTGAGCTTTGCCTGACACTTCTCCAGCAAAGGACTGGGGCTGACAGCTTATGGGCACGCAGAATTATTGCTTGCCTAATGTTGAATAACATAAGCCCTCACAAATCAAGTCTCACTTTCCAGGTACCCTAATAACTCACTGTGTAGCGACGTCTCTTTCAATGACTGTATGCTCAGCTAGAGAAGCCAGCACCGGCACTGGGAAGTGCTTGGCATAACAACACATCCGATAGCAATCATATTAAATGTTTATTTTGTCTCTTAGGCAGATACACAGCAGTCGCTGAGATCCTGACTTGCAGCAGTCTTTGCAAGCCAATCTCTGACAAACTCTACCTACTATTTTCCTACTCACAAGCCAATATCTGAGATCTTCAGTACAGCTCTGCATGGCATGGTGTGCTGTTATGATGCAGAAGACATTAACTTCTGATTGAAATACCTCAGGGCTCTGATGTCCTCTGATGCTGAAGACACTCATGAAACAGGTTGCAAGCAGAAAGTTAGTGACAGCTGCCCTCCAGCCTAAGGGTATTTGTTGGGTTCAGCTTTTTGCTGGTTTGTTGTGAAAGCATGCACATCACATAAACTCATATTACTCATCTATCTTACTACAAACTCATTTATATATATATAAATGAGTAGGAGAATAACATATATAACATATATATGCGTCTTCCTCAGTGGTGAAGTTAACTATAGAAATATTTGTTCTGGTTGCAGTTCTCTCTGCCCCCTGTACAGACCTGTTGGCAATCTCTGGGTAACAGCCTCGCTCACTGATGGGATTTCCATCTCATCACAGACAGATGGATGGCCTCATTTACAGAATGCATTAACACAATGCCAACAAAGAACAGAAACACTGTACTATGTACATAGGGTAGGAGAAAAATGGGAGTTTCTTCACCCCAAAATGGATGGGCGAATGCAAGGTAGCTTGTGGGTCAGAGGTGCTGGCAGATTATATTCCATCCTATCTATACACTACCCACGCAGAAACGATCCAAGGCAGATCACTGTACAAGATATAAAGCTCTGACTGTAAAAGCTTTTTTGCCTCCTCTCCCTCAAACTGTATTTGTTTTTCTTTTTTTTTTTTTTCTTGAGAGCTTTTCTGTGAGAGCTTACTTGGCAAGCTCTCATGGACATCCACTTCTGGATTCCTCACTTAGCTTTTACCATTTGAAGTTAATTTTGAAGCCAGGTTTTGGGACTCAGCTCCCATCCTTAAATAGGTATCCAAGCAGTCAGGGAAGAGCTGCTTTCTAGAAACAAAACAAGGCATGCAGTGCCTGGCTCTCTGGGAAAGCTGTTCTCCAGGCTCAGAAGATCCATTAGAGATGGCTGTGATGCCTGTTCACACCAGTGCTTGTCCTGCCTCACACAATTACAACTCCTTGCAGGCACTCTTTCACCTGGCTGAGCACATTTCTGCACTCCAATATCTTAATTCCCCTGCGCAAAGCTCTTCAAAAATATAAATTCATGCAACAAGTGGTACCTACGGAGTCTAAGACATCAAGATCTAGCTGAGAGGTATTGGTAGAAAGGGACTGCTGGCAAAAACTGAAGATGTTTCAAGATTAGTTCCGAAGTTCTGAACACAGTGTCCTAGAAAGACAGGGTAGTGTTGGACTAACTCTTTAGGAAAACAATTTTGAAAGAGTTTATTCTGCAACCCTGCGATCTTCCAGGAGAAGGCGAACAGTAGGGCTCTGAAGGGGAACAGTGGTGAATGGGGCTGATTCTCTGCTGGCTGAAACCTGGACGGACCTACGCAGCGGCACGGAGCCGAGTATTTTTCCCAAGACAGGGCGGATCCAGAGGCTCTTGGCCAGCTTCCTGCTTGCAGTTTGTGCAGTGCCGCTGCTACCCTCCTGTTTCTGTCTGCTGGCACTACCTGCACCTATCTGAAAGCTCACTTTAGACCATGAGGTATTTGGCATTGCATCTGCGCAGCCACCACTGCTTCCATCCCATACCAAGTTCTGCTACAAAGACTCACTGCACAAGGAAAGAGAGTCCTGTTATATTCTGCAGTCCATTAAGTGTCCAGAAATCCCAAACACTTTCATACACAAATACTATTTTTCAGTGTGCTTCTAGGTACTGCTACTAGCTACACTTTGTACATAAAAACTAATGGAAATAAACCCTCTCTGCTGGTACCAAGGTAAAGCAGAGATCTCTTTATGACCAATACATGACTTTGACAACGTATTTTCAATGTTACAAATAAATGACAAGAAAACTAGAGGCACTCTTTCACCTACCCTGCTGCTGACTGACACGAGTGTCATGCCATCCCTGTGATGGGAAGCCTCACCCTGCACAATGCAAACTCTCGAATGCCTGGAGAAACAGATTCTTCCCAGGAAGGCACCAACTCACCAGCCCCTGAGCAACACTTTTCTCCTCTATCTATATCTGATCTAGGCAAAGAATATCCATTGTATCTTTTCAGAAAGTAACAGGCACACTATATGTCTTGGCAGCAAATTATTGTGTCTTTCTGCCAAGGCTGTTCTGGATTTTATTACTGTTCCCGTTACAGCGCAGACTTTCACTATAAAGAAGACTTTTTACACGGAAACCAATAAATATTTGCCTTGAAGTCTAATTTGCACAATATAATCACTTTTAAAAACAGAAGGGAATCCTGGAGTCAGTGTTGCAAATTTACATTAAAACCACAAAAATTTTCCTGTTTTTAGGTAGCCCTGGTGCAGCTCCAGCTGTAGCCTGCTCTCCTGTCCCAAGTCCCCCATACCCACTCCATAGGGCTGGAGCACAGAGCAACAGCAGGGCTCCTAAACACTGGCAGATGGGAGGTCTGCTTGCCCATGTGGCTGCATGACAGTGCTGAGCTCTTGCACACCTATAGAAATTGGCGAACTATTACCAGCTAAGGAAACCCTTACTTTAAAAAAAATAATAATAATAAATTTCTGTCCCCTGGTTGACTTGTCTGCCCAGTTTTTAGGGCTTTTTCTATTGTCCTTTTCCTTCTGAATCTCTGTTGGGCAAATATTTCTGTACTGGATGAAAAGACCACGCCACCCCCCATCATTTATGGAATATGTACAGAAGTTAGAATGAGATATGAGTACCTGAGTTCAGCAATTAACATCCATAGCTTATTTAGCTATCTTTTAATGAAGTGGAACTTACGTAATGAAGTTAACGATGCTGGAGCAACTTCTGAACTCTGTGTTCAGCCACTGCAGATGTAGTTTTGTTTTGTAGGTTACTTTAGATACACCACTCTAAAAAGTAGTAACTAGGAGAGTACATTAGCTATATAGCTAACGCATGCAAGTTAAGATCATTTCTTATACCTTTCTCAATATATGCACATATAGGCAAATGCTGAAGCTGCTAAAGACTTGTACTCAGTTTTAATAAAGACCACGTACTTCAATTTTTACTTATGTTCATTTGGCTTTGCAAATCAATCTCTCAACACTGACCTACTTCCAACACAGTACTCATTTCCTCTGAGATACCTCTTTTTAAAACTGCTGCAGCAGTACTCATCGCAGCCTATGCAGAAGAACAAGAAATAGCCCATGTAATGCAACAAGGCTGCCGTGAAGCAAGGCTGTCCTCACCTGAGGAAGGAAGCAGCTTCATTGCTGTTAACCCACAGCTCCTGCAAAGCTATAAAGTGACTCCCAGCATTTAGTGTCCTTGGCAATGACCAATGTGGTCAATTCCACTGTGTTAAGGCACTTCTATAAACCAAAGTGAAGACAGTTGGCCAAATGAAAGCTGGAATTGGATTGCATCAAATATGATTGCTTCAAACACCATTTCCAATTGTGTTTGATACGGCCGTCCCCGAGGTCTGAACCTGCCGTTCTCGCACAGAAGTGCATAGGAGATGACAGTCCCATCGCGTTCTAACAACGTCAGTGTTTAGAGCGGTGCCGCAAGTGTGTGACAGGAGAGAAGTGACAAGGGAAGCACATCACCCTGTCCATCACATGGCTTTTACATAAATGTCACTTGGGATGAGCAGTATGGGAAGACAACGTGAAAGAAAGGTGGAGCGATGGTGGCTCCAAATACTGGCGTAGACCTGCACCCCCATTTTCTGAATACTACCCACAGTTCCCAAAGGTGGGCACAAAGCTGTGGTCGTATTGCTAATAAATGGCATCTGAAACACGACAGTCATCTCAGCATTTTGCAATGCAGATAGGGTTGTGTCTTTTGAGCAAAGCAGCACGCTGCCCTCAACAGAAAACCCTGTTTATCACTTGGAGATGCAATAAAAATAACAAATGTCCAGGGTAAACCTAATTCACTGTGCTACTTAGTATTTGAAATACATAAATATGTCAGGCAAAAGACCTCTAATAGACCCTTTTATCCTGGTAATAGTGTACATATAATTTTCCTCTCATTAGTACAAAAACTACCTAGGGAACTATCGGCCCATCCTTCATCCATTTAATCTGCATTAGTTTACTTTTACCTTGTGTTTAATCTGCTTTCCCTCAAGGTATTTTGAATAAATCAATAGGAATACATGATTGTTTAATGATTTTTAGGAGAGCTCCCTTCGACCACAGCTGCATGATTTAGAATGACTAATTCCACTTTTTACAATTGATCCCGCTGCACGCGGCTCATCCATTCCTGCTGGTGTGGGCAGAAGGCTGGGAGCCTCCCAGGGAGGGTGAGAAGCAGGGTCTGTCCTGTGATGCCCTGCTCTAAGGTCGGCTGCTGTGCCAGGAGGCCTAAAGGGTGCTAAGGGACAGCGCTCCCTCCTTCACAGCCCTGGTGAGATCTGCATTAGCCCTACGTAAAATTAATCTGTTCTCTTCCCACTAAGTCCATCTTATTTCAATGTTAGCAAGCCGCGTGATGTATGAACGCATTGGCAAGTGGAGCAGCATTGTATCAACTCTCAAGGCTGACAGTGCCATACTGCTGACGGAAAAAATATTGGCAGTTAGCTCCGATAAGTCAGAAATCTTCTCTGATCGGGACACTGACAGTGATTGAGATGGGCTCTGTAAGACTCCTTACCAAGTGTCATGGTACAGAGACGTTACAGTTTACGGTGAATAATCTATTTCTCAAGGGTTTTTTAGGTTGACTGCAGTCCAACAAAGTCTGTCAAGAAAGCTCACAGCTGAGCACTGGCCAAGCATTCATTATTTATCCTACGATCTGCTTGCTTAATCAGTTCCCGAAGCTCTTTGCAAGCTGATAAGGACTTCCGGTGAGACGAAGAGCTCTCAGGTACAGATCAGAAAGGATAACGCTTGGGAAGCTGGAAAGCCCCAGGGGTCGATGGGAGAGGCCCCAGCACACTTCACGGGCGCAGCCCACCGCTGGCCACAGCCCCCAGTCACTGGAGACCCAAACCAACAGTAGGGACAAGGACAGGGTCTTGCTCCAGGTAAAAGACCCTGCTGTAAGCAGCAACACACCAATTCTCCTGCCACCCAAAACTCCGTACTGAGATGCCTCATTTCACCCCAACAAACACATGCGATGCACTAACAAAAAGGTGATCTGACCTGATCCCACACAGAACCATAGTTAGCAACTGGGACATACACCTCTTCACAACCCTCTACATTTCCTCCACATATATTCAAAAGGCAAAGCATAAGGAGGAAATTATTTTTCTTACTAGTAATGAGGTAACATCTTACAAACATCATTTTGTTTACAGGCATGCACTGCTTTTTGGCTGTTGCAGCATACCACGTCAATCACCTCAGGGCATCTTTTTTCCTTTTAGCTAGAATATTTACATTTCACTGGCTGATCAAATGGTAAAAGCCTGTTTCGATCAACAGGGCTAACCAAGCAACCTGCAGCCAGCAAGCAAGAAGGCAATGCCAGAGAAGGCAGTACTTGCAAGAAAGTTAAGAGGAGAGATTTAGGTTGGATGTTAGGAAGAAATTCTTTACTCAGAGGGTGATGAAGTGCTGGCACAGGCTGCTCAGTGAAGTTGTGTGCATCCCATCCCTGGAGGTGCTCAAGGCTAGGCTGGATAGGGCCCTGGGCAACCAGCCCTTTCTTTAAGGTCCCCACCAACCTAAGCCATTCTATGATTTTTTCATTCCCTCCCTTCTTTTATCCTGTCTGCCCGCTATGACTTGCTGCATTTTTCCCATCCTCACTGGGTTATTACTTTTGATCTTGTCATTCACCCTTACACCAAACACAAGCAGAACTCTCCTACTACACATCCTGCAATACAGCTGCAGCATCAGCAGGCTCTTTGGGTTCAGGTTTTAATGGGTCTCAAAGCTCCACCAAGATAAACTATCAGTAACTTAGACTCAAAGAGTTAATCGGATTAAATTTGCAGTAAAATATATACTATGTAAATGATTTTCCTGCTTCCTTCATTTAATGTTCTCTGCTACTGCACCACCACACTGCTTCCCTATTTCCTACCTTTGCTGAGATATGACTGTTTTAAGTTGCCTAATTACCACTGCAACTTCTTGCAAATCTTTACTGTTTGCGAGTCCCCTCAGTAACTGCAGAAACATCTGATCAGAGCACATGCACTCTTCTGAGCACCGAGTGGCCCAACGTGCATGGCCTGCACACTCAGTGCTGTCCGCAGGGAGCACTGAACGTAGCTCTCAAAAGGTCTGGCCCCGGTGTGAGAACCTAAATAGAGACTAAGTTCAGGAAATCTAGGCATTTAATCACACCTAACAGGTTAATCTGTCAAGCTTTAAGCGAAACATGCTTATAGCCTTGGGTTAATAGTACGTCAGAGGGACTTTCAGTTCGTCTCCAGATTGAAAATCCCTTGCCTGCATGCTTGCACTGCCAGCTCTTGTCCTGCCTATGTGTGTGGGCAGTGTGAAGGCAGCACTGCTGCCAACGGGATGCAAGTAAGTATTAATAAATCCACAGAGCAGGTCTGCATTGCCTCAAAAGGAGCTCAAGTTGTTTGTGCTACAATTGACACGATGGATGTAGCATTCAAGCCCTGCATCTAACGTAATCTTGAGGCAAGATCAACTGGTTTCTCTGTTCATTTTCTTTATCATTGGTCACTTTTGCTACCAAAGCCCCAAAACATGGCCACTTTTAGAGGCCCAAGCATAAGCCTTGTAGTTTTTGAAGCAGTAAAGAGTATCAGGAAACTGAAAGACAGAAGCTGGCAGACGTTACTTGCCTTTTGAGCAGTGCAATTAGCCTACACGTGTCAAACTGGACAGAGACAACATTGCTTAGCTAGGATTGGAGATGATGCATTGCTGCCTTTAAGCTCAGTTCTGCAGTAAGACTTGGGTCAGATCAGCACACTGGGTGCTTCTCCTGAATCTCTCCCTCCATGGACTTCCCTAACAGAAGAAGCCTGGTGTAGATGTGTCTTTATTCACACTCAGATGCTTAAGCATCCACGAGGCTGTGATAATACTTTCCTATGCCTCCTAAGTCTGGTGTGAGTAATTTCCAAATGTGCAAAGAGTGGAAAATGGTATTAATCGCTTCATAGCTCTTTCCAACTACTAGGACAGATTTTTATTTTTTTTTTCCCCTATAAGAAATACAGGTAAACTTGTTCTTAGCAGCAAATCAGAAGCAACCCTTCAGACCTTACAACAGTACAGAAGTAATGTTCAACCATGCTTTGGGCTAAGAAGCCAAATTTCACAAGACATTTCAACCTGTTACCAAAAAAAAATAAAAAAAAAAGAAAGAAAATGGTTAGGAAATCAGCCTGTTAGTCTGCACTGCACCCTAAGGCGACCCTTTACTTCAGGGTGACATGTCACTGGCATGCAAAATAAGGTGATGTACTCCTGGGTGCTGTCTTCCCCATCAGAGGATCCATTAATCCTATTAATTACATATAAAAAGTCTGGTAGCAATTCTACAAATGAGTAAACACACAGATAAAAGTGTAATCGTACAAGCACAGCAAATTGGATTCAGGTCCTCATTGAACAATCCTGTTTCATTTCAGCAATTTTATTATCACTGTTACTGGAACAAATTACTTTATTAAACAGAAGGGGCTTTTGTAAAAGAATTTCTTCTTGTGGGCAATATCATGAAGCTCTGTAACACTAAACCAGCAATTACACTTGTCAGGGGATTTCTTTAAGCAATTCATCTAATGGCTTGTGACGGGTAAGACTCAGAATGTTCATTCAAGCCTTCCCTCTGCTACAGAGATATATTTTGTCAGTACAAAAACACGCTTTTAGTGAAATGAATGCTTTGTGTCAAGGCTTGGTTGAGATTCTGCACAGGACCAGACGACATGGGGCAGGCTGACGTATGAAATGAGGCAGGACTCCCAGTCTATGACAAGAATAAAGACAAACCCCACTGCAGGGGGAAGAGCTGCTGTGCCAACCCAAGCAACGAGCCAAGGAAGACTCCAGCTCTCAGTCAGTCCAGACCAAGATGGAAGGAAAGACAAGCTGAATTTAGAAGATGCTTCCATCAAAGACAAGTTATCAGACTCATCATAGAAGTTGTTGGACGACACATAATGGACAGTTTCATTTGAAGTGTTGTTGCGGCAGCTCTCTAGGCTCCACCATTGGTTACGTCTACACAGAATGGATGGAAATCTGCTATCTTAACCAAGTATACTTGGACACGAGTTTGAAGGATTTGTGGAAGAGAGGCACCCTATGAACAAAAACATCAAAACGCTGTTTAGTAAAAGTTGTAAAGAGCTTCAAGGACAGAGTCAAAAGCCCAAATAACACTGAAACTTGTGGGTGCTGCAGTCTACTTTTGCACAAGTTATGGGGAGGCTGACACCTCTGAGAACGAAAGCCATGGAGCCCCAGCTTCACGATGGCTTTGACAAGGTCAGGCAACAATGCTGTCAGCTGTTTGTGGTGAGATACCAGATGACATGTTCCATCTGTTCTGTAATTATCCACCTCCACTCAGGCTCCTCCCCATGTGTCTGCAAAAGGGTTGGTTTCTCAAAAAGGGTTGGCCACAACTTGACTATTGCTACACCGAACAGGTAAAAAAGGGAAAAATCTTCAATCACAAGTGTAAACATGCCACCAAAAGTAACAAAACTGTGCCTAGCCACAGGAATCTCTTTTACCTGAGCACTAAAGCTGTCAAGTGGCTGGGGACAAGGAACTGTAAAGCTACTTCAGATACCTAGCTTTTGTAGTGCTCTCCTCAGTTTCTCTTCATGGAGCAAGAAGTCAGTAGAGTTGATGCAAATCCTCGCATTCTCATTCTCTACGTACACAGGACACTGGGCATTAGTACTGGGGCCGGCCAAAGCTCACGTGAAACTCAGTTTGGAGAGCTGTGCACACTCCATTCAGGCCTCGTATCCCCTGTCTATTCTTAAGCTGCTTGATTCAAAAGGCAAACTGTTTTTTGAGGCACCTCAGCCCCCACCTCCCTCTCTCACACACACAGAGCTCTTCAAAAAAGGGAGGCCTGCGCTGGCCCTGTTTACTTAGAGCACAAACATATTCAAGGCAGTGATGTCAGATTAAAGGAAGAAAGGGGAGAGAAATCAAAGCCTCTAAACTGCACATAAAAGGCAATCGCTGGCAACCAATCTGTTCTACTTCCAACTCTTTGCACTTTATGAATAAAGGTCAAGCTGGTATTGGCACCCAAATGTTAATGTTCTTATAAGGGTTTAAGCTGCTTTAACAGCTGAATAAGTGAGAAGGATGCACAGGGCCACACCTCGCTGTCCCTGTGCAGACTGAGTGCTGCTGCTTCCACAGGGCACGGGGAGATCGGACTGCAGCACATTTGCTGACTGTGTAGGGGATGCCCAGGACAAGTCACCCAGCTTGTGCTGGCAGGCAGCCCCTCTGCCTTTCCTCTTTTAAATACTACATACTTCTTAAACTTCTTTTTTTCTTTCTATTCAAGTATAGCATGGCACAACTGCCCATCCCACTCTTCCACAGCAGAAAGTTAAGGGGCAAACCGAAGCCAGACCCCGTCCTCACCTTTCTATCTAAAGCTTCCCAGAGCAGCCGTTCAATGAGCTCACCAAGCACTCCAGGAGGCAGCAAAGCCCTAACAGCACCCACACATCCCAGCAGCGCACTCAGACGGGCTCAAAATAGCAGCTACGGGCACACAGGAGAAGGGGTTTCATGGAAAAAAAAAAGTATATATATGAAATAAAGAGATAAGGGGAAAAAAGGCAATATTTGGGATAGTTTTTCACAAAGTCAGGACAAGCACGTCGCAAAACTAATTCCCGTCTGGCATTTACAAACAGTAACTTGATCTTTCAGCCGGTGCCCTTGCCAAGTCGAGCAGTTTTTAAAAATTACATTTCTCTAAAGGTGAATTTAGTGCTAATGAAATTGGAAGAGCGGTCGCACGGCTCGGGCCCCGCGGAGCTCCCTCTCCTCCCGGCGGCCCCGCCCCGGCCCCGCTCCTGCCCCGAGGCGGTTCGCCACCGCCACGCACAGCCCTCCTCCCCCACCTCCAGCGACGTTAAGAAATGCAAATGCAGCCGATCCTATTTTATGTTAAAAAGCCGAGAAACATTTCAATGTATTCTTGTCTTGTGTGACTGGCTAAGAGCCTCTAAATCCCCACCATTTACCAAATTAAACTAATTGAAAGAGCTTCCAAAAGCCACATCTGTAGGCTGACGTCTGTCCCTGCCTTTCGCTTTCGGCTGGGGGAAACTGTTCTCCATCCCATTGATCCCTGAATAGTCACGCCTGTCAGGAAGCCACATCAACCATTATCATTCTAATTTTACTGCCTTTCTTGGTCCCTAATCTAATTTGCAATGATGCTTAAGCATTTCGCGAGGCCATAGCACTTTCTTCAGAATTTCAACAAGAGCATTAAACCCCCAATTTACATTAATGAAGTGCACATTTAATTAGGGGAGAGGGTAAATGGAGGGCTCTTCAAGAGCAGTTTCGCGATACGATAGGCACTCGAAAAACGGAGATGCACCTGATAAAGGACACTCCTGAAGCCGTCCTGCCCTGGGGAGAGCGGGGGGCACGGGGGGACGCGAGCTCTCAGCCCTGACCCTGCACACACGCCGAAGGGCACGAGATCTGTACCCAGAAAAGCTCGTACTTCTGCACAGGGTTGCCTTCATCAAAGACAGCGGAAGGCAGATTCTGGTATCTCAAGGACCAACTCAACACGCACAGCTTTGCAACTTTGTGCTCTGACACTCTGCTCCTGTTATACCTTTGAGCAGCGGAGATGGAACGTCTCGCTACAAGGACAGGCTGAGAGCTGGGGCTGTTCAGCCTGGAGAAGGGTCCGGGGGGGACCAGATAGCGGCCTTTCAGTATCTAATGGGGGGCAATAGGAAAGAACGGGACCGTAGCAGAGCCTGTTCTGACAGGAGAAGTAGAAATGGTTCCAGGCAAAAGGAAGGGAGATTTAGATTGGATATAAGGAAGAAGCATTTTACACTAAGGCTGGTGAGGCACTGGCACAGGTTGCCCAGAGAGGTGGTGGAAGTTCCATCCCTGGAGACTTTCAAAGTCAGGCTAGATGGGTCTCTGAGCACTGATGGAGCTGCAGGTGTCCCTGCTCATTGCAGGGGAGTTGGACTAGGTGGTCTTTAAGGGTCCCTCTCAACTCAAACAGTGCTATTACTCTATGAACCGGTGCATCCCTCTGGGAGCTCTCCACTGAAACTTCAATAAAAAGGAAGAAACGCAGAGCAAGTTTGGCACAGGTGTACATTCTGCCTGGCACTTTCATAGAGAGGGCTCACGTGAAGGCTTCCTTCAAGCCAAGGGGTCTTATTTGTACCATTCATCAAAAGCACAAAATGTGACTACAGAGAAGAGGAGCAACAGCAGTGCTCACACAACACAAAAGCAACGTCCACAATCTGTCATAGGAGATAATGCAGAGTGTGCCATAAAATAATCCTCCAGCTTCTGACAGAAATATCGTCAGGCACACAGCGGGAAGGAAAATGTACAAGAACACACACAGGCAGATACCTTCCTTTACAAGGAATCTGAGAAGGGAAATAAAAGAAGTGATTTAGAAGTAAGTAAGTAGCTGACGGTGAGAGCAGAGTGATTTCTAGCAGCAGCGCAGCAGGCGACGAACCTTAAGAAGGCAAAGATGGGGGCGAGGGTGAAGAGGTTAAGCAGCAGAGAATGAAGACATGAGAGAAACGCGAGAGCAATGCGCTGCGATTACACAAAGCCTGTTATGTCAGCTGAGGTTCTTCGGGGAACTAAACGTTAACAGCAATACCAACCCGAGCACATCCAGCAGCAGCACACGGCAATTTCTCCCCCCTTGTTATGCAGAAACCCCCTTGTTATGCAGAAACCCACATTCCCGTGGTTTGCTTACTTACAGTTGGTTGTCTCACTGGGAGAAGAAAGAAATCTGGGCACAGCCAGCTCTCTCTAGGGAGCCTCACTTCACCTGGAGCCAAGATGTTCTCTCAAAGGCACAAAACAGCCCCTTGCTCCTCAGCAGCCTTCTTAGGGGAGTCACGGGGACATAGCAGTCCCCACACCCAAAGACTTACACCTTAACACCAAAACCCTGTTCTTGCCTGGAGCACTGATGAAACAACCACCAAAAGCAGCCAGGTTCCCATCAGGAGCTAGTTAGGCAGCAATAGCCCATAGCTGTAGCCAGGGCAGAACAGGGCCAGCCCCACCACACCAGGGCACACCTGTGGTTCATCTCATGGATCAGTGCCAAAGAGAGACCACGGCCCTGAGCTGGTGGGTATCCAGCCCGCTTTTACTTTTCCAGATGTCACCTGCAGCTCACATTTTAGAATAGAGAGCTCAAGGTGGGGATGGGGAAGTGCCCAACAGAACAAGCCAGACTCAAGTCTGCTTGGGCAGCATAGATCTACCACAACAACACCTTATGATCTATAGCTTGGCCAGTAGATCTGGATTTGGTTCATGGACATCTAGTATTGCTCTGAAACTAAAAGGAAGAATGAGTTCTCCTTTCCAAGAGTTTATCATAAGCCCAGCCGAGGACAGGGATTTCTCACTACTGGATGTTGAAAGTAGCTTTTTTCCCCTCACTTTTATTTCATAGCACATGGATAACTTTTTTTCCAAAACTGTGAGCAAAAACCACAGTAATGTTAAAAAAATGTGGAACCTCTTTTCATGCTTTCCCCCCCCCCCAAATAGTCTAGAACCCAAGTGTCCAACCTTTTAGCTTGCCTGGGCCATGCTGTGTGAAGAGAAATTGTTTTAGACCACATATAAAATAGATAATGTTTTTAATTATGTAATGTATGTACTTATTTTTAAATATACTTTTTATTAAAGCATAAAAAAGAGAGCAACAAAAACATAAAACTAATGGGTTGGACACATACGATCTAGAGAGATTTTTCACAAATGAGGAATTTGGCCCAGTTTCCTTGCAAATAAAATGCTGGATTGAAAGCATGTTTATATCCCCGCTCACAAGTAGCACACAAGCAGCAGGATCACAGGGTTGATGCAGTATGGAATCCCTTTTCTAAACAGAAAAGAAGCATCCAGCAGAGTTGTTGAAGACTAGATAAAACAAACAAATCATTAAGGTGGAATCAAGTTAACACAGAGCAAGAATAGAAGAACAATAATAAAAATAGTGAATTGCTTTATAAATGTTAAAACTCAGGAAACTAACTGTTTAAACAACATTATTTCTTTTTAGTCACTTGTTCATGGAAAGTGTTAACAAACTGAAGCTGTTCTTTTTTGACGCCCATGTCAACTAGATCACATCTTAGATGGCAGCTGTGCTAATTCATCCATGCCAGGGGCCTGTCTGCTGAGATGATAGCAAGCGGCTTTAAAAATTCCTACAGCTGTGCTGGTTTTGCACAGGAACCTCAGCACAAGTCTCCCCAAAGGGAAAAGAATTACCAGGTTTTTGTGACCCTAAAAAAAAGCCAACAGAAATCTCCATCAATTAACTTCCAACACCTAATAATTCATGCGGATATTTTCCACTGTGCGTTTATACAGTACTTGGACATTATACTGACATGGCAGCACCTTTCCAGCACACCAGAAAACTTTCTAATAGCTTAAGTATCACAGACGCACAGAATGGTTGCGTTGAAAAGAACCCTAAAGCCCACTCAGCCCCAACCTCCTGCTGTGGGCTGGCTGCCCCCACTAGCTCAGGCTTCCGAGGGCCCCATCCAACTTGGCCTTGAGCACCTCCAGGGATGGGGCATCCACCACATCTCTGGGCACCCTCTTATCATTTTAATTGCTCTGCCTCAGAAATGTTTTATCCACTTTGTTTTGGTTTTACCAATTTTTTTGACAACAGCATGTTTATTTACCAAAGGGCCACATGTAAGACATTCCATATGGCTTAGCTTCCTTTTGACAAACATGCAGAAGTACTAAATATTCAGGTTATCTGAAATCACCCTTACAGAAAGTTACCTGAAAACCACCGAGCTTTTAAAACTGACGTGGTGTAAGTGAACACAGCACCGTGTGGCTGTTAATGAGACCGCACGCGATGCTGCCTGTGCAAATGAGACGCCTATCATCACCAGAGAGGCATTCCATACATTCCATCATAAATAATTAAGATGAACCTGCTTTCCTCAGCCCACTGAAGGAAGGTAATGCCATTTGGCTCGGGTTTGTGGAGCTTTCATTTCCCTTCAGTGCAGCTTTTTGGAGCTGATAAATACATCGCACCAAAACAATCACCTGAGGATCACTCCGGCAAACAAACCGTCTCTTACACCCAAATCTCCCAGGCAAGGACTGTAATTACTATCACAGCCTGTGTGACACAAAATTATGTAGTAACGAATGGCAACTGCTCACTGGGACGGATGTGGATCAGTAGACAAAAGGAGAGGATGAACGAATTGAAACCTGTAACAGTTCAGAGAGGCAGTGGGAGGATAAGCACAGAAACACATTTAGGATTCAGTTCTCCAGGGAGGGTTTGTTAGCAGAGACACACTCCCACTCAGCACACAAAACCAGGTGCCACAGTGCTTTTCAGTGCACAGTTGTCTTGTGCAATCACAGCCTCCTGCAACGCTGTTCCCAATTCTAGCATATCAGGGCAACATTCCTGCACATACGTTAGCATTTCTGAGCAGGCATCTGTTGTGCACTACCCAAAACGTTTGTATTCCTCTAACGTGGGCATTTCTGAACATTTTTCCGCAGCATGAATGGGAAATGCGACCTTTTTAGATATAGACACTCCACCATGATGCACCCCACTGAGAAATTCTAGCTATCACAAGATAGTACTGTAACAATGTGACACTGAATATTTGGGTAGGTAACTATTTCCATTGCCTTCTTCTTCATGCTAATGAAGAAGAAAGTGGAGCATATGCTCCACTTTCAACAAATACTTCTTTTTGCTTTTTCCATCCGTCTGCTCCCAGACATTTCTAGCCCATGGTTTGTATAGTTTTTCATGCATCCAAGGCAATAAAACATTTGGCATACCTTCAGGTGCCAATTAACCTTACTGAACGTCCACTGGTGGAACTCAGAAGAGCAGAGTGGACCAAATGAAATGGCTGATATGAAATGGCTGATATTCACCTGGATTCCTGAGCTGAAGACAAGAAACCTCATTTGGTTGCAAAGCTGCAGTTCACATGATTATTTCTGCTTATTTTCTCCTACTTCCGTTTTTTGTTTCCCTTTCCTACTTTTGTTTTCTACTTCTCTCTACTTCATGTTTCAGGTCTTGTTTCAGGTGGGTCTATGTGTAATGTAAAGCCAGCCCGGTAACGGGACTGCATATGTGTCACGCACACACTCCTTCACTGAACAAAACTGAAATATTAGAAGCAAATTAATGATAACATTCACCATTAGATCTCAAAGCTGAGGCTGTAATTATTGTTTTGTTGACTAGAAACCTAAAAAGTAGTAAAGGACAGAGTGATATGACCTACACTTAATGCAGGGGTAGAAATTGGAGTGTGATGCTCAATGAATTGGTAATTGTAGTTACACAGCAGTTGCCATCTGACCCAAGGCTCCTATTTAAAATTTAAATACCGTTTAACATGTATCCCAGAGATGTCAGTTTTAATGTAGTGGGTTCTTTTCAGGTGTTAAGAATAAAGTCCCACTACGGGAACTTTTCCTTGCTGTCGTGGTGGGTGAAATTCAGCCTTGAGCTGCACCAGTCAGATGCACTCTTAGTCACCCTGCTTCTTCCTGCTTACAGCACACATCACTTCACACGTGCTCTTTCCAGAGATCACCCCAAAACTTCCATCTCTACATTTCCTGGATCCATACTACACATAACTCTTCCTTATCCAAATGTTTCCGTGTCTCCTTCTCCCGGTACGTATGGTCTCTGCTACACAACCCCTTCCCTAGGGCAGATTTTGTCACAGTCAAGAACCATGCTGTGCAAACTGCAGTTACTTAAAGGATGAAAAACAGTTTTGTGA
Organism: Tragopan temminckii; assembly: GCA_028571105.1. Lineage (NCBI taxonomy): Eukaryota > Metazoa > Chordata > Aves > Galliformes > Phasianidae > Tragopan > Tragopan temminckii. The sequence continues at coordinate 18,869,740 of JAOWBP010002392.1, read as the reverse complement.
GTGTTTTGAGGCTAAATTGCTGCAAAGTCCTCCAATATCACTACATCATCTGAGAACCCCAAAGAGAGGATACAGCCTAAAACCACGTGGGGGATGATTCCACCCTCTAAACGGTTTACCTTTCTCTCTTTCTGGTTTTCTTTCTTCTGTCCTTTAGGATTGTCTAACATCGGAATGCAGTTTCTTCACCAATGCTGCAGAGCTGGGAAAATAACAGGTGAGTGTAAGCTGAGTTTTCGGGCTTCATCACCTCCCTGACTATGTGCAAGGCTAGTCTTGGCCCAAGATGAGCAGCCTTCCAGAGCACCTGCTTGTTCCCATTTACCAGCCATTTCAGATGGGACGTGTCATGAGCACCCTGTTCCACATCTCACCAAAGCAGGTGAAATTTTAGCAAAGAGCCCAATCAGACTCCTCCTGTAGCTTTTGTCACGTGAGGACAGTAATTAGCAGCATTCAAATCAAGCAAAACCTATTTTAATACTTACAAGGTGTTACCTTTAAACAGACACTTCACTAGCAACATGGGAAATCCTTCTGCTCCCAAAATCGACATGCACCTCTGCTTCTGCTGCTTAGCATAATCTGAAGGCAGCTTGTTCATTCCTTTTGTCCTCACAGCCATAAGTCTAGAAAGGAAAAAAAATGTTCTATAGTCTGATAGAGGAGGTTGAGAATCAAGCTAGTGTGCTTCATTCTGAAATAAAAAAAGTTTTCTGAGCACCCACCTACAAGAACCTTATGTAGCCAAAGAGTAAGGGAGAAATAGTTTAACAGGTCAGTCCACAGCCTAGAAAGAATTTGCTATGAGATTATTTTAAGTTTGCTAAGTCTTCCCTATCGAACTGGCAAATTTATCCACATTTTGTACACAGAAATGAGCCTGATGTAGTTGTGAAGCTGCTCCAACATATATGCATTCCAACCAACCAGAAACACCCCAAACCAAGCACTTTCTGTCCTTGCTCAGCCAAACACAGCTTATTTCTGTGCTTCTGAAATCTCTCTCTTTTTTTTTTTTTTTTAATACCTAGACTTCAATGAAGATCACAGGCTTGGGTTTCAAATCTTGGAAGCATCTAGAGAAGGGAAGAGAAAAAAAAAGGCCAACACAGTTGGCAGTTTGGGTGGTATTAAAAAAAAAAAAAGAGTATTCAGGCAGAGCGTAGTGAGAATAGTGGTTTGGAAATACAACCCTAAAGGAAGAGTCTCCAGAGAAACAATGGGAAAGGAATAAATAAAAAGAAAGTTATAAATTCATCTATTTGCTCTTCCCTGACCCTTGCTTTTACTCCTCTTCACAGCAACTACCCTGGGAAAGGCACAATGCCTTCCCCTGTCACAATATTGAGAAAAATTGAAATGGGGAAGAAAGACCACCAGATGCTTTATTGTCTTAGGCGTTTCCACATAATTAGCCGGGAATAAAGGTCCTCTGCATGGTTTCATTGCGCTGAATGAACTTGGATATTGCTACACAGTAGTGTGTTTTATGATTCATGCTCTGTTATCCAGTGGCTTTTTGAAAACTGCCAGCTACTTTATCACTGACGGCCAAGCCTGGGCCTGCAACTTAAAATGCAGCAATGCAAAGTTAACTGTGCATGACAGATGTCCATGAAATTGTTTAACACACGCACGCATGCACACCCCACACACACAGCTCTGTCTCCAGCCCCTCTCTCTCTCACTGTGAGGTCAATGTCGTGACAAAATAGAAATAAAACGCAGTTACCGCAAAAGAAATTTTGAGCAGCCTCCTGCAATCCCTGTGTGCTCCCAAAGTGGCCACGAGCAGCAGCCCCCTGAGCTCTCCCACCGGTCAGGAATCTCAGGGCTGAGGGCTCAGTTCTCCTGGGCTTATCAGAACCTGCAAAGTTGTACTCTGGGAGCACTACCTGCACGAAAGAGATCCATGGGGCCTAACTGTCTCCCTTTACACCTCATTCTACATTGATCTCTGTGGCAGAGGTCCGCAGGGTCTCCCAAGTTCCACATGTGCTCCCACCCCGAGGACAACCCAAGCCAATGTCGTGGTGACATCCTGCACGAGGGGCCCAGGAAAATGCCAGAAGCAGCATGTCTGTCCACTGGCCGCGCGTGGGAAGCTGCTGGTGCTGGTGTCACCTCTTGGGAAACACGGGTGTCTCTGACCTGCTCATCAAGCCCCATGGCATCAAGTGGGAGGGGGGCAAGCATATCCCTCTCCTTTCTTTGCCTTCCATGAACAGCTCTATTGATTGCAATTGGGTTATTAGCATGGGAAGGTGGTACCGAATGTGAATGGAAGTGACAGCAGCGAGGCAAAAGAAAGAGAATGGTGAATTGGCTCCCCCCAGAAAGAGAGGGGAGAAGCCCCCTGACCCTGCCTGGACTTGCTTTGTATTCTGGGATGGACGAGCCCTGGCCCTGCTGGTTGCTCTGATGGGCAGGGAACAAATCCTGAGAACCCCACGTACACACAGTTAACTGAGGGACCTAGGGTGGGATGGATCTGTCTCACCACAGAAATCACCTGCAATAAATGGAACATGCAGAAAGAAAATTCAACTAAGGTACAAGACAGAGAAGCATAGGGTCTCCATTTCCTTATGTTGAGACAAATACTTTCTGCTGACTTCATGTAATTTTGCAAAGGAAGCAAAAATACCGCTACAAGGGACGCTGGGCCCTACTGGCCCAACTTACTCTGCTTTGAGATGTGGTTTTGCGCATGGTGCCCAGCCTGCAGCAAGGTAAATGTAATCCCACCCCTCCAAGCGAGCCACGGAGCTCAGTGGGACTCCGACGGTCTGCATGCCTGTCCAGGCGCGCGGGGGTGCATGCGGCCGGTGGGTGGCCCGCTCAACATTTCGGTGGATGTTTCATTCCCACCCCTTTTACTACGACCCTGGTCAGGCCACTTTTATGCCAGTGACAGCTTCATGAAGCACAAAACATGGAGCAATACATGGCATGAAATTGGCAACAAAGCCGAGCAAAAGAAGGAACAATTCTCTGGCAGGATGTGATCACAGTATGGCTGATTGGATCTGGAAGCAGATGCCAGCAGCGGGTATTGTCCTGGTGACTGAAAAGACATGACCCCCGAGGTACAGAAGACAACGAGGCCCTCCTTATGAACCACAGGGGGAGGGGAGAGGAGGTGAAACCAATGAATAAATCAGGCGATGGAAACAGGGGAGAAAAGAAAATGCTAAAGAGGACTTTTATGGGGAGCGGGGCAGCTCAATGCGCAATAGCTCTACCTCCCCAGCTAGCTGAACACTTTCTCAGACAATGGCTTTTTAACAGATGGGAGCCCTGCTGAAAGGGGCCAAGTTGTGTGCGGTTGAGAATCCCTGTTTGTTTAGTCTGCAGCTCGGGCAGGTGTCTGCAGAAAGGCGATCCAGCAGGTTAAGTGTCTCAGAGGCGTTTAACGCAGGCGAGCCGGCGTATGGAGGAGGACTGGTTTCACAGGCAGGGCAATGATCTTGTTAGACTTGTGTGTGAAGCCCTGGGGATGGAGAGGAAAAAAGCAACCTCTTTTTTCCTTTTCTTTTAAGGACAGATTTTCTCGTGCTGTGGCAATCAGGCCCTAGCAATAAACCCTGCTGGTGAGGCCGTCTCATTTCACAGATACTGACAGGGCACGAAACATCACAGCTTGCAATGTCACAACTCTGTGCTCCTGCAGGCGTTCGATCCTTTTCCCCTTCTCTTACAATACATTTGAAAATCCAGCTGTTAACAGTACTGTTTTCTGAATGGGTTGCTTCATCTATGTCTGTGTTTACCAGAGGTCCTTGAAATTCCTCTCACACAGCTCCTGACCTCAGCGATAGGGAATTATCCTCTGCAGTAACAGAGATGTTGCCGTTCTGGTTGATTATGGCTGACGTCTCACTGAAAGAGCAGAGGGTCCCACCAACATTTCCCTTGCATGGTGAGAGATGGAACTGGTTGCACAGTCTGGCCCTTTGCTCTCTTTGTCCAGCCTCACTGTTTGCTGATACACTCCCTAGCACCCAGACTGGGAGAGTTTTCTTGCAAGATCCTACCCAAAATGGCCAAGTTATAGCAGAATGGCCTGTGCCAGGAACATGTAGCATGGGGACTAAGATAGGAAAGAAAAACAGTCAGCATTATGCCTGAGTGCCAATGGGGATGTCACCTCCTCTCACACTGAACCACAACAATCGCTGTAACCCTCAATTTCATAAAATCATAGAATTTTTAAGGTTGAAAAAGACCACAAAGATTATCTAGATCAACCATCAACCCACCATGCCCACTAACTGTGTCCCTCAGTGCCACACCTCCACAGTTTTTGCACACTTCCAGAGATGGTGATTCCCTCTCTTCCCTGGGTGTTTCACCACTTCAAACAACCAAAGGAGAGGGCAGAGGGCCACCACCAAATGAAGCTATGTCCGACCCATATGGTGATGGTAAGACCATGGATTCTACATGCCTGCCCAGTAAGACGGTCATCCTAGTCTAGGCATTTCAAGTTCCTCTTTTACCGATTCCTATGTTGTCTTGCTGCCTTACTTGCCCTAAAGCTTTTCCATTATCATGGTTCACAGTGGGTATAAGAATGTTGCTCTTACTCTATTAGAGCAGCTCTCCAGAGAATAAACAGGTATCATTAATTTTAGGGGCTAGAGGTAGCATTGTGGTTGCATTACTCAACCAGTGCCTTTTGGCCCCAGAGCCCTTTCTTGTACATCTCCTGGTCTGTTTTAAAAGAAGGAAAGGAAAGCTCAGTTCCTATATGGACTGTGTTGCTGCATGGCTACTGAGCCCACTCATAAGAAATCTGCAAAAACATTTCAAAGCAACGCCCACTAAATCAAAAGCTTCGTTTCCTTCTACTTAAAAAAACAAAAACAAAAACAATCCTCTCTCTGGCTGAATTGCTTAAACGCTATAAAATATTAACCTTCACAGATTGTTACATATGCAATTCAATTTCTGATACCTATTTTCTGGCAACAAAACCAGGGTTTTCAACTAGCAGTCTAGACACAAAGGTCTTTCTAGATAATTTCCAGCCTGTAAAACCTCTGATTTGAATATTTTTGATACAAAGTTAAGCATTCTTCTTCAAAGCATCTAAGGACAATGCTAATGCTCTTTCTGAATTTCCCTCTTCCCATTTAGTTATCTTTGTACTATTCATTTTTAGAGGCTTAGCGTGGAGTTTATGCGGCATTAGTATTCATAGGCACATGCTAATTTACTCGTATGTTCAGATACCTAAGTGGGTTTTTTCAAATGAAACAGAGGGGATTAGATCTAGATCACTTGCTCTGAAGAAAAGTTGTAACGAGCCTCAACTTTCTTTTCTTCACAACACAGAATCAATTACTATAACAAAAGTTTGTATTCCACCCCAAAAAACACAAGCATTAATCTGCTGCAGTCCTGCAAAAAGGGAAAATAACATATCCTGGTTTGCCCCCCTCCTCCCTCCGCACGGCTCTCGGTACAGCGGCTGCAGCTGAGGGCGGGCGGCGATGCGGCTTTGCCCGGCTGCACTCACCGGGGAGCAGCGTGTGCTCCTCGCCTGCGTTCCGTGGGCACAGAAATGTGCTTAAACCCACACATGTGGCTGAGAGAAACCTGTGCAAAAGCATTTTCTGGCCGTACTGCAGCATATTCAGCACATGGTTCGAGAGGAGCCACGCTGCATCTTTGACTCCGTTTTTCGCTTTGTAACTCAGATTTTGAATGCTATTACTCTTAAGTATATTAACATCTGAAAGTCAGCTCAAACGTTCATCACTTTTTCCTCTATTTTCTGTACGGAAACAAGAGAACTACCTTCTCCAAATCCAGTTATGTTGTGAATTTGATTTGGAATCTGTAATCCTCCATGACACAGTAATTAAGTTAAGCAGGGTGCGAGCAAACCCTTTGCTGCGCCTTCAGACCGCCGGGGCTTCGAGCCCGGCCCTCCCACCTCCACCCCATCAGCCCTGCGTGCCTCTGGGCCGCAGCCATACAGCCACCGCCGTGAGCGCTGTGCTTCTTTGGATGCCCTCCAGCGGCCAAGACAGCCGTGCTGCCAGCTTTGCTGTGCTGCAGCAGGAGCAGAGAGCAGCCTGCGCACACTGGCACCTCCATGAAAAAAGCTCATTTCCAGAGGGCGAGGACTCACCCCCAACAAGCAATGCGCGTACAGCGCCCTGCCCTGCAAACGAAGAGGATTTGCAAGCAAAGCCGCTAGCTGTTCTACACCACTGGCCTCTGCACTCTTGGGCATGCTTAATTGTGTCCTCCTGTACAACCCAGAGACTCGTTCTCCCTTGGGAGTCTAAAATTACAGCCGTTGTTTGGCACCAAACTTGGAGAACTTGCCCTCCTGGAATGTAAATGTCTTGCAGCAAGCTGCAGCACAGTTCATTACATCTTGCACACACAAGCAGGGGAAACAAAATCCGATATTCCTGAGAGGACAACGAAGAACACTCTCTCTTTTGGTTTGCATCAGTTTGAAATACCTCTACTTGCTTTTTCCAAGTACTGAAATAGTTAATCTTTAACCCTGTGTACATGTAGGGAGTAGCTCCCTATTGACCTCAGCCGTTGAAATCACTGTATGGCAGCGCTATCTGAAGCAGTTCTTCCAAACAATACCTGTCACTCATCTTTCCATTAGAATCATAGAGTCACTGAGGTTGGAAAAGACCACTAGAATCACCACAGCCAACCACTAACCCATACCCATCATGCCCACTAACCACATCCCTCAGTGCCACGTCTCCATGGTTCCTGAACACCTGCCACCTGCCCTGGGGAGCCTGTTTCAATGCATCACCACTCTTCTGGGAAGAAGTTTTTCCTAATACCCAGAACCTTCCCTGGCACAACTTAAAGCTACTACCTGTCATCCTATTGCTGTTACCTAGGAGAAGAGGCTGACCCCACCTTGCCACAACCTCCTTTCAGGCAGTTGTAGAGCGCGATAAGGTCTCCCCTGAGCCTCCTGATCTTTAGAGTGAACAACTGCAGTTCCTTCAGTCACTCCCCATAAGACCCTTATGCGCTCCAGACCCTGCACGGCTGTGTTGCCCTTCTCTGGGCACCCTCCAGGAGTCTTCTCCAGCAGCTGTGGGTTTCCTGCAGGCTTTGCATTGCTTTGGCCTCTGCCTATGCAAGGCTCAGAATGCCCTGAACGCATGTTGGCCCTTTTGTAAACTGGTTTAGGAAGGCGGAGTGCTTGATAGATTGGGGCATCCAATGCTGCTTGTTTAGCAAGGAATGCTCTCTTAATTTCTTATTGTTGTGCATGAGATTTAGTGCGGATCCTTTAATTTAAATGTCAGAATGTGAGCAGTAATTTATTTCCATAAAATGAAAAGCAATAAAGTCAAATATATTAAGCTCTGGCTGTGAGAGCTCAGATTATACAATTTATAATTGTTAAAAAAAAAAGAAAAAAAAACAGCAAAAAACTACACCACAAAGGATGAGTTATTGTCACTCACTTAAGCATTTGATTCAGGGCTAGTGAAAGCAGCCACAAGAGAAAAAAGAAAAAGAAAGAAGAGCAGGAGGAGCCAAAGTATGGGGGGCACCAAAAGGTCCTTATGGCCAGCACTGCCAGCTGCACAGCCCAGGGCCCTGCCACTGTGCAAGCTGTAGGATGCCGGCATTCTCCATAACTGCTTCTTACCTTTGTTATTGTCAGTAGTAATTAAGGCACTGAAAGCTCCTAGTTCTGACTGTACTGCAGGGTGACCTTGCAGCCTTTCCTCATCTCACACCAAGAATCAACAGGCAACTTGGACCTCAATTTGTGCATTATGCCCTTAAAATTACATTCTCTGGCACCTGATGAAATATATAAGGGAACAAGACTCTTTTTTTCTGAGTAGCAGAGAAGATCGTTTTTCAGTCCCCAGCACCTGAAACAGCAGAGACCTTGTCCTCTCTATACACCACTGCTGATAAAACAAT
>JAOWBP010002392.1:18832861-18853505 GCA_028571105.1 Tragopan temminckii | reverse complement strand
AGCGACCCCTCAGGGAGCGCGGGCACTGCGCGCTCGCCTCTGCTCCGTCGGTGGCGGTTCATTAAAAAACAATTAATAAGAATTATTTACGATTACGTTGCGTTTTAGTAGTTTGGCTTTCCCTCCGAGTCCCGCGGGAGGTTCTGTGCCTCCCCTTCCTCGGACAAAGATCCCCCCGGCAGGCGCCCACCGCCGCTCGACGCGCCGTGCCGAGGAGAACGCGGCGCTGCCGGCACGGGACGGCCGGAAGGGATCCTTCGTGCGGCCTGAGGCTCTCCCGCTGCCTTTGGGCGCTGAGTGGAAGCCCGCCGAGCGCCCCTGCTGTGGTGCGCAAAGGGGACGGCGCGTCGGGGAACGGCACCGAGTTGCGGCAGGGGAGGTTCAGGTCGGGTTGTTAGGAAACATTTCTTTGATACAGTGGTGATACATTGGCACGGGCTGCCCAGGGAGGTGCTGCAGTCGCTGACCCTGGAGGTGTTGGTGGCCCTGCACGTGGCAGGGGGGTTGGAGATTTATGATCCTTGTGGTCCCTTCCAACCCTGGCCATTCCGTGATTCTGTGTTCAAAACTGTGGAGACGTGGCACTGAGCGGTGTCAGTGGGCATGGTGGGGATGGGTTGGGTTTGGTGATCTCAGCGGTCTTTTCCAGCCTTAACGATCCCATTATTTGTGCTGTCATCCACGAGGTTCTTATGCTGGAATGCAGAAATAGTTTCCTAATACATTCCCTACAGCTAAAGGACTCCTTTGTGCCAGCGAGACACATTACCCACGTAAACATCAGCTAGACACAGCAAGCACAGGGTCAACCTTCACCACCTATACCTCATGGGAAGGGTACAAAGGTACATCCATGCTTGTGTCCATTAGCTCTTCTGCCTTTTTCCATCAAGTGCAAGCTCATTTCCTTCAAGACATCAGCTGTTAGCAACAGTTTCCCTTCCAGCAGTTCGCTTTTTCATTTACGAAATCTCTTTCCAAAGCCCTCACTAAAGGAACTGAGCAGTTTGGAGAATGGCTGCAGGGGTAAATGCAACGAGAACTAACACGCGGAGCATGAAGGGCCTGTGTGTTTCATGGGTAAATGATCACAATAAAATTGCCTCTTGCCTATGGTATCACATCTTATTAAGCGAAGCTGGGCACCCGAGGACAAAGGGAGTCCATGCCATTTACCGCATCTTCCAATGCTGGACATTAATATCAAAAATGCAGGTCTATCTAATATTTTAATAATATCATAGGTCAACAACTGGACTAGATGATCTCAGAGCTCTGTTCCAACCTTACTGACGCTATGAATCCATGATTTGCGATCACTGCTATACAACTTTTCACCCCACTCTTGTTTATGTAGAAGAGATTTCTGTTTAGGACTCGTGGATGTCTGAGATGAGCCCAACTCTAATTCAGCTCCTGAGAATAGTAAGGCCTTGGTGCAGGCTGCCCAGAGAAGATGTGGATGCCCCATCCATCCCTGGAGGTGCTCAAGGTCAAGTTGGATGGGGCCCAGGGCAGCCTGATGTGGGGGGGTAACCAGACCACAGCAGGGGGTTGGGGTAGGTGGGCTTTAAGGTCTCCTCCAACCTAAGCCGTTCTATGGTTCTACGATTTTATTCTGCGACTCCTAAGGAGACAAAACATGTGCTTACTGAAGGTGAAAATATTACCCAAACAAAGAAATACAAAGAAAACCACCTCTTATGACTAAAAAATAAAAGCAAGGACAAGCTAATAAACTTCTTGCTTACACAACGTAATCCCACCTTTACTCATTAAAAGTATATCCCTACACTCATTGCATCAACAGAAGCAAAATTTAGACCAATTCAGGAGACCTGCCTGAGCTAATGACTTGTGTTGGAATGCAGCCCATGGGTCCGTTACAGTGCCTGTATTGTTTCTGTGCAGGATAACCAATGAACAATAAGCACCACGAGAGAAATTATGCATGGTATACCAGTTACAGCCCTTGTACAACAACTGTAGTACAATCAGTACCAGCTCTTAAACACCCAGCATTCTGTACCTGCAAAAAAGGAGACTTTATGTCATATGTATAATGTCTTGTCTACTTTTGCCTACTCTCACCCATTTTGGGGGCTTTTTAACCTCTTCCCCAACCGGTTTCTCTCAGCACAACCATTCTTCCCAGCCTCATCCCACCTTGTATGCAAAAAGTAATAGCAGTCACTGCTTTCTGTAAGAAATAGGGTTGTCTGAGGCCATATGAGAAATGCTACTGAAGAGAAAATGAGGAGGATCAGAATATGACACTACTGATTTGTTTGCAGTGTCTTCCTTTTGATGACACTCCCCATATATTGTATGCATCATGGAATAACGGATACACACAAGGAAAAGCATCCCTGTGCCTGTACCAGGCTGAACCAATTCTCCCCCCCGAGGGAACGCCAAGATGAAAGTTGGTAGAGTGGCTGTTGGCGCTACAAAACCACCAAGAACCACATCTCATTCCATAGGAATTGTATATGCGTGTTTCCCTGCAAGTCAGATTTTTTTATATTTTTTAAGAGTACCTTCTCCTTCATCAGTATGCCATGGCAGTCTAGAAGCCAAAAAGCTCTATGTACTGCCAGGCAGAATTTGTCCCTCCTGGGGTATATTTTCATTCTGGACTGCAGCAAGAGGGATCTCAGATTTAATCAGGTTGTTTCAACAGTAATTTCACTTACTATGCAAGATAGAGACAGCGAACAGTACATAGCAGTTACCCATCATAAAACAAACAAATCTCTCTGTAATGTATGTGTAGGAGGATACTTGCATCTTTCATATGTAAAGGATTAACACATCTATCTTACCAGCTGTACTAAGAATCAAAGCTTACAGAGATGGAGCTGTTTCTAAGCCTCTATCAGCATAGATACCTTAGTGGGAAATCACAGAAATCCTCCAAGAGAACAGTGGGAATTGCACAGACAGCTGTACACCAGATCTAACATTTGCTGTGTGCCAAATTATATTGCTTTATTTTTTTTTTTTCCTCTCTTTCATGCACTTAATCACTCCTTGCATTCCTATTCATAGTCCCTATGTTTTGGTCAGTTGTCACAGTTCCAAAATAAATAATGGCAGGCTGTAATAATCCATACTGATAGATATCAGATGCTTTCTTTTTTTTTTTTAAACCATCTCAGCATCTCTCTTCTTGCAAAGCTCATCACAGGCAACTGTTTCTCAGAGAAGGTGCTAGTTAGTAACTACAGAGCTATAATTAGACAAAAAAATGGTTGTTTTTTTTTTTTCCACGGCAAGTACACATAAGGAATCACATTGATCATTATAAGCTGTGGAGATATATTTAAAAATATTTTTCTTCTTTATTTAAAAGGAAGATGATACCTGTACAATTGACTTGAAGTGATGAAATTCTACTCAGCTTTCAGGTGAATTTCCAGTATATTTCTATTGCGCATATTTTGCCTATCTTGGGCAGTAAAGCTGAGTCCGTCTTGTTTGCATGAATTAGCTGAAACCAATGGGCAGACAAATCCAAAACTGGAAAGAAATTGGCATGAGAAAGTGAAAAAACATTCAGGGCTTTTTTTTTTTTTTTTTTTTTAATTAGAATATTTTTAACAAAACAAAATATAACTTTTTTACAAAAATCTCAGTTTATCATTGTCATTGTACGGGATTCTTATGGCTCACTTTGAGAAACGCTCTTCCCTCCCTCTTGCCTGTTTATAGATAATTCTTTGGTATTAAGTAAGAAGGGTGGAGTAGAGAAGGATCCACCACCACTTCCCTGTCCTATGCCACTCCCACTGAATTTGGCTGAAAGCTGAAAAATTAGAAAATCCCTTGTCACACGTTCTTTAGAAAAACAACTTCTGACTGCTCGTCAGAAGTTAAAGAACCCACAAATTGTCCACTGGTGAGCTCATTGCATCTGTAAAGCAGTGACAGAGCAACTAACCACAGCCCCACAGACTGACACAGGAGAAAAAAAAAAGAAAGAAAGAAAGCCAGAGCTGCTCCTCCCTCAGCCCCCGGGGCCAACCCATCCCTTTCTCCTGCTGTCCACCAAAGCTGTAAGTCGTACAACTCACGCAAACACATTGTCCCGTAGTGTTGCAGGCCAAAGGTGAGTGACTTGGGAACAGAGCTTGCTGCTGCTAATATGGATGATCTTTTTTTCTTTAACAAAAAGCAGCGGTAAAGCAGCACTGCATTTATGAGCAAAGATGTGAGAGCGAGGGGAAAAAGTAGGGATTAGTGCTGTGTGACTGAAGAGTTCCCACAAAGCAGGCGATGACAGAGAAGGTTCAGTTCAGCTGAGGCCCTTGTGGCCTCCACAGCCACACAGCCCTACGTGGTGGTCCCAGAAAGTGAATCTGAGAGGAGGAGATCACACTTTGAGAGAGGAAAAATGCTGCCATCTGGTGCCTCAGGGAAGGAAACGTTTGTCGTGGTGGTGTGCATCACTCGCAGCTATCTAAACGCTGCCGGTTCTGTCCCACAGAGTTCAGGCTGTCTTTGTGTTGGTCAAAGGCATCACTGCTCCACACAGCTTACGGAAGGCTCTTGTGAAGCCATGTACCACATACCAAAGCACACAGCCTGAAAGGTGTGCTGTGTGGTGGTCTGCTCAGAAGAGAAACTGTTGAAACTTCTGAGCCCTTGGAATATATCTCAGAAAAGAGCAGGCGCAGCACTGAGAGACATAGTTTGTGGTCATGGTGGGGAAGGGTTGGTGGTTGGACTAGATGATCTTAGTGGTCTCTTCCAACCTTAACAATTCTATGATTCATGTCAGAAGTCCTGGCAGATACAGAACAAGACACCGAGTGCTATTTCTCTCTCTGATTCCCTCTTTACAGCAGCTTGTTTCTGCTTGCTGTTGATACAGCCTCAGAGGATGTGCCAAATATGCGCTGAGACACTCCACACTTAGAACGAGGGAATGTTATTTTTGTCTGCGATATTTTTATGTTCACAGGCTTTCACAGACAGCCATGACGGCTGCTTAGGGAACTGAAGTGACTGATCAAATAATAAAAAAACACATATACTTCTCAATTCTAGACATAGCAGAAATAAAGATGCTCTTTCTGTGAACTTACATTTGTTTCTCCCTTGAGTAGGGATAGGAAAATCCCGAGGACGGCAGGGCAGCTTCCCACTGGAAGAAAACCATGTGAAACAGGGTATGTTATTTATTTATGAAAGCACCATTTTTGGAAAACACAAAACCTCAGGCCTGCCACACACTCCTCCCAAAAAACAAGCTCCCACACTGCTATTTCCCAGGAAGATGCTCTACTCCTGGAACGTCTTCAAGTCACTGAGTAACCTATAGCACACCAAACTCTCCCAAACCATTTCTTGTGCACTTCTGCATAGCATTCAGGAAAAGGAACATGTTTATGACCTAAGAAAAGGGGTTTCTGAAGCTATAACTAAAGGGCCTTTCTTACAACACTGTACTCTCCCACTCATCTATAGCACCTGATCAATCAGGGCACAAACTCAGAACTCACCTTATCTTCACGGGAGCTATAGGTAAAAGCAAACAGATATTTTGCCATCACAGATTTTGTTACGCATAACTGCAGACCACAACTGAAAACCACTGGCCAGGCATGTACACACCCCTGTCTACCATTTGGGGCAGCTTAATTATTTAAATTCTTCATAAATGTAAATTAAAAAAAAAAAAAAAAGAGTAACTTGAAGACTTACGAGATCACTACCAAAAGCTGTTCCAAAAGTGCATGGTTTACATGTTAAGATCCTTCTTCCACTTAATTCCTAGCCTTAGTTTACTGCCATGCTATATACATTTGATCTTATAAAACTAAGTTATTGTGGAACTCAATCCTTCTATTACTGATGTTGCACTGCAAGAACTTGGAGTTGCTTCCTCTTCAACATCATCAGAATTGCTTGTGGATACACAGTGCAAATCTGGAGCTTTTAGACGCATGCATGGCTTCTTCCTGTGGAGAAGTTGTAATTTCTTTGACAGTCCCCTGCCCATGAACAAATGACATAACTTGAAGCTTTTCTAATATTATTAGCCATGTCATATAAGGATAGTTTTCAGAAACAATGACAAATCTTGTCAGTGCCTGTGGCAACCTTGTTAACCGCAAGCTATGTTGTCAATCTTCCTTCAAGTATTGCAGTACTGAAGGAGCACTTCCTTTCAAATAGAAAATTATTTTCTACAAACCCTCAGTCTCCAAGTAGGAAAAAAAAAAAGAGAGCACTTTGGGTGAGTAGGCCAAAGTATTCATATTACCTGGGCCTTTGGCTATTGGAGAAGTAGATGGTGATAATTTTATACTGTAGATTGCTAGGTGACTATGGGCTGCCTGTGAGGAACCCATGTGAGAGGCAAGGGGAGAGCACCCAAGGCTTGTCAGAAGGCAAATCAAAGGTACAGCATCCACATCTCTCCTGGAATGCTCTTAAGGAGTTTGCATATTAAGAAAAGCGGAAAAATAAAAGTTAAAGTATGGTCAGCATCCAGTTAGTGTCTAGAAATGTGAAATTGTCATAGATGTAAGTTACAGCCACAGGCATGTTTGCATTGTCTCAAGCAGAACAAAACACCATTTGTGCCATCTGTAACCAGAAGTTTCTTGGTGCTTTTTGAATGGCTGCGTGTGTTACCCTCTGGGTCCAACTTCAACAATTTTGTGTGATTTCACTGTGACCCCAAATCACTTTCCAGAGCAATATAGCTAGCATACTACAGTCATCTCTCAGCATACCCACAGAACCTCCATTGCAGAGCTAGGGAACAGATTTAATGACAATTTGCACTGTGCTCTCCTTGTACCATTTAACTTCTTATTTATTTACGCAGACTGATAATTATCTGTCAACAACACTGCATCCATACATGAACGTATGCTACTTCAAATATGTAACAATGGCCATCTCCATTTGCTGGAGGAAAGCAGCAGCTCTTGGCTTGTTACCTGGGCATCACAGCTCCTTCTCAAATATACCTGATTACAGGTTGAAGTATAAGATTCTCATATAGATGGCCCTTGCTTCAGGTTCTGCTAAAAGAACAAGGAACAAACAAAGGAAAACTGAAAGACATTTAAACTAACACCAGGGCTAAAACAGAGCAGCACATCATGAACATCATAACTCATAGTAAGGAGCAAATATGTGGTAGAATGGCAATACTGGATTAAGTGTGGAGGATCTGAACATTTATAAACAGTGCAACCCTAAACTGGAAACAGTCTTTAATTAACAGTCATGGTTCATTTTCTAGCAGTAAAACAGAATATAAATTCAAGGTGAGATTCCTGTGTCAAAACCATACTTCATGGTACCGTTGTACCTGATGTACAGAACTGGACTACGTGACCTGCCAATACCACGCCACTCCCTTTTCTCTGGTGCACAAGCCTGTGACCAGATTTCCCTAACACTGGAAGGTGACTCTACCTCCCCATACAGAAATAACAGTGATAATTTTCTAAAGAGCTTAGCTCTGGTGTGCACTGATAACAAACTCCTTCCCGAGACACCCAGGGAGGATCTCTAACTGTAGAAGTTTTGTATCTTTGTTCCTAAAAGCTGACTAAGCAATTCACAGTGTTCCCACATACCATATTTTCACCATCCACAGTTTTCACATGGTTCCCAGATGTCCTACGGCCACCAGCAGCCATTTGTAAAGCAGCCTCAGAGCAGGGCTTTCTCACTGTTTTCAGGACGGTGCCAATACAGCCTTCTGCACACCAAACACCCCGTTCTGCCCCGGCAGCACTTCAGCACCCTCTCCTCATCATCCTGAAGGATAAATGCAGGCCCAACCCACTTAGGCTTTAACTTACTCTCAGAACTGCCTTCCCCCAGCCCATTCCACCTCTTTGACCTCAGCTGGTAACCCCCAGGTGTTTTCAGAACAGCCTGCCCAGGTGCGTGGCAACAGCAGGATCTAATACACCACACCTGGGGAGCAATCTGCAGCAAGTGACATAGGTTGGGGGGTTGTCCTGCTGCTGCCCTACCACTCCAGTTTGGGGATCTTTCACACAGAAGTACTGATTTGGAGCAAGAAACATGGCACCTCGGAGGCAGCAAAGGGGATTTGTTGATGTAGATTGCACAGAGAAGGATTGCAGTGAAGGGCTTGGTGCAGAGAAGAGCATGAGTTTTTTGGAGAGAGAGTGATTTGTTTAGATGGGCGTGTCTGAGTAGGTTAAAGTAGGCTGGCCAGCTTCACCATGGCAGGGTTGTAGACTTGTTCCTTGAACCAGGCACAGCAACTGGTAAACACGAGCAGTACAAAATAGTGCAGATCTCAGTTGGCCACTTCGCTCAACTGCATTCATTCAGAGTCATATCAATTAATACAGAAAATCTTTCATCTGCTCTGTCCCTTGCACGCCCTCCTAAAATTCACAAACAGCTGTTTTTTGGCTCAATGAACAGGTGAGAAACAGAAGCAGCCAGTCAGAAAGGTCATGCCCAAAGCTGAAGGAGACATGAACACACTATCATTAAAAGCATGTGAGCCTGGAATAGGGAACTTGCATTTCAGGTTGTTGAACCGAGGCAAGTCCTGTGTCTGATGCATACTTGGTGTGGCAATGGCTAATTCTGGCAACATATCATCTGCTCCTCATGTTTCTTTTTTTTGGTCTCTGAATGCACACCGATCTCTTGGACAGAGCATTAGGTGGCTTCCTCAGAAGGCGTTGGTTGGTTCAACACCAAATAGTCAGGCATTTTTCTGCCAACAGACTCTGTGGACCTTATGCCCCACCAGGCTGAATCTTGACCAGCACAGCAGGGAAATGCCAGGTGCATGGCCCAGATTTGCTCCTTTCCTTCCTGGGACTAATTTCTTCCTTCCATAGGTCTTACAGGCGGAAAAGCAGTGTTTTCTAAAGAGGTTTCTGCAAAGGTCTGGCAAGCGCACGTGTCTCTACCTTGTCTCACGGAAGTCTCGCTGCAGGGATTTTTCCACTGGCATTGGTTTTTAAATTCAATGTGAAAAAAGCACGATCTTTACAATCTGTCTGAAAAAAAGTACTTAGGAATAAAAAATTCTACTAGTTGTTAGATCCAGAACAAAAGTCACTATTGATATGTTTGATTTATAATGCATTTAAAAAAATAAACAAGTTCAAGCAATAGAAAAGTTGCACAGCATTTAAATATAAGTTGGTGTGTTGGCCTCCAGTGAAATGATGGGTGAGGAGTCCCATCTCTAAGAGTGTATCAGCCACAGCGCAAGCAAACATGGTGTTAATAACTGTACAGTCACCTAGGTCATGTTTAATTAAGAACACCAGGTCTACCCAGGTCACATTTAATTAAGAAGTCTTAATTCAAACAGCATTATCGTATCCCTGATAAAAAGCAAGTTAAAAATCTCTGAACAGTTAACACCACGCTGCTCCCAGGAGTTTCAGCGTTAGCTCAAGTTAATTATGTTTAAATTATTTCCTTTGGTGTACTGATGTGAAGATCACTGTCTGACACCAAGGAACAAGAAGAGAAAATTAAAAACTTTCTGCAGCTTCCAGCAAGGCTCACCTATTACTGCACTCACATGGAACTGGCCTGCCCTTGTGTTAGTGCGGAAGGAGCAGATGGTTGAAATATCACTCAGGTGCTTCTACTCTTTAGAGCATTCTCCAGGATGGCCTTAGGTGCTCTCGCACTCCAGGCACCTTTTTCTGGCAAGGGAAGAAAAAACAAATCACTGCAGCTGTCCCCTGGTTTGTTACACTCACATCCTCAGTGACCTCAAGTCCTCAAACATTGTGCAACATTAGCAAGAGGGGGCAGTTTGTTTTCTTCAGTGTCTCAGTGGAAACCAGAGCAGAATAGGTCTGCAGCAAGCAGTCATACCAGGGCACTAAACCACAGCAGAGCATAATCTCCTGCCTGGGGAAGTTTTCAGACACAGAAGTAAGTGTACAAATGGGAAGTAATTTCTGGCTACAGCATGGTTACATACAGATAATGCGTTAGTGAGGCAAGTAAGGAAAACCCTTGCATTTCTAGCCCAATATTTCTTTTGTTAACTTGTAAGCAAGCCTTTCAGATCTGGAGAGGACAAAGGAGGTAAAGAATGGGTAAAATTATTCTGAGTTAAATCTCTGTTACAGACAAGTTTTCAAAGTTTGTAGCTAAGGACATTCAAATTATCAGGCAGCTGGGACTTCTTCCACATGCCAGGAGTACACGGGTGCTCCAGCTCCAAAACCAAGCCAGTATCATTGTGCCATTGTTAACAACATCATGCCTGCGTTAAAGACGTGCCCCTTTTCTACAGTAATCCAAAAACAACCATGCAGTACACAAGGGTACCTCATCTGAGGTTGACAAATGCTCTGCTCTGAACTTTTGTGTCATGAGAGTTTCTACAGACTGTCAATACGAAAGTATTTGCATCTTTATCCCAGAGATACACTGTTTTCAATCCAGCTGCTGGAGGCAATTCTATCAGCATTAGCGGCAGTTCTGTTGGGCTGTACTTAGTCTCTGCTCAACAACGCCCACAGGCAGCACAGTACTACACACTCTTTGTCTATCTCTGCTTGAAAGCCACGAGGGGGTGCCATTACATTCATTCTAATCAGGTGATTGGACATACACCAGTTATTTAAAAGAACATAAAAGCCCAATAACATATTCATTCCTAGCTAAAGGAGGGCACTGTCCCCAGTGTAAAGTGGAGTCAAACACACCAGCACTACCAGCACAACACTGCCTGTGCCACTCCAGCAGAGGCAGAAGTATCTACCATGACCTATGAGACTAGAACTGGTGTGAGAGCAGCAGAAGCACACATCCCAGTCAGCTCCATCCTTGACAGCTCCCACATCAGATTCCCAGCTTCTCTTAAAGTAAAGAGTTCTGTTTGTACTGAGATAGGAAGTGTTTGTAAGGATATATTTTTGTAACTTCAAGTTGCACCAGCTGCATAATGACAATCATTTATTAGTTTACAGCAGAGCAGGGGAAGGTCAAATTTACTGCCTGCCTTTTAGGGTACATTTGGCTTTAGAAGACGTCAGAGTGGATACAGGCTGAAAGAAAGCTTCCTCCACCTCCCTCCTCTTCCCTGAGCTGCTTCCCAGCTGTCGTTTGTTGTCAAAGTGAGCTTGCTCAGAACTGCTTTAGAGATGCATCTCTGCAAAAGAGAGGAGTGTTGGTCACCCTTAGGAAGAGCTGTACAACCATCAGCTATTAGAGCAATAGAAGCCCTCTGAAGAGCCATCAAGATGCAACAGAGGCTTGGAGAGCTACACAATATTTTTGGTTAAACCTTCTACAGCTCACGTGAAAGCTTGAGTGAGCAACCCCCTGATGCAAGTTAGGAAAGTCATATCCTTAAAGCACCTTCCAAATTGCTTTTGATAAGCAGAAAGGTGGAGAAGGATGGTCTAAGGATACCAGCAAGACCGAGAGCTGCACCTTTGGAGGGGAAAGCCATGGCTTGCGGGTTGATCGTGAGGTTTCTCTCTTATCAGCAGGGGTACCACACTGCAAATCAGAGCAACAGATGCCGCTGTGTTCTGTCCTCAAAGGAGTTCACAAGTACAGGCACCTCTCAGGTGAAAGCATCTTTCTGCAGTTGCCATAGCCAACCCTGCTTCCCCAGGCACCCAGTTCTCCCCTATATTTCCAAAAATACCTGGTGGCGAGGTGATCCCAAGGTCCCTGAAGACACCTGAATATTCAGCACTTCTGCAAGGAAGGGACATTCCTTGATGAAACTAAAAGCCCACTGAGGAGGGGCACTTTTACCATGCAGAAGCTCCTCTCTGCCTATCACTACATCCGCACTGTGCGTTGCTTCTTCCTGGGAGCAGAGCACGCCCTGCAGGAGCAGCACTTCTGGAACAGCTCAGAGAAGATGCTGCGCCCTGCAAAGCTCGTGGGCTGGGTATGACAGGCCCCACTGCCTGCAGAGCTGCTGAGGGAGGTAACCCTGAGCAGACCATTCTTATCTACTCTGATTTCCTGAGTGTGATTGCTGTGCATCAGCTGCCAGGTGCTCCTGGGTGGGGAAAGAAAAACAAACAAAAAAAAGAAAACAAGAGGTTAGGGGAAAACTGTACACACAGTGTTTCACAGGAGGCGAGAAGACTCAGTGACACTAAAGCACATACCCCACTCCCTGGATTTTGGCTTTTTTTCCTTCTACTGATGCTCAGGCATCTGGGTTCAAGACTTCGAATGTTAAAATAAAAATCTGTCTTGGGCTCACCTTGCTATGTTGCAAATGTTCTGTATCAGCTCTGGGAATGAAAGTAAACAGCATCAGCTGAATCAGCAGCAAGGTGATAACACACTGCTTCTGAAGGGAGGATGTTGAATACACACTAGGAAGCACAATGAAGTGTTTTTTTAGAGAAATTCCTTCTGACTTTATGACGTGGCCCTGAAACATGTTTCTGTGAGGCTGGACAGCACAGTCATTGCTTCTCAGGATGCTGTGCTCTCATCCATTTTAGACTTAAAGATCCTTGTGGTTCCCTTCTGCCTCAGGCTGTTCTGTATTTGCTGGGCGAGAGAGTTTGTTAGAGCAGAAACAAGGTGGAAGTGCACAGTACCACGCACACCCTTCAAGTGCACACAAACCCTAGAGACTGGCCACAGGTAGGGAATCAATAACGGCCATGATTGAGCAATTGGACCTCTCACTGTGTTTTCTTTGAAGGTGTGCACAACTCTTGCCAGATAGCCCAAGTGTTTAATTTCCTGTGATCAAAGAGCAGAGTCCTAACAATAGTTTTATAGCTTTACCTCCCTGTGAGAATATGTTGCCTTGACATCCATCGTTGTGAGGGGTGTGTTGGTGCTTGTCAAAGTCCTAAATTCTTCTGTTCTGATAATAGGAGTCCTTCTCACCTGTTGCTTTAGAGATCAAGATGTTTTGCTAAAATTTCCACAACCAGCACTGGTGTTCAGCACACACACAGTGCAATTTGGGTGACAGGGTGCAATTCTGTAGTTTTCAGCAGTACGAGTCCATAGGTGACACCAACATCACAGCCTGCTTCTGCGATCCCATCCCATACAGGGCTGCATCTGAGTTTGTACAGTTTGAAATGGCCACAACACGTGTGCGAACGTCCATTTTATAACTGAGAAGCAATTTGCAAGAGAAAGGACAGTTATACCTTAGCTTTGCACACATTCTAGTGCAACTGGACAAAGAGACTCCACTCAGTGAGGCTTATTGTTACGTAGGGCAACTGATGTCAAAATGAAAACAAATAACCAAACAACTAACTCCTCTTGACAGAACTGCACCAAAAAAAAAAAAAAAGGACAACTTGTGCTGTCTGGCTGCTTTACTGCTATGGCACTATCCCTGCAAGCAGTTCTCTCAGCCTTAACGTACCACAGCCTTGAGTGCCCATCCAGCAACGTGGCCTTTGTACCAGAGGTGCAGAACACACTGCAAGTGCTTTGGCAGAATATACACAGTGCCTCAGGCAGGAGATGCGAATTCAATTCCTCTGCTCCAGGAGTTGGACAAGCAATCCTCATGGTCCCTTCCAACTCAGGGTATTCCAAATCCTGTACTGAGCAGCTCAGCCATCACTGTGAGCCTGTGGTTACAATCTTGAATGGTCTGGAGTCTTGAAGGCAAAAAGATGGGAAATTAATTGCTGCTGTCTCTCTTGAGAACGCAACTTTAAGGAAGAAGAATATATTTTCATTAAGCAATGTTCATGCATTGGTCATAATAAAATGAAGATAAACATAAAACACAAGCGGATTTACAACCCATTTTTATTTTTACAATGCCTGCCTCAATGAAAGATTGAACTATAACAGACATTATATGCTCAAAACATTTACAGTATTTACAGATAACTTTTTTGCTCAATAAGTAATTACAGCGACTTTTAACAAAAGTGCAAGTGAAAAGAATCACTGGTGCAAAAGTTACCCTGTCCTGTTGACCACATTGTAGTGCTTGAACGAGCTGAAGTGACAACTGGGATAAATGCATTTCATAGTGAGCAAACGTCATTGTCACTTGACAGTGACAGGCCCTGCCAAACTGTATTTACAAAGCCTAAGCCAGCAGAATGCCATTATTCTTTCTAGAAAGAGCGATTAATGAGTTCAGAAGTGATCCCTTCTTCATTTTAACTTTGAACAGCAGAATTGCAGTGTCATAACTTCTACTGTGCAAACAGATGACAACAGATTTCAAATGCTCTGTTGTATTAAGTGCTAAAATAAGCTTAACTTCCTTATTATACATGCTATAAAACTACACTAGAAAGTTCAAGTTTCAGAAGCAACAATTACCTTTCCATGTGTATTCTGTATATATATTTTTTAATTTTTAAACACAGGATGAAGATACGCTGGCTCCAGGAAAGCTGTGTTTTTCCATAAGCAAACCCAAAAACCCTGTACACAACCAAAGCCTCACTGACATGGTCATTTTTGAGGTATGCTACTGGGGTCATCCTCCCTGATGCACACACCCCTATTTCCCTTTCCTTCTCTCTCAAGCTCCTTTCTCTAAATCTTATATTCTCTGGCCATGCCACCTTCCAACCTCCAGCTAAGCCACATAGTCCTGCAGCCTCCAAACTGTAGGGAGTATCACAAAGAACTTAATTCTTCCAGCTACCTGACATCAACGGGGATTACTTTAGGGCCGGATTTCCATCTCAGAGCCACACACAGCAATGCTTCTCCAGTCTCACAGTGCACAAGGTGTTGTGGCGCAAATGCTAAACAAAGCAGAAAGAGCTGCACTGCATCCAAAAGAACCAGACTCGATGCTATGGACATAGCCCATCATCCACCCTAGAGTCTTTGCCATGGTTTTGTTCTCAGGTAGCACCCTTTTAAAACTTCTATATATATTGTGTGTGTGTGTGTGTGTGTGTGTGTGTGTATACATACATACATCTACTAATGCTATATATTACACATACACATATACACATACATACACACACGTGCATCAGTACGTTCACTGCAGGAGAAACTGATTCACAATTGGTTGGAAAAACTATACTGAATTTAGTTAGAACTGGCATTTGTGCTTTCTGTCTGTAAATGAACCATTTTTATCATCTCAAAAAGTTTTTCTTTTAATTTGCATTAAGAAGTTAGAAAGCGGCCAGGACTGAGAAACGCAGAGCATCAGCTTTTCTTGTGTGTCCCACTAGTCCTACACTGTAACTGCTTCCTTCAGAAATTCATTTGAATCCCTATGTTGTTGCCCAGGCTTGCTTGAAGATTCTCTTAGTAAACAGTACCATGCAACAGCAGAGCCATGCATCGTCTTGCATCGTGCACATTCATGAGATAAAAGTTTCTGCCTTCACTCAGTAAGACACGAATAAAACATGACCTCAAAGTGCTTTTAAAAGGGAGAAAAAAATCCCCTTCTACACAGTAGTAAATAGGCACAAGGAATAAGGCTTGAAATAATGTCTTCAGACACTGATCATCCTGTGGAAACCAAGATCTTAAGCTCCAAATTCTTTCCAATCCGGTTACAGGGTTGGAGAATCCCATCTTCAGGTAATTACTGCTCCCAGACGTATGTGCTTCTTTACAGTCCATAACATTAATTTTACAAAACAGCAGCTCCACAGCCCAATCAGCTCAGTATGCTCCAGTAGAGATATCTCCCTCTTGAAAGGATGAAGTAGTTTCATAAGAAAGCTGATTAGTTAAAAGCACAGCAAAGTTTCACCTTCACAGTGACTCAGTAAATATAGGAGGTCTGACAGAGCAGTCCATCAGCACTGCTTTGACCAGGCAAACGTGGATTTTCCGGCTAACTCTGTCTTTAACGCCCAGCCGGTTAAACGAGCAACTGCCTGACTCTTCTGTATTTTTACTACAGTAACCACTTTACACCAAAAAAGTATTGTTATGACATACAGTAATGGAGAACTCATTAAAAGCCACCAGTGAATTGAGAAATTTCACTAAAGTTTGCTGGACTTATAGCTCATGGGGAGTTCAGTCTTACTGTTCTAATCCAGGACATCTTAGAAAGGACTTTTTAAAATACAAACGTTGTCAGGCTGAGTGCTGAAGAAGGCCTGCTACCATTCACTGCGGGAAATAAAATACATAGCACGGGCACTGTTACTCTGAAGCATTTTAATTATTTTAGGAATAACTGCTCTCCTGTATCCTATTGGAAAGTCACAGCATTCGCATTCCTTCAAGGAAAGAAACATTCACCTCTTCCAGATCATGACGTAGTCTTCCTTCAGCCATTACCTTTGTGCACACTTACAGTGCTTTTCCACAGACAACGTCTGTATGTCTTTTTCTCACCATTCCTCTGTTTTGACAAACTATCCTCGCAGAGATGGCTGCAGGATCCCTTTTTCGACAAGATGAGATTTCAGGGTTCTGTACACATTGAGTTGTTGCTCGGGCTGAAGGACCAACAGCTGCTTCAGTACTCTGCTGGGATTTGGGCCCCTGTCAATGAAATAAGTTTTTTTGATGAACAGCAGCTCTAAAGAAGCTTTTGGACAGCCTTCCATTCTCACCCTGCTCTGCTGCACAAACAGTGCCTTCCCTTTGTCTGGCAGCATCAAAGTATAAATTTCATCCAGTCTAACCTTTGCCACATGGGCAAGCATCACTGGGCAAGCACTCTCATTTGCTGAATGTAAACAAAAAGAAAAAAATGGTGCCTGTATTTACTATCAAACGGGAATATTAAGAAAGGTTATAACAAAGAAGATTCACAGATTCATTCATGATTACCATAATCACATTCTTCATCAAAAGATCTTTAGATCTTTTTCATTTTAATACCTGTTGCTGAATAAGCTGTGTAAATACCAATTAAATGAAAAGTTGTCAGAGTAAAAAAAAAATAATTTAATTCTTAAATTAAACTATGTATCCCTAAATAACAGGAATCCAGTCAGTCACTTACTGTGTATTTCTACAATTAACTCAATACGAAGCAAAAAATCTCTAACTTCTTCGTTTTCTCATTGTTATTTACTCAAATGCATTTATAAAACAAAGAGCATGTATCAGTTTGGCCATCTCAAGTTCCTTACCTCGATTCCCCCCACCTCTGCAACTAAAATGACTGATTGCAATAGCATTTTTATTCCCATGATTTCACCTTGAAAGCTGGTGCGGGATGACAAGCAGCATTTTTAAGAAGTCCTCTACTCTCTTTAATGATAGTGTTTTACTCTCCAACAGAAAGTCTCAAGTCTTGCCACCGAGAATACTTAAGCTCATGGGAAGAACCGCAGTCACAACATGCAGGCTCTTTGTGAAGCCTTCAATGAGGCTGCAGCAGAAAAACTCACATTTGAGGTTACGTGGGTTACCGCTGATACCCTGGGCACAGCTTCAATGTTGCACAAATCTTATGCGACCTATGCGCTCTTCATGACTATATTTGAAGTCATTGCATACAACAAATATAGAAACAACTTCCACTGTGCTGATCGCGCAGAGCACAGCTCCGACCAGAACACTGTGGTACAGCTCCTGCTCGTACGTAGCTTGAATTTCAAAAAACCCATACCTTATGAAACTGGTGATGTAGACATGAACAAAAGTAGCCATCAAGTACTGACAATCAAAGCGATCCATTATGCCACCGTGCCCAGGGATTGTGTCTGCAAAATCCTTTAGGGTGTGAAGGACAGAAGGAAAAAGCATGACGGTAAGCGATTCAGATGAAACACACCAACCAAGGTTCACCTGACAGCAACATTTTATGCTATTACGCTATGGTTTCAATGCACTGAGACAAAAGTTAGCAAATGCCTTTTTGCTACAGGAGTTTCTAACCACAACGATGAGGCAAGAGATAAGAAAAAATAAAAAAGAAAGAGATGTAGCAACTTCCCCAGAGTCACATACTAGAAGACAGCTGCAGGTCAAGTGCACACCTGCCACTACCAAGTACATCTTTGTGTGTGCATGTACTTCACTGCTTTTTGTAGAAAGCTTCTTGAACCAATGGCTGCAGTTTCTTGCCCCTGAAAGATCTCATTCTCCTCTTCAACGTTTTTCCTGCCTTAGCATCTACTGCTAGCTGCCACTGATGCACTTACACCCAGGGAAGAGTGAGAACTGAAATCCCTTTCCGCTGTCTCCCAGTGACTTAACAAGTCATATGGCTCATTCACCTACCACTTTTATCACTGGCTTCTCGGTAGAGTAACTAAAAGCCACAGCATGCAATATTAATACATTTAGCAGCATCACAAAGCCCTGTCATTAAACAATCCCTTAAAAAAAGAAAAGAAAAAAAAAGACTCAGATGCAAACAAATATGCCACCTTCTATGTTACCCACGTTTGTCTACAGAGCAGAAACAGGCATAACAGTGTACAAGGCTGTAAGTAGCCAACCATCAGATAAGTGGTTGGCCCAGCGTGAGGAACGGGAATAAGCACAAGCACATGGATGGGAGTTCAGACCAGAAAGGTTTACTTATATGCTTTGGTGCAAAGCATGTGCCACAACCAGTAGGCTGAGGGAACAACAGGTTAAGAATTACAGTAGTCCTGCCAAGACATAAAGGCGGTCAGAAGAAAATGTGTGGCTACTCTCCTCCCATACTCCAGTGTCACTGAATTCCAGCCAGGGACTGCTACACTTGTGATAAAGAGGCCAACACATCGCATCGTGTGTCAACACACGCTCTTGCTACAACGCACTGCTGCATTGTCACAGGCAGTCAAACACTCGTGCCTCACTGAACAGAAGTGTCAGCATCTGCGTGCAGCACAGGCTGGGTCTGTAAAGTACAGCTTTAATGTGTGGGGCAAACCGCTGTCAGCAGTGGCCAGGTATCTGCAGATTGGTAGGTATCTACTGAGTGGTGTGGAATATAATTATCTTGCATCTTGCTCACCTTAGAAGCATAGCTAGGAATAGTATCAACCAAAATGCAAAGAAATAATAGTAATAATCTAGGAATAACACACACATATATCCAATAAAACAAAGAGCTGTTTTTGAAGCACAGCTTATACATCATCTGAGAAAGATTAAGTAATGGAACCCACACGTGAAAAAAACCCTCAAAGCAACCAATCCCATACAGAGAGACAATCAGAACAAAGACAGCATGTGGGAATGATGACACACCTTGATTTTGAAAGCTCGTTTAAATCCACTGGCAAAGAATCCTCCAAATGGCCCAATTAGCGAGGCAAATGTTGACAGTGCAATGCTGTGCATCTGGAACGGGTACATATTCACCGTTTCCTACAAGAAAAATAATTAACAGGGTATTTCAGTACTTTTGATTCTAGGCATGTTTCGACATAAATATTTTAAAATCGGGCACATTTCCACAAAGCTTCAGTTTTCCCAATAGAGAGTAATACATTTCAGCCAAACAATCGGAAGAAATAAAGTTTCCCTAGCCCTGCTTTTCCAGCTCTGTATCCTGTATAGAATGGAGCTTTCCACAGAGCCAATACGATTTCTGAAGACTAGGTGACTCAGTGTCCCCAGAAACTGGCTGCTGTCACGCAGTTCACTGTCATGGTTCCTCCTCTGAAGTGCTCCCATGAGACAGACAGGAATTTCTGCACAAGTCTGCCATACTGTCCCCTATACGTACACAGTGCAGTAATGGGATATGGCAAGTTTACTCCATTAATATTTGATTTTACATTTGACCATATAACACCCCCCCTCACCTTGTTCAAAGATTTAACATCTCTTTTGGCCCATTACAGTTCTTAGGGATAAGAGAGACCTCAGTGTCAGGAAGGAGAACATGTACCTATTGCCAAATAATACACTAATGATGATAAGTATTATTTTATTTTGCATCTTTGAGCTCATCCAAGTCAGTGGCACGAGCTCCAGCCTGGCAACACTGCTGCATGCAGAGCACACCTCCCCTGGCAATTCTCAATACACTCCATTTGCAGTTGAAACTCTGGTACATTGCATTTCTGATCCATATCACGGTCAACACCAACTGTTTCCTAAAATGATGGTGATTTTCTATAAATACTGCTCTAAGTAATTATCTCCTCAATGGACACACAGAGTTTGTCAATACTACTTCTGAGGTGTGTGTGCAATCACCACGTCTTTTTGGGGTGAGCAGACATGTCTCAACTGGACCATGACAGAGCTGGTTGTTCCCACCACCTTGTCCTTTGACAGAAGTCATAATGCAGCAGGACAACACAAGACTTAGCTCAGCTTACACACTACTTAGCTACACAAAAATAACTTTTAAATTTGCTGTCAACTCCCCAGCCTCTGAAGCAATGGTACGTTCATTCAGGATGAAAATACTGGAGCTGCTTCTAGATGCAGTCTTCTTTTTGTTTCGTTTTGAAGTACCAGCTGCGGCTATTATTTACAATCCTCAGTCTTTGCAAACATCAGCAACAATTTCCAGCTTACGCCTTCTTGTTACAATTGTGAGCTTTTCTCATTAAATGCTATGCTCACGTAAAAGCACTTAGAACTCACCATTTTTCTTAGCATTGTCTGCTTGTTCTTTCTCACTGTTGAGGCAATGAATAGGGCAGAAGGTGATGCAGAACCCACTTGTGTCATACGTCACAGGCACCTCCTCTGTGTCTCAGAGGGAAGATTACGGCATATGTGTGTGTCCATGTGCGGTGTGTGTATCTATACATGCCTAAGTGCACACATG
>JAOWBP010002392.1:18820917-18832761 GCA_028571105.1 Tragopan temminckii | reverse complement strand
TGCTTTGGCAGGGGGGTTGGACTCGATGATCTCTGAGGTCCCTTCCAACCCCTACAATTCTGTGATTCTGTGATCTGAACATTTCCTGAACACCTCCAGGGTCGGTGACTCCACCACCTCTCTGGGCAGCCCATTCCATCACCTGACCAAGAGAAGAAGCATTTCCTAACATCCAACCTGAATCTCCCCTGGTGCAACTCGAGGCCATTCCCTCTCATCCTGATACTGAAGCCCGAGCTGCTGGAAATTAAATACAGCACTCGAGTGCTGGTAGCCCATGTAATAAAGATTAAAATACTGCTTCTAACTGAAAGCAAAGGCATTGCAACATTACATGCAATGCAAGTCCAACTTCTGCCTGTCCCAGCAGTAACACACACCTGGAACACACACCTGGAACACATGTTCCAGGCCATGGGCAGTACAAGGGACATGAATGTACAGCACACTACTTGGACAGGCCAGGCTCAGGAGGTCAGAACCACACGCTGCCAGTAGGAGCCAGTGTCTGAATTCCCATGGTTTGCATTCCAGTCATACTGCCAAACAGGCTCCACTGACCTCATGAACTGGGACGATGAAGGAGGAAAATGCACCCTGGCACACAGTTCACCTTCTCATAGACAAAGCCTAGAGGTTTACGGCAGAAAACACCAAAAATGACACAGAGAAGCATACTGACATTTATCATCAGAGTCTCTTAAACATTTCTTACCAAATATTACTTTATCCATCTTCAACTTAGCACAGAACGTGGCAGTCCATAACTCTGTGTTGTTCCTCTTCCCAAGAGCTGGAGTAACACAGCTCAGAAAGCAGGGAATACGAGAAGGACTGCACCAGACAGGGCAGGGAACATCCCACACACCCCACAGCCAAACACCATCACTGCCTGAAACACAATGTTACCAGCATAGAGGAGGGGATCTTGCATGCTGTGGTCTCAACCACAGAAATCTCTGCCACATGACTGTGACAAAGCATGATTCGAGGCACAACATTCTGCTCTGATGCACAATTCTATGCTCTCTCCAAGCTCCAAACATATACATAAGCACTGATAAGCACTGTAGCCATGTTAAGCCTCTGCTTTTCACACACAATGGCAGATACACTGCCTGATGCCAGTTATAACTGAAGATAATGCAAATGCCTCAACTGGTATTCCCTACAGCTAACAGTAACTGGAGAAGGGGGTAGGGAGGTGGGAAGCAAGCTATTCCAAATCCAGCAGCAAACCTCAAAACATTTCCAAATTCAACTGCAGAAGGGAGGACCACAACAAAAGGGATCGTAATGACCAAGTATTACAGCCAGCTTCCCAGACACAACTGCTAAGCGTTGCTCTGTCACTGAACTCACGCATGAGTGACAAAAAACACAAAACAGCCAAACGCTCCACAAACAATGCTGCAATCACCAGATAGGCCCTACATCCTCCCATGCCTTTCAAGCAATTCTTGTGTATTCCAGAAAAATCCCAATCTTGCACGGGTTTTACTTCAGCCAGATTCATCTCAACACTGTAAAGCGTGGAGAAGACAAACGCAAGGTGCTGATGAGGTAAAACAGAAGGAGCCATAACCTTACAAAGCTGCATTCATGTCTCCTCCAGAAGCAGC
This sequence comes from Tragopan temminckii, assembly GCA_028571105.1. Taxonomy (NCBI): domain Eukaryota; kingdom Metazoa; phylum Chordata; class Aves; order Galliformes; family Phasianidae; genus Tragopan; species Tragopan temminckii. The sequence continues at coordinate 18,831,139 of JAOWBP010002392.1, read as the reverse complement.
CCATATGCAGAGGCAGAACAACAATACACAACTTCCACGCTTTGGCAGAGTAGGCTTCACAAGCAATGAAAGTTAAACATCATCAACTCAGACCTTTAAAAAGGAACATGGAAGTCAAGGAAACAAAGCGGGTCTCATTCAGTTTAGGCAATTTCCACGGGACAGCCTAGGTCTTCCCTCAGTGTTGATGCAGTCATTGAAAGTGTCACAAAGATGTAATGCAACCCCTGATCTCTGTGGCACTGGAAGGAAGAAGAAATGCTCCATCAGTTGAGCATTTACATTAAGCCAAGGCCAAAATTACACTGGAAAAAGGAATAAGAAAATTTTAGCGTTCACTCGATGTTATTTTGCTCTTTAATTACTTCCTAATTAAATTTGCAAGCTTTGATAATATCTACACTTCTATAAGCTGATGCTCCAAATGGAAATAAATGCTAATTCCCTCTCAAAATGAACCATCAAAAACTTGTACATTTAAATAAATTAGGAAAATTCATTTCAAGTTGTCTTCAGAATATTCTCACGTACTGCATTCAATCCCTAATTTACAGAACTCCCTGCTAAGGAGACATTAATCCACTATCACTCAGGCTGCCTTCTGCTCTTATGAGCAAAAAATGTGCTTCTTGAACAGAGAAAGCAGAATCTGTCAGGATTAAGAAATTCACCTCAAGATGCTTTCTATATAGATACATTAAAGTGACTTGCACATCACTTGCAGCATTAAACTTAAATTAATTACACTGCTTGAAAGTGAGCATTAAGCTTTTAAGTAGAGGTTTTCAAATTCAGTAATTAGGTCTTATTACAGCACTGACTCCTATCATGGAAATGCTGGCTATTCTTTGTATTTAAGTACAAAACAACACAGGTTGGAAGGCATCCATGAAGGTGAAATGCTCCAACCTTGGTTTGGCACGGGGTCAGCTCAGATCAGGTTGCTTGGAGCCACACCGAACTCCAAGCATCTCCAAGGATGGAAATCGCACTGCCTCTCTGAGAAGTGGGCTCTGGTGCTTGGCTGCTATCACAGTGTAGGTGGAAATTTTTGTTGTAGGTGTTATTTACCTTGTCAAGTGCCCCTCATCCCTGTGCAAGAGGTGCACCCAAGAGGTCAGACAGGCAAGCTTTCTACAGTGGTCATCCCTTCTGAAATCAAGGTCAGCACTGATGTACATACTTGAAGTTGATCAAATACCCACAGAGAAGGCGTAAATTAGATCAATCAAATGTACATTCAAACAACAACTCTGTTATTTAAACAACCTTTAATTTTGTCTACGAAAGAATAAAAAAAAAAAACTTCCTGAATGAACATAACATTCTGCTTCATCAAATCAGAATCCAGTAAAATAGAGAGGAATTCTCTTCATTTCAGAAAGTTAATGCCCTGCTAATCCTTTAGCTCTCCACAGGAATAAATACGTATATAAACCCTTTGGATACGGAGACAAGCCCTGATTACCTAAATTTCTGAAACCTGGAGGTCAGCTATCTCCCCGAGGACAGAAGCTCTGGCACCTTTGATGATATTTTCAAGAGTTGCAACACAATTTTAGGTGCTATTTTATAACATCTTGGGGTCACAGCAGGATGCTATTTCTTCGTTTCAGTAAGAAGTGTTTAAGTTGTTCCAAATAATACACACAAAAGTAAGTAAAGATTTTTCCCTCTTAATTAGTGTCAACGTGCCAGTTTGCTCAATATAGCCCAACTCAGTGGTGCTGTATTACATAACGCAATCGATATATCAGTACGCTATCCCAGCTGCTAATTTGAAGTTGTTATTTACTCTTTAATTAATCACAAAAATACAATCTCCTAACAGGGACTGAAGGCTGACCTATATTAAAAAGCCACAGGCTATCGGCAGAACAAAGATGAAGCCAGGCTCTTCACAACAACCAACGCACAGTGGGAAAATGAGACAACAGGCATAACCTGAAACAACAGAAGCTACAACTGCTTGTAAAGGAGTAACTTTCTTTCTGAGGACAGTCATGCAAGGAATTAGTGCTGAGGAAGGAGCAGTGTGGATGAAGGGCTGGCCAGGCCGCATGCAGTTCCCATCAGTCCCCTGCACTGGGCTCAGCACACTGCTCACACCTCTTCTGGGCTGCACAGCTCTCTTCCACACGTTCTCTAGGGCTGGGAAAGAACTGCTTGCAGAACAGCTTTGATTTCCGGGCTGCTAGCTCACTACTTCTGGTCCGAACAACAGCCTTCCAGGTCAGCAGCTTTAGGCTTTAAGGGCATGTATTGCAGGAGATGGCTTCCCCCCTAAATAAAATGTCACTGTTCAGGGAAGGCTGTATCTCTTTTTGCTGTATACTGTACAACACTGTTCACTACTCAGAGTGGAAATGGCAGCAACCGAGCAAGTTGAGGGTGATGGTATATATAAATCCTAAAAATAAAACCTCGCTTCTTTGTTTCATCATAGGCTACATCAGAAATCTTCAGTGGTGAAGCTACAAGAGGTTTCAGTTTCCCAGCACCCACCTACGAACTAAACAGCACTAAATGTCCCAATAACCATGTGGGCCTGCAGTGCGAAATCAGAGAGGAGCACTTAAAGTCAAAGACTACTGTCCCATTCAGAGACCTCAAACCTGAACAGAGGAATCCCACAGCCCGTGCTGCTCAGCACTGGCACTCAGACTGAGGAGATTTATTTCTCCTTTAACCAAAGAGAACATAAAGGACCACACATCCAGCTCTAAAATAAATACAAGAAGGATAATGCACGCAGTCGCTCCAAAAGTTATGCACAGTGCTTCTGCTGGTGTGCTCCTTCCTCCTTTTTCTCAAAGTAGCGCTCTGCAGTTTTAACTCAGCAGCCCAAGCTTCTGAGAAAGGCTTCATTTTGCAACAGTTCAAAGGAATGTTCAGATGAAGGGCTTTCATTTGCTCGAGCACTGTAACTAAATTTTAACTTTGTGCTTCTCTAAAAGAGCCTCCACACAGCAGACCTCATGCTGTTAAATTCACATTCAAAATTCAACCCAACTTTCCTCCATGTCTCCCCTGACAACAACTCTGTTCGTCATTTCATTCACTGCTTTTTCCTCTCCTCTGAGATAGCAGATGAGAGAGGTTCCAGGCCAAAGCCATCTCACTAGGCACATTTCTGACCGTAATTAGTGTGGATCACATTCAGATCGGAAAATAACACCCATTTTTATTCTCTACTTCACTGTGTAGCTTAATACATTGCCTAGAAGTCCTAAAAAGCACAAAAGAGAAAGATGCAGTTAACATTTAGTTCCCAAAGTTCCATTTCTGTCAAAGCACGTATCCTACACCAAGGAAACCCATTCTGCTGAGAGTTCAGACATGCACTGCGTAAAGAACATGAGTGAATGAGAACCTTGCCTCAAAGCACGAGGCCACAACAAAGATCCAGCGGGAAGTAAGCTTCAGACCCAAATCATTACAGAATGGGCACATTTTGACAGACATGGGAAAAAAGTTAACAAGATGGAATGATCTAAACCAAGGAAATACCATTTTCCAATGTGGAGTTGTGATCTCTCTTCACACATGCAGTAACCTCACTACTAGAGCAGTCCACGTGCTCAGTCACAAAGAGAAACATTAAGAGAGAAGCACCAACAGATCAAAATTTTAACTTACTTTCCACGGTCATCCTGTTCTCCCTGTTACCACGGGCACAGGATCACACCTTAATCAGCAATCATTTCCAAGAGTTTGTAGTTAACGGGTTTGCGAATGTGCAAATTCCAAGTGTGCATCTGCAGCTGTGCTGTGGTTACTGCGGGGAGGCATGGGGGATCTCTGCCTTTTTTTTTCCTTTTCTTCTATTTTTTTTTTCCCCATTTGCTGATGGAAGGTGGGGGGGTGACTCACAGGGAGGAGGACGCAGCAGCTGATCCATGGTACAGCCTGAACCCTGCTTCCCCTCAGCACGCTCTTACTCAACTTCCTCAAGATGTATTTTGAAGGATCTGTTCCTCCTTTATGAGAGCCTCATCACTGCTCTTCTACAATTGCATTCTCTACTACTCCTCTGAAACATAACAATACAAAAGCCCTACAAGTCCACTAAATGGAATCCAAGTTGGTCACAGTCGTTTCTCCTACTGTAAAGTTAAAACTCGAAAATAATAATTTTTAAAATTCATAGCTCTGGCTGAAGTGATTTTTGGCAAAACCAAAGCAATAAAAAAAAATATATCCATAAAGGGGAAAAAAAGGACCTAACATCTAAGATTTCATTATAATTCTACTGCCTAAGAAATAACTGAACATGAAAAAAAAGATAAAAGCCATCAAGATATAAATCCTGCCTGTTAAAGCTGTTTCAACTCTCGCTTATTTGTGTTCTGATATGTCTTTCAGGGGAAAGAAAGTACAACAGAAACAGAACGTCAGTGCACAAACGCCAGCAGCAGGAGCACTGGGTTAGGTTGGATGGATTACTGCCATTCAGACACGGGCTAATCATGGTGCGATGCCTGCAGCCTCCAACAGATGCTATACAGAAATGGCACACTTGGCCTGCTGCCCGCGCCATCAAAATTAGCGTTAATAAAGCCAACCCTGGGCGGTGCTATTTTGAAGGAATTGAGCTTTTCAGAGTGCCATCATAACTCTTTCAGCTCACGATATGGAAACAAACTGCTGAACACCACAAATTAACAGAATAACCGCATTTGCAAAATGAGATAGATTTCATCAGAACTCAAGAAACACCACAGAAGTAATTGAGCTTGTATGCAGGAGGAAGCTTTTCACCCAGAGGGTGGTGACGCAGTGGAACAGGTTGCCCAAGGAGGTTGCGGATGCCCCATCCCTGGAGGTGTTCAAGGCCGGGCTGGATGTGGCTCTGGGCAGCCTGGTCTGGTGGTTGGCGACCCTGCACATAGCAGGGGGGTTGAAACTAGATGATCTTTGGTTTTGTTCCTGATCAAATATGAAACAGAAAGCAGTTTTAAACAGCGTGATCAAATACCACTCTGACAGAAATTATTTTCATGTTTACTTCATGATAATACAGGTTAGATTTAATGTTAATACAGGGTAGATTTACTCTTACAGAGTGAAGGTGCAATGGACAAGAGTTTGAAATAGTTTTTAAGAAAATGGGTTTTTTGTAGGTGGTTATATACAAAATCAATCCCGCAGCAATCCACAGAGGAGAAATCACAGCTCAGTCTGCGATGCCTCCAAGAGCTGTACTGACTGTTAAGTAACCTGCTCCTCATATCCAGCACCACACTCACACCTCCACAAGCTGACCGCTATATGCAACTTGAAACTCACATAGAAATGCCCCTTTCCATTGTCTATGACAGAAAATAAAACCTCCAGTAACCAACTCAACACTGCACTGAGTCAAGAAGGAAAACCGAGATGCAGACAACAGCAACTTGGAAAAGAAATCACCAGATTTAAAGAAAGAAAAAAAAAACAACCACTCTCTAAAGCAGCCAAGAAACCACTTCCTCCTAAATTGCTAAATTTCTGAGGTTTCTAGCTCAACTGCTGACTACTTTGGAACCTGCTAAAGAAAAAGAGCCTTTAAAGTTATTACTCTTTGTTAGATCCCAACTAATGTGCTACCACGACCAAAGAGTTGCACTCCAGAAGTCATGTGTATTTTGCTTTAATTATCAAAACTGCTAGAAAACGACTAAAACTTTCTTGGGGGAGTATTACCTCCTATCACCAACCAAACTAACTCCAAGGACACACGTCAAGACAGGCATCAGGAGGCAAAACAAAATCTCTTAAGAACATCCTGATTCAAATAATCATCTTCTCTCTTGCAGTGAACAAGGCAGAGAGAGACTCCTAGCAAGATGCTCAACTTCAAGTTCTTAAAGAATAGCCATTAGTTTGGATTTGGTGAAGCTCTGAGGCAAGATCCTCAACTAAGTAGATTTTGAGATAAAAATGGATCTGACACACATCTCAAAACCAAACAAGCTCGTGTGTACCAGTTTCCATTGCACTGTGCTTCAGGCATTTGTTTTGGCAAGCTGGAAATACCATGCAAAGACATTTGCCTCAAATATGCTCTGTTCAGGGTGACAACACATTATCCACAGTGCTTTGTGGCAGGTCTGTAGGTGCTAGCTAGTCAGTTAGAGATCGATTTCCAAATCCCTTCCGTTGCTGCATTAATTAAATAAGTAAAAAAACACAACTGCGCTTAAGGTGCCAGAACTGTGGGGCTGAGGTCTGAGCTCCAATGGTCTTCAACAGCTACAGAAGCAATGCAGTAACCCGGTGACAAGTGTGATCACCAGAAATTGATTGAATATGCACAGCAGAGCGAGGCTGTACTTGAGAAACAAAATACAGAAACCAGAAATGAACGTTCCTCCCATGAAAAATCTGGGGAGTAGATGTACGAACAGAAGAGACTGGAATACATGTCACACATCCGCTCTTTCAGCTGCAAAAGAGAACACCTTCTGTATATACGGTATCTCTAAAGCAGACTGAAGCACGCTTCCACAAAAGCAACTCCAACCAAACCAGCTCGCACCAAGGGGACAGTATGCCGTGACAGACAGCACTTGCACAGATCTCTACCCAAACGTTCAGTCCCCAGTGCAGACACTAAGCAAGAAAATGCATCTTTTGCACTGCTTCTTTAGCATAACACTCAGCTATTCAATACGGATTTTAAACGTTTGATGCCCAAATTGCTTCCTGGCATTGGACATTAATTGCTAGAGCCTATTTATGACTGATATAGATCACGTTTGCTATGGAAACCCAAGAAATTCAGCAACCAACATGCTATCACAGATCAACCACCTCTTCTCATCTACTGGGACCACACAGAGTGTGCTCAGTTTACCTGTAAGCAAAAACCTGCAGGACAGGTTCCCAAGGGCTCCAGTCCCACCGTCCTGTGCCACACATGTATCTGAAAGCCTAAACAGATCAGAATGACCCTCCTGGGTCACTGAAACCACACAACCTCAGAGACAGCATGACATCAAACTGCCACCTGAAAATGAAGTGCAAATAAGGCAAGACTTACAGTAGTTTTACAAAGCACTCACTGTATTATTGTATGTGATTATTCTATTGCCTTTATTATTGCAGTGCGATCACTCGGCTGGAAAAGATTTACAACTGACTCATTTTATACACGGGAGAACTGCATATTATTTGGGGATCCAAAGTGTATGTGCACATGGAAGGGAGGGGTGGGAAGAGGAGTAGAAAGAGATGCATCCCAGGCCCATCCTCTGAAGGATGAAAAAACACCAGATATTTACTTTATTCTAATATTGTGAGAACAGGAAATCGTAACTTTTGACCTTAGCTTAGGCAAAGGCCGTTTGTAGCAAAATTTCACTCGGATCTAAGCAAATGCCTGGCTTAGTTTTTTGTTTTCTTTCTAATGACATCTATAAAGTACAAAGCAATTCTCACGAAAAACTAACCTTTCTCTATCCATTTTGCACTTTGAATGATATACAAGGGCAGCTTCATTTTGCAGCACACTGAACTGAAGAAAAAAACAACAAACGGGAAGCTGACTGACAGACACTGGGGAGAGTAGGAAACAACAGCATGAGAAAGAAAACAAGTTTGCAAGAGAAACAGGCTGGAGGGGTTGGGGGTAAGAGGGAGAAGATGATTTTAAAAACACCAAGCAGCAAGCAGCACAGCAGCAGCTGGTGCCCAGGGACTGGGAAGGACTTGGGCTCCACAACAGCGTCAGTTGCATAATCACTGCTGCCGGAGAGCTTATACAATGCCCGCCCCTATCCTCATCAGGGAAACAAATCAGCAACAAAAAACATCCTTTCAGCCCACAGTGCAAGCAAGCAACTGCCACATGTTAAATGCTGCTACAGACAAGAGCCTCCAGTTTCAAATGCTACTTTTTAGCTTACTTGAACATAAAACATTAATTCCTACCTTACTCCTCACTAAAAAACATCTTATTTTCCCTAAAAACATGTCCTGCTACTGCTGCCAAGCCACAAGAATTTACCACCTGGCCTTTCCAGCCCTGCTCTTGCAAGACACATCCGTGCTGCAGGAAGCTGCACGTAAGGCCAAGCTGTAGGAATCAAGAGCTCTGCTGTCGCCGTGGAACTTCATGAATTCTGAGGCTTCTGGAACACTGGAGACCAAGAAACCTCAAGTACTAACGCCTTATTTTGCAGATACCTACTGCAGAAGACACAACATATTTCTAACAGAAATGGAGATGAAAGAACCACAGAAGAGCTTCACATTGCTTAAGATGGGCAGAGGAGCTTCTCCCCGAGTGGCTGTGTGTTACACACACCTGTGTGCTGTGCTATGGCACAAAGCAGGAAAGGGAGGTTTGACTCAAGTGTGACAGACCACGAACACGCTGCATGCTGATTAAAGAGCAGTTGACTTGCAGCTTGCCAGCACTGAATCAATACAGATAACTCTAGCCTAATTACAGTCCTCTCATTCAGGTCTTGGACCACAAGAACAGAAGCTTTACCTCCTCCTGCAAAAATCTGCATTTCTCCAATTGTCTCTCCTCTGCTCTCAGTCTCGTCCCTTTGGTTCTTCCAACCTCTGGGTCAGGAGGTTTACATCTTCCCACTGTGATTTGGGCTCACGGCCCAATGCTGCTGCATTGCAGAGTCAGCAAAGACATGATGCAGCAATATTCTTGAATTTCTTTGGATATGAAAATAGATGTCATTGCTGCCAGACATTGAAAGCCATCCAGAGACCCCAAGGCACTTCAGAAAAAATGAAAACCCACAGCAGTGACGCCAAGATGGTTGTCCTGGCTATTTTAAGTCCTATTAGCGCTCTGAATATTGCAGAATTCTCTGACAGTGCAAGTACAGCACAACCATTTGCCTGCCTGCTTATTGCTACAACTCCAAGAAGCAGCCTTTGCTCAGCAAGGACGACTACCAGCAGCAGTGGCAGGAATCTGTGGTTCTCCTTGGGGTGGGAATACCATGGTCTGTGTTCCAGTGGCAGCACAGATGAACTGGAGAAGAAAGCGAGACGCTTAACACATTGCCCACAAGCCACTTTGGACTGTCGGCTTCTGAATAAATAAACAGATGAAAACAGACCCATCTCTAGCAAAGGGAAACAGAGAAGTTTCTAGCCCCAATGCCTTTGTACACACAAGATATTCAGAGATGGGAAACTACACGAAGGCCTGCTCTTCTCCACTCAACTCTTGAATTCCAAAGGGGCCTCAGGCAAATGACACAGACGTTACTTGAGTTCACCTTACAAGAGGAGACATGAACACAGTACAACTGACATGAAGGAAAAAAGGACTGCTGAAATACCCACTGCACTGAGACCACACTGAGAACACCCCAATTCCAGCCACACCATCTCCACCTCCCCACAACATGCAGCTCATCATTTCAGCAAATGGAAGCTAACTACGGTCTCTTTAAATATACAGCTGCCTCCTACAAGTCATGCCTATAAATCTTCCTCTCCTGCAGTTCCAAACACGTGTCAACTTAAAATTGTTCACTTGAGGTGAGTCACTGTGCTGTACTATGACAGTATGTTTGGCTCAACTGCCCTCGTTTTGCTTCAGCTCAGTGCTCAGGGAAGGGCTCCCTTCTCTCTCCTGCCAGCCCACGCACTCCTCAAAGCAGAAAGGGCTCCTTCCCAGCCACAGGAGTTCTCCCTGATGCTCTCACGCCTGACTTTCTGCAGCAACCCAAAACATGAACTGGAAAAGATGGTCACTGCCCCTTCCAGGAGGTGGCTCAGCAGCTCCTTTTGAAACTCAACAGCTTGCAAGTCGAAGTCAAGCATGACCACCAAAATAATTCCATTTCTTTAAATTCTGATCCCAGAACATCTCCTACCTGTGTGCAATAGACATTACAGCAAAAGCATACCACCCCTCTGCCACAACAGTCTATTGCAGTCACTACAGCTGTGTCTTGGCAAGCTACAACTTCAGAGACAGTGACCACGTCAGTGGCAATTCATCAGCAACCACCACAACCAGCTGCAGTTCATTTAAAACTTTGCTTTCCTTGGTATAATGGATTGCTGCAGAGAGCAATAATCCAACCCTTAAAATTCCTTATTGTGAACACGCTACAAAGCAGCACAGCTTTATACCTAACGTCTCAGCTCAGAATTAAATAAACCACCTACCTTCCCTAATGCTTTCACAGCAACTCAGACTCTTGGTTAAAGACCTGCTAGCACTGTGTGCCCATTGCATCAACTGATTAGCAGT
>JAOWBP010002392.1:18800180-18811731 GCA_028571105.1 Tragopan temminckii | reverse complement strand
AGCATTCCCAACAGCAAGAAGGCAGCTTCTGTGCAAACACTATGTACTGAAGAGGTAACAGTGCCACAAGAGGCAGGAACTCCAAATATGAATGTCCAAATAGAATCTAAATCAAACTATAAGAGGTAAAAGAAGAGAAAGACATAAAATAAACCCTTTCTGCAGTGCAATTCGATTCTACTTTTTATTATATATATGACATTCACATGACAGTATCTAAATAATAAAGATTACATAATGTAAAAAGATAAATCCCCCAGAAATTCGTCGGGAGATCATGTGTCATGAGGCACTGAAGAAAATTCCTTCCAACCACAGAGCAACATAACTGCAGCTCCCTCCTTCTCCAAGCATTTACATCTTCTGAAACAAGACATGCCAGCACAAATGCTGCACAATAAACTCATTTTACTTCAGTATATTCAGTATATAACAAAACTAAGTGTCCCACAGAAGAAACAAAACACGAACAAAGCAAATATACCAAGCCGTATTTTCCAGTAATAAATTTTAAAAAAGCATTTAAAAATAAATAGAAAAATGACAAACTGCCCAAACTCCAGCATTAAAAGCTCCACTGCCAGACATTTCAGATAGCTGCATTTCATTTCAGTTTAACATCACTGTATTTCAACACTGTAAGCAGAAGATGAGCTTCACAACTCTGCAGCAGCATAGTGCTACATGTGTCATCAAGTATTCCTCTTGAGAAAATGTGGGCAGAATACCTTCTGATCTGTAATCTTTACCTTCAGTTTTCCATTGAGAAGTGGATGTTGGCACTCCTGGTATCTGTTCTAAATGTATACCTTGTCAACAGCATCTTTTCTCCATAAAAGACTACACTAAGAATTCCTATTCATTTACATGCAATTAAAATAAGTTAAAAATCAACCTGCTGGGAATGATAATACATTTTTTCCTTAAGAACTGTGATGTTTCCCTGAAAATACAATTTTTTTTAAAATAACTGTCTTGTTTTGTTTGTAACCTTGTGACCACTCCTTACCACAATCACTCCTACTCTTCCAAAAAAGTCATACCCCATTCCATATCAACTCAACCCGAGAACATTCAAGACAGAAAACAGCTGCAGCTCTGCCACAGCAAGCTGCCTTCCACACACTCCCACCGCATCTCATCCTCCCACTCCCAACACAGCATAAAACAGGATGCATTGTCTTTCGTGTCAGCTGCAGGGGATTGAGGGTGTTAATCCATTATTTTCTTTGACGACAGACAGAATAACACTTACATCTTACTAGGTAATCCCTACCTGTGAGCCCTGCTTACATCGGCCGCTGGCGATGGGCGCACTGACCTGCAGATTTTCGGGCAGCTCAGTGACCGGCTGCTGCAGGAAAAGGGCCATGAGAAGGAAGTAGAGCGCAGGTACATTTGTGTGCTTGGGGAGAAGGGACTGCAGGACGGGGAAGCCTGGGAAATGGCACGCATCACGGTTAATCTCCCGGACTGTTGATCTTCCACCAGCACTCCTGCCAACATTAAACCCTGAGAGAAAGGAAAATGCAAAAGCCAACAATGATAATAGGGAAACGCCTGCGAAGCTTACCCATACTGAAGTGTTGAACTCAGGAGGGTACCTCCCCAGAAATTTCATGCTATAAAAACAAATGCTTGAATATATACATACACACTCAGATCCATAAATGAGGAATCCAACTAATTAAACCCTTGCCATAGACCTGCACAAATTCTATCAGCAAGATTAAACAAAAATCAATCTCAGCAGGTTGCAGCAGAAATCTTGGAGTCAATGTTCTGTAACGTATTTAAAATAATACAGAGTATGAAAATTAAGACAGTTGTATAGGTCACTGTCATTTGATTAGAAGCAATTTTTAAAATACCTCTTGGCATCAGTTCAAATGATACATACCAAAATATGAAGGAAAAAAAAAAGGACAACTCCACATATGCTCTTCCAATATGACTGTAAATACACATCTATTTTAGAAACATTATGTGACTGAAGAAATTATCGGACATTTAAAAAAAAACCCTGAATAAGAAACAGTCCACAGCCTAAATTGTCAATGGGTTTCAAATTTTAAGGTACGTACATGCAAACATGAAGAAATTATTACACAAAGTACAGATCTGAGTCAGTCGAACAACAGATGCTGCAGCATGTTCACAACAAATCTTTGCATATGTAATATGGTTTTTTAAAGACTGATTGCCAGAGGTTTCCTAGTTCATTGTTGATGCAAACAATGATTGTAATACCATGAGAGATACATTATGGGAAGCCACTGTAAAGAGACTGAATTCCCAGACAGATGATCTATGTGAAGAATGATGTTGCACAAGGCACTCTGAAAGAATTCAAAGGGACAAAGCACAGCAATCTGGACTTTATATTTCACTGAAGTATACTAAAGTATTTCAGGAAAAGTCCTCCTTCAAAATTAAGAAAGGTTCAAATTTTAACATCTATTTTCATATAATAAACCAGTTTGGAAAAGTCTTTAGTGAAGAAACAGATTATTTACTGCTTTAACACAGAGTAGTTGTTACTTGCACAACCACCTTAGAAACGACAACTAAGCTGTATTAACAGTAATTACAACTGCCCTGATCCAAAGCCAGCTCCAGCTCATGGGAAGACTGCCACTTAATTTTAGTACATTTGAACGAGGGTCTAAACTGGCAGCAATCTGAAAACCACTGTATTTGTATTACTAAAAAAAAAAAAAAAAAAAAAAAAAAAAAAAAAAAAACAGACCCACTGAAAGTAGGCTATATTCTGATCAAGGTTAGAAAAAAACAAATGCCTTCAGATAACATAATGAAGGAAATAAAGTTAAAAACTTGCACAAACTTGTATAACATACATTACTTCACTCCAAAGAGAGCCACTGTCATGGTGGTAACAGAAGAGGGGAGAAGTTATTCTTTGTGACAACTTACCAAGCCCCTAAAATAATACTGACTTTAATATCAGGTACCATGTCTTGTTTTTCCTGAGAAACTCTATAGTAAATGCATAGCTACTTAAGATCCATTAGTTAAGGGATAAAGAAGAAAAGGAATGCTGAAGTACTCCAAACAAACAAACAAACTACCATGCAATACTGCTTTCTTGGTGGTCCTGTACTGCTGTGGCAAGTGGGCGTTTATGACAGATTGCACTTTCTGTTAAGATTTAAACTAGAATCTCCATAATTAGACTTCACAGCAAATAACTAAATGCCTTCAGCAAGCAGTGATGCATCCTATGCTTTATTTTTCTCCCTTTTTAAATATTGGTGTCAAATGAAGATGATATAAAAAAGACACATTCTCACGGACATAAACTCTGGGAGCCCTCCTGTCTCATGTTGCACCCCTTTAGAACAGTCCCTACAGACTTCTGTCAGTAGAGCTGGGGCAAACTACCAGCTACAAACTGTAATAAATTTCAGGGAATCAGAAGGACAAAAGAACATCTCACTGCCCGTTTACCAAAAAGTAACATCCTTTATTTCAGACAGCTTAGAGATAGCGTAGAGTATAGCACTAGCACCTTATACCATCCATTATAGGTCCTGCAGGGTAATGGAAAACTCTGGTAAGTCTGGGTAAACAAGGCTTTAAGAACCTCCAAAATAACCTCTAGTAGCAGCCAGGGGGCATACATGTGCCCAAAGAAGGTATGACAGCAAGCTAAGCAGAGGAAAAGAAGGGCTGAAATGAAGCTGTGCACACAGAAATTTCCCAGGTAGCACAAATCCAAACCGCTAATTCTAATTTGCATAGAACTCACTAAACAAAGCAGCACAGGTTTAACACTGTATGATGCTGTAACTAATGAAACTAACATGAATCTTCATTAGTTTGAGTGTAGCATCTTGCGTGATGCCTTTGCATTTAGCTCAGATGTGCTTACCCACAGGACATAATTAACCATACCTTGACAGTGATAAAAAACTGACTGTGGTTCAGGCTTCATGCAGTACTGAACTGTAACAACATCTGTGTAATGTCAACTGTGCTCCCTTTTGCTTAGGAAATCTATTATATCTCAGAAAAATGAAGGGCAACAGCATCTGACCAGAGTAGAGACAACAGTAATAGGAAGGAAGCACCCATAAAAGAGTTTTCATACCATACCTAGCACAGTACCAATCTTATTGGTCAAGACAGAATCCGTTTGATCAAGCCAGCCTCCACCACTGAGACCTTCCTTGAATTTAATAAGGATGGACTGATTACTCAACAGGACCACAAGAATTCGCATGGCAGCTGTGACCGTGGTGGAATGTAGATGTTCTTCCATGAACATCATAATCCAATCAAATCCCAGGGTCTTCACCAGTTCTTCACAAGCCCTAAAAAAGAGAAAAAGGTCACACATTAAAGCATTCATTCTCCTACTAGATAGCATAAGTCAGTGTCCCCCACTACAGAGCAAACTTAAAGACTGAAGAAAATTCAGATCTACCCAAGCATTTCGTGCATGCTTACGTTAGCCTACCTCTGAACAAGGAATGTTACTCTGCAACTCTCACTAAAGAGAAACCAGAGAGCAATATCAGTTTCTGTTCAGGTAAAGGGCATGACAGAATATAGCTAACTCAGACAATTCTGTTTGGGATAAGATTTCTTCAATTGCCGTTTCTGGAATGTTGACCTGAAAACATTTGTCAACCAATCATTCTTTCTAATTTCAACTTGCTGAGCTATACAGAGGTATGAAGTTTTCACAGGTATACTTTTTAATAAACTGTTTTGGTTTTTAGAAATAATATTTTATTTATTTGAAAATAGTTGCTTGGGAATATTTTAAGAAAATACTGTCATTTAAGTTCCATCTGCTTACTACTATTATTACTGTAGCACAACTGAGAACATAAAACTCAAGAATCATGAACTCTATTTCTTCTAGCCTACTCACAGTTTATTCAGCAACAACTGTGTAAATCATTCAACAGTTCCTATAAAATTATACAATTTAAGCAATGAATGGAGTGGGGGTCTGTATAATTCTCTCCCTTCAAATTCAAAATATTATCCTTGCTCTATCTTAAGTCCTTGGTACTTACTGCAAATTAACAGCTGTCTTTTCTTTGGAAGTATATAGAAGTTTCAGAAGGATATCTAAAAGCCTGTTCCGCAGTAGAATAAGATTAGCTGAAACAAGTCCTCCAAAATCATCCTCAGTTCCTAGACAGTAAATACAAACCAAATTAAGCAAAATTAGACTTCTGGAACATGGACATTTTAAAGACTACTCATAACCTCCATACACAAGTAAACTCAATCTGTTCCTACTGAGATCAAGAGAAAGCTGTACTAAAGCACAGACAGCCTGCTACACTTGATCTGGTACACACTGTTGAGAAATGCTTGGTGCTTCCATTATCTTTTCACAAAGCATTTCTTGAGCTTTGAAGGATGGATAGAAGGATATTGCACCTTCTCAGACAATTATCTAAACTGTGGTGTTCTGCATTAGCTAAGTCAATTGGTACCTGACATGCAAAAATTAAAAAAAAAAAAAAAAAGAGAAAAGAAATTAGTAAAAAACTCACAACAGTTGGATAAACATTATGCCTCCTGTGGGATAAAACATAGAAAACAAAAACTTAAAAAGGATAGTTTCCAATTCCCTCGAAATGTAAGACATGGGAAGAATGATTAATTTCCTTTTTTTTCAAGTCAGACCTCTGAACTCCTCATCAGTTGAAAAACAAGCTTACTACAAAATGTACAAACAGCTCAAGATCAACTTTACTGCTATTTGTTGAATCCTTCTTATTGTACCTTACTATGTCAAAGGAGGAACACTTTTTCACAGTATTACAAAAAGGAGCACTTGAGGGGAGACACATAAAAAAACAAGACATTCTGGACACATTCTGCGCCCTAGTTTAGTGCATAAGCCACAGACAAGAAATCAAAGCATCTTTGAGGGCCACAACACAGCTTAACTGATGAAGACCAGTAACCTAAAAATATGAAATCTGATGCCCTCCACCTCACACTTCCCCCTTCACTCCTGTCCCAGACCCATTCTACCCCGTGGTTCTCCACTGCTCCAGGCAGGGAAAAAGCAACATAAGCCTGGATAACCTGGGCCAGCCCACAGTAGAAACACAGATAGGGATCTCTCTCCTACACCCATTGTTTTTTACTGATAAAAGCTGAAATGTCTTCATCTTTGAGACTGCAAAGAGAGAAAGCGTTCAGTAAGGAGAGACATGACATACAGTGATAAATGTGCAGACTACCTAACATTGATCTTAAGGAAAAACAGATAAATAAAGCTCACTGGGAAGTAGAAACCCATCCCTGCTACTTGTTCCTGCCTACCACTATATTCCCAAGGGATACAGAAACAACAGCAGCATCTTTGGGCATCCCCTTCAGATATTGGTTCAAATCCACCATTTGCCAAGGTCATTTCTCCCAGAGGACTCTGAGCAAAACTACAACAGCGTAAGTATCTTTTCTTTAAGAAACAGGGGTAGAAATGTTCTCAAAACAATTAAATATAAATATTACTGAAGGCTAAATGTATGTTTTTTTTTTTTAAACAAAAAAAGCTGGAAGGCAAATGTACATTGCACTTCCCTCTCCCATTCACATAATAAAGCAGAGATAGACAATTTAAGAAGCATGTTGGAGAAACAGAAGGACAAAGTGCAGTGTTAAGTGAAGAAAAACAAAATAAGAGCATGTGGTTTTAGCACTGCTTTGTGTGCAATACTAAGAAGTGAAGTTTCACAGCTGTCAGCCATATTATAACAAAATGATACTGCTGTACATTTTAAGTATTTAAGTACAAAAGAGAAACTATTACTCTTCTACTATTTCTAAGTCATGCAATAACTTACCACTGTCAAGCTTTTCTTCATTATTTATTTCCATGACTACAAACTTCTCGCAGACTGCAAACGTAGGTAAAGTGGAAGAGATGAACTGTCCAAACCTTGATATACACAAAAAGAACATAATGCATTGATATGACAGATTAATCATCACCTATCAATAATTTACACCTAACGTAAAATCAGAACACAAGTGAAAGAGCAATATACAAAAACTTTCTCATATTTAGAGGTTGATAAAACAGCCTAAATCTGAAGTTGCTAGCCAAAAACCAAAGTAATGTACATTACTAACAGGAATCTTGGCAGACAAGTTTGCAGCCATGGGACTCAAAACTTGAACATTCAAGAAAAAGTGTGAAGATACCTCTAAGTTCTGGTAAAAGGAATTTCGCAAGTTAAAGAAAAGAGAACAAAACATTCACTAACTATTACAGCTGAGCTAGTATTACATTAAAAAGACCGTTCATATGGTATAACATTTATGTCTGCAGTTTGAGTTGATACAACACAAGGTCACAGTTTTCAAGAACAAGATGATGATGAGCTGCTCTAAGAAAGGAGATGGAATATTCCTCTTTCCCCTGGAATTAAAAGGTCCATAGCTACTTATTCTGAGCTGTTCAATACGTTTATCTTTACTTCCAGGAAACAGAAAAGGTGATGTAGGAACACTCCAATTTGCACTGGAATTCCACAGGAATTTAAGAATTACACCTATGCTGTCTATTCTTGAATTGCTTTCTGATGTTTCTGATACCTTTAACTGCACTTGACACTGAAAATAAAGCTGAAAATAAAACTACTCATAAGAAAAAAACATCCAAGTCTGGTAATATTTTATCAATTACCATAATAATCAAATAGGAGATGAAAAAACCCAGTTAAGAAGTTCAACTAATTTAAAAACATTTCACGTAGTCTTGAATGGATGAGTTGCAACTATTAATGCAACTTTCACCAGTCTTAATTATGCAAAATAATACAATTATACATAATCACTATCATTATACCTAACAACCTTAAATATTTTTCTGTAGTGATGAATTAGAAAAAATCTTGAAAATAACCTTTCATGAGAGAGTAATCAAAGCTGGATTTTAACCAGAAGCATCCTCATGCTCAACCTTGAGTAACAGTCAATTGAATTTAAAAGTGCTCAGCATTTCACGTGAAAAATGAAGCAAGAATAGGGCACCACTGCAAAACGCTGAGCAAGTTCTATTGTCACACCTCTTTAGATATAAACTGAATTTAATATTTAAATCAAGTTAAAAAAATGATTACGCCTATGCCGTCAGTCATTTCTTGTAAGACAAAATTCAGTGCAGGAACTTTCCACATTTGTTACTCCACAAGGGTTTAACTGTATTTTGATCAGTATCAGCAACATAATGAAAACACCTAAGCCAGACTGAACATGGGCATGGGCTACCTGAGTAAGTCGTAACTGCTGGGGAAGCCTTGTAGCAAGAAGCTCAGCACATTGCTAATTGCAGCAATAGTAGGCTGGGAGAGAGACATATCTCGAAGAGTCAAGAGCAGCCTTGGGATAAGCTGGAATTCCCTCATTAACTTCGCATTCTTTGCAGCTTCACTGAAAGAAGGAAGGAAAGGAGGTGTCAAATTAAAATTGGAGCATCCTCTACATATTATCTAATCTTGCAAGCTTCTTTAGTAGGCTAGCACCAGCTCATACCTGGACTCTGTGAGAAGTTCGATGAAGTGCTCAAATAATGACAGATGAAGTTCATAGGGTGCATGAAGCCAGACCTGAAATACAGAATGAACAATGGTTAAGGTCTGTACTCGCATCCAGTTGAAGACTCTAAACTTAACAATCAAGCTTAATATACCGAAGGTTATGAAAGTCTTGAAGAGACAAAAACTTTTACCTGTCCACTGCGCTCATAAGCCTATTGCAAGGCTCTCAATTATTTTTTCCTCAAATTCAGTTAAGTGTTAAATATTCTAGTGCAGACTAAAAGTAACACACATTGGTACCAAAGACAGTCTCTGTAAAGCATCATGCTTGAAATTCAGAGTTACAAAAAAAATTTAAATGCTACCTGCAATTTTTTCCTTAGACAGATAGTAAACAGACCCAAAAGTTATTTGTGCTTTACAATGCTGATGTGAAATGCTGGATGGTACTGCTGTGTTTATCTGACTAAAGTGAAGATTGTCTGTGAAATTAACTTCTTATCTTCTGTCCGCACTGAACTCATGGGCCTGTCCTTATTTTTGTTTTGCTTTCCTCTTTATCCAGTCTTTACCCAGCATTTTCTGCATAGTATTTTAAATAATTTCAATCTCCTAGCAAAAAAAAACCCCAATTATTCAAAAGTAAGAAAATATATATAAAACCAGAAAGTTCAACGCTACAGCTTCAGATCATAAAACTGATCTCCTATTGAATAAAACATAATTAATGTGTGCAAAACAAGCTGCAATGAAAAACATTTGCTTTTCCTTTTCTTCAAATCTTATCTGCAATGATCAGAATAGTCTTTCCCTTATTCTGCTTAGCGCAAGAATAAGAATACCAAATTGATCAGATTTTCGTGAAATAACAAGCATCACTGATTTCTAAATACAGAAATAAAAAAAAAATAGGAATAAAATAATCACAAGTCAAGAAAAGTGACCTCTTGAGAGTTCTTGAAATTTTCTTGAGTGGCTCACAGACTATGTGCTTTTTTTTTTTTTTTTTTTTAAATTAATACTGTATGCTTACTCTTTCTCCTGCTGTTCTTGGCCTTACATGAAAAAAGGTGACACTGAACTTTAAAGTATGAAATTGGATAATTCCAATAATAGTTTCTGAATGACTTTTTTTTTTTATGACATTTCTCAGCTAGTTCCTTTTAACAAAAAAAAAAAAATCAAAACAAAATAAGCCAAGAATATTCAGCAGAATTCACGACTACACAAAGATCTTACTCTGTGTAAAAGGAGTTGGGCTGTGATTAACAGCCTTCTCTCCGCTAACCAGTTCATCCAGCTTAAGAGTCTACCACAAATATTATCTGAGGTAGATGCAATAACCTCTATTAGGCTTATATTTAATTTTGTGAGCACAAAGGAGTCATCACTGTAATTTTTGTTAAAAAATACAAAAAGAATTATTGTTTGAACAGCATCAACTTATTTCTAGCTTTAACATCCTTATCAAAAAAAAAAAAGAAAAAAAAGAAATTTCAGTGATTTTCACTTCTTGTTTTCATTCTGTAATTACATTGTATTACTGATCTTGGCAAGAGTATTTTCTGCTTACATTAAAGTCCAGTTCTGCTAACATGAAGGCAACAGGAGTATTTCCTAGACAGAACCCTTAAATAAAGATTCCAGGAGTGCATTTAAATGCTGAAATGCTTATTCAAATCAGTAAAATGAGTAATTCCATGGTTTTTGTCTTATTTTTTTGAAGTAGGTGAGAATCACAACAGCTTCGCTCAGTCTGCATCAGATACAGATAATACAAAAGGAACAAATGGCAAAGAGTTCTATGCAATGCCTAACATTGCCAATCAGCCTCTATCACAAATCACGTCTATTACATTAGCATTTCACTCTGAACTTGTCTACTATCCTCAATTTAAAACAAGAAAACTTGAATATTTCATAGGTTGTGCAAGCAGAATTTTAACTACTTTACTATTAACTTTGTAGAAGACATATGATGAAGTGATTCCAATGTGCAGTGTAGAAAATTTACCTCCTACTGTTACCTTCATTGCATCTTTCATGCCTGAATATATTTACTGCAGTAGAATACAGATTAAAATAAAATTACTGTAGAACAGAAAACTACAAAACAGCCAGGAGTTGGACTCAATGATCCTTATGGGTCCATTCCAAGCTTGGGATATTCTGTGATTCTATGATTCTGTAATCTAGTACGATAAAAAGCATAAACCACTCTCGGTGCCTATGAATTGTTTCAAGAGCAATTCAAGTACAAAAAGTTACCAATAATTTTGCACCTGAGCTATTTTACCACACAATAGATAAAACAGTATGTTTGGAAGAGACTAGCCTAATCTGCTGTTGTTCAGTACTAAAAGTGCGCTATCAGTTTGGCAAACTACTCATTAACCAGTACCATCATCACTTCTCACGTAGCTTTACATACCTCAAAATCACAGAGCAGATCCTGGAAGGCAGTGGAATTTGGAATAATGGAGGTCTCATGCCCGCTGTCAACAGTTCCCACCAAGGAAAAAGTCAGATGGAGTATGTGACTGTTCAGAAGGGATCGTTTCTTCTTTAACAGCATCGCCAGCAACTAAAATGGGCAAACAGATAAGGAACCTTATGACAGTGCAGGCATGCCATCTAAGAATAACAAAGCCTGGGTGAAACAGCTGTATCCCTTTTAAGAAGGTGCATAAAGTATCTCTAGTACTCGATAGTTTCGATGAACAAGCTTGAAAATGGCATTACTGTTGACTAAAAACAAAAACAGAACAAGGAAAACAAACAAGAGTGTACCTAGCATACCCTCCAGTCTGTGGAACAGCTTCTGTTCTACATGGTAGAAGGTAGGTCACAGTCTACATCAGGCTAAATGGAATCAAATGTTTCAACTTAACTATACTGATCTCTAGCATTAAAAAGTTTGTAAATATGCAGCCCAAACCAGGGGTGCATTTTCAGTTTCAATAAAATAATCTTCATCAGAATCAGAAAATTCACTGGTCACATGAAGATAT
>JAOWBP010002392.1:18782376-18799960 GCA_028571105.1 Tragopan temminckii | reverse complement strand
CCAGTACAGATGACTAGCTCTACAAAAACAAGACAAGAACTGGTGTTTAGGGTAAGTGAGAATTTTCTTCATAGCCATGTCAACAGAGTTAGAGGTTGACAGTTCTACTGTATCTGTGGTTATTAACCATGTCTTCTTGGGCCTGGCTCTTCCAACGTGCCGTTCACCTCATCACACACCTTCCATCAACACAAATCAATTCAATGATCCCTTATACTTTCAGTGCTTAAAATGCAGTATAAACTTAAGTGTAAACAGACAATATTCTACTCCCTTCTGATCGCAGCACAATGCTCACATTAGTTCTCAGGGTGACAGCAGGACTGTACAGGGTCTCCATTTACCACCACCTCGTCAATTCCTGGGCCCTTCCTCTAAGCCCCGCTCATGCTGCAAGTTGTAGAAACAGTTCTGGCAGACTCTGACCGGTGATGAAATCTTCAGACGCTTGATTTCAGACTGAAACCGACTGCACCTGCAGAGGAAAACATCACTGTGAACACGTGTCCTCTCCCAACCTCACCATCTTCTTCCCAGGTGTGTTAATTATCATTGTGAATTCAAACAGCTCAGCACCATCCAAACAAATTTTGACACTGTGTTGTATTTGCAGATTGATAAGATGAACTATTTGCTGAAAAAGAAATATTTTTTTTCCTCCTTTGCTAACTTAATTTGTCTAGAATTCATTCTTGATTTCATTCTCAGTTGACACCTATGTTAAGCTGACAGCTTCACTGTCTATATAAAGGGGCATGTCTGCTTTTTCTAACTCTTCCCTGGAAATATTGGCAGCACAAATGTTTGGTTTCTTTTTGTTTTTTTTTGTTTTTTTTTTTTTTATCAGTTCTGTTTTGATTAAGGGAGTGAAAAGCGCAGTCTGTTTGTAGAGTTCAGTGATATGCAATAGCCTACAATTCTGTATGGGAAAGAATCTACAGGAGGCTGTGCTAGCTTACTTCTGGCAGAAGAGCTGCCCACAGTTCCTGCAGTGGTGACGCCTCTCCGTGAGCGAGAACCGGACTGCGCAGCCTGAGCAGCTGTCCCCTCCCTCATCCTTCACCCAGTGGTCGGCTGCCGACCGGCCCGGCTGATCACTCACAGACCAGCTGAACACTCGACCACGGCCATCGCCAATGAGAATTCTGCTGTGATCCCTGGAGGAAAAAAGCAAAAGCATTTCCATGACAATTATGGCTCAATAAGGTACAGATAGTGATAGCTGATTTTAGATGTCAGAATATGCAACAATGTTTTAATGACCAAGATATTAACCACTGCTCTAAACAAAAACAAACAAACACACACAAAACGGCATTATGCAAAGAACAGTATCTGCATCCTTTGACAACACTGAAAAAATGCACTGAGTGATCACCTGTGAGCTACTCACTTGGAGATGCCGAGGGCGGTGATTTCTGCTGGATGTGCGTTATCTTTGCGATCAAATGCTGTGTGCATAGTTAGTTTGCTCCTAAACACCAACTGACGCTCCCATCGGTATCCTAGAACGGAGCAGGAAGGAGAAAAGGAAAAAGACAAATCTGCTTGTTCTCATTTCTATATTCTCCTCCCTCCCCAAAACATCCATGTGCATCAATTTGTAGAAAGGAAACATCTTTATCTCCCCGGAGGCTGATAACTCTCAGAGACTCACTTCCCACTCAGGGAAAATACACTCTCAACTGCTCCCCAACACATCCAAGGAAGGAGAAAATGCAATACAAAGCACAGTCTTGCATTTCACCAAATGTAGCTGGCAGTTGTAGAGAACCCAACACCATTTCTCAGGAAAAACTCAAACAATGTGCAACCTCAACACAGAAACTTCTCACCAACGACTTCTGAATTTATCAGCCATCACTGCTCAAAATTGCAGAGATACTGCTTTTTGGGTCAGTGCTAACAGCAAATTCATCCAACCAAGGAAGCGTACTCCACTTCTTTTACCTGGTTTAAGCTTGCTGTAGTGCCGTGCTTCAGCATAGCTGGGGTGCAGGTGGTTAACCTGAGCGTGGGGATGTATTTTTGCTTGTCCTTCAGAATAATTCACAAAGATAAAGCCATCTTTCTCATCCAAACTAAGCTGGTCTGACCAACGCCTGGAGTCATCTGAGCCACTGTCTGCTGACCATGCTGCTGTCACTCTGTTTGAGGCTGACCTCGGTCTGTGGCTGGTGCTGCCTGGCTGACTTTGGCTCTCCTGCAGTTTCACATCCTGGCCAATGCATGGATCATCTGCATCAGAGTCACTGCTGTCTTCTTCATGGGCTTCCTGTCCTGAATTCACGCAACAGAAAAGAGAACATCATTAGCAGGACTGCTTATAGGCTAAGCTTTCTTCCTTTCTTGCTGCTACATTGCCTACAACTCAACAGGTGCCACCGTGGCATGACTAAAGAGAAATTACATGGGGGAATCTCAGAGCCTTTGCAGAGATCCAGCTCCCACCACAGTAAACACCAGCAGGAATCATCACATTTTTCATCTCTTTGGCAATGGAGGTAACTCCTACAATAGTTGCTCTGAGGTAGGCTGGAAAAAACACAGCGAGTACAGCTTTCAAAAGTGTTCAAGCTAAAGAAAAATTAAAAAAATTAAAAATTCCTCCTGTCACTCAGGAGAAGAGTAAACAGTCAGCAATGATGAGACTCAGGACAACTAAAACACATGAGGCAGATGTTATCAACAGGCTTAACATGATGCGAAAACACAGCAGTTCAATACATTTATATTCTGTTACAGAAAAGCTGAGCTGTGCAATTAAAAGCATCCTATGAGTATCATAGGATCCGCATCCAAGTCTAGATCATATCTTCAACACAAAGATGAAAAAAGGAAGACGAGATGAGTAAAGCAAATGCCCATCAACCACGGACCATATTCTTCAGACCACAGAAAACACCATGGCATGGCCAGCACTGCTTGTGTAAAATTGCACTGATGGAACATCAGGTTGTTAACTCTGCTCTTAGGCTATAATTTTATTTCAAAATAGAGAAATACATAGTTTTTGGACAACGGTAGTATCAATTAGGTTCACTGATAGCAGAAGCAATCACAGGAAGGAATTTACTCCTCACAGAACAAAAGGAAGGATGGCCATGGTTTTCCTTACTCACAGGAGTATGAAATGACAGTATGAAGTGGTGAATGAGAACTCAGACACTTCATTAGGTCCAATGGATGTCTATTCTCCACTGAGAAAGAACATTTCTATCATTTTCTGCCCTGCACAACCACAGGACTTTATCTATGTGAAGGGGAAATCGGATAAAAGGCAAATACCAAACTGTGGGTAGGAGACGTACCTATTTGTGCTTCTTGGCAATCCTCTTGCATTTCCAGCACCTCTGCAGGCTCTGGAGTCGGTGTTTCTGGTACTTGCAAGAACTCCATCCGCCAGAACTGGAGGGACAGGGGACAAGCAAACTGGCATATATGGAACTCTTAGCTTTCTTCCTAGCTACTGCTAGAGTTAAGAGGCATTATTAGAACTGTACAATCACACCAGCAATACAACAGGCAGGTCACTTCTTCTTTTTTTCCCCCAAGGGGCATAGGAGGTCAACTACATAAATGCCTGAATGACAGCTGAACAAGCCTTGTGCTATTATTTAACGCTTCAGCTGTTCAAATGAAAAATCCACTCCATATTGCAATCTGACCAGCAGACTCTGGTTAAGATAGATGCAGGCACACATGTGACAAAATAATGAAAGCCAGGTTGGACTGGCAGTGAATAGAGATGCTCTTTTTATTTTTCCTTCTTTTTCCTCTTTTCTCTCCAGGCAGCAAAATGAATTACCTGAAAGTGTGCAGAATAAAAGCAGAGAACAAAAGCTACAAACTCCAGGCATAGAAGCCAGTGAGCAACAAGTGGCTGAAATATAACATATATAATGAAGCACCCCAGAACAGCAGGACCACTTTCAGTACCGGCCACGATGCTGTGTTGGACAGAATTTACTTATCTATTACAAAGGCGTAAACTTATTTTTCTAAGCAGTGGTTCCAAGTACGTACCCGTACAACTCCATCTGAATGCCCTGTCACGATGACATTCTGGGTATCCCACTCATTCATCTCTGACACAAAGCAACACATGATTTGCTGGCTTCGACCAGTAAAGGTGTTCACACTTGCAGTGGGGCTGCCATTAATACTCCATACATGAATGTAAGTGCCAGCACATGATACAATATCCCCCTGAAAATACAAGTAACAACTCCATATGTGAAAACAAATCTCAGATTCTGTTTCAGCAAAAACATAAGCCTGGTTTATTTGCATAGGTCAGTGTTATCCCAAGCACAGATACAGGTTGGGTGGAGAATGCCTTGAGAGCATCTTGAGAGAAGGATATGGGAGCATCAATTGATGAAAGATTCAATATGAGCTGGCTATGTGCACTTGCAGACCAGAAGGCCAATCGTATCCTGGGCTGCATCGAGAGAAGCATAACCAGCAGGCCGAGGGAGGTGATTCTGTCCCTCTACTCTGCTCTCGTGAGACTTCACCTGGAGTACTGCATCCAATTCTGGGGCCCAAGAATGGACAAGAAGCTGTTGAAGCAGGTCCAGAGGAGGGCCACAAAGACGATCAGAGGGCTGGAGCACCTGCCATGTGAGGACAGGCAGAGAAAGCTGGGGCTCTTCAGCCTAGAGAATAGAAGGCTCTGGGGGACCTTATAGCAGCCTTCTACTACCTGAAGGGAGCCTACAGGAAAGCTGGGGAGGGACATTTTATAAGGGCAGGTACCAAGAGGATGAAGGGAAATGGTTTTAAACTGGAAGATGGTAAATTTAGACTAGATACTAGGAAGAAATTCTTTACTGTGAGGGTGGTGAGACACTGGAACAGGTTGCCCAGTGAGACTGTGGATGCCCCTCTGTGGAAGCATTCAAGGCCAGGCTGGATGGGGCTCTGAGCAGCCTGGTCTAAAGGAAGGTGTTCCTGCCTATAGCAGGAGGGTTAGAACTAGATGATCTTAAAGGACCCTTCCAACCCAAACCATTCTATGATTGCAGCAGTGACCTTGAAGTAATTCCTGTTCAGGCTGTTTGAGATCCTAAATAAAACAGTAGGATGATTTACTTTTTTTTTTTTTTTTTTTTTTTTTTTTTTTTTTTTTAAGACCGTACACAGAGAAACAGACTTAGTAACAGACTTAATAAACAGACTTAGTGTCTGCTGAATTTATAGCATTTAATAAGTAGATCAATTCCTTTATTTTTCACCAATCCTACAGCATATTTTAAGTACCTTTCCTTCCCTGTTTTATGACTCAGCTCAAACCTCCAATCTTTTTCACTGACACATGCTACATTAAAGTTCATATGATTCCTTCCTAATTGGGAAAAGGGCAAGAAACAGTCCTTTCATCTAGTGCAGAGGGGAAGTAGTAGCTGTGGTTTAAAACACCAGCAACACTACAACAACTGGATGAGCAGCTAACAAACCGTGCCTCTTACTACCCTCTTCTTCTCATTACAATTTATTCCCTATACCAGGTAATAAGTTTTAATATGAATTAATATGAATTACGCAAGCTTCCGCAGACCAATGGAAGAGCCTAATTTGTTTTTCTTCAGTTGAACAATTCCAGATTTTTGCTAACATTCCCACTACACATGGATGTTTGCTTCTTACCGTTAATTCATTTATACAGAGTGCTGAAACTGGAGCCCTGTGACCTCGAAGCTGTGTAAGAAATGAGAGCTTATTCAAATCCCAGATGATGCAGGTGCGATCCCGTGAGCCGCTCACGATGATGTGATAAGCTAGTGATGCTGTTAAGCATGTGACAGTGTCAGTGTGACCCAGTAATGCCTGCAAAACAGAAGACAGAAGGAACATGCTACAATCAAGAGAGAACACAAAAGTTGTTGTATTAAACCTAAAGAGATTCAATCAACATGAACTCAAACACTTTATCAGAAGGCCCAGCTGGACTGAAAGTATTTAGTTGGTGACTGCTTCCATAACTGAAATTGATAGGAGTCATTTTCTGAAAACAAAAATTCTTTGTAAATAAGAACTGGCTCCTACTTAAAAACCTGTTGGTGTTTGAGAAAAGACAAAGAACAGAAAAATTACAACCAAAAAGACAAAGTTAACAGCAAGGAGGAGAAAATTACAAACATCTGCTTTGAGAAGACCCCTTTTCTACATTTTAGGCCTGAAGTAACAATTGGATAGAAGTCTGGAATACAGCTGGATTTCTCCTGTTTACCAAGTTACAAAGTCATCAGATAAGCTACAGCAACTGGCCTTGCACTTACTCTGTCCTCACTGACAAAAGCAGAGCAACTTAAATATGTCGCCCTGAAATTCAGGATACAGTGTCTTATCTTACAGTAACTTAGCAAAACACTTCTGAAATACAGCTTCAGTGTTGGAGACCAGTGGTGAAAACTTAATTAATAATTCTCTAAATTTGCTCAGCTGAGTTTTAGTTGAAGTTTTCCACTGAAAAAAAAGTCCTATTGTTAAGATGCTAACAGGAAAAGTGACACTTACAATCTGGCTACTTAGGACAAGACATTTTGTTTGTTTGTGGCGGGTTGGTGGTGTTTTGTTGTTGTGGTTTGTTGCTTTTTGTTTGTTTGTTTTCGTCTTGCTTCTTGGCTTTTTGTTTGAAATACATACATAAGACTTCCTCTGCACTTAGCTGCAACTGACTTAAAAACACAGGTCCTTTCTTCGTTGCATTCAAGATTGATGTTTTGAATTCACAAAGCAAAAACAACGTAAAGGTATCCCGAAGGAATATTACTGCACTCACATGCACTCACGTGTTACTGCCAGAAAAAGCAAAGTTTGCCCAGAAACACAATTTAAATAACTCTACGAGAAAATAAAGAAGTAGAAAAAGTAGAAAAAGGAAAATGAACAGTAGAAACAGTCTTTTTCGCTGCTCTCCCTGTCAGTCTTCAGATGGGAGTATTTTATAGAGATCACTACAGTAACACAGCTTATTCCACAGAAAACACATCTGCATACTTTTTTAGATTTTTTTTTTAAATAAAAAAATATTAAAATTTATTTTATTTATTTCCCATCTTTACAACAAGCTACACATGGTCAACAATCCTCAAAATGATGAAACTTTTATGATACATTTTACCTATTTTCAGTGTAGATCTCTACTGGGATTATTCAGATTGCCAAGTCTACTCAATTCACAGTTTCAAAGCTTACAAACTTCTTTTGATCTTGGAACATCATTTCCCTAATTGACATCTTTGTTGTATTTTACCTGTTTCAGTGTGAGGGCTTTAGCTTTTTCTTTGGAGATGCCCATTTCCCACACACACACCGCTGTGCTTGTTCCCCCCGTGATAACCAGCTTGGGATTGGGACAAATGGCACACAGTATCTGACCCCACTCTGACAAACATTCATAAACAATTACTGCCTGGAAATAAAGAAAACAGAGAAGGATTACTTGCAGGATTAGAGTTAGGTGTGAAAAATATAAAAGCTCAAGTGCCATCCTGCAAACTGAACCATTAAATAACCAAGATTTTGCTGCTGCCCTGTTTATTTATATGTTTTTCTCAAATGTAAATAATTCCAGGCTCTGTCATAACATGCCTCCTGAGGGAACATAAGAAGTGAAATTTAATTACATGATTTAATTGATTTGGGTTTTTTTTTTCTTTGCAGTCCTGTTAAAAGTTATTATGAATTGGCTTATGTTATTCTGCTCATGTTCTGATGAAGAAAATTGGATTGGGAGAAAGAAAACACACAGCACAAAAAACGTTATCAATTCATATGCAAACTAAGTTTTCACCTTTAGATTCCTTTCACTATTAAATAGTGACTTCTTTTGGTACATTCAGCACTGAAACGAATTTCAGAAGACAAACCTTGTCCGACTCGTAGGTACCCAGTCTACAGCTGAGGTCTGCATAGCCCCAGGCAAAAGTTTTATTCCACGTAGGAGGGATGAGAACCTTATTCTGTTCAACAGCCAGAATGCCTTTATCAGTACACACAATCTGTCCCACAGGCTCCCTGAGCTCTAAAAAAAGAAGATAGAGTTATCTTTTACTGAAGAAAAAAGACTGATACTGTCCAATCCTATTAAATACCAGATGCTCCACAAAAAACAAATATTTGCATTGCTTACACAATTGCTCTGGTCCCACTTGCAATGCTGCAGGAGATGTCTTTCAAGCCAAACAAGGCACAGATGTAATCCGTTTGATGCTTCTGGGCATTAAAAGTGATTGTGCCATTTTCAGCACGATCAAAAGTAATTTTTTTGTATCGATTCCAATGTCTTGGCCAAACATTTCCACAGGTTGCATTCCTAACCAGTGATCTATTTGCTGTTTTTAATCAAGTTCTGCAAATACTGACAAACACTTTTTTGTTTCCTATTCTTGAGTATAGCCCTACTACATTCTGTGGAACGGTACATCCTTTTCTCTCCAATTCATTTAATCAATTAAGAAAGAAAATACCATATAGTATTCACCTGACGGTTAACTTTTATTCACTCCAGTGTCAGAGATAAACAATGTCAGAACCTACTTGTTTGGCCTCAGTGCAGCTACCAGTATCCCTTCCCGCCAACATTCTCAGCATTTTTTGCACTGAAAAATCGGAAAAAATGCTCCAAATACTGTGGTTTTACCTTTCACTGGTGTGAGAGATGGCCGCAGGTTGTCCAAATGATGAAAAAAAATCTTGTCACTTGTGGAACCTGGGGGCAAAGAGGTTCCTGCAGCCTCCCCATTCAGTCGGCTTCTAACACGCTTTGGAGGGTGTGGCTTTTTGAAGAGCTGAAAGTCATCAAGAAATTACAGGTTTACAGGAGCACAAGCTAAAGATCAGTGTTTCATTCATATTCTAAAAGTTCTAGAGATCAGCAGTCAGCAAGCACTACTTAACTGTTCTCTGCATTCATGGATTCACTGTTGGGCATCCACTAATAAATTACAGCAAGCATTTAGGTAAGACTTCAGCAAATAACACAGAATCCAACTGTGACATATAAGCAAACCATTTTTTGCAGCCTCCACACAAAGGTTTATCAGATAGTAAATTCATTATAAACATTTTGATGGCAAGTGCTATGTATTTACAGTACTTAACTTATGAATATAAATCTTTACCCATATTTTGTAAAATTTCACCTTCAGCTGCAATTTCAAGGCTGAAAGTTATTATTATTATTTTTTTTAACCTATCAGCATATTCAAGGTACATGGAACATACACAAACCTGACGTAGTTGGGCTGTGAGGATGCACAAATGTTTCTACTGCTCACACCAAGGCAATGGGTATGAAGGACAAACAGCAGGTTCGCCTCAGCCCTCCCTGCACCACCCCACGCCACCACACGGCTGGTCTAACATTGTGAGAGAGGGCACATCATTTTTTATTTTTTTATTTTTAAGAGTTATTATAGAAATTCGTTTATCACAGGAAAATGGCACTTTCACTGTTGCCCTCTGCCACATCAAGTGTCACATTTTTAGCAGCAACATACTTATTTTTTCAATATTTATTTTTTTCGTTTTTAAGTTGAACAATGATGTCATAATTCTTTTAACTTTTACTTTATGAGTGCAAAACAGAAAAACGACATTTCCCTTCTTGTGAGAAAAGCCCAAATTCTTTCTTCGTTGCAGAAACAAATTATTGCACATCACTGGAAGAAAACGAACAAACATTCTCAAGAAGTTTAAGTCCTCAAACACTTTCCTCTTCTGTTTCAATACATTTCAGCCCACGTGCAATCTGGCAAATAGGAATTCTGCAGATGGTGTACCTGCTTTGGTATCTGTCCAAAGTTGTTAATGAATCCTATAGTAGCTGTCTCTTTTAACGGATCGTTGATGTTATATATATCCACTTGCCCCTCATAGAAGAGATGGTGAAAGACATTTACAGCTTCTACTGCAGCAGGACCTTGTTGTTTATAGCCAAAGATCAAGTCAATCCACTCATGCAGATGTGCACTCACAAAGTCACATTCCAGAGCCTGAAATCCAAAGGACACGCACTTTGAAATTAGCCACATCAGTCACCAGTTGAGTCTACATGCCATAAAGAAAAAAGCAGAATACACTGATATATTCTCAGTATGTTTTGATAAAGCTTTTTCATTTAAACAACACCTGCCTCAACTTACTCTCTAGCCAAAAAGGAAGAGAAGGAAATGCCAAGTCTGCAGCTATTTGTAACAAATAGCCATCAGATCAGAACTCATGGACCAGATAGCCACTGTGACTGCATGAACCAAGTCATGTTTAGTTTGCAACATAAAGGCACAATTGAAGTTTTCTATTGACATTAAAACTCAGATTACCTCCCGATGAACTCTGATAAATTCACGAGGGTCTCCTTTTGCCCATGGAGGGAGTATTACATCTCCAAGTTTAGTGCCATTTTGTTTGCAACCTATAAAACAAATTCAAAAATTTGGAGATACGCACTGAAACCACATAGCAACAGCAACGGTTTTTAAAGTCAACAACAAAATCTAACATCTTTCTTTTATAAGCATACATCTTAAGATCAGGCAATAAAACCTAAAGATTTCCTACGTAGTTGTTCACGTATGGTATCTTGCAAGAGTAGAAAAATAGGAATCACTCAAACATTCCTTACTAGGGTTTTTGAAGATGACAACACTGTTTCAGAGTTCTGTTAATACAGCTTGCAGTGAAACAGCAGATACCCAAGCAGCTGTGGAGCTGGCAGCTAAAGCCATCATTGCACCAAGGCACGTTTCTCACCTTTTCTTGACCTCTGTGTTATTCACGATGTAAAAATGAGTAAATGCAACAGCTTGAATTTTAGAGAGGAAAAATTTTCTGCTTAGCATGTATATAGCAGCAGACATGTCAGCTGGGTGTATTTTGAAGGAAAATAAATCCCGGTACTTGATGGTTTATCAGCAAATTGCACTGACAAGCCTTGGCAAAACAGCTTTTGGACTATGGATTTGTTTTCTTTGAAATAGAAACAGTTTGTGTCAAACAACTGAGATGTTGTTTTACACACGACAATAACTACACAACAGTACAAGCTAAATATTCATGTACTGACACTGATGAACTAACAGTTGTATGCCAAAAGCTTCACACCCAAGGACAGTGGTCAATGCCCAGGGCACAGTCTGGCCCCATACTGTCATCTGGGTTCCAGAGAGCACACTTCTCACTCTGAATATTTAATGCTGGCATGTTTGGACTACTAAAAACCTATTTAACCTATTTGTTAAGACTTCCCAGTTATATTCCCGTGATGCCATCTGTTGCTGAGAGACGATCCACACTTCTTACTAGCTCAAAGGAACACCAGCAAGCTTCCAAGTTTACTCAAGTGTACAAGCAGTACAGGCAGTGTCCTACATTTCTTGCATAATCTCATTAGGGTTTGAATGTTTTCCTCTCTATTTGGGAGCATGGAAATAGAATGGGAGCAGGGTAAGTATGAAATAAAGCAAACTCAAGTATCACACCTTAGCAGTTCAGAACAAAAAACAATTCCTACTTTTGTTCTAAATATTGTTTGAAAAATTTCTTTTGCCTGATGATCACAATCTATATTTATCAGATGTTGAACTAAACGAACAAGACCAATACTGTTATGGTCATGGCCATACCCTCTTATGTGAAATACATTCGGAAGATGTTCTGCAGGTCTTTTTTCCTCATTTGTTATTGCTTTTATAAGGTTGCACTTCCAATCCCTAACAATACATTCTGAACAACAGATCTGAAGCTGCTTAAATGTACCACTCAATCTTTCTTATGGCTATTAGACGCACAGCACAGAACTGAGCAGAGCTTAATGCCTCAGTTATGTGTGACATACATTCCAAAGAATACTTAACTCCTATGGCAAATATATGTGAAATTAGACTCTTAATTAATTATTGTCGTAAAAACTAAGAGCCACATTTCAACAAAACTTTTAGAAACAGTTAAAGAGGAAGTCCTAAAAGCGAAAACTGTCAAACAGATTTTGTAAAGTCTGAAAACACTAAGGAAGATGATATATAACATAATGAAGTAACATATTGCATATCGAAAAATGGAAACCAGAGAACTGCAGATAAAATGTGACGATCTGAGTGTTTCAAAGTGGTTTAATTAAAAATAAATAAAATTTTTAAAAAATCACCAAATCAACGAGCAAACAAAACCACCCCATCTTAAGCTGAAAACTTTGAGTAGTTAAATATCCTTCTCAGCAGTTGTCAGAACAAACTATTCATTAACTTTTAAAATGAACACTTGCTGTTTGAGAAAATGAAGTAGATAAAACTGAAAGAAGGCATCACAAAAGTAAATAGTAACTCCTGCTATATTCTTACTGATGAATCAGTGAGCTCTGTATCACTCAAACTTTTAAAAATATTATACAAACATGGAGCCATCTATCCTTTCCTCATGCAGTGAAGTGCATCATATTTTTCCCACTTGATGAGCTTTTCTCATATCAGACTGTCAGCAACACACTCACAGTGGTAGCAATGCTACCAGCTGCTTTGCTTACCGAGATCAAAATTGTTGGAATTGAGCAAGAACTCAGGGAGGTAGAAAAATTCTGGGATGAGCTCTTTCACGTCTGCCATGTTGTGCTTTGATGCTGAGTACCAGGCCTCTCGCACACTGTGAAACATTCGATCTGCCAGGTCAAAGTGACCGCCCTGCAGGACAAAGGGAGAGCCATCAGATCAGCCCACCAGAGTACCTTGGCTGAGAGAAGGAGAACCAGAACACACATACACAAGGTATCAAGATAGAGATACCTTCAGAATGTTAAGAAACACACTCAATCCTACTTCAAATTTCAGTCTGGGAAAACATTGTCCCAAAGAAAACACATTTTTCTTTGCTTTATGACTTCCATGTAGGACCATATTGGAAACGTACTGTTATGATCCCAGCTCCCTCTCAACCTGCCAAAAAATCCAGGCTCTGCAAATTTTGGTTTATTTTAACACTCAGTAACAAACTCCTGGGATAGAAGTACTGGTTTTAAAAAAAAAAAGAACCTTTTAATTTTGTGTGAAGACGTTAAGGAACTGGCATACAATTCTATCAATAGCAGACGAACAAAGCTTGATTAAAAA
This sequence comes from Tragopan temminckii, assembly GCA_028571105.1. Lineage (NCBI taxonomy): Eukaryota > Metazoa > Chordata > Aves > Galliformes > Phasianidae > Tragopan > Tragopan temminckii. The sequence goes on along the minus strand of JAOWBP010002392.1, from coordinate 18,786,851 downwards.
TATAATTTTTCTCACAGCAAAATCATCTTTGGTTTTTGCCTTGTGTTATTTTGTTCATTGAAAACATTCTAACTTTATGAAGCAATGTGAATTCCATTGCATCTTCTATTAAGTAACCTTAAAGATTTTTGGACCAATCCAACCTGCAATCACTCAACTGAATTTTTTTTTCTAACATGTTTTATGAAAAAAAAGGAAATGTCATTTTTTCACATAGATCTCAAATGCACAGCAGGAAAGCGATATAGGAAGTGAGGTCTTATACTTTTTACCTGTAGTCGTAAGAAAATCTGTGTAAAAGGCTCCATCCGGACAAGATAGGAAGCCACTATCATGGCAGACGAATAGTGAGTCCCATAATGATAAGCTGGAGTTTCACCTGCAGAAAATTAAACATCATGCACATAGAAGAAATAAAGCAGTTAGGTGAAGCAATTATGGTGATAGTACTAACTAGTGCTGCCTTGTATTTACTCAGTGATTGTGGACACATTTAAAACTGGCACTTGTAACTTTCCTTCTCGAGTCATCAAAAATTGCATGTTTTCTTGTGGCTATTTCAGTTAAAGCTGCAGTGCAGTACCTGTAATTCAATGGGCTTCTGCCCAGCAGGACCACATGGTTAGTCTTTTTTTTTTTTTTTTTTTTTTTTAATTTAAAATGCTTGAAGCATTCCAACACAGCTATGGTGATTTCTGCTGATGGAACATTTATTTACTTTCATTCTTCTTGATTACTCTGGAAATAAGGCTTGGGAAGAAACAGTTCTCAGAATTTCTGGCTACAGATTCTGTACAGCTAAAATAACATCTAAAATAAAGAATACATAAGTTGTTTGTGATTCACTTTGAAGCATTACAAACTTAAGAATTTCCTCTATTGGAGGAAATTTCTTTTGGATAGTAGCAAGGAAGTGGTACTTCCTGAGCAAGAAAACACACATCAAACTCAGAAATGAAAAAGCTGAATTGCTGCTACTGCAGAGGTATTCACACTCCTCTGTACAACTTACTGCCTTTCAGCAGCGCTCAAACTGTACTAGTTAGAGAGACAACTGGATGTGTGTTTCTTCTGTACTTGCCTATTTCTAGCCTTTAGACATCGTTGAACTGTTTTGAAAAACAACTGTTTTGTCTTTATTTTTATATATAAACACATGCTGGTCAGATTTAAAGATCAACAGTATAACAATACTCCTTTGCTTCTAATTTAATATTTGTTCATAGGTCCTAAAAGACCCGTGGTAGGGCTCTGCATATCCACATCCAGAAGTCTTGAATCATGTAATTAAAATTCACAACATCCTCTTGAATTGTGGCAGGCTTGTGCCTGCCTCCTCTTCCTGCAGCAGATATCACTTCTTACCATTGGGATCTTCCCAGTCTTTGTATCGTTTCTTGTACTGGGCCAACCTGTCTTCTGTTTGAGCTCCCATGGGCTTCGCCAGGTTTCTGAATGTCTTGGGATTTGTAAGATCCAACTCCTTTAAAAATAAAACAAACATTAATTCAATTTTAAAAACACATGCTTTCCCTGTGGACACAACATCCTTCAAGATATACTTCAGAAAGCTAATGCAAAAACTTACTGCTGCACTCTTGCACACTGCTACACAAAGGAGATGCAACTGCCTTAGTACAAAGTGAACATGTGGGCCTTCACCTGTCCATTAGCACCCATAAAATCAGGATGGGCAAGGGCCTTCCTGCACGAGACTGCCAAGCACCTCTACTATCCTACCCACTGACCGCACAGGCTGGAAAACATCTGTTACAAAACAGATGAAAATAAAAAAACGCAATGAAGATACACCTTGGTTTTACAGAGGTAGTGCAAGCCAATTGTAATACAACTCAAACACATAAAAAAATTACTATTAGACTGATTATGTATTTTATTTACCTCTGAATCAAATTACTATTAGACTGATAGGACATTTTATTTACCTCTGAATCATAATCTGCGAGGACCCAGGGAAAGACAGGGTACTGCATGAGATCATTGTAGGATCGGCCCGCCAGGGTGTTTAAGTGCATCAGGTACTGGAAATTACTGATTTCTCCTCTCTGAAGGAAGACACAACAGAGCTGTAAAGACCTCACTTCACAACAATCAACTGAGCTGTCAGACTTGCAATAGACAGGTACTTGCATTAGCTCTCTCCAAACTTAGGAAACTTACTTCAATATTACAATGCCCAAACTCTATTTATACTTTTAACAATAGAATCGTTTAGTACTTGATGATGAAATATACCCAAAATGAAATATAATTTGAGCATGAAATATAACCAGTTACAGTACCCAGATACTTTTTTTAAAGCAGCGTATTCTACCTGTTCATAGCATGCAACTCAGGTGTACTAAGTATATATCACTACAAATTGTGCTATTAAAAAAAATTAAAAATGATCACACTTACTTCCCATCTTTGAGTAACAGATTTTTCTCCCACTAAAGTGCTAAGCAAGCCAGACCTAGTTAGAAGAAGAAAGTACATTTTGTGACTTAATAATGGAATTTGAGTTGCATCTACACAAGACAATTCAAAATGTCGAGACTAAAACTTACAAATTATTACAATTAGGCAAAATGGATTTCACTTCTTGTTGCTTTAGCAGTGCACATTTTATTTCTGAGCACAGACTGCTAAAATAATGATATGCATGCAATTCAGTGCATGTTCAAACATACATGACAGGCTGCTACTGAGGAAAATATCTAACAACCCAGAGAAGCCAAATAGTTTTGGAACTTCAATTCTTTCAGAATGTACCAATAACTTTAATCTTGAAAATGTGTATTTATTTGTAGGAATACATACCAAAAGTGTCAATGATGCAAGAACATTTAGAAAAGTTGGAGCATAAAATTAGTATTTATTTGGCATTGTCCAGTTATAAACAGAGGTTTATACAGGAACTCCCCAGTACATCTGGACCTTAAGGTAAACATTTGAAACCAAGGAGATAGAGAGCTTATGAGGAATGGTAAAGCTTACCCTTGTTCTACGCTGGTGTTTGGCCTCTGTCCAGACACTGACTCCGAACTGTCAGTTAGAGATGGCACCACAGCCAAAAACCTGCACCAACAGTTAGAAGATTACCATCAGTTTGCCTGACGTAGGCATCTCTTCTTCTTAGAAATGAACACGTCTGGTACAATTATTTTGTTCTGAGCAGCTGTGTAACATCTTCAACAAAACCAGAACATCCTTTCTCTACCCTACATCCACACTCGCTGTTACAGCTCTCATACAGACCACATGCAGCAAGTTCAGCACACAGACATTAGCGCTTCCTAGTGGCTCTTTGGTGCCATGCTATATTTGCTACAGAGTTATGAACTGTCTCACACCAATCACTTGCAATCTTGTTAGCCAATCATTGCAGGACCAAATGTGACTCAAGAGAGATACTTGCAAATAATCACATTAAATATTCTAACTTAAGTTACTTTACAATACCTCTGATAAACTTTATTTCTGACCCCTTTTTGGAATGCCAGAAGATAGTTTCGCCCGTCTCCTGAGAAAACTTCAATTGCAATTGGCTGAAAACAAACAAGACAAACAGGTCACCACTAACACATCTGCTTGTCACCTTCAAAGGTCAGACACAAAATTATTGCAACACACACTTTGCCTAGCGTGGCCAGCTGGTCTATTTTCAGAACACTAAAATCCACTAATTCACCAATTTAACTAAATCACAGTAGACCAAAAAGTTCAAGATCAGATATTTAGACTTGTATTTCATCACGATGAATAGCTTTCACTTGCCAAATAATGATCTGCGCCCAAGTTACCTGCAAAAGGTATCTCCTTTTATGTACTTCCTTAATATCTTCATATGCAAAAATGCTGCACGTTCTTTTGAGCTGACTTGGACCTTGCCTTGCCCCCCTCGGTATGATTGGCTCATGCATCCTGTAAACGAGCATAAACAGGAAAGTGATTAAAAGAGATGCATTGTGAGAATCATTCTTTTCATTCATATGAGAGTGCAGGCATAGAAAGAACTTGTTTCACAATAAACCACACCACGCTTAGTATTTTGTGAACACAAGAGGCAACTGCTCCTGAGATCGTCAGCAATTTTGACATTATTTTGTAGTTGACCCCTGAAAAAAATGTCATTAAATATCTGCTGTTTGCCTACTAAAGACACTACGTCTTTGCTTACGTCAGACACTGATTAAACTCTTTATTCATTCACTCACTTTGGAGGCAATGTCTCAATGTCACGTATTTCTCTGGTGGCTGTCATGGTAAATCCATCAATTACATAGAAGTGCTCTTTGCCAAAGAGGAGCAGCCCTTCACTAGTGTCAAGGCCCTGAACCCGTGCACAGCGGTACATGTGCTGAATCTGAAATGAAAAACAGGCACTTAGCAAAAGTAGGTCAACGAGCTGAGACTCAGATCATTGCTCTGTTAGAACCAATCCCAGACACTGCTTTGTTATGCACAGACGC
>JAOWBP010002392.1:18766908-18782276 GCA_028571105.1 Tragopan temminckii | reverse complement strand
CCCGCGAGGGGCTGGGCCGCGCCGGGACGGCCCCTAGCGCCGCATTGGCCCGGCGGCCCCGCGGAGAGGAGAGGCGGGGCGGGCGGGAGCGGCGGCCGGGGGGTTGTGGGGAGGTTCCGCCGCTCGCCGCCGGCTTCCCGGGTACGGCAGGAGGACGCGGAGGAGAAGGTAAGGCCTCTCCTCGGCGCAGCGGGAGGAGGGAGTCGCGTTCGGCCATCGCTTCTCCTCCCCTACCGCTGGCCGCGGCCCTAACGGGTGCGGCGGGCGGGCGCGGTACGGTCCTGCGGCCATAGCGCTGTGCTGGATGCTCGGCGTGCCCTGCGCGCTGCGGGGCGGCAGCCGCGCGTCCTCCGGGGCACGGGTGGGCTTTCGCTCTTTTCTCCTCTCGGTATGGAACATTTCCATCTGCCGTGAGGCAGCCTCGCTGAAAGGAGGGTCACCCTACAGCTTGGTCTACGGCTTAATCGTTAACGCTAAGCGCCGCGTTTCCTCGTCTGTGTATACGAACCCTTCCTTTAGGTTAAATACTCGGAGGCTGACAGGGTCAGACGGAGCCCCTCGCAGCAGATTTCCCCCCGCAGCCGGCTCCTTCTGGCTGCGGCACCCACAGCCTGTTTTTCCCACATTGGCTTTTCTCAGTGTCTGTAGGCGTATCGGTTTGGAAAGAAACAAGCTGTCCCCAGCCGAAAGCACAACTATTTACATCGCTGCAGCCACGGCACGGTCTCATGTTCCTCACTCGCAGGGACAGCTGAAGAGCCCAACCACCGTTGGGGTTCAAGAACCATAGAATCATTATGGATGGAAAAGTCCGTTAAGATCATCTAGTCCAGTTGTCAGCCCATCCCCACCACGACCACCAGTAAGGTGGAGAAGGGCTTTTAGGAGGTACATTTGATGGAAAGAAACCCGTTAATTAGCTCTGGACGTATCTTCTGATTCACGCTACGGATTCTGGGGGCTCTAAATATAGCTACTGTTTCTTGCTCATCTCTCGAGCTGACAGAAGTGCAGGTTTTGCGAATTGGCAGGCTTTCAGTTTTGTTGAGCTGTGCTTGGCAGGAGGAAGCGAACGCGCTGTTGCTGCGAGTCAAGGGCAACAGGAAACAAAAAGAAAATCTCAAGGAAGTATATCAGCTATTAACTACCTGCGAGTATAGTGCAATAAGGGTGAGATGTTGCAGACGTCCAGGAGTGAAATGGAAAATCACTCATGGTGGAAATGGGCCAGTTCATTCACATGGTGTCTAGGCCAAATTCATCCAGTGCAACAATATTGATTCCCAGCGTGTTTGGCATTGATTGAGTTGACTGTTCCTCTGTAAATGCTAAATAAACAAATCTTTCCTCACCTAAGTTACTACATTAAAGATAAACCAAGAGCATCCAAAACAACGTGATTTGAGCTGTGCAAGCTTACTATATGCCTCCAGAATGTTCACATCACAGCCATTTTCTAATTAAACAACTGCTCACCAGTTACCTTTATGAATGTTTTTGCAAGCGCCCAGTTTTTGTCCAGGATTTAAAGAAATTAGTGTAAAACCATATTTCAAAATACAGATGCAATTATGATTTGAATCTGGAAAACACAATGACAAGCACTCCAGTCCAGAATTATGTATCTGTAGGGTATGCATATTGCTCACTCTTTGCTGCTGGATTATGTCAGACACTTCTGCCATCTTATGTATTTTTAGTCTCCTTATTAAGGTATGGAATACTTTTCACTTACAGTTTTGCTCTTGGCAGCTCTCCAGTACAAGCAAACATTTAGCAATAACAAGAGCAATCCCTCACTTAACTCTCAGCATGGTTAGTTAGAGCGATCTGAAGGTCTAGGTCAAATCTATCTGGTGCAACAACATGGGCTTACTACCAAATGCACCCCAGCTCTTCTGAGTTTCATCATTTGGGCTGTTACTCTGCAAATAACTAAGCAAATTGCTCTGCATTTTTCAGCTTGCTAGTTGAATCAGTGTCAATGAATTGTATCTGTGCTGAGCCAACTGGTGTGTTTAATACATCCAAGCTGGAAGAGGCATCTGAAAAGTCAGTGGAAGATCTTGCTTCCTGGGATAGCTCAGGGATTTCAGGGTTGGGTAGTGAAGAACACCAGGCAGAATAGCTAAAAGCTGCATGGACAGCATTTTGTGAAGTTAAAGTGAGCAATTGTGCATATCTACAGATAGACTTAATGGTTGCTCTTCGCCTTAAAAAAAATATATATATATAAATATAAATGTATATATATATATCATAATTCCCTTTCCAGTTCCAGTTTTGAGAAGTATTATTCAGGTCCTAATGAAATGGGACAGAACTGAATATCATGTCTCCTGTGCAGGAATTCAGCTCTTTAAAATCAAAGCAAGTATATTTTTTCCCACCCTCCACAATTCACAGCACATTTGCTATAGCAATTGCTTGAGCTGGATGCATGATAAACTCATTCAACGACCTTACCTCATACATTTTCCTAGTTTTGATGAGATGGAACAAAATCATTATCACTCTCCCTAGCTCCATCACAACCCTTGTCACCTCTGAAAATAGGGGATATCACAATGGAGCAGCCAATGGAGCTGCCTTGCCTCAATTTATCTGCAGCACTCCTCATCAGAGCTGTAACTGTGGGCTGGTCTGTGCAGGATTGTTTCTCGATGAGTCATGCAGAGGCTCTGTAGCCTCTTCTAGGCAGTGCTGTGCTATGCACGATTAGCGGGCTCCGACTGTGAAATTGTTTCCTGAATGATGTAACTGATAGTCCCCCTTCCTGTGCTGATTCTTGATCAGTTTTCTCTTTGTTCTTGAAGACATTCCAGCTGCTGCATCTCTTTTATCCCTACGAATCTCTGCGAAGACAAGTTATGTCAACAGCTGCTTTAATCCATTTGGTAAGAAACGGAGGTTATCAAGTACGAAGGAGAGCCCTGCTGACATCCCGCCTCTTGCAAGACGAGAAGCGTGCGACAGCCGAGTGCTACATTTCCACCTCCGAACGCCGGGCATCCCGCTTCGATCCGGACGGGAGCGGGCGGCCCGCCACGTGGGACACCTTTGGCATCTGGGACAATCGCATTGATGAACCTATTCTCCTCCCACCTAGCATAAAGTATGGAAAGCCGATTCCAAAAGTCAGCCTGAGCAAAGTGGGCTGTGCCAGCCATATTGGGAAGCGGAAGGAAAATGAAGACCGCTTTGACTATGCTCAGCTGACTGAGGATGTCCTGTACTTTGCAGTATACGATGGACATGGCGGGGCGGCAGCAGCAGACTTCTGCTCTAAGAACATGGAAAGATATATCAAGTAAGTGTGCATCAAGTGAACGCGTGGCTAATGACTTACAGTAGAGCCTCCCTCCTTACAACCAAAAGGGAATCTGTGCACCATATGTTGCTGCTAATCGTCCCAGGTTGTATAGCCATCTATTCCAACAGGGACAGCAGGAACACAGCAAAGGAGTAATTCCCATTACAACAGATGTGGCGTGATGTACTTCTCTGTATGTTCCCTGCCCAGGGAGCAAGCCTGGAAAGACAAGAAAAGAAAATGTGATTGTACTCACCAGGAGAGAGCAGGGAATACAGAACGTGTGAATTGCCTGTTGTCAGATGGGGGTTATGTGATCACAGACTCGGGAGTTTGCTGACACTCCTCCGTAGCTCTCTGGTATGTGCCTGAGTGTTAGAAGAGGCACTTCATCTGTTTGCAAAATTAGAGGGTTAAGCTTTCAGTGCAAGTCATTAATAAAGCAGTATTACCTTTTTATTGTAATCTAGCATTATTATTATTATTATGCAGGGAGGAAATAAGTCTATGAAAGAGATTGATTAAGGTGAACACTTCTTGGTAAGAAGTCTAATTTTTTTTTCATTGTTTGTACCCAGGGAATTTGCTGCTCAGGAGGAGAACTTAGAAAAAGTTTTGAATGATGCCTTTCTAGAAATAAACAAAGCATATGAAAGGCACGCTCAGCTGTCTGCTGATGGTAGGTAAAAAAATATTCTACCCTTATGGGTGTGGGGAGAAAGGGTTTGGTTACTTGCTCGGTAGTTTTGTACTAAGACTCTGAAAACAGCCTGAAAACTGTTTTACTTAATATAGGTTTTTGCTCTAATCACTTACTGCAAACTAAACAATTGTGCTTTACTTCCCTAAAAATGAAAAAGCTATTAAAAAGTCTAGGTCAAATTTACTGGGGGAGTTATTAATCTGAGCTTCAGCATAATCCACACTGAATTTGTCTTAACATCATTCAGTCAAGAAAAGTGTTTGTCAAGTTAGCAAGGAGTGATTTAAATTGGCAAGGAGCATAATCTTCCTGTGTGAGAAACACTGTCTTCTTTGGGTTGTTTTTTTTGTTTTTGTTTTTGTTTTCTTTCTGAAAAGTTGCTATTCTTTTGAGTGGAAAGGAACACTGTCCAAAGTTCCCCTTCCTTACTTGGCTGCTGCAGCTGAGGAGGAATATAAGCCAGAAGTAATACAAACGGTACCACTTCTGCACGGAGAGAATCACCAGAGCAGCTGAGCACGAAAGGGGAAACAATAGTCAAGAGCAAAACAAGATTCACTGTGGTAAAGCTGGCACCAGCCCCTTTAGATTTCCTTAGTCCTGGCTGTTCACCAAATTCTTGTGTATATATAGAGAGAGACTATGCACATCTGAAATTCCAGTCACAGCAGCTGGAGCTTATAGGGTGTAATTTGGGAAGGAGACAGAGGAGTTAGTTCGCCTAGTGTTTAAATAAAATAAAAAGAAAACCAAACCCAAACAACCTGTCCCAGTGCTGCTGCAGATACTGGCGATGCAACAGGACCTTTAGGGAATGAAGTTACACTGTGTCCTTGGGGCTACTTCCCCTTCCTTTAAACAATCAGTGAAAACAGTCCAGTAATGGAGTGGTTTCCTGCTCTTAAAGTGCTAACCAAACCTACCTAAGCTCAAACATTTCCAGGCTGGACAAGTTGCCTGACTGTTGCAGCACTGTGAAGGATGTACAGAATAATAGTGGGGTAAAAAATCCAATGTCATTTTTTATCTGTGAAGTCAGTTTTAACTGAGCTAATGATAGGGATATCAGTAGAGCAGATGAGCTTTGGATCCAAGAGTCTCCTTGTAAGCTCAGATTTAAAAAAAACAAACAAACAAACAAACAAAAAAAACCAAAAAACAAAAAAAAACAAAAAAACACCAAATACCTAAAATACCTATAAGGCTTACGTGCTTCCCTGGATCACGACCTTTTATTTTCTGTGATTTGTTTTATTTGCACCCTGCCCAGTCCATTTGTTATTAAGACAGCTCTTTATTTTGCTCATGTTCAAGTTTCAGAGCATTTCCTTGAGAAGGATGTTTGGGAACCATACTGGGTATACTGTTCTGTTACTCTGAACGTGGTTTCTGATTATAGCATTCTCTACTTGAGACATAATGAACTGAACAAGAAAAATATTTAACAAACAAGCTGTACAGCAAGCTGGGCATTTTGGAATTCCTTGTAGGATTTTATCATACCATTTAACTGACTAATCGGGGCTGCTCACTGAAACATAATGCAAATGCCAGCAAATTTATGTAACAGTCACCAAGATACTGAATAAGCCTTCTGCATTAAAAAAGCTTGAGGACAGACAAAATAGAAGGGAAAAGCAATCGTTGAACATCCCCGGGGGCCACATCCTACAAAGTACTCAGTGTTTCTTATGGAGGCTGAATGCCTGCATACTTTTCCCACAGGAGCCAGTGGGATCTAAAAGTGCCCAGTGCTCTTGTCTGGTTGCCCAGCTGAAAATAAAGCTAAAAGGCAAAGAGTGGAGTAACAGGGTGCACAGACAAGTGCAGTTTTCTGAACAAAGCAAGCTTTTTGAGTATCTGTTGATTAAAAAAAAAAAAAAGTTAAATGCTTGGTTGACTGTTTGGTGTGGGTATTTTTGTCATTGCTGCTCTTTTGAAAGTTATGTAAAATTCAATGTTTTGCATGTATCTTTGTTAGAAGACTAATTTCAAATTGATTCAGTTTGCCAGCAAAAATTCTGAATAACTGTGGCTGTTCTAGATGCGATGGTCAAAGTTTCTCAGAGATGGTGGCCAGTGGTGTAACACAGGTTATCTGGCATACACTGGATGCTCAAGGCCAACCTCCTTTTGAATTCCTGCCACAGCTGATGAAGTGCAGAAAAATAGCTTACTTAGTCTTGTTCCCACAGACAGCCCTGCCAGGGCTCCTTTCACTGTATTCTGTAAAAGACAGGGTGGATGGTCAGGGTGTCCAGATCGTTACTAACACACAACCAGCTTTGAAAATGAATGCCTGGGTGTTTGGAGAAACATAATTGCCAGGACATAACTACAGGAAATCTCTGTAACAAAAATCCATGAAATTTTGGCTAAAACAATGCTTATGATGATATTTAGAGGGAAAAAAGAACATATTATAGCAAAAATTTAACAGGACTAGAATATGAATTGTTGGAGGACATAGCTTTGTCTTCCAGGACGCTGTCCTTTCTAGGACAGTTTCCAGTTGAAAAATATTTGAAATTAGAGTTGAAAAACAAGTAGAATAATTCCTTTTTTGAGTTCTCAATAAAAATAAAGGTCTATGCATGTGTTCCAATACTACCAAAGCTACCATGCTTGGTGTGCGGATTCACTAGTGCTGTTGGACTGCTGTATTGACCTGCAGGCTGTTCCTGTATCCCCTCTGACAGTTTCATACAAAGGCATAAGAACCTTTCTTTTGGAAGCCATCTGCCACATAAACAATTTCTAATCATTAAGAGGTCAGAGATATGCCTGAGTCTTGAAGCATAGTGTTCGATATCTCTTCAGAAACTCATTTTCATTCACTTCCACACATTCAGGTATACCCAGTCACTATTGAATCACTGCTAAATTAACATACAGGACACAGTCAAGGAAGTTCACAATCAACAAATGCATTATTATCCAGGGAACAAACACTAACAGAGATGGACAGTTTTCTGTTACATTGGACCAGCAGTAAAAATCTAAATGTAAAAGCTGAATAGCTTTCTTGAGTAAGGATGGATATAAACAACTGATCGTGCTCGAGGAAAATAGAACATTGCTCTGGAGAAATGGAAAACAAACCCTGCCCTGGCCTAGTGTGGTCCTGTAGCATATATGCTGCTGCTTCTGTTCACTGCAGGCACCATCCACCACTCAGGGAAAATAACAGGTAGGCAGTGTTTCCATCAACCTCCATGTTCAGTACATCTAGCTCTAATCACGTTGACCACTCACTTCTGGAATAGCCATCTTGTTAAAACATAGCCAGGTATTACCTGGTGTGTCTATGATTGAAGGGACCTCCTGGAAATTTAATGTGCTGAGCAAACAGCAAAAGTATTTTTAAAATAATTATGTTTACAAAGTAGTATTCAGATTTTTTTTAAGTTATTCTTTGAACATGTGATTATTTTTTCTTTGAATATGTTAACCTGCAACACTGAAAGAAAAGGAAGAGCTGCAGAAATGGTTACTTACATATTTCACAATGCCATCAATGTCACAAAGACCACTTTTTTATCCAAAGGTCTCAATTATTACCAAATCAAGTTAGACAATACTAATTACAGTATGATGGGGGTGTTATTGCATGTTTGTCCACGGATCAGAAGGAGTCATTCAGTGTCTTCATTAAAATGGCCTCATTTTAGTTGGCACAGGTTTGAACTCTCAATTTTTACTTTATATATATAAATTTTCATATATAAACTACCTTGAGAAAATGGGCCATATTATGTTTTGAAAATTTTCTGTAAGGTGGCCACTCTGATATGAGACAGTCATATCTGGCATCAGTACATTTGTTTGGCTGACTTTTTAATTGGACATTTGCCATCAGCCCCGCAAAAAAAATCTGTCTGTGGCCAAAGATGCAGTCTCTATTATGGCCAAATAGAACATTACACAGCTCATCCAAGCCCTTCCTCTGTAGAAGACACTGTGGGGAAACCCAAAATGACTACGTGCCCTGTTTTGCAGCCCTTGTCCTTTCATCTCCAGTGTTGCAGGTTTATTTTGTTTGAACAAAGTCCCTGGGTCAATTTCCTATTTGCCTCTGTGTACGTGTTATTTGTGGCAGACACTGTACCTGGTCAGCAGCTCTAGAACTGGAGGCCCTGGACACTATATGCTGGGCTTCAGTGGAAAGAGAGATCTGCTTAATTTTGTCCCAGGTGAAGGAGTCCGGCGGTTCCTAGCCTGGACTACTGGAAGGTTCCCACATCCTCTTTGTCACATTAGTTGAGATGACTTGCAGTAAAAAGTGTCCAGTGAGTGTTAAGAACCTATTGAAAGATATTAGTTTTATAGTGATATTGTTAGGTAAACAAGATAAACTCTTTTAATTTTAAAAATGAGTACACGTGCTGATGCAATATATTTTTGTGTTATTAAATAACCTAGCAGCGGTCATAGTAAAGCATTAGAAATGTTATCCCATCATCACTGCTGTGTTTTGAAACTGTGAGAGAGGTCACATAATCCCTTCAGTCTGACCAGATCCACGTTCTTTCACCCCTACCTGATGGTGATTCAGTTTCAGAGAAGAAAGCATGAGTGGCATTTGTTTTCCTCAGAGTGCAATTTAACAAGCAAACATTTATAAGACACAAGTTGGTACAGCCATTACCACAGCTCAGTGTTGTATCTTTGATGGGTCTTCAGTACCATCCACTGCTTCCTGATAGCAGGCCTGTTGGCTTTAAGTGTTGGCACTGTAAAGATGCACACTTGCCTGAATGACCAAATATTTGCGCTCAGTCATGAATTACAGACCTCAGATCAACCTATTCTGAAACCATATGTTTGTCAGCATAGTTCCAAAACAAGTGATGAGATGGGAAACTAGTGGCATTAATTTTAATGTCTAAGTAAAATATACTTTCTGCAAAGTGAAAAAGGCAGTTTTAAGTAGGTTCTTCATTTTACTTCTTTTAGCTGTTGGCTAAAACAGGTATTTTACTGAATTTACTAAAATTTCTAATCACACCACTACTTGTTATTATCTTATTTTATAAAATACCTCAAAATGAGCCTGCACTTGCCTAGTCCTTGCTTTAAAGTAGAAACAAGATGTCAGTGCTTACCTGAATGCTCAAGAGGCTACTGGCATCTACGTGGTTTTGAATCTTGTAGTCTGTATCACAGCTGTAACACAGACCAAGGTGCATCCTGTGTCACCATGGTGAGCATTCACTGTGGACTTGTTGGTTAAATCAGTTAACCAAGTCACCGCAGCAGTAACAATACCTGTTTTAATTAATAACACAAGCTTAGTTTAGATGGCTTTGTGAGGTATTTTGTTTGTTTGTTTCATCAACTCACTGCTTTCATCTGACAGCAAGGCTCCATGCACCCATCAGGGCGTTGTGCTGCCCACCCCAGTCCCTTCCACCATCCCAGGTCAGTGCCAAAGAGCCAAAGGCAGGAGCATGTGTAGTGAAGAGCTCTGCAGAAGTGGTGGTGGGAAGATCTTCAATCGTTACTCATGTGAAAATAGCAATACGGCTAGGGATTCTCAATGCTAAGTAAGCCCCAAACCTCAATCTGGAAGCTAGCTTTTAAAACCTGTTACTGAAACACCTCAGTGTGCAAGAGGCCTCCAGAGGGCCTTTCAGAGGCACTTGCATGGGCTGTGAGTTCTGGGCAAGAGTTCTTCCCAGCTTGGCTTTTTACTGTAAAAACTCAAGTTAGCGGGAGCGAGTGCTTTCCAGCAGAGAGGTTGCTCTCCCTAACCAGTGCAGGAGGAAATGTTTTGCAGGAGATGCTATCTACAAAAGTAGGTTCTTCCTTTTAAACAGTAAGCAAGCAAAAAATGGGGGCTGGGCAGTTCTTCTGGCATTTCTTTCACTGCAGATAAACCTGCACACCTTTTCTGAAACAGGCAGACAGACTTGTTTTTCCCCTTTTTAAGCACAGGTTTTATTTCCCATAAGCAAGTTTGCTTGCAGTAGTCACTGCAACCAGGTCCCTAGAACAGTCAGCTTAGATCACTCCCGTACCTTGTAAGAGGAGGAAGCCAGCAGCTAGGGCTCCAGCTTGCCCTCTAGGCAGCAAATGTCAAATGATCCCACCAGCATACAAGGGCAGATTGCCCTGAGGCAAACACGGCTGCCAGATGACTTGCACTCATTTGCATTGCAATGCAAGGCGAGGCGGAATCCAGCTCTGCCTTAAGTGCTGCAACCTCCAACAAATCTGCAGGGCTGTAAGAGAGCAGAGTCCCCTTCTCAAAAAGGGCACCACTTGCTGGCAGAGCCCTTTGTCTCTTGGCAAGCCAAGGGGAATGAGAGGGAGATTATTAATAACAACAGCAACTGGAGAACCCCGCAGACTGCGGCCAGGAAGCGATCTGGAGGTTTTCTTCTGCTGAACTACATACAGCTCCAATTGCAATTACTCAGCCACCCACTTCACTGCCTCACAGTAAGGGAGAACCACCACCATTCTGGTGGGCTACCAATGCACTCACTGTGCATAGGGACAAAGACAAGGACCTGTACCTTGAGAGGAACTAGTGGGACTGAAAAGCTATTTGCTACAACCTGAAAAGAAGCCACTGTGTCTCATCCTGCTTTAACTCCACTTGCCCTCTTGCATGGAGCCATGCTGTTGCACAGAAACACAGACACTCTCCACTTTTCATCCCTCTCTGTTTCCCCATCCCAAGTTCTATATGCATGTTTGTTTGCTATTTATTTTTTTTTTTTTTACTTATCTATAGCTTTAAACTTAAAAACAATTACTTACTGGTAACGTAGAGCACAAGTTGTCTTTGTCTTAACAATTGACACTGTTGCTCTGTTGTAACTGGTCCTGTGCTTTGAGGCAGTGATAAAACCTCTCTCTCTCTGATATGACATTTGTAGCAACTCTGATGAACTCTGGGACCACTGCAACGGTGGCCCTGCTGCGGGATGGTATTGAGCTGGTAGTGGCAAGCGTGGGTGACAGCCGTGCCCTGCTGTGTCGAAAAGGAAAGGCCATGAAACTCACCATTGACCATACACCAGAAAGAAAGGAGGAGAAGGAAAGGTACCTATTGGCTCGTGTTGTGACTTTCTAGGGAACAGCCTCTGTCAGGCTGTGCTGCTGCCAGGTTGGTCCTGGGAAAAAGGCTAGAGCTGAAAATAACAGTCCAAGCTGGAAAAAGTGGCACAACCCCAGTTAAGTCATTTATTTCCGTTTCAAGAACTGGGAATTTATAAACTCCTACATGAACATAAACTGTCATTGCAGTAAAACCAGCGGAGCTAAGACTGGGTATTGAGCCGTGACCACATGGTTCAAAGACTCATTCAAGGGTTCCAAGAGATATCCAAGATGTGAAAAAATGTGCTGTAGTTCCCAGGGCAGCACTCAGCCCTCTAAATCCTATCCCTTCTGTGGAACCCTTCAAACATGGCCTCTCAGCTCAAGTCCTTGGTACTCCATCTCACATCAGCAGACAGTAGTAGAAACTGCAGCTACAGACAGGGGAACAGTCTGAATCTGTAACTCATCTTTGCTTTCTCTCTTGTGCCTCTGGACAGGATTAGGAAGTGCGGTGGCTTCGTTGCCTGGAACAGTTTGGGACAACCTCATGTGAATGGTAGACTTGCAATGACACGGAGCATAGGAGATTTGGATCTTAAAAACAGTGGTGTGATAGCCCAGCCAGAAACAAAAAGGGTTCAGGTAAAAGAAAGCCTGGTTCACAAAGACGGCAATTGGATTAAGGGGCAACAAAGCTATCTGAAGCAGGTGGTGGTACCGACACAGTTTGCTCAGGTGGAACCGCATGACCAAGCTTTGGTTTTTACTTGTGGTGAAATAACCCACAGCCAGCTCTACGTAAGTTATCTCAGATTAACACTAATAAGATAGAAGAGAATCTAGTCCTGACAGTAAAGTCAAGAAGGTTAACTTCTGAATCCCTGTTATCACAGTATAACCTACTTTCAATGTTAATATTGGTATAAAGCCACCACTGAGAACTAGGTGGGATTTGGAAGAGCTGGGTCACCAAGGATAGCAGAATTTGTAACGGGTTACATATCTGAGAGGAAGGGAGAAGGAAAGGGCAGTTGCATGCATCTTACCATAGCTTTGCAATTGTCCAGGAAACAGATCAACCACCCATAAGGTATTCAGCACAACTGCATGCATGTTTTCATAAAGACAAAACAAAGTCCCTCCTCTCAACTCATACTGTTTTGACATTTTCCCCCAATGGATTTCCCAGCGCTCGGGGAACTTACAGTCATTTGTTCCCAGTCCAACACAAAACACTCCATGAAGCCTGCAGTGCTAACGTGTCTTCCTTGAAATCCTCATGGGTAATGTATGGCTCTAGTCTTTTGGTCTCACTGTATCCAGAGTTAGTCTTCATACAGAAAGCAAGAGAACAGGCAGCACTCCCAGAGAAAAGTACTTTGCAACAAAGGGTAAAAAAAAGAAATCAAGGCAGCAGTTTTACCTTGCAGCACTCTCTTCACTGTTGTGCATACTTCATACCTTTATTGCAGTTGCACCATGCAGATGACGGCTTCCTAGTCCTTACTACAGATGGTATTAACTTCATGGTGAACAGTCAAGAGATCTGTGACTTCATCAACCAATGCCACGATCCCGCTGAAGCTGCCCACGTTGTTACTGAGCAGGTAACAGTAGGGTTTCTTGAAGTATCAGAGTGCCAGATCCTTGCAAGGACACAAGGACATCATTTCAATTAATGTGCTTAGTTCTTGGTCCACAGACCTGCTGAGTATGTAATCAGCATAGGCAGAAACCACCAGTTTCATATTGGAGGTTTTGGACAGTGGTATGTCCATGGAAAGCTCTGAAGCATGCAAGAGCCTGCAGCATTGGAGCTGGGAAGAAGCAATGAAGTCTCAGAGCATGCTGTCCCATGTGGAATCAGACAGTTATTTCCCTTTTTGAGCAAGACTGTGATGCTGACAAATTGTTTCTTCCTTCAGGCAATGCAGTATGGCACTGAAGATAATAGCACGGTTGTCATAGTGCCATTTGGAGCGTGGGGAAAGTATAAAAATGGCGAGATCAACTTCTCCTTCAGCCGCAGTTTTGCCTCCAGTGGGAGATGGGCGTGAAGACTGACACAGCTATCTTTTCCTGCAATAACACGGATACAACGTGCTATAAGAGAACACATCCATCTGTTCATAGGTTGACTCAGTGTCTTATCCATCTTTTCTGTTGCCAGTTACGGAAGATGCAACTGCTCCTTTGGTGCGTAATTGCTGCTTACAGCTGATCACATTTTACTGTATTTATTCAGATCAGCACTGGGTTTCTAGTCCCAGCAGCTCCGCACACCATTTCATTTGCACAGACAAGTCTCTGGGCTTGAGTTATGACACATCGGTTTCATCCCAACTCTTGTTACGTAGTACTCAGTTACCTGGCAGCTGTGAAAGTCCGAGACTGAGCCATGCGCCATCTTCTTTGTACGTTAATACACAGGGGAACAAATGCAGTGTTCTTAGCAAGACAAAAAGGGAGTCTGTTGTTTTCCTATGCCATGCAGCCATCCAAAGCTCCCCCAAGTTTCAGGAGAAACAGGTGAAATACACGGAGGAAATATCAGAAGCAATTAGCCTGTGGTTATGTTCTGGTGCCAGGGGCGTTCCATGTAGCTGAATGTAATCCCAATAGAGCACTTTGCTGGGCTTTAGGCTCTCTCTGCTATTACCTGTGATCCTTTAGCTCTAAAGAGACAGAGCAAGCAGGAGCCACATGCTGTTGGACAAATGGGAACCCATTGGGCCCAAAGCCGCTACATGTCTGGACCATACAGCAGCCTCTGGCACCATGCTTCCTTCAGTGTGTTGGTGCCTGACAAGAGCATGTAGGAGGAGAAAAAAAAGCAGCCCATTTTAGAATTTCAGAGACTATCATCAATTTGATTTTTTTTTCTTTTTCCTAAGAAAAGGAAATTGTTTCAAAGAGCTTTCAGTTCAA
Organism: Tragopan temminckii; assembly: GCA_028571105.1. NCBI lineage: Eukaryota > Metazoa > Chordata > Aves > Galliformes > Phasianidae > Tragopan > Tragopan temminckii. The sequence goes on along the minus strand of JAOWBP010002392.1, from coordinate 18,768,279 downwards.
GATTCTTTGGAGGTGTGAGACAGTGGAGTTTATTTCTTCATGTGCGAGGATTTTCCTGCCCTCTGCCTTTTTTTTTCAGCTAGCTACAGTCTCCCGGTGGCATAAAGACAGCTGTAAAATGTCCAAAGCAAGAAAGCTAGAGAAAGAAGAGAATATTTTAATAACATATGGCAATTTTTGTTAAGTTTTGGGTGTTGTTTCTCCCAGGCAGAAAATAGTTGGTCACCAAAAGGTAGCTTTATACTTTAAAGATTTCACTTCCCTTTCTGGTGGGAGTCTGTGTCCAGTGAGGCACAAAAGGCCAGAGCCCTGAGCCAGCTCGGTGTTGCTGTGATACAAACTGCTGGTGACACATCAACAGCAGGTCCAGCTGTTTCACATACCTCTTTCGCCCCCAGTTCTCCCTCACTCAGAATCAGTTGTGCATCTCCTGTAGCCTCCAAATTGCCCCATTGTGAGGAAATATGGGCAGAGAAAAGTCAGGCTTTTCCCATGTAGATTTTGTTCCATGTTTCCAACAGCCCAATTGTTAAAAAAGAAAAAGAAAAAAAAAAGCCAACTGACAAGAACAAAATGTGATGCCTGGTCCGATTCTCATTTTCCAGTGTGTCATAGGCATCTGCGTCTTTTTCTAGCCCCTTCCAGGCCCATGGTTACAGCACAGTCATTCCATGTGTTCTTCTACTGGCTACAGGCTTGGGAACACCCTGCAGGTCACAGCACTGTACTGACAGCATTAATACTCTATGTATAGACAGTACCTTGGTTGTGTCCCATCACTTGGTGTATTTATATGGTGTACATAATGTGTATATTCAGTTTATGAGTATAAAGAGCTTGTGACTCAATATTTGTAAGTCTCTATTGTGTTTGGTGCTGTTGCCCAGGCAGGCACATTTAGTGAGCACATCCATCACTAGTTTACAGTTATAATACCTTCTTTCTTCCCCAGATTTCCCCAATTCTGTCTTCACTCAAGATCAAAGTGTTTGGTCCTGGTCTCTGCCTTGCTTACTTCAGGCAAAAGGCACTTTTAATTGATAACCTGCAATTTTCACCTGGCACAACCTGTTTGTAGCAAAAGCAGCCGAACACATCCTCTCCTGAGCACTTGCAGAGAGGCAGCACCTGACAGAGGCTCAGTGAGCTGTTCCAGCAATGCAGTTATGACCCATTTGCACTGCACAGCTGACTCCTGCTGAAATAACAAGTGGTACTAGCTAAGGGTTAACCACACCACGGTCTTACTCTGGGCCAAAGAAGGGCCACAGTCAGCTTTAGTTTCAAGTGTCAGACAGGCATGAGCAGCAGAGCAAGGATTTGGACATGCCTCATCAATGCTGCTTGGTGCCAAATGCTGCTCATTCCTGT
>JAOWBP010002392.1:18742421-18766795 GCA_028571105.1 Tragopan temminckii | reverse complement strand
TCCCCTGATCATCTTTGTGGCTCTCCTCTGGACCCTCTCCAACAGCTCTCTGTCTTTCTTGTACTGGGGACTCCAGACCTGGACACTGAATCTTCAGAATTATCATTGTTCAGAGTAAGAAAAACTGTGAAAGAGAGATTAAGTGTCATACTTGGACCTAATTTCTAGTTATAAATAAAAAATTTGGAAGCCAGATTACCACAGGACATTCTTACACATTTCTCACCTGTTAAGTAGATTTTGTGGAACTTGACTCTGATTTGGTTCTTCAATTTTAATGTTTCAAGACACTTTGTAAGCACTACTCCTATGAGAGCAAGCTAGATACAGGGACCATTAAAATACTGGAACGTTTGTTGATGGTACAACTAACAGCAATGCAAGTATTAGAGCCCTGTAAATTGCTGCTTACAAAATGAACTCATACAAATTATGTCAAGGAATGGGTGACTGAAGTGATTGGAGTTATTATGCATTTAACGCACTGAAAACAGCTTACATTGCAGGAAAACAAAACAAAACAGCATCTGTCTCAAGCTTTCCCAAGGGTGGGCAGTTTGGACTAATAAGAGCCCAGCAACTACAGGGGAAAAAAACACAAACAATTAAAAAGTAAATAAGAAAGATGGAAAACAAAACAAAATCATATACTGCAAAAATATTAAGTTCCCAAATGGAAATGTTTTGAAGTTCACAGTAAAGAATAGGGCTTGGGAGAGGTAAAGGTCACCATACTCCTTCCCTAAAGCAGTGATGCTAAATGCTGGGAGTGGATGTAGTCCCACAGGTCACACCTTCTGCTCTGTAGCACATTCCTTTGCAGACTGCATCTGTTCTCTGTTGGTTTCTGCACTCTGAGTTTTCTGTTTGACTTGATGAAGCTTAGTGTATTCAGCTCTGACCTAAGAAACAATTGTTAATGCTGCAGAACCTCTTTCACTAATTGTCTTTCTTTCATTTGAGACAACAGTTCTGCCTCATTACTGTTATGCCCAGGTAGCATAACAGTATTTAGATCCCAGTTGTTATTATGCATTAGCCTTGAAACAGCTCCAAGAGTGTCAGGGGAGTATTTATATGGTCTGATCCTATGGATCAGCATGAGGTCCTTATCTATTACCAAGAAAGGCCACGCAGGATACTAACACTGAGATCCCAGCTTATCTTGTCACTCCACAAAAGACTGTGGAAGGACAGGGAATAGACTGTCAAGCATGTGAGGAGTAAGTGGGTGAACTGAGCTGAGGAATTATTTCCAGTGCACCGGGGTCACATGTAAGTAAACAAGGAGACTGAATTCTATCTGAAGGTACTGAGCAGGACTCTTTCAAAGAAAATATAGGTCTGAGGTCACAGGAACATTTCTTTGGATTCTAGGTACTCATAAGAACATAGAGGTATTTTGATGAGGTTGCTGTGCCGTACTTTGACAGTATCATACAAATGCGAACTGATTCCACATGTAACAGCATAGAAATTATTATGTGATAGAGCAGATATCAGCATTGCAACAAAGTTGCCCTAACAAGTTTTCCACAAATCCCTAATTTCCCATGACAGAAGCAGCTGTTTTGCCCTGATTTATTGATGTTCCACCCTTTCCCACTAAACGATTTATACAAGATGTGGTTGTATATGCATTTGCACAAGCTGTGTGATTCCAGAGATTAAAAGCATTCTCTAGTTGTCCATAAATCTGATTGAGTTAAAATATTTGCCTGACTCCATAGGCCTGGCAGAGTTCATCCTGTCAAACCGTTAAAGAAAAACTTCAGTGCTTTAACATACTTCTTAAGAAAGCATAAAAGAAAGAAAATCACGACCTCCAGGAGCATTGAAAACCAGACACCTTGGCTTGCAACTGTGATTTGAAAGACATTTCAATCTCCATGCATTTGAAATATCCAAATATTTTAAATATCTTCCAATTACTTCGGTTGTTTTGACTATATTATGGATTTTCAGCTGCTGGGCTCCATCTGGAGCGCTTTACCTCAGATTAAGAGAGTCACACAGCTCTCGATTTCAGCTTTGATAAGTAGCTGTCACTGTGGCTGTACTGTAGGTAAGGTAAGTCTCTCTATAGCCCCACTGATACAGAAAACAAAAAGCAAGCCCACTCCGGTCAGCAGATACATTACTAAATTCCGTTGATGTCTATGCTGAAAAGCTGGAGAGCTGAACTGAACCCACAAAATCCAGTGATTTATCAAGCTATTTTTGCACACTGAGATTGAGTTATGTCCCTCTGAGAACAGAGCAATGTGGGTCAAAGAGAAACTGAAAAACAAAAACAAAAAACAACCTGAACATGGGAGAGAAGAGGAGTATCCAAAGAAATCTTCCATCTCCTCTCCACTTGACATGCCTGTTATGCAGGCAGTAACGTACTGGTATGGTCCTAGATGCCTCTCAAGGACATTATATTTGCCCTTTGGGAAACGGAAAAGGAGGTTATTTACTTTCAGTGATGAACAGTAAGAAACTCTGCCAGTGGGAACATATCTGACCACTGCAGGATTTCTTGGTTTGTCCTTAGCAGTAGTTAGTTCAGGACTCCAGCAGAATTCTACCCTTGTCCCAGGTCTGAGCTGTGCCATCACTTCCAGTCAGCACATCTGTCCTCACACAACAAGTGTGAAGATGCACATACACACATTCTTTAGATGGTCCAAACTTTGCTGCTTCAGATTCAGCTTTAGCTTTTCCTCAGTCTTCACTCCAAGCAAATAAGAGCAAAGGCAACCTGCTATACCCAAAGCAAGCAGCAACATGGGCCGATCTTTCAGGCTGGATATTAAGAGAAAATTTCTTCTGAAGAAGTGTGATGAAGCACTTAGAACAGGCCGCCCGGGTGTGGTGGAATCACCACACCTGGAAGTGTTCAAGAACATGAGATCTGGCACTGAGGGACGTGGTTAGTAGGCATGGTGAGGATGGGCTGATGGTTGGACTTAGTGATCTTAGCACTCTTTTCCAACCTTAATGGCTCTACAATATTCCTGCACTGCACCTCTCAGGATGACAACACAAAGCAGCAGCATTTTCATTCAACAGAACCCAGAGATAAGTGCTCTGCATGTCTGATCTTGCTACCATCAGTGCATATTGAGAACACTGTTACTCAGTACTCCCACGGCCATAGCTACAAATGTTATTATTGACCATAAAATTATCCAGCACATTTTTCAATCTGGTGGTAATGTTTGACTTCCTGACCTGCTGTGGTAATGAATTCCATAGGATGACTTCACACCACATGGAGAAGTACCTCCTCTAATTTGTTTTAAATGCATTGGCCATTAACTTCATTCAATGACCCATTTATTCTCTTCTAATATGAGAGAACAACTTTAACAACGTACTTTTTGATTTAAACACATTTGTTAAATCTCCTCTACCTATCTGCTGTCACTGCTAGATACTATTTTAGTCAAACAGTCTTCAGGAATGGAAAACATCTAGAGAAAGGAGTAGATCATAGAACATCCCAAGTTAGATAAGACTCAAAGGATCATTGAGTCCAACTCCTAACTCACACAGGAACACCCAAAAATCAGACCAGTGCAGATTAGGACAGTACCTGAAGCATGAAAACATTTGAGCAATAAAAAGACAGGAGGTAGTTATCATAACAGCTGTTGCCCCCAAACTGCCCCTAATACTGAAGAGAAGAAAACAATGAAATCTACTCCCCGGTCTTATCACTAAGACGACTGAGCTATTTCAGGAGCATGGATAAAATAGGTGGGTGATGCATAAAATAGCAAATACATATATATATATATATGTATATATATATGTATGTATATATACACACACACACGATTACATGTACAAAAATTCTTCATTGGAGAAACTTGACTGAGGTATTCACATCTTGCTGCAGCACTTCAAATAAGGCCAAGAGAAAAATACTCATTTAAGCACTAATGGTTTAGGTACGGATTATCTCTCAAGGATTAAAGCTGCCTTCAAAGAACTGCTGAGCTTCAGCTATACTTATGGCTGTAAACTCTGTCTTTCCTTAGAAATGCACCCCACAGCAATTGTTATTGACATTTTAGGCATGGAAAGTGGACTGGAGGGTGGAGAAACCGGGCTTGCTTGGACTGAAACTGAAAAGACATTTTAATTTTTGGAGGACAGAGAGCATTTTTAGTACACACAAAGGTCCTGCATTCAGACCCTTTGCACCATCAGCAGGTTGTTTGGCTTCAAGTTAAAGCAGCTTTGCAAAGCCCCACAGATCAGCTCAGCATGCAAGGCTGACACATCTGATGCTCCAAATAGCTTGGCTGCTCTTGGTTTGGTGTGCTGCTATTCTGGAAGTGTACACAATACAGCATGATTTATAGAGTGGAAAGGAAGGGGTTTTGCAGCTATATCCATCATCTGTCTATGCAGTGACTCACTGAGAGTGTATCAGGGCCTAAATCAGGAGGGGGACCAGGCTGTGGCTGGCAACAAAAAAGGTAAACCCACCCTGAGCTAAGTGAATTGCTTGCCTTTTAAATGACCGAAATCTGCTGGAAGAAGGCAGAGACCCAGGCCAGAAGAAAACCTCATCCCTCTCCATCACATCACAGAAGGACATGCACTGCAGCAAAGGAAGTGTCAAAGAGAATAAAAATCAGAGGGAGCAGAACTGTCAACTGTTCTACTACCACCCAAAGTTTTTCTACCATTTTAAAGCCTCTCCTGGAAAAGCTTTGTGATTTAACAAAAATTTAAGCTTTTAAAAATCATGAGAAAATTAAAAATGTACGAGCATACACAGGCAAAAGTGGTTTACTGGGGGACTTGTGTCTTGTTTTTGAAGTTTGTCTTCTAGGTACGGTCTTTAATTTTTGGGGTCCAATTCACATCCAAATGTGATATGAATATTCATTGTTCAGTGATCATATAAGGATTGGGGGAAAAATAAATGATAACTGAAAAAAAATGATGGGTTCTGGGAAAATCAAGAAAGGGTAGATTAGACTCAAAGGTACCTTTTGACATTTTTTGCAGGAGTGAGGTAAATATTTCACTGGTGACTGCAGTTGGAGACTGCAAAGTCACATGGACATTCACAAAGTTTCTGCACTTACCCACAGTAATCAGTGCTGTCAACCCCAGTTTTGCTGGGACAGATCACTTGCCAAAATGTTCACGAAGCACTTTGATAACTGACCTGTGATATGGATCTTAGAATATGCCTACCAGCTCATTCCTAATTAGAAACGACAAGCAACCAGTTTGGGAGCAGAAGTTGTACGAACAACAGATAAAACAGCCTGACCTTTGTGCCAACCATTTAACATATTTCTTCTGGGCCAACCTCATTTGCCCTCTTCCAGATCACAGTGAAATGAGCACTGTGGTTCACTAGAGGAAGGCAGCAGGCCTGACTATCGCATGCTGTTTGCTTAGAAACGTGACAAGTGCAGGGCAATAAGGATTCTCAGAATATGTGGGCTTGAAGAGCCTGGGAGATGCACCCAGTCACGTAACAAATGAATAATCCTTTGGGGTCTGCTGAGCATTGGCTCTGCTCACCCTCCGTTACCATGCAGCCCTGCAGCCAAAAGGCCAGACTTCACAGCTGTAGATTGCTGGAGGAAAACATCACCAGAATGTGATACCTTTCCCACTAAATCCTCCAACCATGCCTGCACAATCAAGCCATGCAACATCTGTGTCCCCAGGAGTTCACATCATACACTGGATTTCTATCACAGTCACTCACTTGACTGAAATTCACATTCCATATGATTTGGTAGATCCTGTTGCTCTTCTGTCTTCAAATCTGGGCAGAGTATTTTCCTGAAGCATTGCTTCTAGGCAGAGTGAAAATCTATGGCCTAGGCCCTGCTGGAGGCACAAGATTTCATAGTTTTTGTCCAAAGCTATGGATGAAAGTCTGAGCAATATACAAGCTCTTATTCATACCGCTCAGACCAGGCATCTTACTATTTCCCTCATAGAGCAATGGGTTGCAAACTGTCCTAACCAGGAAGCCAACATTCCAGGGTAGTGTGGTCATCCCCATGTGAGGAGGATACAGAAAGAATTTAGGAGCCACAGAGATTGGAGAGGAAGAAGGCTGTTCACTGTTTAGAAATCTCACTATTCATGCAAACTTTGCCCCAGGCTGAAGGATGTTTGTTTCAGCCTTTGCCTGCTGGATTTTTGTTATTTGCCTTTCTCTGTAGTCGGTTGTAGAAAGACTCCTTTCATCTCATTAGGAAAATCCTGCTTCCTTCTCATGTTTGAAGGAAGAATACTGCACAGAATGATTAAAGCTTTTTATTTTTTTCCCCATTTACCTTTTATTATCCAGACTGTTCAGTCACTAGTAACTGAACTTTGAGAAGTAATTTGACATGTAAGAATATCTTAATTTATTGAAAGAAAGAAAATTAAGGAATAATATAGAGGCTAGATTCATCTTCCATAACTCCACCCTTCCATGGATAATTCTATGGCATCTTCAGTTTCTCTATATGTAATTACAGTGAGGGTGGTGAGGCACTGGGACAGTTTGCCTAGAGATGTGGTTGATGCTTCATCCCTGGAGACTTTCAAGGCAAGAGTGGATCAAGCCCTGGGCGACCTGATGTAGCTGTGCACGCAGAGGAGTTGGACTAGATGTCTTTCTTTAAAGGTCCCTTCCAACTCCAAGGATTCTATGATTCTATGATCTACTGACAGAAACATTGCAAGATTATAATAAAAGAACTGATGGTGGGAATTTTAGATTTTCATTCTGTGCACATTTATATTTTTACTGGGAGCTGAAATTTCTTCTTAGATTTCATTTGAAAGCCGTACCACTCTCAAAATGTTCTTCAGACTTTAATGTCTATTAAAAATGTTTAGATTTAAAGTAGTCTTTAAAGGGAATACACTCTGTTTTGCTTGTAACATAACAAGAGAGGTCATCCTTGTTGTCTTTTTTGAGTTTGCTGTGGAGATGCATAACAGTGGCCAGATTAATATGCCGATTATCATTAATATAACTGTGGAATAGTAAAACAACTAAAACCATTTGCAATGTTTTTATGTGGAGACGACGCACTGTTCATACATAAATACTTAAGGCAGTTATTCTAGGAAGTTTTACACTAAACAGAAAATACCCAAGACTAAACACAAACTAAATGTTACTTAATCTTAAAGAGATTAAGAGAAAAAATACCACCTTCTTTAAGGGGAAGCATGAATTAAGGAAAAGTGTTATCTTTTGCTGTTACGCAACTTCTCCATAATATCCAAAGTTGGACAGTTTTGAAAATTTTACGAAAAAAACTAGTACTAGGAGGAATAAGTACAATGCTAGAAAGCCAGGCTGGAACTGAGCTCCATAAACTGTCACATTCATACACAGGAGGACCACCAAGATTTTTTTTGTCAGAATAGAAAGAAACCTGCTTCGCAGAAAAAAAAATATCTAAAAAGATTTAAAAGATTTGATTAGTGGAGGGAGAAAGCATTTAAAACTGTAGGTTTTTGTCTTTGAAAGAGGTGACTACTTGAGACAACACACTGTTAAGAGCCTATTTATTTATTCTTTCATTTGACTTGAACTTCGCTGCATTCTCCTGCTTTCTACAAGTAGGCCTCTTCCAAAACGCAGTCGTGTGCTGGTGCTTTCTTCCTTTCAGAGAAGGATATCTTGGTCTAATCGTTACCTTGTTCATGTAACACGTTCAGGAGACAGTTGCCCTCATGGGAGATATTGCAGATAATTGCTTAGCATTAGATCTGAGGAGTTACAAACAGGTACTTAGAGCACCTTTGCAATTTGCAGTTGGCTTATGTTCCATATAAAGCATAAACAACAACTAAACACTCAGAAAAGCATGCACAAAAAAGTCCAACTGAAAAATAGAGAAGATACAGAAGAGGCTAGAGAAGTTGCATGTCAAATTCCTGTAATAAATATAATTTTCTAGCTTCAGGTGGTGGATGTTAGGGCAGTAACAAACTTGTTGCCTTAAACAGCTCACCTGGGGCCTCCACCTACACTGCTGCCCAGGGTGCCTTGTGGCCCATTTCAGCTCTGAGCTGGACATTTATTTCTTAACTGAGTTGTAGGTGTTCTTATTCCAGGTCCGACTCTGAGCTGTTGTTTGAGGCTTCCTTGGCTTGATCTCAGTCCTGAACTCTTTTGATCACTGTTGAGAGAACTAATTACTTGCACAGTCCTTCTGGACTCAGCTAGCTCAGGAACTGTGGGACTGTAGGACTGTGCCATGTTCATCCATAATGTGGCCATCCTCAGTAATTAGCTTGTCTTACAGAGGAGTCAACCAGGCCTTACTGCTTTCTGACAATAGTTTTGATATTTTGTGTGTCACGTTCATAGACAGCTGAGATGCCTTCATTATTCCATTTCACTAAAACAGAAGTAAAATCAAACTAGCTAATATCCTTGTAGTCTTCAAGTGATGTCTTGTTTAATACATTTTAGGAAACATGTTTTAAGATTCACACAAATTTATAGTAAAGTGTTATTACAATAATAAATGGTTACTATTTAATTAACCAGTTTTGATAGCTCTCTTTAAAACTACCATGAAGCTATCAGTAAGCTTTATGTCAGAAAACTAATATTTAAAGAACATGAAGAAATTTACTTACCAAACACTGTACTTTACATCTAAAAATCCAGGTGCTTTATAACTTTTCAAAGATCTGCACCTTATTTGCGTTTGAGGAATAACACGCTCACATTGCAGATAAAGTGTCCAGAGGAGGGTGAGTGCTGCACAAACATACATCTCCCTCAGAATCCTCCACATTTTAGTATCCAGCTCATATCTGCTGCCAACAGCCACTCAACACGTGTTGTTAGCATGTAACATGCCATTTGTCCACACTACTACAAGATTTTGATTGATTGTTACATGTTTAATCGGGCTTGTTGTTGCACTCATCTCTACATACATCAATGAGTGAGATTAAAAATAGAAATAATGCAAATTAATTATTTTGCAGCGAGGTCACCCTTCTCAAGAGCTGGTTTATAAAGTAATCCTGAAACATTCGGAAAGAAAGGCAGTAAAACTGCATCAAAAATATTTTAACCCAGAAAAGAATCCACCAAAACTGCTCTCTCTGTTTTCTATGGTTGCTCCTCTCAAGTTCAGGACAGACTTTCAGCATCTCCAAACAAGCAGAAGTTGAGGTTACAGCAGAAGGAAAACACCTACAGGAAGTAGGAGCTCTGCTCTCCCAGTGCTGCTCCCAGTTGGGGTTACAGCCCACTCCAACACAAAGAAACACTGCTCCTTGTCACCAATAACCTTCTCTGCCCATCTGAGGTTGTAACAGGGTTACTGCTAAAGGGAAACAAATAGATAGTACTTCCAAAAAAGCTTCCAAACCATCTGATTTATTTATTTATCTATTTTAATTACAAAGGTAACACTTGGGTATCAAAACCTAAGACGACTCAGTGTTTTTCAACTGCTGCTTATTTCTTACATATACCCAGGCAAGACCAGAACAGTTCCCTGCTGACAGGTTAGGTACCACACATTTGATTTCTCACTAACGATTGTGACACTGATTTCTAGGGAAAAAGAAGGTAGTGTCATGCGCACAAAGGCTGCTGGAAAACACCAGCTAGTACCATCTTAGCTCTCTGCACCAAATTAAAAGAGGAAATGAGAAAGGAAGAGAGACAAGAAAGAGAGGACTAGAGCTTCCAGCCATCTAGTTGACTAGAAAGGACAGCCAGCACGAGCCTCCATGGAGGAAGGTCTTGAGGGTTTGTCAAAGCCTGAGACACTCACCTACTCTTCAGCCTGCTGATGTTTTGCTGGCTCCTGCTATTTTTATTATTTTATACTCCCCTTGTAGCCTATTTGCCCTTGCAATCCTTGAGGCTGCAGGATTTCTCCAAATATCCCACTTTCTGTAATGCAATGTCAGATAAAACCCAGGGACCACCTGAGTTTGGACAGCCCCACAAAGCAGCACAGACATCAGCAAAGGAGAACTTGCCAAGCTCAAGCTGCAACAGGATCTATATAACCACAGCAAGGAACCTCACAACAAAGCATCTTTGTAGACATGGCCCATCTGCCTCAATGGCTTTGAATGGCATCTTCCTCTGCAATTAGCCCCACTGGGTATGAGTAACTTCAGTGCCAAAACACCTTCCTATTAGATTAAGCATATGCTAGAAACCTGAACAAGTACTTCAAGTAATTGAAGCATTTGCTGATCGAGTCTTCCATTAGCAAGTTCTATACAACATTACACGTGTGGGACCTAGATCCTAGATTGCCTTTGATGTGATCTGAGGTATAGTGGGAAAATACACTTGTTATAGATCTACACCAATAAATAGGTAGTACATTGAGGTGGAAAAAAAAAAAAAACAACAATGAAAAACACAGCAATTTGACTGTCATATATGTTGTCCCATGCAGAACTATCAGCAAGAGGTCAAATGCTTTTGCTGAACAGTGGGTTTTGGCATTTTAGATCTGTGCTTAACTGGGATGCTGAGACCAGCAATGGAAGCAAGCAGAGACATGTCAGGGAAAATGGCTTCTCTCCCACATCAAGCAATGCTGGGAGAAGTGTCAGAACTCTCTTTGTCAGCCTGCCAGGGGTAGCTACCTCCTCCAGCTTCAGGGAGGATATTTCATGCTATCATTTTCAAAGCCTCTATCATGCATAGCCCATGACAACTACATAAGAAAGGGTCTTTGTGAGCTCTGCCCACAGAGGAAGATGGGACAGATACTTTTGATAAGCACTTTGGGCAGCAGGTCACTTTGAAACCAATATACAATGCTTAAAAAAAGCGACACCAACTTAAGTTGATAAATGCTGAGGCTGTCAGCTAAGCAGGTACAGGCTTGCACACAGGCAAGAAGTGGATATTTTTATCTGATGATCTTTCTTGCCTGCGTGTTTTGTTGGATATGGCATTGTACAAACACACACAAACATTTTGCCTTTCCAGTAGTCCATTGTCTGTATGTTATGAAACGTGGGTGTCCAACCTTTGGCTTGTTCAAGCCACACTGAGTGAAAAGAAATTGTCATGGGTCATGTAGAAATTATATAGTATAGTTGAAGTATATAAATAACAAAAGCTCTTTTAATTGTTTTGTTTTGTTGTTTTTTTTTAATATATATTTTTTACTTTAAAAAAGGGGCAACAAAAACAAAACTAGCAGGTTGGGCATATATGGTACACGCAATATCTCCTTGTCCTGCCCCTCCAAGGTACAAGTCTGCAGACACTTGTCCCTTCAAACATCTGAATTGTTTTTGTCTGTTTAAAAGTCCCAGAATTCACACAAATGCAGACAATCACTTCAGAAATGTCTTATCAGTTGTAAATGCAATTTGAAACAAAGTCAAGCAAAGAACGAGGTGGGTAAGGCATCACTAAGACAGTTTCACACCCAAAAAAAAATTATCCATCTGTTTCTTCTCCATGGCTTTCAGCACACAGTTGCACCTCATAAAGCAGCTCTTCCAAATTGTGCTCATTATCACACTACACAGAGACCCAGACTGTGTTGTCAGGATGGTATTTATGACACATGCTTATGCAGATCCAGATTAGCATTCTGCACAATGAAAAGGATGGCACCATCTTGTCTCCTCTACCTGGGTACTTAGTTTAATAACACAACCTGGTTTGATACAAGACTCGATGACATTATGTCTGAGTGAGATTTATGACTGGACACAGCAACTAAACTTGAAAGAAATACTTCTCTGGGTGCAACATTTCCACAGGCATTAAAAATGGTAGATACCCAGGCCTTTTCTTTCAGTAATCTCAGCAGTTAATTTCGTCAACCACAACATGCTGAGTATGCTAGCACCGTCTACATTTACTTCCTGGAAATAGATGTTTGTCTTAGAATCATGGAATCATTTAGCTTGGAAAAGGCCTTCACCAAGTCTAAAATCAACCTGACCTGCCAAGTCCTATCACGAAGCCACGTCTGTTAGTTCACGTCTTTTAATTACCTCCACTGGCAGGGTCTCCATCACTTCTCCCTGAGCAACCCATTCCACTTTAGTGTATTAACAAAATCTTAAACAACAGCTTAAGCACTAAGAGGAAAATTAGGCTATGAAATCAAGGCTAAAATATTTCCACTACATAAACTCCTAACAGATATAAATAATGAGGCTGTTAATCAGTTCTACTTCCACTGCCATCAAAAATTCAAAGATCAAGGGCTACAGCATACATAATAGGTAAAGCCCTGGGAAAATAAGGCATAGTATACTTGTACACACAAATTATAGCTGCTTGAGTTAGCTTGTGTGTTAATCATCTTCGTGTGCTGGAACTTAAAGCACATCTCTAGTCTCACAGTACTTAGTATTCAATGACCTTCAACACAGAGCAATCCCTCTGCATTGCTGCAGAGATGAGCTGAGATACTGGTTAGCCTTGTGTGCCCCAGACACTTGTTCATCCTTGTATGCTGAATGTAGCTCCACTAATCAAACCAAAACTTGGTTTGGACACCATCTAATTATCCCACACGTTGTTTTCTGCTGACCACTTCCATCCAGTAAACCCCATCTCCACTATTTTCATCAAAACTGACTTGAAAACTGCTTGACTTACAAAAGAAAGTAGGTAGCTTAAAACGAGAACTGTCAATGTTAAGATTTTTGCAGACAAATCAAGAAACTCAAGTATGAAAATTGCAACTCAGTATGTACCATTATAATAATTAATTCCTAGGTAGCCTGTCAATTTCCGTGATCTGACTCTTTCAGCCAACTTTGACCCTTCTCTGTAAGGTGTGGCTAAGGAACACTTAGGGGATCCAAGTGTCTTTTAGCATTTGCTGCACAGAGACCCAAACTATGATCAACTCCTAGCTAAAAATGCAGACATAATTAGAAGCAGGGAACAAAACTGGACTTTGCATGGAAACTTGATCTCAGTTTTATTGGTGGGGAGGCTAATGTCATCTAAGTCCTTTAATGATGTAAAGTGATTCTTCCTGGCATCTTCATTTCTCTGAACTTGCTGAATTAACAGTGTGACTTACTGAGTATTAAGCCATCTGACGAGAGCCGGAGAAGCTACAGTTCAGTATCTTCCACATTAAACACAGTATATCATCTTATATCCAGAAGCAAGAAAGCAGACAACCTTCTCTATGAAGGCAGTGTCCGATTAACAGTGTGTTCTATTAACAGTGATGCACCACTGGGGTAGAGAGAGTGAGGTTAGGCAACTAGCTGTAGTATACGCTTTTATTCTGCTTTTAGGATGCACCTAAAGCACGTATAAAGGACAGGAAGCTAGATGGAGACAACATCTTCCTGGGCTGTAAAACATTAAGCAGGAGCCCTAAAATATGGCATAAATACAAAAAATATATATTGTTTACAGGGACAATCTCCAGTGATTGCCTCTTTTCCCTCTGGCTCTTTCTCCTAAATATTGACCAACAGATTACACCACTGCTGTTCTGCTTTAAAAAAAAAAAGGGGGAACAGATGAGCTGCTGTAAAAAGTGTCCAAACACACAGTAATATCTCTCCCTTCCTTTCTGTGAATCTAGCCGAATATGTCAATTTGCTTTTCTTAATTGCTTTTTGTTTATTTCCCAAAACGTTTCTCCTTGTGAGAGCTGCTGACACTCTGCTTTCGTTTTTTGGAGGCTGCCTATTTTCTCAGTTTTAACCCCTTCACACCAGTGTGATGTCAATTTGTCAGTGTGATGGCAATGTGAGCTTCCATGGCTCTAACAGATAGAAGGGCCTGCTCACTGCTGCTCCCACCGCTCTGTGACATGTCAAGATGTGTCCAATATCCCCCTACTCCCAACCCCCAGTAATGTGGTTAGCATAACCAATGCTTTATTAGAAGGCAAGGAGCCATAACGTATAAGCAGGCTAATTGTTCTCTTGCCAGTACCAGGGTGCAGGACACCCATTAACAGCCATGATTCCAACTGGCTTTGTGATTAAGCCCATCAGCATTATCAGAACTCAGGTGCCAGGTTGCCAGGATACAATGGCACCTGTTATGGTGCAAGGAAGCATAACAACACATAAAGTGTTGTCTATAAAAATCAAGCAGCAGCAGGTTCTGGGACTTAAATTAGAGCTGTTGCTGGATGATAACTTTCATGATCTTTGTGATCACGGACACCTCCACTGCAATTGCTTCCTCTTGAGAACTGAGTGATTTACACTGTTTTCTGTACAGAGTCTACCTTATTACTTTATCACATGCTGATTATTAAGAATTTGACCCAATATGCAGAAAATCCAGATGATTTAAGAGTCTAGAATCATCACAGAATGGCTTGGGTTGGAAGGAAAGCCAAGGATCATCAAGTTCCAAGTCCAATCTCCAGATCTGGCGCTGGACCAAGTTTTCCAGGGCCCCATCCAACCCGGCCTTGAACACCTCCAGGAATGAGGTATCCGCAGCCTCTTCAGGCAGCCTGTGTCAGCACCTCACCACTCCCTGTGAAGAACTTCCCACTGAAATCCAATCTAAACCTTCCCTCCTTGAGCTTAAAACCATTCCCTCTTGTCCTATCACTATCTACCTGAGTAAAAAGTTGATTCCTGTCCTTTTTATAATCCCCTTTTATATATTGGAAGGCTAGGTAACTAAGAATTCCAGAAAATAAGAAAGCTATAGTAAAGAGTAAAAAAAAACCTATGCAACAATAAGTTATGCTAGAAATTGCTGAAAACAAATTACACTAGTTCTTTTTACATACAAATTACTTCAAAGCTCTAATTATAGCACAGCCCTATGGCCAGTCTTTGTTATGGCACAGGGCCCTAGAAGAACCTGCCTGTCTCCATAGACTTGAGTGACACATAGTCAACATGTAATGAATTTGTGGCTTCTGCCAGCGTTGGTCTTGGCAATCCTTAGCATCCCCATCTCCCTGTAACAACTCCTTACAACCTGCAACTTCTGTGGCAGGGCTGTCACTGCATCAGAGAGGGACAGAACCATCTTAGGTTAGTTGAAACACTTTCCTCCATTTGCCAGGGGAGGCAAGAGAGATTGTAAAGATCCACAGCATGAATCCTCAATGATAAGGAGGAAAATAGGCAGTAGGAGTAGGAACTTCAAACATATGAACAACTTACTAGGTTGAGCCAGTGCACTGTGTTACATATGCTGGTGGGAAGTCCGAAAGCCATTTCCTCTGTGGTCCAGGAGGCTGGACTCAATCTAGAAACAGACTGTCTAGACTTGAGATTGTTGTTAGAGAGGATCAACTGGAAGCACTGTTTACATGGTCTCCATAGGGAAACACTGTGGACAATAGCTGCATCACTGACAGATTAAGGGTTTGATTTGTGCAGATGTAAGCACTTAAGTGTCATACAGCTTCTCTGTGCATGAGGAAATGAGGTTGGCTGTCCCAGAAGTTAATCACAGCCTCATTCCAACAAAAAGGTGTCAGTCTCTTTTCCTCAGGTAGTAAGTGACAGAGCATGAAGAAATGACCCCAAGTTGGGCTAAGTGAGGTTCAGATTGGATGGCAGGAAGAATTTCTTCACAGAAGAGGTGGTCAAGCATTGGAACAGGCTGCTCAGGTCAGTAATAGAATCTGCATCCATGTAGTTATATTTAAGAGGTGCACTTGCATGGCACTGAGGACATGGTTTGGTAGTGGGACTCAGTGAGTCAGGCTGGTGACTGGACTTGGTGATCTTGAAGGTCTTTTCCAACCTAAATTAGTCTATAATAGATACAGCCCTGCACTGCCATGGAAGAAAGCTGGGAGCATCTTCATGTCTTCTGCATCCCTGGGAGATACATAAACAGGGACAAGAAGAAAACAGTCCAACAGTCACTGTAACAGTGCTGATGCTTGCCTAGACTGCTGCAAAGCTTTGAATTACATCTGATCTTACTCCCTGCTGACAAACCCTGCTCCTTGTCTGCTTGGTGGGAACACAGGGAGGCAGCTGGTGTCCCTGCCCAACCTGGTTCTGAGAGGGCAGGCAGTGCCAACACACAGGGGTACATCAACAACTAGAAGAAGATGGAAGGCACTTAAGGAAGACAGTAATTGCATTGCCACCATTTTTCTGGCAATATCTGAAGTGTGAGTAAAGAAAACCCAAAGGTTTAGTTTTGCAGTTGTTGATAAGCAGCAGCACTTTTTGTCATTGATGGATCCTAGAGAGAGAAAACGCAAGGGAATTCTGCTGCTGCTTTAAGAACATGCTACCTACTTGAGTCCCTGTTAGAGAAGCAAGCTGCAAAGTGTGCCTGGATGCTGAGAGCAGAATGCAGTATATAACAAAATGTCTTTTCTTAGTTTTAATGCTGATGAATTAAGCAACAGACAGTATTGTAAGTAGTCCCTCCAGACTGAGTGATATTTACACAAGAAAGAACAAGGACTTCTTCATTAGTTATACATGGTTTTCATATAATTGATTTTTCATTTTCCTGTAAGCCCTGACAAGGCTTTAGATTAAAAAGGTATTATTGGCTGCTACTACTAATTAGCAACATGCAAGCACCTTTAATGGCCTGATTCTTGAAACTCTGAGGCCCACAAGTAATGAGATTTTAATGAGACTGTACTCAAAAATGAAATCAAGGAGGTGTTTGTCTTTGCAGAATTGCATCATTGAAGAGCCGAGAGCATCTTTTCATTGGAAAAAATAGCTAGATTATTTAACAGCAGTAGTTTCCTTATCCAAAACCTTGGAGATACTGTTACTAAAAATAATTTTAGAAGTCCTGCTATAAATCAATTATGAAAGACCTGTAGTCCAGTAAACTTTACTTTCAAAAATGAGAAGGTGTACAAGGGGGCAATTTTCAAGTACAGAACCCTAGATTTGCTAATTCCCACAATTTTATTTCTATTGTCACAGCCTTTTAGAGCAGGACATGTTTGGAAGAGTTTATCCTGTTCTCAGCTGACTGTCTCAGACCAGTGAAATGAACTGCGTGCAGGAAACACTTGTCCCACTGAGTGCAGAGAGAATCTTGAGAAAGAGGACAATGCAGAGAACAATGTCCCATGTTACAAGCAGCATATAAATTAAGGAAATTAATTGCACTCTGGAAGAACCATCATCTGTCCCCCTCCTGGGGAGGAGTATTTACACAGGATGCTTCAAATCAGCTGAAGCTGGAGACACGTAGAGTACATGTACAGATACCCCTGTAGAGTTTGCATGGGTATCAGCCCCCAAAGCGTAGCTTGAGAATTTTCTCTTTCATTGCAGAGAAAGAGGTTTCAAAGGGGAAGGTTACAAAGCACAAAGATTGAGAGCTCTCCAACTCCCCAGTGTTTCAGGACCAGTTTGGGAATTTCTCCCAGTGGAAGAATTTTAAGTGCTTGATGACACTGCAACACACTGTCACATGCCTATTGATGATTTTCTCCTCTTCGTTTTCCACAAGGGCATCTTGGTGCAACAAGGGCCAAATGAATTCCTTGTACCAACATGTTACCAGAGTTAAGTTTGGTCTTATGCTTTTAGCAAGAGAAGGTATAAGTAGCCTGTGTAGAATTCCTTTGCTCTTTGTGACCCTTCAGATGTGCTAATAGCTCTACTGCCATTTGCTACTCCAGCCCTGACTAACTAGATGAGCACTGGCTCAAGGCAGGGACTGTTTGGATAAGATTACTGTTCTGGCTGGGATTCTAGATGCTATTAGCTTACACACCATTACTGAAATATCATGCAAGATGAGAAACATCAAATTCAACACAGAACATTAAACTAAATAGCCAGCTTCAGTATGCATCTGAACCACAGAAAAAGGAAAAACATCACTGGCAAGCACAACGTTGCTTAGCGCATTCTAGCCAATCACTGCTTCAGTTCTAATCCTCGCTGACTGGTGCCCTCCTCTCACCTTGATCTGAACAATTAATGTTGCATCCATCAGATACCATTAGCACATCTCCCAGGTTTCTAGTTTTCACACAAAGGCTGTTTTGGTGGGCTACTCTTACGCATATAAGTTACTCCTTAAAATAATGCAAGACCTCCTATGACAATGTTTCTTCTCCCATACAGTTTTATGGTACTTGTTAGTTCCAGCTTTGTGAAGTATCTACCACAGTACAACATGTTCCATAGAGCAGTGCATGGTATCAACTGCAGATGACAAAAAGCACACAACCATTTACTGAATAGGTCACAGATATCGTAAGACTCTGCTCTTGTCAAACTCTTCCCAGTGTCCTTCTCTGGGCTCTGAGGGACCTTGGGAAGGGTCTTTACTGGTCCCACTGCTAATGGCACTCAGAGCTAGGTGACTACACATTGGACTGGAGAACAAAGACATAAGAATTCTAAAAGTTCCTGGGAAATGATTCCAAAATTCTTTCAAGAAGCATCACACTCAGGACAGAGTGGAAAGCCTACTCACAGGGGAGGGTGGCAATGTTGTACCCTGTCGTAAACATTTTTGCACATCGCCCTCTTAAAAGTGACAGAGGTCACAGTAGGACTCTGATTCGTGCACACTTTGGGATAAAACAGATGACTTCATTTGTACAGGAAGGAAAGTGGTACTGGAACACAGTTTTTTATTTTCCATGAGCAAGCATTTATTTCTATGTTACAAGATGCTCTTAGTCTACCAGATCTAATCGGGTTGTTGGTCTAAGCTCAGCAAATAAAGGCCAGAAACTCTTCAGTCTCTTTTCTGTAGGGTCTACGGTCAATAACAGCTTAGCACAAAATTATCTAGAAGGCAATAACTACAATGAAAGCTAACAAATAAAGAGCCAACAAGCAGCTTAATTCTCACTGTGCATCAAAGATCCACACAGTCACAATCTGATATGTTCAATTATGTTAAAAGTGTGCTGGTAGGAGGCCATTAGCAGCAGACTTAGAGCCACCTCAACTAGTACCATAAGCTACAGAAATCTAGCTAAGGGCATAGCCCTATGAAGAACTCTAATAGGGGTTAAGCCATGCAAACAGGCATTGCATGCAATGGCACAGGAGCTTTGTCCATTTTGGATTCTCCTTAACAAGGCTTTCTAACCAGGGGAGGGTAGACTACAGAGATGTGCAGCCACCAGCAGCAATCTGGGCAACATTTAGATAACACTCAAACCAATGTCATGCTCTTAGACAGGTCTCCAGCTGAGATAGCTGCAGCAGAGGGGCAGCAGATGGCTCGGCTAGGATGTCGCTTTGCATTATTAGAAGAGTATGCAGTGATCTGCCTCAGACAGCTATCCATCTTTCCCCAAGCACAGAGGAGTACCATGCTCAGGTCCACAGCAGCAATCAGTAGATAGAAACTGGAGTGAAGAATAAACAGGGTTAACAAACATTAATTCTTCCCCCAGAAGTGGTAGGAGCACGACTGTTGTGCCAGGCACACTACAGAAGCGATGTTCCAAGCCAAACACCATTCTTCCCCCCAAAAATGCTACAGTTCCATTCAAAAAAAAAAAAAAACAACAAACAAACAACTCCTTTATCTGCTAACATAACTCCGGAACAGGCCAACCACAGCAGACCAAACACAGAGAAGGCAGTGAACTACATTATGAAGATTGGATAATGAGGCTACTCTGGAAACCGTAAGATGCTTGTTCAGCCCAAGACTGCTTGGACTAGTGGCCAGGAACTCAAATTAGTCACCTAATCATTGTTGGCTGCCCCTTTTCACATCTGCAGCTTGTCAAAGTCACTTTAGAGGGTACCAAGCTCCAGCACCATGTGATGTAAGCAAGCTGTGTCTAGGCATGCAAGCCAACAGTATCTTCTGCTAATGCATGGTGCCAGCTGCCAATCTTTCTGACCTCTCAGAAAAAAAACCAACAACCTAGATTACTCCTGAAGGACTGAGCTTCTGCCATTCTTGGCATCATCAAACACCAGATCTCCTTTGAATTTGATCTAAGCCAGCAGTGGATTGGGGCCTTCTGGAGCCAGATACCATCTGTCAAGCTTATCAGTGTGGTTTAAAATCACAATTAGCAGAGCAGAATGACTCCAGCTGTCAGTTGGAGCACTCCCATGACAACCAGCCTTGGCCAGTGGCCTCCTATCAGATGGTTTTGCTGAAGAACTCACAAGGAGGAGTTGGTGTTGATGATCAAAGCCACTACAATGCTCTCAGTTGCTGGGCTTCCTTTCCTGATTTGCAAAGCATGTCACACTCATTTGCTGGAATCCCTGCTCCCTGCACAGTGCTGACATGAAGGGTCAAGACCACGGTCTCATGATACGCACCTACCCAGATGCCAATGAAAGAACCAACCTCCTGCCCTTTCATTGGTAGCAGAAACTATGTTGCCATAAGTAGTAGAATGACAATGTGACCTAACTTCTAGCTTGATTTCCATTGTGGATGTCTGTCCAACTGTCCTTTTGCCCATCAGACTCTCAGTTCTTTCCCACTTTGGCCTTTCAGCACTGACAGCGGCTTGGCAGTAACAAATACTCTACAGCTAGTAAAGAAAAAATAAATCAGTATCTGGGTGATGGAGAGATTAAAAAGTAGTAATGGAAAAAGCAGACTGGATTCAACCTCTTCTCATTCAAAGCTACAGTTGGCTGGTTAGCAGGTAGCTGCCACTCAGCCAGTCAGCATGTGCAGCTTTCTGTCATTCACACAAAGGGCTGCTGGTTCCAGCCCAAAAAGCAAAGGATGTGTGGCAGCACTATACAGGGACATGTAAGAAGAGGCAAGGGAAGCAGGAGAATAAAGGAAAGGTGAAGATGCTAGAATATCCTCTGGGAAGAAGGAAAGCAAGTTAGACAGAAGGAAGAAAAAAAAACCTATACACAAAGTAGTGTTTCCTTGGAACAGAGACTCAGGAAAGTGGTGGCATCTCCACTCATGGAGTTCTGCAGCACTTCACTGGAAATGACTTCAGCAAACTTCTAGAGAAGCTGTTGGTTTGGAACAGAGAGAATAGACTAGAAATCCCCAAAGGTTACCTCACACATATATTGCTGTGACATTTTAAAGTAGTGTGTACGCTTCTTTATTCCTTACTCTGCTTTTCAGAGCAGATTCTGTTTTGAAGCAGTCTGCCTGACACTCCAGATTTCATGCCTCCTTTTCAAGCAAATTTAACGGAAGAGTTGAAGTTCCAAGAAATGGAGTTCCTTTTAAATCACGTCAATAGGCAGCTGAATAAGAGTAAAATCTAAATGAATGCTTAATACTAAGGCAACCATGAGTTCAGCATTAATATTAAACATAAAAGAAGTTACAGCAAGAATAGGAGAGCCCCAACTAAGGAAGGAAATCTGAGAGTTTGCACCTCTTCAGGCATGGACCAATGCTCAGAGCCCCATGACACCACACTCCATGAAAATGTTGTACACATTGCCTTCAATTGGGTAGATACAGCTCTTCCTTACAACTGCTGAGTCAAGACACCATGATGTGAGCTGCTTCTTTTTCTCACCAGAAGCATTAATTTTAATTGCCATTATTAATTTACCTCATGCTCAGCAGATAGCGCCTATTCTCACCCAACAGTAAACTCCTGATGCAGAAGAAAATAAGTCCCCATATATTTTACAGTAGGCAAAAGTTGTTTTGAATACCATCACCACAGCATTCTTTTAAATTAAAGAGACAATACAGGTAATACAAATCAAATAGTCCTGAGTACCTACCTTTTTCATACAGATTTGCATTTATTTGCAGAACTTTGAGTTGGACTTTTATTATACAAAGATTTCAAACTGTGCTTGTCACAAGAACACAAACTCTGCATTTTAAAATTCAACCAGGAATTTTAGCAATCAACTGGGAAAGGGCCATAGATTAAAACATCATAGTCTGAGAGTAGCAAAATATGTCTATTGGGAAAAATTGAAGAAAAAGAGAGGAGAGAGAACAAAAAGTAGTCCTACCTCTGGCTCTGAAAAGTCATATTTGAAACTCATTTTCAGAATATTTCAGTTGAAGAATACATAGCAATGCTTGAACATGTAGTTCACAAGAGACCTTACTCCTTTCTCCATTTCAGATATTTCTTTTCCTTGAATCTCTGGCCAGATCTACTCTAGAGTCCAGTCAGCTCCAGAATTGCCACAAGCAACCACCACAAGCTGCCATGAAAGGGCACAGCCTTCATCTGGCAAGGACAGTGATGCTGTCAAAAGTAGAAAACTCCCACCCTGACCGCAACATTGGCAGCAAAGCAAGGCTCCAATTGACTTTTTAATGGTGTCCATCTGTAATGCTGTGCAGCGACCTTAAATGACCCCAGTCCAGACTGCTGGCTCTGTGTGACTTATTTGCTCTACCATTTGGGACTGCTGAGCAAGATCTAAAAGGTGCCACTGCAAACCATATGCTGCAAATACACTGTTCTGCACCATCTGACAGCTGCTTTTCTATTGGTGAACCAGGCTGCATTCAAGGCTTTCAGAAACCCACATGCAGCAAAGACACATAGGAGAGCAGGAGGAACATCAAGATTATAGTCATGTTACCTGGCATCTGCACAGATCATTTCCCAGTGCTACAATAATCATTCTAATCAAAAGTGATTGCCAGTATACAATTTTAGTTTCAAATGAGAATTGCTGTATCAAAGTTGAATCTCATTCTCACATTTGATTTTATTGGCTCAGCACCAAGACAGGGCAGGATCCAAAAAAAAACAAAAAGAGTTCAATCTGTAGCCAGAGCTTGCATCACCCACCTGTAGTTGGATGAAAGACACCTAACTTTTATGATTACAGAGTAGACATGAGGAAGACAGATGTGCACCTAACATCTCAGTTTCAGGAATCAGAGGCACATACAATTTTCTTCATTAACTAGATCAGTATGGATAATGAAGGATTACGACAAGTAAGAAACAATTAACTTCTAGTCAGGGGAAGCTGCTACAGGTAACGGAGAAGTAATCAATGACATGGTGGAACACACTATTATGGGAAGACAAGAGTCTATAGTTTCTTCTTTTGTCAAGGGCACTGGTTTGGATCCATATCAAGAAGTTCCTGAAGAAACATTCCCACTCTCTTTCTGAAGGAAGTGATGGGCCTGATGAGGGTTTATCTCAATTCATATTGCCACCATGTGCCACCTGGAATGCACGTAGTAATGGTCCCCTCAGGCACTCTACTTTCTAGCACTGCTTTCTGGAGGATGTGAGAAAAATATCGATTCTGTTACCATGATTCTAGTATAACCTCATCAACCATGTGGTTATCTACTCCTTGGGAAAAATTCTGGAAGTTGAACAGCACATAAAAAGACTGTGATATAGCAAAAGGAGATCATGTCATTGCTTGAATAACTAAGACTTAATACCCCCCAAGAAAACTGACATCTGTTCCTGGTCCTCAGAAGTTCAAGAACTTTCTTTCAACTTTCAGCCAAAGTTTATCTATGATCAGCCTTGCTAGAGATATACAAGCAGTTAGATGCATTTGGGGGCTGATCACAGAGAATCTTGTATATCCTTGTCTCTTCCAGCAGAACTAGATCATTCAATTCACAGAAAACCTACTGGCTTGAGCTCAAGAATCACCTGCAGAAACTGCAAGCAATGCCTTGTGGGGGCAGAGCTGAAGCCAAAGCCTGTTTCATGACTAAGTATATCAAAATCCAAGTCTTGAGGAATGTCAAGGGAGTAAAAAAAAAAAGTGTAATTTTACAAAAGTATTTTAAGAAAAAAAAACTGCTGTCTTTTGTGAATTTCTGATGAAATACATGATTCCAGAGGAATGCTACAGAGGAGAGTGAGGTCCTAGTGCTTCTTCAGTGTGTAGAAGCTGAAGAATACAGGACACTTATCCCCTTGCGCTCCCAAGTTCAGTATCATTTAAGAACAATCTAATGAAAACATTTCCACTTCTCTAAATGCTGCCACCTCCCAGTCATCTTTCTCTCCTACCAGGGATCCATAAACTGAACAAAAAGAACAAAAAATCTTCAGTTTGCTTTAAAAGGGAATAAAGTCTGTAAGGGTTTTGGCTTTCAATGAGCCTGCTCTTTTCCTTTTTAACAGCAGCTGTGAAGTCTCATCCTGCAGAAGTACTGCAGGTGCCGGAGAACCACAAAATCCGTTTGCATATACACAGTGGTCAGAATTGAGCATTTATTCTTGAAATCTGCCATCCCAAAATTTGAATGCAGTGTCTGCACATACAGCAAGATGTCCTCTGGGCCTAAGTCCAAACTCAATTTTGCCTGACATCCATCTAGTGTCACCCACTGCAATGCTATAATGGATCTTTGCTCACCATGGATTCTAGTTATCCTTGTTTTTATTTCCCTAACTTGCATTTCCAGGTCTCTAATTACATTTTCCTCCAAAATATGTTCCGAAATCTTAACTGCCACTAAGGTCACACACAGAGGCCCGTGGCTCTCCTGAGAACTCTTCAGCCTCCTTCTGCTTAAATTTAAATATCTT
>JAOWBP010002392.1:18662222-18742321 GCA_028571105.1 Tragopan temminckii | reverse complement strand
TACTCTGTAGAACGAGTAGCCTCAGACAAACGAAGGTACTAAAGACAAGCAATTAGTTTCCCAGAGTTTGGGCTGAAATGTTGAATTACTGGAATTTCTCAAGGGATAGAAATTCAGAATTTCATTCATCTCTACTGAATAATTAATTACTAAACTAATTAAACATTAAAATCTATAATGAGCTGGAAGAGACTAACACATGTAACTACCATAAAATGTTTCATGATCACAGCTGCCTGTCACCATGATTGGCAGCTGCTGTTTACAACTTCTGTGACTCAAAAAAAGTCATGCAGTCTCTTTTTGCCTTGTCCTCTGACTCGTTTGCTGCCTATGCAATTCTAGAACCTATTGGGAAGAGGTCGTATAAGTGTTAGTTATGATACAGGTTGTAAATATGTGACAAAAATTTAGAACTCTGGGTCAAAAGCTCATCAAAAGCTATAATCTATAGGTCCTTTTCAGCATTATTAACCTTTGAGTGAAAGCCCAGCTACAGTAAAATGAACTTCGCTCAATTAGCAATGAAGAGCAAACATCACGTTCCTGTGGAACAGGCTGGACAAGCCTGTTTTGAGTGAATTCCGTTTCTGAGAGCACAACTAGAGGTTCCATTAGCCCATGAGAGACCAACAAACACAGTTAAAAAGCTCAGCAGAAGCTGAGATGAATAGTTGTGTTGCCATGGGTTAACTGAAGTCTCCAGCATAAATGAAAATGGTAAAAAATATGATGGATAACTGGTGAAGTTTGATCAGATTTCAAATGCGACTTCCAGGAGTAAGCCACACTGAAAAGGCAGCAGACAAAATGTCTTTTATAGCCGCCTGACCAAAAGCATTTGGTAATTAGTTATAGTATGTATATTTGTGAAGCTTCTGCAGGGAAAAACAATATGGATACAGTTTTGTAGACAGTTTACTTCAAAAGCCAAACTCAAATGATGCCTTTTACTGTACAACAGACAGCAGCAAAAAGGGTGATATTCAATGCCTATTTTTGACAAATCTTAGCATCAGAGTTCCAAGATAGTATTTTGGTGAAGCCATTGTAGCAATAATTCTAGATCGAATAGCACTTGCATATACAACAGAAAGTGTTGGTACTTGCTACTTCTTCAGCTTTACAGAACTTACACTCTGGGGACAGACTCAGTTTTCTGAGAATTTCCTTGTAAATCTTCTAATTAGACTCCAAGTTAAAATACTTTTCATTTAAGGTACTCTTTGCCTTTATTTTGATTCAAATTACCTTAACAGTAAAACACACTTTAATCTTTTCATACTTTAAAAATTCAGTGAAACTCAATAGACAGGATGTATTTGGGAGAAAAGTCTGTTGTAATGAAAAAAAGCAATTTAGATTCAGTGAGGAGAAATCCACTCAAGAGCTCAGGATATTCTTAGATTGCCCCACTGTGGTATCAAAGATTATGCAACTAATTACCACCCTTGATGTGTAATGCATTTATATGCCATCCCATTCAATTTCCAGTATCTGTAAATATCTTCTAAAAGGCTGAGTAAAATATGAATGTATTTGTGTATGATACATCTGCGTGTGTGAACATGCACATGAATATTTAAATAACTACATATCTCAGATAATTAAGCTGATACGACGATCGTAGCTATTTTAGGCTTCTTGTATATATAAATAAGCCCACAGCCTCAGCACACTTAGCTGGGTTGTTCTCACAGTTGTTTTTTTTTATTGCTGCAGAATGACTTCACACATCCAAAGCACTTCAGTTCCCAAACTGAAATACATGGAAGACTTTGCATTGATGGGCCATATTTCCAGAGCGGCCCTTGAGGAACTAAGTCTAGCTTTAAGTGTGATTTATATTAAGTTCCTGACTACCTAATTCAAAATTCAACTTTCAGTGCCTTGGTAAGTAGGCAATTTGGAGTCTGTATATAAAGTAACTTCCAAGAATGTCTATCTCTGCAAGTCAAGGTTTTATTGTTTAAAAGGCACGTCAGCAAACCTGTATGGCTGCCTCCCTCAAATTCACATTCAATCTCCAATCTGTGTAAGCAAGATGCTGTAAGATATTTTCTTCCTTCTCCTCAATGCTGGAGACCCAAGATCAGTTCTTCCTGATTTACAGACCCAACACATTCACTGAGTATTTTTGGAGAGATTGGGAAATATCCCAAGGATAAAAGATTCTGAGCAAGGGACACAATAATTGAACCTCTTAGGAAAAAGACAAAATGTGACCCTTTTCTCTCGCATCTTGAGTGAGATTCCTCCCTAAACTATTAGGATAGGATAGCCCCCAGAATTGAGCTTTGAGGAACACCGTTACTGACGATCCACCAGCCAGATGTAGCCTCATTCACTACAATCCTTTGAGTTCTACCGTCAAGCCAGTTCACATTCCAGCATAGCATGAACCTGTTTGTTTCAAAGTTGGACAGTTTGTCCAGAAGGATGCTGTGAATGATAGTATCAAAGGCATTACTAAAATTCAAAAAGATTATGTCCTCTTGCCTTCCCTTCATCCACCAAGAGAGTGACCTTATCAAGGAAGGAGATCAAATTACTAAGGCAAGAATAACAATTTTATTTCCTCCTATGACAGATAAAGAAGATAATATCCTCCTATTGGATTAAGAAGAATAAACTTTCCTGTCAGGAAAGTATGTGAGGAAAGAGTGCATCACCCCTGCAGGATACAAAATGAAGAAAAAAGAAAAATGCTAAGAAAATCACTCCAACTTGATAGCAGAGCTGTAACGGAGCAAACTTGCTGCTGCAGGGTTCATTGTAGGAGGTTGGAAGGGTGAATAGAAACTAAGGCAAGGATGGGAGGTAGATTTGCAGCAGAATCAAGGCTTCCATGAACTTCCAGGTACCACTTGTGGAATATCATGGATTGTCCAGTGTTTGTAAAAGGAATATTATGTAGACCAGAATTAATACTAGAGAATTACTGATTAAACTTGAGTCTGCAAAATGAGATCATGAACTGGAGGCTACATCAGGGCATTAATGAAAATGGGGAAAAAAGATCCAAATCAAGCCTACAATATCTTAATTAATTCTATTTTAATGACTAAATAGTGAATAAATCTTGGTCATTATATAATGGGATAAGACACAGATGTTTTGGCATTAAGACCCAAAAGCATTCAAGAAGACCTGGATGTTTCCCCAAAGAAAGAGAAAAGGCATACGGAGGAGGGCTGATACAGATACAATTCACTATGATATAGCTGACTGAAAACATGCAAAAGGCCAGCCAGAGGCTATTTGTTCCCTGAGAAAAATTAGATTTTAAAGGGGAGATCTTTTCCGTGGGAAAAGATCAAGTGTTGCAGCAATGCATGGAGAAGCAGAGTAACGTGCAGAGGCACAGTAACATAACCCAGTGACCACAGTAGGTGAAACTCAACATTTGGGATAGGCCGTTTCCTTCACTGTGAATTCAAGTGGGGCACCATTCATTCCATGTGTTTTGAAGCACATTTGAAAGGCAAGGGAATGGCACTCAATTGTCACACATCTCCTGGAAAGCAGCAACAGGCATTAATTTCACATCCATGTCTAACTTGATCAGTGTTTTTTGTTCAAAACTGTGAGTCCTGCCCTCCCTCAATAATTTCAGTCTTTTACTGAGCACACTGATTTATGCTTTCAGAAATGTGCTATTTAGTCAAGATGTTGCTATCTTCAGAATCAAATATAATGTCTGTGACCTTTTAAAATGTCTTTAAAGACAAAGGTGAAATTATATTCGTTTGTAAAAAGAATGGTGGTATAATTACTGCTGCTTTGTCATTCAGTAGCAAAGATTCTGATTTGCCTTGCCACATAAATCAGAGAAAGGTGAGCTGCAAGGGGACTTACAAGAACCTTCCAAGTCCAACCCTTCTTTGAGGCAAAATGAAAGATTCTCAGTCCATCCCTGATGATGAGCAGTTCTTGAAAACATTTTCCTGTTCCCTGTTTAAGCTTCCTCTCATTTTTTTCACTTTTCCTGCTAATAGAAACTATTTTGTGCAACAATGTTTTTTGCCACTACTCCCCTTCATACTTACATTCTTCTAGTCATCCAGAGTGCATTCTTCTATTTGCTCCCTGCTCAATTCCCTGCTCATTTTCAGGCCATGAAAGTCTCTTCTTGCAGCCACACTCATCTCTAAACCCACTTCTCCATTCTAAACAGTTTGCTGTTCTCTTCTTCAGAATGAACTGATTTTTCTAAGCCCTTATGAATTCCTTGATCTTGACTTTAATTATCTTGTATTTTCTTCTCCTTAAAGTGCCAAATTCAGTCCTCAATAATTATTTTCATCCTAGTTACCTATCCTTTTAAAATCCACATTAAATTCTTCCCTGTTAATTAGAATGAAGTCTAAAGCAGCTGTTACACTTGTTAATTTCTGTCCTCCAAAACCAGAAGCCCCCTCCAGCACCCTCCAAGGTCTCACAGCTGTCCCTGTTGATGTAATATCCTCAGAAAGTCCAAACAAGTCCTTGGTCTGAAAGACCCACACTGAATTTTCCTCCCCAGCACAGAAGACTCTCTGTTGTCCACATGTTGTTTCTTTGCCATTTCATCTCCACAGAACCCCCTGCAGAAAGATTCTCCTGCTCCTTTATAACTGGCATCTATGTATGTATGTCTCTAATTTCCTGCAAGTTGCCCATTTGTCTCCCCTACTTTATTTTTCTTGGTCTCAAGCTATTTTGGTTCATGTTTTGTTTTACTTTACAGAGTTTCTTGTAACCTAGACCCACGCTCTGATCTATCAATCAGATCCCACTGATTCCCAAAACCCTTCAGCAATCTGGAAATGCCAGACAAGGCTCAACAGTGTTTGCATATAATGAAAGAGCAGACTGGATAGGATGGATGTCAGCTTTACTGCTTTAACCCCAGACACTGCTTCCCATACTGACCACTTGTTCCATAGAGCATTTTGTTCTTTGCTGACCCAGATCATTGATATCACTTTAAACAAATATTTTGTAGGCATTTCCACACTTATGACCGAAATCTAGGATATTTGGGGTCCTGATGATTTCCTAGAGAATTGATTTTGCTATCTGGAGCTATCTGCACAAAGCTTGTATGAATTTTCACATCACCGTACAGTTTCATAAAGAACTCTATGATTTTACACGAGGGGAATATGAAGCAGGAAAAAAAAACAAAAAAAAAAAACAAGTGGATTTGCTAATTATAAGAGGAATTTGTTGAACAGCAAGGGAACACCTGGTCACATGATATACCTTCTTAGATAGCCCTTCACAACCACAGACTCCTGAACACCCCTTAATTTGCCCTGATCATCTTTGCAATATGGTTCCTGTGTTCTCATGCACCAAACTTTACTGGAGATTCTCACTGTGCTTCTGCTTTGGCCTTTTCACTTCTGCTTCCTCCTCATTTGCGAAGTTCCTTGTCTTCTGGATACAGTTCTTAAAAAAGTGACACTGAAGGCCCTGTCACCATTTCTATTCATCTGATCTATTATCCCACATAGAATCATAGAATTCTTAGAGTTGTAAGAGACTTCTAAAGGCCCTCTAGTCCAACTCCCGTGCAATAAACAGGGACACCACAGTTGGATCAGGTTGTCCAGGGCCTTATTCAGCCTCACCCTGAACGTCTCCAGGGATGGGGCATCCACCACACCCCTAGGCACCCTGTTCCAGGTTATCTAGTTAACCCTACAGTTGCAGCATTATTAGGGAGAAACCAGCTAATGATCATCAGCTTCTGGTATTTATTTGAACACAGAAACCTAAAATGATCTAAAAGTCACAAGTGGAAGAAACTGAAGTGGAACAAACTGAACTGGAACTTATAGTGATTCCCATATATACCAGCTGGAGCAGGGTTTCAGATTTAAGCCTACAGCTTTAATTTAAGCAAAAGATCCACTTCTTGCTGTTAACGGGCACCAAATATTTTTTTTTTTGCTCTAATTGCAAGTTGATTAAAAACAAAAACAAAAGGCGATCAGAAGTGTCAACTGTAAAGACACTTACACGTATCCCTGTAGCAACATTCAAGCCCTGAAATGCTCACAGAGCTATTTTAGACTCTGGAAACACCATGGGGAAGAGCAAGTTGCATTACCTGTGCATTCACTTCAGAGCTTCAAGGTGCATGCAGGCAACTGAATTACATGATATATCTTGAGTTACATCAACCATTAAACACTGTGTTGTCTTCTCTAAGTGTTGATTGTTTTATCTAGTTCAAAAGAATAAGAAACATTCACTACCAAATGCAGCCTCAGCATGAGGAAAATCCTCACCATTTTCTATAGCCTTTCACTGCTGTGGTAGAATTACATCAACGTTTTATGGGGGTCATTTATCACGTTCTGTGGTCCATGTTTTCTGTGCATATTTACAGTCTAATCTGAAACATACAGCTCCTAAAATATTGACCAGCACATCTTGATTTATTATGGTAGTATTATCACGACATTCAGTTGGTTTTGATTTAATACTATTTATTGTCCTATCAAAAACAGCTATGGCAGCATGAACAAGCGATAGATTTTGGAAAGATGGAGACTGCTGACAATAATGGTTGTTTTGCATTTCCCTTTCCAAATGATTCTTTCTGCTGGTGCATTTTGAATGAAAAGAGGTCAACATCTTATTCAGTCCTTAGAGAGTCTCATACTATTTATTTTTAAGGTTTCCTCGCTGTGGCACTCAATTAGGATCTCAGAAACTCAAGCCGTTTATCACTGAGAGAAAAGAGCAATTTCAGTCCTCCTTAAAGGGTGCAAGTCTTAGAGCAAAGTGCAAATGCTAGAGATAAAATGTTTCTCAGTCTATTACAGTTGAGGATACATCAGAACATAAATATAACTCAATCCTTTTAAGTTGCAAATTTCTCACTCTGTTGCTGCTTACAGAACAAATCTCAGATCAAATATGCGAGAGCCAGAGGTAAAGTATCCCTCAGTACACCCTAATTTAAAATGTCTCATAACTCCTGTGCAAAGTGCAAGGTTCAAAATGCCTTTAGCTCTAATGTAAAAGGCAGAAATAGCAGTTTAGAAATGAAGAGTGGGAATAGCCATTGAGATTAAATAGAGCCATGTCAATTTCAATGACACAGGCAATTATGACAGTGACAGGAAGATATCATTTTTAGGAAGTGATGTGCTCTTTTCTCTGGCCACATCAGTTCTGGCTGTTGTCCACAATTTGGGTACTTTGGAATTCGGAAAGAGCAGGATGGCTGAAACACACAGCAGTCCTTGTTCCCCATCCTTCTCAATACTGTGCACCCCCCAGACAACCACAATGCTGAGAACACTGATGGTTTCAGCTAATTTCCTCACAGATTTTTTCTGAAGTGTTGTAACGAGCTTCAGAGAAACTTATGTTACAAAGGCCAGATTTTGTCTCCCATGACATGCCATAACCTAAACTCTTGGTGAGAGCAAAAGATGCATTGTGGGAGATTCTGGCATACAAGGATAGTTATGCATAAGGCACATGTATGATGAATCCCAGTGCCACTTCCAAGCTGATGTCATCTACATTTTTACTATAAAATTGCTGATGATACTTCTGGTCATTTGATTTCTTCTTAAGAAACAGAGTCCCATTCATTTTCTACAGAGAGTTAGAACATTTTGTGAAATAAACTTGCTAAAATTTATTCAAAAATAGTCCTGATGATTTTAATCATCCAAAATGGGAACTAGAAGAAGCTTAATGCAATTTTTCTCTCTTGTATTTTGGAAGTCAGCAGAGAATTCAGCTGCCCAGCAGACAGGAAGCTACGTTTCCTTGCCTTTCGATGTGCACTGTGTGCTGGAGTAGTATTTGGTCCATATCCTAGGGTGTATTTGGGATCTTGCACTGAAAGACCTGTAGCTTTTCTGAAGCTCTGCCTTACATCAATCTTCTCTCTAGACACAGAAGCCAGGGCAGTATAGGTCTAACACGTCAGTGCAACTGCATGTCAACACAGCTTAAAGCAGATTATACTGTATGATTTAGGAAGCTCAGTTACTTAGGCAATACAGCAAGGCCATATATTAGATCCTTCATTTTCCAGTGGAGACAAGATAATCTAATATATTTAGAATAGGAAAAGATTTAGATCATATACTGCACATTCTAAGGGGATAAAATTACTTTTAAATTCATTTCACCTTTCCCTCAATGCCTGTGACTTGAACTCTCATAAAACAAAGGTATATTTCTTACTGCTTTTCAAAGAGTTCCCCTATTAAACCTAATTTTGGCACAGCCAGGAACAAAACTCTAGTTCTCTGTGTAAGCAGCTGTCAGTAGCTAAAAGAAAACCATTCTGTGGGGAAAAAAAAGGATGCTGTCCTCATCACTTTGCATGCTTGAAAGCCACACAGAAACTCCACAATTCCTAGTATGCTGATAAGACTGTATGATAGGGACCTATGTTTTTACTGTAGACTCCAAAGCAACACCCCCACATTATATCATGAATTCTGGGGAAAATACTGAGCAGCTTCTTAAGTAATCAAAGCCAAATATGTTTTGCATATCTGAATACGCGACAACACTATCCAAAATCATAACCTACACCACAGGCCAAGAAAAGCAGTCATTTCTTTCTTCTCACAGATGCATCATTAGTAGCTGATTTATTACACACAAGATTTGTTACAAATTGCGTACATACATAGGTAAATGGAAATTCATCAGTAAATTCCAGTATTTGGGGATTTGATTCATCCTGCATCATTTTACCAGGGTTGATGGTCTGCAGTATGGGAAATGAGTGCTGGCAGAGGATGTAGCCCAAGGACTAGAGCTGGTGCTTGAAGCACCTTCCCTCACAGTGCCCCTTCAGACATCAGATGAAATTCAACAATCAAGAATTCCAGGGCTAATTCAATTTCAGAAAGAAACCACTGCCTATAGCCTACTAGAATTAGCATCACTTTATCTCAAAGCTGTGCCAACAGTCTTGCCTGGGCACACTGCCCCATTTTGCCTGCACATACACATACACTTTCTTTGACCTCCAGACTTCATTTCTCAGTAACACTGATCACAGTGTGCCAGTTTAGCCTGCACACTGTGCAGGCGGTGTGGGAATCTGTATGAAAGGGTGGGGGGAGTGGTTTGTTTTTCTGTTTGGCTTTTATAAAAACAGATATAAATAATAATAAGAGCCTTGCACGTGGCACCTTCTGGATCCTCTGGACCCTGTCCCTTAGAATAATTTTATTTTTATTGGTGTTAATTCTCACTGCTCCCCCTTCACACTTCTCACTTCCCAGTCTTAACTATCAGGATGGCCCACAAACGCATGACAGCATCACAGTGGTATTTTTACATATGTTGGTGTTTTCTCTAGCCTCTTGAGCTTTTTTGTTGGCTCTCAAAGACCTCACTGGCAAGCAATAAATCATCAGCAATATTTGAAAGAAGGAAAAAAAAAGATGATGCTTTTTACAGAAAAAAAAATCTATTGGAAAGTTAATGCAAACATAAACAGCCATTCATAGGTCTAGTAAGGGGCTTCTGTGATCATTTAGTCCAATGGTGAAATCATCACCATCATGCCCACTATGTCCCTCATGCCACAGTAGTATCAGCTGGCAAATGTACACGTAGCCAAAAGCATCACTGATCCTTCTTGCAGCTTCTCTACTTGGTTCTTTATTTGATCTTTGTCATGACAAAGTTGTTTGCATTGAGTCTTAGTCAGCTTGCTTTTGTCTGTCCCCAGATACAGCTCTTTACTGAACACCACCTGAGAGATGAGGTGCTATTGTCCTGGTTAATTGACACAGAACCATATAAATCATCTTTAATGCTATGGTTCTTTCCATATTACTTCAAGTTCCTTCCAGAAAGGGAGGTGGCACTTTGCAACATCTTTTTCTCTAGAATTTGTATCTTTCCTCTGATGAGAAACAAATATTCTTGTTTTATCCTTATATTCTAGAATCTAGAAATAATAGGAAAACACCAAATATCACAGAGTTTCTGTTAAACAAATACACTGTGCCAGGACTACATGACTTTAACTGTACTGAAAATAGGTCATCTTGCTAAAGAAGCACATTATGAATCTAAGAATAAATCTCTCGAGATCAAAACCTTTGGTAAGATGAGTAGCGTTGCCAATCTCCAGTGCTCAGATAAATCATACATTGGCTTTCAAGGTTTGCAGAACAGTTTCATGAAAAGTTATTGCCTGATTTCTTGCCTGAGAGAGAATCTATACGTATCACATTTGCTGTTCAATTCCACAAACATGTGAATGCCTGTTTGCTATTTTGATTTTTAAAAATCATATACTTCTACAATCTTACAGGACAATGAACAGATTGCATGTAAAACAGGCTATGTCAAGCTGTTCAGATGATTTTTAATTAATACCTCAAAATGACCATGACTTGATCAATAACATGTTAGTGCTGTCATCAGTAATTACAGGCCTGGATGTATTATTAGTAAAATGGTGTGTACACAGAGTACAGTTGCATCTGACAGTGAAGTCAGTG
This sequence comes from Tragopan temminckii, assembly GCA_028571105.1. Lineage (NCBI taxonomy): Eukaryota > Metazoa > Chordata > Aves > Galliformes > Phasianidae > Tragopan > Tragopan temminckii. The sequence continues at coordinate 18,731,825 of JAOWBP010002392.1, read as the reverse complement.
AGCTCCTCAGAAAACACAGAATTTTAAGCAGGACTACTTATCAATTTGTGGTTTCCACATTTTGCTATCCAAGATAGGAGAAACAATCTATAAATCAACTCATGTGATATCTGCTTAATAGACGGGAAACGAGGCAACATGCAGGGAAGAAGAAATTGCTTTGCACACAAATGAAGAAAGGAAGGAAGTGGTCTTTGATAAAATAAGAAAAGGAGGTCTCTGCAGGAGGTGACAGTAAGTTGCCTGTCAGGAAAAAAATAATCTCCAAATGAAATGTGATGAAAATTTCACTGTCTATAGAAACTCTTCCCTTAATCTCTCCAACCTGCATCCACTAAAGGGACAGAGTGCTTCATGGAGAAGCAAACGTCGGTACCTGGGCTGGGTTTGTTCAGACGCTCAATAAAACAAACTGTGTACATGGTATAAATAAATAATTCATGATAAAGGTACAACCAGACATCAGGTCTTATTTCTCCTCTAATGGAAAATTAAGCTGCATGGCTACAATTTTGTTTTAATGAAGGGCAGGAGAAAGGGCAGTAAAAAGGGGAATGAAAGAATGAGAGATGAGGAAAGTCATCAATACGGATGCTGACAAGCACATTTTCATGAAGCTGATTACAGCTTCATACCCATGCATAGCTCAGACTGAGGGCAGTTTGTCCATCCTGGGGTAAAAAGAAAATTGGACTTCCCTTCCAAAACCTATGCCTAAAGTATTAAGTGCGTTTACAGACAGTATAGACATGAGATTTGTACAGATGCCTCGTTATTTATGACTTAAAAGCAATACAGACGCCCTAAGACTTGAGGGATATTGAGAAGCAACATGGCTGTTGCCTTTGGTAATGTTGAAGAGACCATATAGAACTACTGTCAGTCATTACCACTTTAAAAACATGTTTCAGTCAACATTTATTTGTAGCCTGAGAGGCACCAAGGTCTTTGATGCTAGGTGAGATCTGCTGATTTTCCTTCCCCCTCATCAAAACTGCTGTGCTAGCAGACATCTCCACTGACTTGCACAATTACAGAACTAAAAAAGGACAGTGATGAGATAATAATCAGTGTTTAAGGTCAGCTGTATTGCTAAGATTTTTTAAAATTTCTTTCTTCTAGCATTTTAAAACATTTTTTAAAAGCACAGTTTTCTCTTAAATATTGTCCATGGCTAAGATTGCAAACATGTAACTAAGGCTATCACAATTAACTTTTGTTGTTATTGTTATTATTATTTAATCTAAAATGTAATAAATATACCTCCAGAAGCATGTGAAAATCAAATGAAGACTTAATGACAGAATAAACAAAAGCTATGGCTTAACTGCAGAATCCATTCTAGCAAGCCACAATCCTGAGTCAAAATCTTAACTCTGAGAAAACAGAGTATTCAAGCTTTGGCAGGCTCTACTCCTGCATGTCATGCCTAAGTTAGACCCAGACAGCTCTACAGACTGCTTCCATCATGACAGAAAGTCCACCGACTCCAAGAACCTCACCAGCATTTGGGCTACTTATTAACAGGGAGTCCAAGTAATGTTTCCTCTCTAGTCTGAAAAGGCTATTTTACAAAAGATATGCAAGCCAAGCAACACTTAGACCCTTACACTTGTCCAAAACAAGAGGCCTACCTACCTCATTTAGCAGTAAATGTTCTCTCCCGCAGAACTGCTCCCTATCTTCATCTCCCAGAGAGAAGGAACTAATTGGAAGTACATTCTACGTACAAACTGGCTGCTTACAGCTTGGATGCAGCCTCTTTTTCTTAGGGAAAACAGTCCCATTGGCTTCAAATGCAGTGTTCGTGTACAAGGTTCAGGCATCACACTGCAGGAGCACTGAGAAAAGCAGGATCTTCTCTAAGCTTATAGAGTCAATACCTCCCATCAGTTTCCTCTTCCATCTATCTGAACTTTAAGGTTTTGGAGCAGGAATTGACTCTCCAGCATACTTACACACCAGTGAGAAGAATGCACTTCTAATTTCCATATGACTCCTTAGCCCACAGATATCAGATGTTAGCCATGTGTACAAGTACCAGTGAGCTAAATCTTAACAAACCTGAAGAACACAAAACAAGGGGGAAGACTGTAATACAGCCAGCTTTCCACTTACATCTTTTGCTCAGGTTGCCTTTCAGTCTTACTTCTTCATGTAAACTTGATATGTCACCTCTTCATTACACTGCATTTATTTAGTCTAGTAAGTAGAACAGGAAGCATCTAGCCTACTGCCCATTTACTGTTGAGGCTTATCTACAAGAAGAGTCATTAAGGTAGAAAAATTAATGCCTAATTTCCGTAAAAACAACTCATTTCAACAACTCAATCTGAAGCTTTATTTCTAGTGAAGCACAAGCTTGAAGATACATTGCAGTATGCTGTTGAAGTGGATTTTCACACTTGACTGGGTTTTTTCTGAAATTTACCTTCTTGATGAAAGGTGAGTTTCAAACATTTCTGTTCTTTTACATCATTCTACTACTATTAAAAAGTTGCTGTTGGGGAAAGGTTGTTTATTGCAGTTGATAAATATCATTTTAGCTTCTTCACAGGGTCGAATTATTTTTTCCCTCTCTGGAAAATTACATGAAACAGACACACGCATACAATACAATCTGCAGATGTACAAAGCAGTCTGAGAAATATCTGGTTCTGGAGAGGATCCAGCTCTGCATTCCTCTCTTTCAATCTCCCTGATGAAGAACAGGCTTTACAGTTTTGCGCTGTTTTCCTGAGTTACAGCTTGCTGACCACACAGAGGTAGATCACCCTCAAATCCTCCAAACTGAATAAATCCCAGAAAAAGAAGATGCACCATTGCCAAATCTGTGGAGATGGATAGAGAGAGTCTCTATCTGCCAATAGCTCATTTCAGCCACCTTATACAGCCTGATTTATATCCAGTTATCATAACTGCTGGTATTAATATGAAGAGCTAGATATCTCAAAAGGCCACCAATCCTACTTAAGCTGCAAATTCCTGCATGAGCTCCTATTCTTTATCTGGAGATCTTCTATCCACATGCCTTTCCACTGGCAGATTGCTGTACAGACTACAGAAGGGAGGCCCCACAAAGAGGCCTGTCTCCAAACCATCAAGACTTAGAATGGAATTATCATTAGGATAGGTTGAGAAAGAATGTGTACTCCTTTAAAAAAAAATAACAAAAAACTTCAGTCTTGATTTCAGCAGCGGGGAAGTGAACATTTGGACTAAACCCAAGCATTAGGCACCATGCCAAAAACATCACAGACTATGGGCAGGTCTCACCAGGCTCTCTCAGAAATGCTTGATAGGTTACTGTTCTCAAATGCCTCCCCTCTGAAGCAATTTTTTTTTTTTTTTTAAGCTAATTAATTAAACATCACCGAGCACTTTTCACTTCCCACATTTTGAAGATACAAGCTGATATCACAGAAGAACATTTAATGCAGCTTGGCACTGGCATAACTCTACATCCATCAACAGAATACTTTACTACCTTAGTTAAATGATAACTCCCATAACATTTTAGTCCAACTAGGACAAAAATTAGCTGAGGTGAAGATTTTAGGAAGACCTCTTCATGCCCATATTTTGTAGAAGAGCCAGTGCTCCCATACTGTTATTTAACACTGCATACTTTTGAACATCTGAATATCCAATATGTATTCATATAACCAAGAGACTGTGAACCTTGATTTCATTGGCATGATCTATCTTATTTTCTCTTGCCTAAACAGGTCACAGACAGGCACACAAGAGATCTCCCCTAAGCAAGGACACATACAGCACCATATTTAAATCCTAGCATCAGGCATTAACTAGAGGATAGCTTTTTTCCCTGCCACCACTATATCATAATGACCTACTTACTGAAAGCTGCACTTCAGTGTCAGGGGACAAAAGTGGTATTTGAGGGAGAATCCCAAGCCTCAGCAGAATACAAAGCATCATTTGACAGAGAACTTTCTTTTTCCAAGAAAGGACAATTTCCTAGTTAGAAGTTAATCTCTTTGAAGCCTCTTTCAAGGTATAAACTTGAGCAAAGAAAATCTGATCCTTCCTCTGTTATTTAACATTAGCATAAATCCTTAATAATGTTTCCTCAGAATTTTTACGAGAAAAAAATATTTCCCAAGAAGTTCTCTTAGGGGGGGAGATGAACAGAAGATTGACAAGTTAAAAAGAGACAGATGTACATAAAGCTGTTAGAGAGTTTCCACTGAAAGCAGGTAAGTTCTGAGTCTGATAACTGGAGTATTATATATATCCATCACCCTTGTGCTACTCTGCTGGTTTGAACCTTGAGGGACAGATTACAAGCTCTGGCTGCAACAAATCCAACTTCCAGGTAAGGAGACTGTTAGTGAAAAAGTAATGATGACTTACTTTGGAGAAGTCAGGAAAATAAAAAATTCTCAAGCATGTATTTGACTCCTGTAGCCAGATTATGGCTCTGCAGCACTAAACAGAAATACCGTTTGTGCTTGCTGAATGAAAGTGACACCACTGCTTTGCAGAGCAGTTCTGCTGTTAGGCTGGAGTTGTTCATTGCTTAGATATACACTATACAGCTGTAAAAAGACAGCAGAGGTGGTGCACTTTGCTTCAGCCTTTAATTGAATGCTTATTTGTTGTTGGGAAGCACTGAAACCTGCATTGCAGATCTAAGTGGCATCTGGATATTTTCACCCCATGGGATTGCTTTCATCAGCCACTGCAGGACAGCTTTCCAACCCTGCCAAGGGAACTCCAGTAGATGAAATAACCAGCTTCAATAGCGTAAGGAGTGAAGTTATTTTTCACCTCCATTTCTGAGATAAAAGACATCACAGGAAATACGTTTAGAGTAAGTTTTCATTTCTCCAGCCTCTCAACATGACTTGGGAGGCAGCGGGTGACTCTTTACTCATAAACTCTTTGTTTTAGCAAACTGAAATGAATCCTAATTGGTACCATGCTATCACTAACTTCACCCCTATTGTCTAATGCTCACATCTATAAATGTCAGGTTTCCTTTTTCCATCTCATACTGCTGACCTTAAATGTGCTCTATAGGATGTCCTTTACAAAGCAAATAAAAATAAAGCAGTGAGTAAGTGCAAGCACGTATTCATCTAATGTTCTAGCCTGAAAAGTCTGGACCAGGACACTATGGAAAAGCTTTTTGAAGATCTACAGCAGGGCCAGCTTACTTTACACAACCACAGCCTCAGCTGTAAAGGAACTGACCTTCAATGGTCTAGTGTGGGCAACTCTAGCCAGTTCACGACTTGCTCCAAGGGAATCATTCCATGATTTCATCATGGCGGTTTCTTTCACAGAGGCTTTACCTTCAAATCGACTGGCTCTAATGATACTACTTGCACCATGCATGCATGGGTGTAATACAGGATAGCTTTGTTACAGCACCCTGCAAACACAGGAGGAACAGGAGAGTGAAATCCACTTCCCACAGAGATTATGTCTCTGTGGTCTGAAATTCATGAGCAGTTTAGGGTTTTCCAAGATGTTCTGGGCAACTTATGTGTGATATCAGTCACTTACCAAAGCTCTGTAGTTGGTAAGGAGTGCCTCAATGTCTGGAGTATCCTTGAGGGACATCCCAGCTCAAGGGGAGATCATCACTGTGAAACCAATTACTTAGCAAGGAGAGCTGAAAAGAAGTTCACTCAGGCTGTCATATTTATGGAATGAAGTGCCTGACATGCGGTCATATTATGAAAGATGGAAAAGGTAAGCACAAGACTTTTTACCCAGAACTTCTTTTGGTCCTTGATAATTAGTCTTGAAGAACCTCTTGCACTTCCTGATCTCAGATAAGGTCCGTCTTCTACACAGTAACTATACCAACACAGTTTTCCCTGCCAAATTTTCATTTACAGTACCAGACTAATAATCTCTGCCCTTTGTGTGAGGCTCAATCCATCACTCACAGTGCCCAGAGAGCAGCAGAATGCTCTGAGGATTGCTTCAAAGAAGAATGGTGCCAGCAAGCTCACAGGAAGGTCTCTTTGGAGAAACATGGGTTCATGATAATAAAGGTGATGTATCAGCAAATTAATACCACTCTTGCACTTTCTACAGGAGAAAGGTTTTATCTGATGTTGTATTTTATATAAACTAGATGTTGTACAGCCACTGCTTAATCTCCTTTCAGCAGGTTTGCAGAGAAGAGGCTCTGGATTCTTGAAAAAAAGCTAATCTTTCCAAGACCTAAAGCAATTTCCATCATCATTTTGCAGGTTTTGTCAAAAAAGTGCTTAAACCTCTAACAGGCTGCATATTATTCTTTAATGATGCATGTCATGTGCCAGGACTAATCACTTATTCTGACATTTTATATAACAACACCAACTATGAAGATGGATATTTTCCTTTTGTTGTGTACCAAGAATACTGGGAAGGGCAGAGTGAGCAAATCTGCAGCAAGGCTAAAGTTTTAATAGCACTAAGAAGTGGATATCATTTAAATATACCTGGTATTTCACAACTGATCCTGAAGGCTTGTCAAAGTTTTGGTGCCTTCTAATGGGGACAGATGTGAGTTGATTGTGTTCCGCTACAGTGCTGAATAGTGTACAAATACATTTGAGGAAAGGCTTAGAACCAAAGAGTTTGTAGTCTGTTGATGACTGGGGGATTACAGAGTTCAATTAAGTCTTGTTATATTTGCCAGATTCATATATGACCAGCAAGTCTAGCATTTTGACACAAAGCTGCCAGCTACTTCCAGTAGCACTCAAAAGACTAAACCTATATCTTGTTATTACTATAATCAAAGTTGTTTTTTTTTTTTTATGAGTTGTGTTGATAGACTGGTAGATGAGGCCACACTATGTTGAAAGACGTGCCCAAATACCCACTACATTAAAAAGAACGTTTTTTTCCTACTTTAATGTTTTACACTGTAATTTCTCAAGAATTTTTAAAATTTTAGTGACTTTCTGCTTTACAAAGTCTGCACATTCATTTGCCTTAAACTCACAGCATTCACATAACAACTACAGCGATGCTACTGTTTCACTTAACACCATGCAAAAACCAAGCCTATTCTAGCAGGCAGCTTAGACCCTCCGGCTTAGTAATGATACCATAAACTTTCTTCCTTTTCTAACAAATGAGGTCATAATCATCTTTCTAGCTGATAGTGTAGTTCTTATACTGTTATATCCTAAACTCAGTTTACTTATATTTCCCCTCTTTGAATCTCAGCAAAACTTAAAAGAATCCCCACCACAAGCCTCATTGCAGTCAATAAGTCTGTGTGGATGGACCACAGGTTCATTAGGTAGAAAAAGTATGATAAATAGAAGAACGGCAACTTGTTGCCAATTGTTGTAAACAGACACTGCTCAATTATTGTTAGAAGGAAACTTCTTATCCTAGCCTTAAGATGGTGGAGCCTCAGGAATTTAAATTAGATAGTCCTAGTCCCACAGGACTTGTTTGTATTATGACAGGGATGCTATAGCAAACTCAAAACCGAAGAGGCTCTCAATCTCATTTCCCAATGTACATCATTTTTGTTGGGAGTGTTCTGCTTGACTTTGTTTTGGCTCTGAAGGGGTTGGAGGAAGGAAAGTTGTATCAGACACTTTGCTAGAAAACAGACTTGCTTAAATCTTGGACCTAAGAACTTGCCCTCTCCAGATGATTAATTAACAATCAGGGAATATAAACTTGACAAATGAAAAGACTATCCATTTAACTCTGAATTTGAATTAATATTAGCCAGGAGTATATAGTTAATAATACTAAGTTCTTCCAGGTGTACATGTGTGCTGGAGTACAGCTAAAGAAGGAGGCTGTGACTTGGATATCCAAATTAAACAAGCTATCTTGTCAAGAGTCAAGACAAAACCACATGGATTTTTGCCCACATCAAAAATTCTATTGCAGTTTGGTATCTCCACTACTGATAGTCTGTAACTTCGCAAATAGAAGTGTTGGCTTTAGATGGGGACACAGACAGCTGCTGAATGTGTCCACTGCCTGTCTATTCACGTTATCTGCTGTCTCGGAGTAGAAAGTTCCTACATCAGTAATTCACACAAAAGGCTGTTATCTTACAGTTGCATAGAAACCCTAACCTCTGATTAGGTGTACAGTTTTTATAACAAAAATTTTGCACAGTCCTACTCAAGATTCATGTTCAACAGGCCTTGTAAAATAGCAGTAGATTTTGCAGTGGACTCTGAGGTGAGGAAAGGGCATACAATAACAGAACATGGGGAAATACAGTAAGTCTTGTCATGTTTGCTTCTCTGCTATTATTTTTTAAAGATACGAAATATCCTTTGTGTATTGAGAGAAGAATTATAGAATGAGTCATGGACTTGGATAACTTTATAATGGCATTGACTGAATCTCCTTCAAAGACACAGTGTGTGCTAGCTTCAGAAAATGAATTGGTCTTGGATGACAAAGAACAATGGGGTTTTCATATGAATCATCACTTCTTAGCACAATAGAGGATTTTCAGATTTTTGGTATTTTTAATTTCTGATGGCCATGGCTTAAAGTCATTGCAAAAACAGTGCCATTTTTGCTTTTATTTTATCATACAGCTAAAAAATACTGCATATTCAAGGCAGTGATATATTGCAGGAATACTTGTTTGTCACTTAATTTTATTTCTGAAAATAAAGTAAAAGCCTTTATTTCAGTTTTCTTTTATATGGTAATAAAATTACTTTGACCTTCAGGTTCGTGCTTTGTTTATATGCTTTAAAATCGTATAGAAAGTGTATTTGTGTAGCTTTTCTGACATTCACTGGCAGAAAATTGGTTAAAGGAAATAGTAAAGTACATATGTGTACAATAATACAGAATTTACAATCCTTGTCCTTTTAAGATTATTTGTAACTAAGTCACTGGCGGTGTGTTAGGAGGACAGTTTTTAGGAAAAACAAAGATGAAGTCTGGAAGAACAATGCTAGCTAGCAGGAAGAAGTCACTAATAGTAGCATCCTCTTGATAGTATTGTTCCAGAAAGCACATTATTTTTCATCTCTTTATACAGAAATAAAATGTGAACATATCTCTAGCATTTTCTTCAGGCCCATAAAGAAATTCTATTGTTTGGAAATGGAAGGGGAAAAAAAGAAAAAGATAAGGGAACAGTAGGAGGAACAGACAACTTATCTTGGCAACTGAGGCAGCCGTTTAGAAACCAGGCCATAGATTTCTATGGAACAAAGAGGGTTACGTATGAAAGGCGAGTTTCCTAATACTTCCAGGATGCTTGTGCCAGCATTGGTATGTTCTGTTTAGAAGCAAAGCTTAAAGTCTAGAAAGCACCCAATAAAAAGTGTAATAATAAAGATTAAGAAAGTCTATTTCCCACCCCATTCACCATCGATCTGCTGGATTCGTTGTCACAAGATGCAGGGAAAGTGAGAAAAATAAATGCATCTGAAAGTAGGTGAAGATAAACTGATGAAGGACTGGTCCACCCATCATCATTACGCTGATTGATCCCAGTGCACCTTTTGGTTCAGAAGGTGATTGAACTGGTAACTGGAAAAGGTAACTAGTGCATCCTGAAAAGGTATGGTGTACTAGGACAAAAAAAAAAAAAAAAAACTGGTGAACTTTTAAAAAATTAAGTAAATATGTACAGAATATAGTTCACAACTACCAAATTCATAGAATGATAGATGAGTATTATAGAGGAGTCAAATCCACTTTACCTCCTAGTTCCTTGAGTCCAATTAAACTAATGAATTTCTCTGCAGAGAAAAAGGCAAGCAATGAATCCACAGTTCCCTCAGACAACTTTTGACATTTTGTTTCTAAAGCAGAAAAAGGATACCAAACTGTCCTTCCTCAGGTAAATTTGTTTTAACACTTCCTTACTGTAAGGTAAGTGCATATACCAGTCTGTACTGACTTGATATCTATATTCACACGCATCATTCTCAGGGCTCAATTGGGCAACATTTCCCACAGTCTGCAGCACTTGAGCAAGAGATCCAGATCTTACAATTCAACTTGGCATTTCCTAATAAAAACATAATTAATAATTTAATCTTTTCTGATTATTTCCCAGCATTCTTTTAATAATGCAAACATAAAAGCCACAGTCTCACAGAGACATTTGAAATTAAAGTTATTCAGATTTTATCACTAGCGTCATTGTAACTACCCTCACATATCATATGCAGAAATCATATTACAGAAATTCAGAAAAATGTGTGAAAGGATAAGCAGGGATATGCTTTAGGAGCCATTTAGGTATTTAATGGGAATTTTTAAGGTTTCCAGTTCGGACAAGATAGTCTTTTCTCTAAATTCAATATAGAACAATAGAATCTTTTGAGTTGGAAGGGACTTTTAGAGATTGTCTAGTCCAACTCCCCTGCAATGAACAGGGACACCTACAGCTTAATCAGGTTGCTCAGAGCCCAACCAGCCTGACCTCGAGTGTCCTCAGAGATAGGACTTCCACCACTTCTCTGGGCAACCTGTGCAAGTGCCTCATTACCCTTACTGTAAAAAACGCTTTCCTTAGATCCAATCTAAATCTTTCCTCTTTCGGTTTGAAACCATTTTCCTTTGTCCTACCACAACAGACTCTGCTAAACAATCTGCCCTTCTTTCTTATAGTCCCCCCTTTAGATACTGAAAGACCATTATCAGGTCTCCCTGTAGCCTTCTCTTCTCTGAACAGCCCCAGCTCTCTCAGCCTGTCCTCATAGGAGAGGTGTTCCATCCCTTGGATCATTTTTGTGGCCCTCTTCTGGATGTTCTCTAACAGGTCCATGTCTCTCCTGTACTGAGGACTCCATATCTAAACACAGTACTCCAGGTAAGGCCTCACCAGCGTAGACTAGAGGGGCAGGATCACCTCCCTTGCCCTGCTGGCCATGTTTCTCTTGATGCAGCCCAGGATACAACTGGCTTTCTTGGCCGCAAAGACACCTACTGGCTCATGCCCAACATGCCATCTACCAGTACTCCCAAGTCCTTTTTGCAGAGCTGTGCTCTGTCTTTACATTCTCCAGCTTGAGATGATAGCAGGGGTTGCTGTAACCCAGATGCAAGACTTCGCACTTGGATTTATTGAACTTCATGAGGTTCACTTGGATCCACTGTTGGAGCCTGTCCAGGTCTCTCTGGGTGGCATTCCATTCCTCAGGCACGCCAACTGCATCCCACAGCTTGGTGTCATCCACAAACTTGTTGAAAGTGCACTCAAGCCCAATGTGAATGTAATTAGTGAAGATGTTAAAGGGCACTGATCTCAGTACAGACCCCTGTCACAGATCTCCATCTAGACATTGAGCCAATGACTACCACTCTCTGGGTACGGTCCTGCAACCAGTTCCTTGTCCAGCAGTTCACTGATCAAATCCGTATTTCCCAGTTTGGAGAGAAGAATGTTACGGGCAACTGTGGCAAAGGCCTTAATGAAGTCCAAATAGATGACATCAGTGGCTTTAGAAACAAATAAATTAGAGATACAGAGATTTCAGAGATGGACTTCATGGTGCATGAGTCATGGCTGGATGGTCACACTCAGAGTTGCAGTCAAGATGGAGATGAGTGACAAGAGGCATTCCTTAGAGTTTGGTAGTTCTGTTTAACATCTTTGTCAGTGACATGGGCAGTGGGATTAAGTGCATTCTCAGCAAGTTTGCAGGTAACACAAAATTGAGTGGTGCAATTGACATGAAAGAGGGAAGAGATACCATATAGAGCATCCTCAACAAACTTGAGAAGTGGCACCCTGTGAACCTCATAAAGCCAAATGCATGGTCCTCTACCAGGGTTGGAGCAATCCCAAGCACAGGTACAAGCTGGGTGGAGAGCAGATTGAGAGCAGCCTTGCAGAGAAGGTCTTAGAGGTACTTGTGGATGAAATATTCAGCATGAGCCAGCAATGAGTGCTTGCAGCCCAGAAAGCCAACCATCAGAAGAAACATGGCCAGCAGGTCAACAGAAGTGATTACCCTCCTCTGCTCTGGTCCTGTGAGACATCATCATGAATACTGCATTCAGCTTTGGGGCCCCCAGCACAAGAAGTTCATGTACCTGTTGGAGGGAGTCCATAAGTGGGCCACTAAGATGCTCAGTGAGCTGGAACACCTATCCTTACAAAGAAAGGCTGAGAGTTGGGACTGTTTAGCCTGAAGAAGTGAACGATCTGGAAAGACTTCATTGCAGCCTTCCAGTACTTAGAGGGAGCTTATAAGAAACATGGAAAAAGAGTTTTACAAGGGCAAGTAGTGATAGGACAAGGAGTGATTGCTTTAAACAGAAAGAGAGTAGATACATTTTAGGCATAAGGAAGAAATCATCTGCTCTAGTGGTTGCAATCCTGCCCACAGCAAGGGTGTTGGAACTGCATGGTCTTCAAGGTTCCTTCCAACCCAAACCACTCTATGATTCATTATATAATTTTCACTCCTGCCTTCAAATGCCTTTTTGAAGTCCAAGGGGAATAGTCTACACTTTGCCCATCAGTAGAAGGCCTGAAAAAAGGACAGACACTATAAATAGCAAGAAATTCAGATTTTCCCTTTTACGATCTCTGATGTCACTGAGTAAGTCAATTCTACACCATTCTGAAGAAACAAACCTGATTTGGGATGTCATACTAGGATACAAAGATCAAAAAAATCAACGTAATGTCATAGATGGAAAAACTTAGAATATCTGTTTAAAAATGAGATACAGAGATGTGTACCCAAATGTAAAACACCTCATAATTCTCAAGACAGACACTTAAGTACAGTAAAGATTTTATCTCTAATAAAAGAGAGCCCTGTGAAAGGATTCCCTCCCCTTTAATGCACGTGTGTGATTATTGTACAGTCACTCCTAAATATTAATATTGTAGGATGCATGATTGCTTCTCTTTGGTAAAGAAAAAGCTAATTATGAGTGAAGCTGAAAGCATAAGCTTTTCTGTGTTAGAGGCAGAGGCATAACGTGGGGGCTGATAAGAAAAAAAAAAAACAAAAAAAAAAAAAAAAAAAAAAAAAAGGAAGTATCTTAAATAAAGGGAAAAAGAGAACCGTAAGAATCAAAGGATGAAGAAAAGCCTGGTATGTGAGGTCTTGAAAGCTGTGCCCTAGAAAGGAAAAGAAGAATAAAAAAACAAGTCTGAGAAACAAAATCCCTTGGAATGTTGCTCCTTGACATTCTTTAGGCACAAGAAGACAAACAAAATACTGGTCAGATTGCGGTAGATGGTGCCAAGGTATAAGACGGAACTCTTTAAGTTATAGACATTATAAATTATAAATCTTGCTTTTAATGTTTTAGAGGTGGATGTGACTTTCTGATGCCATAGGGAAGCAAGTTTAAGAACTGAGTTGTTTAATAGCCAAATAAGCTAGTAAAGGCTCTTTATAGTTCCACAAGTGTGCAGTGCAGTTATAACTTTCTAAAGAAGCCCCTGCTTCTGGAGTACATTTATGTGCATTTCACCCTGTATCTCTGCAACCAAAAAATAAGCAGCTATCTAAAATTTGCTTCTAAATGTCATGCTCTTTACCTCCACTAAGCTTTCCTTTGGCCTTCAATTTGGCATAAAAAAATTGAGAAAGCATATGGGAAGGTGCTTGTGCTGATAGAATTCCTCCTTTCTTTATCTTTTATCTAATTGTCCTTACAATAACAAGTCCACTATCTTGATCATGGCAATAATTGTATTTATTACATTGAAAGGAATAGCAAAATAGGGAAACTTTTACCAATACTACTGCCATGTATATGCTACACAAAGGAGATAAGTTTCCAGGTAAATTAGGTAGCCGTTAACAGCCTCCCTCCTAGTACAGCAATACTTGAACTAGGGTGTTTTCCAATAGTCATGAATTCAGAAATCAGCCAGGAGGGTCCATTCTCTAGTCTGATCTCCAGTATAACCAAAGCTGGAAAGCTGCACTGAATCCACTTTGCTTTGAATAAGATAATTTTTTCTAAGATAAGGAATCATCTGAGCTAAAAACTGCAAGTACTTCTGATGATAGAAGACAGGTCACAATCCTTAAAAATTGTCCCCATGGTCAATGACATCGGAATAGATTTGAGATCAGCTCTACCTGACATATCATTTCATTTAATATATTGAGTTTGCCCTTTGTCAGATTGTTACAAGCATGGCATACAGGCTCTTGTTCATTGCTGGCAAAAATGCATAGCTAATGGTGGTGACTGTTGAGAAAAATTGCTTTGTAGCTGAGAATTCACTCTATCAACCAGTGTTATTGTGCTCTTTGTATCAGTTATAGTTTCTACAGAAATAAGTAGGAGGCATTACTTTCAGAGTGACCTATGTACATTCTTTCTTCTGAAGGGCAGAACCAAACTGACAGACTAGATAACAGAGGAGCTTAGGAGTTTTATGTTACATCTTCTGATGTATGAAGATAGGTCATCTGCACCTTTGTAGGTTTCTTGTATTACTGTCTGACTACATGTTACTACTACTTCCACAACTGTGAAAGCTGTTTTCAGCTGGAAAACAGAGATCAATCACAATGGGGGACCCACTATACATTTCTAGACCTCCATGCTAATACCTATGTTGGAGATCACAATTCTGCATCAGACTCATAGTAAGTCTAAAAATAAAGATCTGGATCTGACTCTCAGTCAGAGCCAGTGATTATTTCACATTTCCCCTTCTTTCAGTGCAAGCCTTATCACTTTTAGTTGTTTTTCCATCCTGCAAGCTTCTGATGCCTCTCAGAGCCTGGCAGGCAAAAGGTTTCTTATATCAGAGACACCTTCTTATTACTAAATCTGACAGCCTATTTTCCATGTGTAAACACGTCAATGTCGTTTTCGTGAAATTCAATATTCCTTCATTTTTTCTTTTACAAAAACACAGAGCATCAGACTATCTGCTCTGATGTCTATGGGAGGCCTGCCAAGGACAAGGCTGATGAAATACAGCCTGAGACAAGCTCCATCTGTCCCATTTAGGCAATCCACAGGGTCAGGTCTCTGCAGAGAAAGTAATAACTGCAAGATGGTTTTCTAAGCAGACACCAAGAGAGAACTACTGCTCATATTGATTAAAATAAACAAGCCCAGAGGGAAGTTGTATTAACTGTACATTTGAGTTAGATTACTAATTTCAGATTGTGGCTTTCTATTTAAGACCAACACGGCAACCTAGAGCAGTAAAGAACAAACAGCGTAATTCCATTCTCCAGAAAGTAGACTTTCAACGATGTTGATTTTCTCAGAGAAACCTCTCTAAGTCAGCACGAAGCCAAGAAGGCAGAAAAAAGTGAGAAGGGATGGGAAAGTTAGTCCTGCCTGATCTGTCCAAGTCAGCACACTTGGGAAGGTCATCAGGGCTGTGATGTGATTTGGCAATGTTTTCATGCCAAGAAGTTAAACTAGCACTATGCAAAATTAGGGCATATATGAATGAAGGTCTGGGAAGAGTTGCCTAGGTACAGAAAAGAGTGGCAAGAGGAGACACAGAGAGAGATCTGACTACTTTTGGAGAACTTCATGGAAGAAAGGGGTCAAGCATGATCACAGTTGCATGGGTAAGAGGCAGAGGGTAATACTCTGATACAAGTGCATAAAATCACTGCAGAACTACACTACAGGGCATCAGCATTGTTCTCTGAAAGGTGGAATTCCACAGCAATGGTCTTTAATCCACTTCAGACCCTAGCACATGGACTGGCAGAAAGTAAAACTGGTGCAGCAGGTACAAAACATCTGTGTCCCATGTTTTTTCATGAAAAACATCAGTAATCTTTCACTTTGTCCTATGGCCATCATACATATTCAATTATGCTATGCAGGAAGATGGTGGAAAACCTGAGGATGTCTACTTCACTTACCCTCCTGCAAAAGAGACTAACTCAGCATGGAACTGATCTCATATTCCAACAACTACAACAAAATAAAAGGAGAATATAACTAAGCACTATACAAAAACAAACAAACAAACAAACAAACATAAATAAATAAATACCCAAACCAAACTCAAATAAAAGATATTCAAGAAGAACAGCAATTGACTAACAGAGACTCTTCAAACATACTAAATTTTCAAAAATACTAAATTTTCACATTTCATGTTACCTTGACAGTAATGCATACCAAAAGGACACCACTCAACAACCTAGCATTTCAGTTTATATATCATGGTATCACATAATGGCTTAGGCTAGAAGGGACCTTAACGATCATCTAGTCCCAACCCCTGGCCACCCACTAGATCAGGCTTCCCAGGGCCCCATCCAGTCTGACCTTGAATGTCTCCACGGTAGGGCATCCACAATCAGCTAGAGCTCTGGTTTGGCACTAATCTGTACCCTCGAAAAGCCTAAACTTTGTTCTCAGAAAAAGCTTTACAAGAATGTAATGACTATAAGATTTCACTGACTGCCTCAAATACTTTTAGCAAGATGAAGGTACTTCTAGACACCTTGTCATCTGTGGTAACCTCCAAAACATCAAGGGGATTCTAAGATCACAAAAAGTACTCACAGTATTAGTGCAGCACAGTGAGAAATGCTACAGTCAGGAGCACTATGACTAGGATATAGGATCACTAGATAGTACTTGAGCGGGAACACAATTTCTACTTCACTAATTGTGCTATAAATGTAATAAAAACAAAAATCTTCTCAGGCTGTCTATGGAATACAGTAAAACTAGTATCTATGCTCAGCACTCTATGGCTGAACTAACACAATAGCATACCTATAAATTATTGTATGCAGAAAATCTGCATGGTAACAGAATTTCTTCTGTAACACCAGCAACCAACTTTGCATTCTTGAAAGCCATAATATATAAGAAAGGCTGAGAGCTGAGGCTGTTTAGTCTGGAGAAGGGTAGACTTTGGGTAGACCTTACTGCATTTTTTCAGTACTTAAGGGGGACTTATAAGAAACATGGAGAGAGACTTTTTACAAGAGCAGGTAGTGATAGGCCAAAGGGTACTAATTTTAAACTGAAAGACAGTAGATTTAGGTTAGACATAAATATACTCTTTACTCAGAGGGTGGGGAGGCACTGGCATAGGCTGCCTAATGAAGCTGTGGATGCCCCCATCCTTGGAGGTGTTCAAGGCCAGGTTGCTCAAGGGCTTTGGGCAAAGAGATCTAGTGAAAGATGTACTAGGCCACAGCAGTGGGGTTTGACTAGATGATCTTTAAACATCCCTTCCAACCTACATTGTTCTATGATTCTATAGCCAAACTCTTTGATATTATTGTATCTACTCTGAGGAAATCCATCTTGACATCCAACTCACCAACTTAAATATAATCACAAACTCATCAAGAACACCGCTTCTAAGGAAAAGTCTGAATCATTAAAGATTCTCATGAATACAGGCTTTACACAGCAAAAAGGAATCAGTTAACATTGTATGGCATAGATGTAACTTGCCTGCAATGGAAATTTCAGAGAAAGTCATTAAATAATCACAGAATGTGTTGAAAGAAAATACTATCTTGGAAAAAATTTCTTCAAAAATTTTCCTGATAACTTTCAATTATCCCTAATCTCACCAAACTCCTCCCTAGAAGAAACATTCTCATAGAACAAGTATGGCTAAGCCAGACCACATCAATGTAACAGAAGCAAATTCCACCAACACAGCTCCAGGCACTAAAATGTATGCATTAACCCAGTGCCGTTCAGAATCTCTGAAACCACACCTGGTTATCCTAAGCTCTTCTTCTAGCAACAAAACATGCTTCTGGAAATGATGCGAGCAAAACTAGCCAACCACCACTCATCAGTGAGTTCCTCCAAATGATCTATAAAGAAACTTTCTCTCTAATCATCTGGTTCTCATCCTCAAGTAGACAAACAAAAGTATAATACTGTTTAGCTGGAAAGATTTTCTACATTTCTTTAAATATCCATTCAGTCTGGCATTGCCCACATGCTCCGTTGTAGAAAGACAGGGATAAACACAAATTTTCTTGGCCACAGTCATAGGCTGGTTGCTAAGCTAGAAGGGTGTTTGGTCTGATTCTGTCAAGCTGCTTTCAGTCATTCAAATTTCATATGCCAACATTTGGATAGAAAAGAAGGAATGAATTTCAGAATCAATGGCCTCCCTTGTCCTGCTGCAAGCTCCTCCTTCTCTCATTTTCAAAAGGGTGTGGAAGAGCATATTTTATCAGATCACAGTCACAGCATTCTTGCATGAAAGGGAAATACAGCATTTTTGTTACAAAAGACAAACAGAACAAAGGCAAACTGATTATTCATTAATATTGTGAATTGTGAGCTACTGTTATTTAGGTGCTGTCATCTTTAATTAAATTTTATACAAAATGTACCTAGCGAACAATCTATTTGCCAATTTTTTTTTCAACTGTTTCTAATGGAAAAACAGATTTTAATTCAGAATCAAATTGGAAGTACTGAAACAGACTTTGTGAAATGTAATTTAGTTTAATTGATGTGTTTCATAACGTTCCTCTAATATCACTCACTAGTCAAACCACTGAGTGGTTTCCATATTTTGAAATGTTAGATCATGGATGTGCCAAGTTCCTGTCACTTTAACAAGTGAGGTATGAAAAACGTACGAATGAGATGTTAATTATCTGCTGACGTGTACTCTGCACAGCTTTTGTCTCTCAACAAAATTTGCTTCAGGTTAAACAAAGATAACCAAGACTCATGTTTGGAAGGATGGAAGATTTGTCTCGTCTGGGAGCTCTGACAATCAACCTCTCAGCTTCCTTTTCTATGCCATCTAAAATCATTAGTCACGTTCTACTTTTGTGCAGTACACACACAAGTTGGCTACCTAGCAATGCACACTGAGTGGAGGCAGCACCCGAATTCATTCTTTAAGGAGGTGCAGCCAGGCTGGGTGAAATGTTTGGTAAGGTCTCAGGGATACGTTGGAGAGAGTTGATTAATTGTGGTATTGCCACCATCATTTCTTTGGTCTTCTCTCACATACTAAACTGAGTTTAACAATTCTCGACTTTTATTTGGCTTATAAATTTGATGCTTCTGTTTGCTACTGTGGAGAATGCTGCCTCTGCATCAAACTTAATCTTGCTCACATTCTTTGGTCTTCATGGTCACCACAACACCACCATGCTAACTCTCCAGAGCTTTTTTGCCAATCCGTACTTATCTTAATGCTTAATGACATGAGCAAGCACTAGAAATGCATCTGTCCTGAATGAGACACAGAGACTGTACTGCAGCTCTGTGAAGCAAAACATACAGAAACCTGCACAGCATATACTTCTTTTTAGTCTGGAACTGACATGAGACCTACTGTAACTTTGCATTATGTGCTGGAGGTTTGGGAGCAGAAAGTCCTGCACTGCTAACTCAGTTCAAACATATGCCACAACTCATGTAGAAAGTACAGTGAAACTGGACGCAAGTTATAGCCTTTCCTTCACGACTGCCTACTTGAGTCCTGGAAAAATCAGAATACATTTGTTCAAAACTGTTTTGGCAATAGGAAACACTAATACAAATCAGCATCTTAAGCAGTTTGCTTTCCAAAGATTTATACTTTTAAAAAGAGGAAGGGAATATTTCTTTCTGTTATGCTCATAATTCGGATTCCGTGAATGCAGACCCACTCTGATTCCAAATTATTCATATCAGTTTTGTTTGTTCATGTTGTAGGAACGTTAACAAAGCAATTTCACAGATCTACTTTATTATTTAAGGCCTCCTTATTACTTCTACTTCGTTTGTGTTGTAAATTATTATCTATTTTAAAAAAATCTATTAACACCAAATAAGTGTTAAATAAATGTTTGGTATTACAAGCAAACAAATTTATCTAAGGATTAAGGCATCCAGACATGTTATTTTGTTTTGTACATAATGTTTGGTCAGGTCTTATCAAACTAGGGTGACCCTCAAAGCTTAAAAATAGGAATCGGGCAGAAGGAATTAAGATAAAATTAACAGAAAGCTCTGGTTTAGTATAGCCTCTGTATCATGAAATGGAATCCCAACAGAAGAATTATCACATTGTTTGGTAGACTGTCAACAACTGCAATAAAGTACATCTCTAAACTGTGCAGGTCTGCAAGAAAGGTTTCATGATCTCATCAAGGGAAAAGCAGGATCTAAGCATTTAAGATAACTGCGTCTTCTCACACCCATAGGTGTGAGAAACAAGGATAGACTGCTCTTCCTGGGGAGCTCACCACCTGGATTAAGGACAAGATCAATACCAGATGAAAGCTAAATAGTTAAATAAAGAGCCTTGGGAGCAAGACTGAAGGGAGCGATCACTTGTGACTGAGAGGCACATCTAACCAAGCTGTCTGAGGTAGTCTGAATCTAATTCTTTTCCTGAATCACTCACTTAAGGACACAACTAGAGCTTTGATCTACTCACACAAAAGCAGCAACATTTTATTCATTCTACTCTCCTCCCTTTGTCCTGTCTTTCTCCACTCATGGGAGCATGTGGAGCGGAGCAACGTTTTTCACCCAGGCCAAAAGGAATATTTTCATTGGAAAAAGTTTTATCTCTACAAGAGACTGAGCTGATATAATTAGGTGGGCTCTAAGTTAGATGTAAAGAATCCCACTCAGCATCAGAAGTGATTCCATGATTCCCATTACTACCTGCCTCTGGAGGGAAATTTGTCTCCTCTTACTTTCACTTTTGAGCTCTTCCTATTAAAAAATACCTACCCTTCTTGCCACGTCACTTATTTCAATAGACCATAAAAAGCTGGCAGCTATGCTATATTGTCATATACAATGAGGCAAAGCACAAGCAATCTTGATAGCTGTGGTAGATTTACACTACTGGCTGTAAAGACTCAGACCTGAACCATTTGTACAGTACAGCACAAGAATGTCTCAGTGATGCTTTTCTACTTGTACACTGGACTTCCCAGTTGTTGCTAAAAAGGGCTCCATATAACACACAGACTTGAAGGCTTCACAAACAGGTTCTTCCAATGACTGACACATACTGAAGTAAAGAGGAATGAGTTCAGACCTCAAGCCACAGGGACTGAAGACTTGACGCCTTTTATCCTCTTGCACTGAAAGAAAACATGCGTGGTTTGCAGTACCTCTGGTAGCAATAGGTATTAGAGTGCATCACAGCACTGACAATGCACCAGCGTGGAAACTCAGTGATACAAGGAATCTATACAGACACCCAACACATCTGACGTTCCAGACACCCAGCTCCAGCAGCATGCAGACAGAAAGCTGTCATCAGCTAACACACTAAGTACCAAAAGAACTTCCACCCTTTCTCCAATACATTTCTCTTGAAGGAGGGTAACAGGAGGGGGCAGGATCTGAAAAGGAACAGCGTGGACGCAGTAACCCCAGTCATACTGATGGCCTAACAACTTTTCCAGCTGAAGGCAAAGAGAGGCACTCTCTGAGGTAGCTATATAGAATCATTAAGTCTGGAAAAGATCATCATGTTCAACCATCCACCTACCACCAATATTGTCCACTAAACAACATCCCTAATTACTACATCTAGCCTTTCCTTAAAACACCTCCAGGGACAGTGAGTCCACCACCTCCCTGGGCAGCCTGTTTCTCAATGTTCTTTGAGAATAAATTCTTCCTAATATCCAACTCAAAGGTCCTATAGGAGCTAATGAATTAATTAATAACATTTATTTTTCTTCTTTTGATACCTTGAGAAAACCCTAAAAAGCACCATCACTCTTCAAAACAAAATCTTTTTCTCCAGAGTGGCTCTACAACATTAAAACAAAAATAGAAAAACTAACAACCAAATAAACAAACAAAAAACCAACAACAAAAACCCAACAACCCCAGGCAGCTGAAAGACTGTGGCAAAAAGATACATGTATTTCATAGATCTCTCTGCTACTGGTTTCATCTCTCAGTTTTCTTTTCAAGAGGCATCAGCATCTTTCCAGATGCAGGAAACAGTCATGGACATCTTGTAGTTAGGACAGCACAACAGTGCTGCTCTGGTTGCCAGCCAAGCATTGTGGTGCTCTGTTCACACCATGCCAATCCTTTTGTCACTTGTTAAAATTTAGTGTTATTTTCACTCCAAAACATTGAGACCATCTGCCTACACATGACACTGACAGCTATTATGTGGCACTTACAGCTATATCTCAGATACCAATTACTATACTGCTGGGCAGCTAGAAGAAATTCATTTTTTCCATCAATCATGCAAATCTCTCCTTCCCTACTCAACTTTCATTCATTTATGTAAATGGCTTTTTTTTTTTTAATATACATGGATTAAAAAAAAATGCTCAAAACACTATTAGCAATTAAAAAACTAGCCTTACAAAGATTTACAGGTTCACTTAAGCAGCAAGATGAGGACCCTCAAATAACTCCAGCTGAACCTGGAACTCTCTTTGACTAGCGTGTGCAGAAAGATGCAGCTCTGTCCCTGAAATGCTTATAACTTACACAGGCTAGAAGAAGAAAATCTAGGCTTCATTTAACAGCCTTAAATAGAAGTGTAATGCTTTAGAGACATTCATCATGACTGTACAAGTCTGTGGAGGACAATACATGCTGTATTCACAGAGAAGTAAACCAACCAGTGTCATGTGTAGGTGCCAAGCAGAAATCCAGGAAGATGAAATCAGTTGCCCTCCCTCTGTCCACCAATGCTGTCACTCATCCCTGGTAGGCCTCTAGATTGGACAGGCTTGATCTGCCATTGGTGAAGCCATGCTGATTGTCTTGGATCACCTCCTTGTCTTCCATGTGCCTTAACATCTCTTCCAGGAGGATCTGCTCCATGATCTTCGCACATGCAGTGGTGAGGCTTCACTGGCCTGTAGTTTCTTAGGTCTTTCTTTTTCCTTTTTTAAAAATGGGAGCGATGTTTCCATATTTCCAGTCAGCAGGGACTCTTCCTGACAGCCATGACTTCAAATGTGGTGGAAAGCAGCTTAGCAATTACATCTGCCAACTCCCTTAGGACCCTGGCATGCATGTCCAGCCCCATAGATTTGTACACATTCAGCCTCATAAGGCAGAGTTGCTCAGCTCACAGGGAGGGATTTTGCTCCCCTGACCCCCGCCTAGAGTTTCAGGGATATGAGAGGCATAGGAAGCCTGACTGCCAGTCAGACAGAGGCGAAGAACCTGCTGAGTATCTCAGCCTTCTCCATGACTGCTGAAGCCAATTCTCCCTTGTCTTTTATGGGAAGGGGCCCACTCTCCTACACTCAAACAGAAGATCAGTGAGTCCTGAAGAACTACAGCAGCTGTCTCACACAGGTCAACGCAGCAAAACAGCTGTAAGCTTTGGGACTCCAGGATGAGGGCTGAGCAGCTACAGTACAGCCACTGCAATGCACTGATGCGGGATTCATTGCCCTGACTGTGTCTGGCCCAGTCTGCCTATAGATGAAGCATCAAGTCCCATGCTGTACTACTGCAGGACAGGTGGCAAATGATTGTAATTGTGATTTCTACAGATACCTACTGCTTGCTTACTCCAAAATATTTTTTTCCTTGCCAAGCACAGATGCTTGAGATTAGCCTCCCTTGTAGCTTTTCATCATCTGTTCCATATTTTAGGAACAGTCATATCTCACCAATAATTCCTGTGAGCCTTAGAGTGGGGAGCTGTGTTGCAAGATGGCAATCACACAGGAGGGAAGCAAGGTAAAACAAAGTTGAAGTTCACACATGTAGCAGTCACTATATTAGGATATAATGCCCTGAAATTGAACTTTGTGCCTCCCAGTAATTTCATCCATTACTTTCTATTTCAGAGTCAGGAGATCAGATCAAATGAATCACTCACAACTGAAAGCTGTCACTTGCTGTATCTCAGTCTGGAAGGTTCATATGCCTTGTCTTCTAAGCAGTGTAGCAGATGGAAAATGACTTTCTGCTGGGAGGACATATTCCCTCTCTGCTTCAGGTCCAAAGGGCTTGCAAGCACAATCAGAGTATAGGCGCAGCACTATAAAGGGTTGTTTTATACCACAGTGAACTCCAGACACCACAGGGCCATGCTGTCATCCAGAGGGACATCAACAGACCCTATGAGCCATGGTGTGATCTCAACTACAAGAAGACACAATATGTACCAAACCTTAACCAAGAGCTCTTTAGGCTTGCTCAGCTCTGCTGCCATCTCTACCTGCCTCTACAACACAGGAAAATCTGTTCAGGAGTAGCTGATTTTTCCAATGCTGATGGGCTAAAAATGCTAGCACCACATTTGTGTGGAATTCAGTCTCTCTATTACTAACCAAATTATCAGAATAATATGTTCAGAGGGCAACTCTGCAAACATCTCAACAACAGAGTGAACAATTCCACTAGGCAGGCTTTCTAGCTGTTTATGCTCTACTTTTAAAATGCCTATTCTATCCTCATCACAGTCTGCCTCGGCATTTTCCAGTTGATCATTTAATGGGTGATCTGCCACTTCTGGAAGGTAAAGTTGGCAGTGTACAGGCTAAAGAGCATTAACTGCAAATATCAAAACTATTTTCTAGAATGATTGAAGGGAATAAACCTAGTAATTTGCAAGACTTCCAAGCATAGATAACACTCATTCCATACATAAGGCACTTTATGACTGTCCTGAAAGACAGAAGAACCCTTAAGGTATTATTATGCATGTGTATTATGCTCTCAACATATCCTAGCATAACTCTTTGTTATTAAATGCTTGTTTGTTTTTTAAGATCCATTGTTGGTTTTTTTCAGAGCTCTGTAAAATATTGGCAAATAGGCAATACCATTTCTCAGTCACCTAAAAGCTGCAAACATGCAACATAATACCGTGCATCGTATTTGGAATATCTTGAATAACTTTAAGCAAAATGCACTCAACAATAAATCTATTAGCATTCTTCACACAACACCTTGCTTCTTGTTGTCACAAGTGTTTAAGGAGGAAAATACAGGTATTAGGTGAAACTTCATACTCCAGCTTTTAAGCACAACTGACAGAGATACAGTCTCTTCTTATAACACACTGTGTAAACTAGACACTTTAAGGTCTGAAGAAAAGACACCATCTCTGTCCTTTCAGCCATTCCTCAGTACAAAGTCTCCATTACTGGTAGAATGATAGCCCTAAGGAGTCAGTCTCCTCATCTCCTAGTGAGAAACGATCTGCTTATTCATCTCACACAATAAAAGCATTACAAGCATATATAAAATAGCTTTTCCCTGGATCTCTATAGAAGTCTGACTTAGCAAGAAACTGATGATTTATTCTTGCCCTTTAGTACAGTGTTTTTCTTACTGTCTTCATGATCTATACATGCTGTACCAAGACTCAAGAGTTATTTACACACAAAGGCACTTGTCGTTGAAGAAGAAAGAGGTACCTAGGTATTGAATGGAAGTCTTCATGACTTTGAACCCTGATCTCATTCAGCTTCAAACTCATGCTTGAGGGCATGGCAAACAACACTTAGACAAAACTGCTTTGAAGGCAGATGCTACTGCTAAGAGTTGGAGAAGTGCTCTTCTCACTCCCCTTGTTGGAGTTTCTATAAAATGGACAACTGTGGTCAAACATACAGTAGTGAACAGAACTGCTGAAAGTTCGTATCTCCATTATCTCCCCAAGGACCCATGCAGAGCTGTGCCTTGACTCATTACAGGCCCCTCCTAAAATGCTTGTCAGTGGAATAAGCTATAAAATATAATAGCTGTCTTGCTCAGTACACTATTTTTCAAAGCATTTAAAAAATTGATCAAATTTTGGCCTTATTCTACAAAGACTAAGAAGATACACAAATCAAAAAAATTGCTTTCATTCCCTTGTTGGTATGTAACCACTTGTGCCCCAAAGTGATTTCTAGATATATATTATATATATTTACTGCTTAAAGAATAAAGAAATCATTTTTTGTGTGCATTCCAGAATCACACATAGCATTAAATATTGAACTGCAGGAAGTGTTTCTCAGTTAAAAGCAAACATGTCTTTTTAGTACTCCATACAGCATAAGAAGACATCAAAGACTGATTTAGTATTAATTTGGTGAAGGGCTTTGTACTGTATGCTGTGTTAAACAGCAATGGTTTCATTTTATTCCTCACCTTAGGGTAAGTTCCAACCCTAGATTAATATTATTTGTTAAAAGAATGCAATTTTATAAGACACACTTTGTGCAGCCACAGAAAATGTTTGACAGGTACGTGCAAGCAGAAAAAATCTCTGAAATAATAAAAAGGATTCACTGCACTTGCTGAAATAACTACAAATATTGTTTTAGAAATCAAAACATCAAGCAAAACTTGAGACAGAAATCTGTGTTTTATAAAAAACACCTATTCCTTTATGTGTGCTAAAAAACATCAGGGAACTGAATATGGTTGATAGGATGCACACCTATCTAGCTGTATGTGTATTCTAAATTTATAAAGAGGATAACAAGAGATTTTACTAGGTATTGCTGCTTCTTTGCCTTTAAAATGGTGTAAATTCCTTCTTTGACAAGGTAACCAGCCTCATGAATAAGGAGGAGGGTAGAAGAGATGAATTATTTAGACTTCTGTAGAGCTTTTAGTTCTGTCCCATATGACATTCTCATAAGCAAGCTAAAGAAATATGCTCTACATATAAATATTATCAGGCAGGTGTAGAAGTCATTGAAAAATCACTTCAAGATTGAAATCACTTTGAGGGTACAAGTCTTTTAGTCCTTTGCTCTTGGATTAGATAGACATCAGAATGCTCTACCCCTGAGCTTTATTTATTAATTGTTTTCATTGTTAATGGGATAGAGATAACAGTACTTATGTGAAATGGAGAGAAACTGCAAATTATTCAGATGATAGGTTCAGAATTTTGAAGGACTGTGAGGGATTTTTCCAAATCATGTCAGTAACATGACACTAAACAGTTTTCCAAAGCATTAATGGCAGTATAAAAGCTTGGGGATTATTTCTTTTTCCAAATTCCCTGAAAGAAAGAGAAGATAAACATTCGCCATTCCTTACCTACCCTCAAGAATCTACTTATGACTGTTGTTGAATTTAAGACACTATGCTACACCTCTGGTCTGAGCCCATCTGGTCACTGTTTTATCAATTCTCTGGCCTTCTGAAGAAACATCAGACTGTTTTCCCAGATGCAGAAAGTACGCACATCCTTGGCACCAGCCCTTGATTTTGTGCTCTCTGTGCACCAAGCCCAAGCATGTAGCAACACTGTTAGGCAGGGTTGTACACAGCTGCTGGGGAAACAAGAAAGGGAATGCACTGAAGAATTCACACTTTATCTTAATAACTATTCCAAGCAGATTACACCTGCTATCATCTGAAACTGAATAGAAGAAAACAGCCTACAGAAGGAGGAACCCAAGCTCTGAGGCATTTTCCTGGTGTAAGTCCAGGCTTGGATACAAGAAGCACAGAGCTTATACTGGTGTAGTAAGTACTCAGTTCTGTATTTCATATGCTGAGCAAGGGACAGAAAACAAATGTGAAACCACACCAGGAGAGAACATGAAAAAGGGTGCAAAATGACTACTCTATCACATTCATCTGGTGGGTAAAAGCAAGGAAAAACAAATCCCCTTCTAGGTTATGTAACTTGTCAATAAGTATTAAAATCAGCCTCTCTCCAAGATTTTGTTATTTACCTTTTAAAATTCAGCATAGTAAGTCCACAATGTCCATTGATAGCTTTGCTACCAGAGCTAATATAGCTTCTTTTAGATATACCAGAGCATCCCTTCCCAAACAGCCTGCTTGGTGCTCCTAGGAGAGCAACATACCTCTAAAGTGCCATGACATTTGCTCTCAGAATGTCTCACACCTCCTCTACTTTTGGCTTTTACTTTTTTTTCCCCCCTCCATAACGGAGACTGTCTCTGCATCCTGGAATTATATAGTCCTCTAGCAATAGTAGCCTCAGACTATCAAAACAACATGAGAACTGATATTGACTTATTTAAAACATGCCTTGATTTTTAGTATTTATATGGACAACATGCATATATCAAGGATGGATTGTGATACGGTCTAAGCAAGAACAAAGGCAAATGGAAAGCATGTTGAGGTTATTAGCTTTTTCTTTGTCTGGAAGAGAAAATGTTCTACAGGAGCCCTGCCTGCCAGCACCTTTGGTAAACAGCTGGAAACTGCAGGGAACAGCATCAGTGCCTTACAGATAGCCGTACTACCTCTATAAGCATGAGAAGAATGGTAAAAGAAAGAAGTAGCTCAGACCTAGATTCCGACTGAACTGAGGGGACTATTTGCAGCACTGCTCTTAGATTCAGGCCACTGACAGGAGTAACAATGCATTGCTCTCTACCATCTCTAAAACTCCACTTGCTGCTTGGGATGTTTGGTGGCTATGCAGTACTGACCTTGGTGCTATTGTGGAGATTACTAGATAAATTCACTGGTAAGAAGTAGAGAGTGATATGGTTGCAAGGACTGACTCACTTTCCTTGTGCACTTGTTCAAGTGCATTTGATATCAGCACAATTTCTGAAGGTTAATATCTCCCAGCTCTCAAATTCTACCTATCCAGTTTCCTGCACAGGGAGTGTTGATGCTCTCTGCACTGACAAGAACAGAGTAGGTGGATAATAAATGCTGCAGCACTGTGTGCTGCTCCTGTTAATATCATCTCCAAAGATTTTAATAACTCACACTATTACAGAAAAGTTACCCTCTGTCCAGGTAAGCACAACAGCCGTTAGTCCTGTTCTTAGGACAGCAATCATTTGCACACTAATTGAAAAAAATCTGTGGCTTTCTGGACCACCTCAGTCATGCTGGTGTAATGATTTTGTTTGTTCAAAGTCTTCATTCCTCTTTTGTTTCTGGCTTTCTTGCTAAGGGTGACAGCCACTGAAAATTCACAGACACTACGCAGAAATATTTCACTTAGTGAAGAATGTGTAGAAAGATGTGACTTGTTGGCACAGGTCAGGGCTGGCTTATACTGGAGCTATATATCCCAGAGAATGTGCTTCAGAAGATCTGCCCTCACAGCAGCAGGACAGAGTAAAGCAGTATGGATTTGTTCTACATTTTCAAACCATTCTTGCTGCCTTGTAGGAATCACACTCGTCCACGTGGCAAATGGACACGCAGATAAGAACAGCCCGTGAACTTGACAGGAGGAACCTCAACCAACCCAAAAGTCCATACGGACTGTTCCAGATACCAGCTGGAGAAGAACCCCTTCCATTTGAAGGGGTAAGTGGGAGAGGGGAAGACATTCTTTGTGTTCAAATGACCAGCATCAACTACAAGGGAAACAATACGGGGCAGCTGCCCTCCTTTATCCTTCTCAGGTCCTCTCCACTTGCTTTCATCTTCTCTTCACACGTCCCTTTCCCTGCTTCTATCAGGTACTTTTTCATCATCTCTGCCTATATCAGATTTCCCCTAGTCCCCAATTCCAGTGTTGAACTTGGCTAATTTAATGACTTCCCTGTTCTTCTCAACAACTTTCATCTCTTCCTCCCATACACTGTCAGACTCTGAGCCAGAAAGTCAGCTAACACCAGCTCCGTGATCTAACTGTGAAGAATTTTACACCACATTTTTTCACATCCTTATTCTCTCCCATAGCCTTGCCATGGCTGAGAAGGAACTGCTGCTCTCACAACAGGTTTCCCACTGCCTTTGTCCAGAATCAATTAAAATCACTTGAGGAACAGGAATGGCATTGCTGTTTTTATCTCACGAAAATTTCTTCCTTAAATGAAACAAGGACTTTCTTTCTACCTTTTATTTATCCACAGAAAATACAGGAGTTCTAGAAAAAAACTGAAATATCAAAATAATTACTACTGATTACCAAACTGTTTAAATTTGCACTGGGAGCTGCAGTTGAAGGGCACGGTGCTGTCACTCTTCCTCTATGTAACTGAATAATAACACTTCTTTTCTTTTTTTTCCATGAAGGAGCACACTTTTACGGAAGGGCCAACTTTTCTAAAAACTGTCCTGATTTCCCATTAGCTCTAACAGCTGCAGTCTCCTTTGTAGCACATCTCTTGGAAGACCACCAGAACAAGACATGGCTAATAACATAGTTTTTGACCTCTCTGCCATGTTTGACCACATATCTTCCTCCTTTATGAACCAAAAGATGGCTAAGGCCTCAGTTAGTCAAGCAGAACAAGTGAAATTACTTAGTAATTTAGCACAGTTTGGAATAAGTATTTTTCTAAAGCATCACATCTCTCTCTAGCCAGTACTGCCCTTCACACAAAAAAATTCTGAGTGAATATTCAGCAGCAAAAAACATGTGGATTTAATTTCAATATGCACAGGAGATCAATTAATGAATTTCATATGCAAATATGACAGCGATGACCCTGATTTAGAATGCTTGTTATTTCTGAAGTTGGCATATGGTTCTCTCTAACAGCAGGCAAAATGATTGCAATAAATTGGCTCCTAATGCCATGTAATGAACCCTGATTTGTGTTAATTTGGGCAGTACTTAGCAATTTCACGTTAATTTTTTTAATCAGCTTTATAAGACAACGTATGTGAGTTCAGCTTCATGTTTGGGTTTTTAGCAATGCTAAGAATACAGTCTGGCATTTAAATTCAGCTTTTGTTGCAAAACCATGTATCATTAACGAAAATACTGAAGTGCAACAAAGACAAGCCTCTAGGACACTTTCTCATGTGTGCTAATTAACATACACAGCAGTCTTTTTTTTATTCCTAGCTCTGCTTTTTTGGAGAATACTTCTCTGCTTGTTATATTAAAAAGCCATTTCTTTCAACCAGCAAATGTGCATGCAACAGTGCTTTGAAAAGCATTTATGATAAGCACCATAATTTTGGCTTCACTGCAACCTCTGGCCGACAAAAGCCTTAAAAAATGAACCTAAAGGGTCAAAGAAAGACCCTCATTGATTTCATCAGGATTAAAATGAAGCTCTCAGGGTATTAGCAATATATCCCCATTTTGCAAACAACTGCCTGCAAGGACTATCTGTATCAAAGGCCTTTCCTTACATTAGAAAGATGTAGGACTGCTTAAAATGAGCTGCGTAAACTTACTCCCACCTTCACTAGAGAGGCAGGACACTCTGACTGTGCACCCAGCATATAGGCATCTCATTCGTATATTCAGCTGCTTTGAGACAAGCACAGTGGCAGGCACTGCAGTGTCAAAGAGAAATCGAATGCAAACAGCTTGGGGCAAGATTATTCTTGCTTGGTGCTTGTACAGCATCTTGGACACAAGAGGAGTCAATACAAAATGGGCTTCTCCTGGACAAATCATACCATGCTTGCAGAACTACGTGCCACTTTTGCCACTTGAAAGGCAAATGGAAAGCAATAGCTGGTAATTTTTACCGTTTTTCATACTTGGCTTCATTTTATTTGCTACTGAATACATATACTGGATTCTTCTGCATCGTATATACATGCAGAGCACCTATATACATGCTTAATTAAACAGCCAATGGGACTTTTCAGTAAGCATGACTTTATGTACGCTGTCAAGCGGTGATAAAATTACATGCTTTGATGTTTACTTGGATTGGTGCATTAGTCAAGATTTAGTGCCCAGGAGTAAGCTTTTCTTGATTAAAATCTAATTCTCAATGTTATCAACACTTTATCTAGTAAAAACAAAAAAGAATGTTGGACTTGCAACAGAAACTAAAACACAGCTTTAAATTTAAAAAGGCTCTTGAGTTGCCATGATTAAACAAACCCATTAACAGCCACAATTTGTAATTGTAGTTCCTTGGTCTCCCCTCTTCTGCTGATCCTTCCTCCATCATAATCAGTATATCCAAATTTCCCACAAAGATAACTCATTAGTAGCAGGATATATCTCTAACATTACACAAAGAAGTTTGATAATCAGATCACTTACTAAGTTGACAGTGTGCATTTAGGAGCCTGATTTTAGGTTGTCTTTATGAATATTACAGAAAATAAAAAGAATTGTAAAGATAGATATTTGAGCAGCACAATATCAGTCCAAATTGTTCTCTGCTCACTGTAAAATAGGACTTTTTAGGAATACTTTACCGGCCTAGCTAACAAATTGTTGTCCAAATAACAGAACAAAGCTGATTAGAAAGGTCATATATAGCTGTTATTCATTTCATAGTTGTTTCCTTCCAATTAATCCTGGATTAGATAAGTGGATTGATTATATAAATATTTGAGGACACATTCTCTTATTGCTGAACCACTCTTCTACGCTGTTCTCATTTGTCAAAACGAAGGACAAGGTTGTATTTTTATCTGTTGTTCATCTCTCCAGCATTTAAGTTCAACGCACAATAAACTACCGGTGACAGCTTTGCATCCTCTGAATATTTTTATGGCTTTTTTTTCTGCATACTACTAGCCAACCAGCCTCTGTCATGCTTCAGTTTTACCCCATTCCATAGTGGGATCTCGGTTATCCCAAGTTAGCTCTCAACATGCTTTGGTTTATTCCACACTGGAGAGATGGGGATAATAGTAATTTTCCCAGCAAGATGCTGAAAATTAATATTGTAACATGCATAGCAACCCACAGAGGAAAAATATTATAGAAGCTGTATGTGCACATTTTGTCTTGTTATTCTGATGGTTCTAAACCTTGACATTATCTAACATGGATATTAACAGCCTTGCCTGAAAACCATTTAAATCAAAGGAAGTTTGTTCCATGACTTCATTCTGCTTCGGATAAGCCTGAACACAGATGAAAAAGTGAGAGAGGTCAGCAGTTTCAACTTTGTCCCTGAACATCCATTCATTTTTCTGTGATGGCACTGGCATTCAGATATTTGTATTGTTATTTCCATCAATGTTTTCATCATAGACATTATGACCAGTGATTGTGTCACTTATACACAAGGCATAGCTACATTTTCATTGTATTGGTCATCACATCAGAAAAAAAAAAGAAAAATATATATATATAAACACAGAATACTGAAAGTACTTATTCCACAATAATAAATGACAGAATTTACCACGAAGAAATTATAAAATCTGGCAGAAGCCCTGCTAACTTTTTTTTTGACAACATTAAATAGGTACAGTCAATCAGACTGTAGATCTCTTAGTAACCCTCAGCTTAGTTTGTGCTAAAATGTATGATACTAACTTTGTACATTCAAAATTAGTTACAAAGAAGAGTGCATATTTCACTTCAACTTGTCTTTAAGGTAGTAATAATGTAGCTTTAATTTCAATGTCCTGGATACTCTTAAGAAAGGAAGAGATAAGCAAAGAGGTGGCAGTGGGGTAGAAGGCAAAGTCAGACCTAAAATGGTGAGACAGAACACAGGCTGAATACACCAGCAGTCTCATATCCCTTTTAAAATATTTTCAGTCTTCCCTTGTACTTTAAAGGCTTGCTTCAAGCCAAGGCTACTCTCACATCAAAAGCCATAAGGATGTGACTTTACTGTCTGATGTATGCATGCAACAAAACAATTAGCATTAATAGGAAGACAGCTGAGCATACATTCAGATAAAATTACAATTGAAAGTTTTGAATAGCTTGTTTTCATCTTACCATGCTTTTGTACACTGCAGTACAGAATTCAAATGAGTTAGATTCTCTATGATATAAAGTGCTCCAGGAGCAGAATTTCAACTTCGGTGCTATAGATGGATTGACTATGAATCAAATATTTGTATGCTGTCCCTTTCTAACAATGGATATTTGGATGGATATAGGAAAAATAGATATATTTTCCACTCAAAAAACTCAGGCAGAAAATTTACTACAGTCCATTCTTTAACAGCACTGTCATAGCTATGCTTTATAAGATGGAACACCAAGATACCTTCCACTTCTGACTCAAAGGGAAAGATTTATGACTCAAACAAGACAAGATGCACCACAGGCTAAATAGACATATCTAAGTGATAGGAAGAGAGGAGTAGATGGAAATGATGTTAGGAGATGTAGTAAGGTCAAGCCACTAATAATAAAGGGCTGAACAAGCCCAAGAGATTGATTTGTAACTGTTAGTAGAGGTGTTTCTGTTCCTAAGCTGAAGGAAGGGATGTAAAATGGCAGGTAACACTCACAAAATGCATTATTAATACATTTAACACAGATGTAATGGCTGTGGCAGCCCAGGTGACAGAAAGCAATGGCAATACAGACGTAAGCCTTTTGCCACACAGAAAGCTATGGCAGGAACTGTCTCTTGATTCCAGGAGTCCAGTGTGGGCTCTTGTATCTGAGCTAGTTTTCAAGGGAGCAAGGAATAAATTGTGACTTCTCAGAACAGCTTCTCCCATAAGAAGGGAGGAATCCACACCTTGGCTCCACTGGTTGTATTGACTTGCACTCCACTGACTGAAAAATGAGCTGAAGGGAACTACTTCAGACGCAGGCACTGAATTTCTACATATCCATGTATATTCAAAAGAATATGCCCTTCTTACATGTGATTTTGACATCCTTTAAAACATGCACCTTCTCCTGAAAATGTTCTTAGTCTCAAAAAACATCACCCTCATATGAGCTTTTAATTTCAAGAAAATTACAGCTTAAATTCACTTAAAACCAGGATTCTAAAGCTACATTAAAGTACCCAGCAAACTAACCTGACTCAGAAAAACAGTCAGTAATTTCTACCCACATTGTCTATCCTCTTCAAAATTTCGCTTAATTCAGAGCAGTGTGAAGGCTGCTCTGTGTTACAAATACACAGAGTATCTCCTGCCCTTCTTCGCTTCAGTCCTGTTTAAGAATATTGCTCAGATGGGCATATGCAAACCAGCCTATGGTCAAATACACAAATACTCAATTTACCCCAAGTTTCCTAATAATCAGAGAATAGTAGAAGATACTCTGTGGACATAACTTGGCTTTTCTCATAAACAATTCAAGCAGCTGGAAATTTTCAGAAACATCAGTTTCCCTTTTTTTCTTCATTTCTATGTCACAAGCAGCGTGTCAAAAAATTTGACTCCACACAAAAAAAAATTGATTCAATGCTAATATCAGCTCATCCCCATGGAAACTATTTTCAAACAGATAAACACAGCATATGGAGTGGAAGGAGCCTGCTAGGAGTCATATCCAAACAATGCAACAGACATTATGTGCTCTAATCTGCTTTCAGCTGTCCCTGCAGTATGCCCTAGCACAAGTATGACAATTAGCAACTGATACTAGAGGAGAGCATGTAAAACAATAAATTGATGTTGGTTCTCCCATCTATGTTATTTAATCTCCTCGTCCAAGGCAAGGGAGATATCTTTTAAAAATCAAAAGATCTAAAATTATAGATAAAGGTGACTTAAAAATAATCTATTTATCTCATGCTACTCTTTTTGCCCTGTCTCCCCTTTTCCCATACTTATTTTTCATTACAAATGTGATTTTAATAACATCAGTGCTTAGTACAGAAACTTACTTCTTATTCTATTGCAACTGCTGGAAGCAATGCATTTTAATACATCATTGTTCATCCAAGTGACCCTCTTGGGCCCAGTCGGAGTTCTTACATGCCAGTTGGTGATGTACAAGGCTTGGGAGTAAATTAGTATGGCGGTAGAAACAGAGCAAAGAATACAGTCAAGGTTGAATTACTGCCCTGGCTTCAATCCCACCCTTTCCAAACTTGCTGAATTTGGAATCTATTCGGAGTGAATGTTCCATTAGAACCCATTAGAATAAGTCTGCTTAGCTTTGACACGCAAGCAGAAGAATAACATCAATAATACAGCTACCCATTCTGTATACTCATACAATGTATATCTCAACCCCATAGCTGACTGGATTCCATTTATATGACCACACTGAATTCACCTAAATTCAGATTATGCCTCCAATAATGTACTGGTGTGAATGCTTGGTGGAAAAATACTATGGCAAATTAGTAGCACTTCCCTAGTCAGAAATTCCCAGCTGCTAGTGATGTGCAGCTCAGGGAATTCCTGAGTGAGCAGCAGTATCTCAAATAACCCCAACAGATTTCTGTGAAGTATTTGTTCAACTGCTTTCCTCACTTCATTTGCAAATTTGGCATCCACAACATACTGAGTTCAGTCTGCTGTTTATGTATGTATGTCCCCCAGCAGCATTTTTGTTCAGAATGCTTCTGTCAGTAGCATTTCCAATCCTAAGAGATTCAAAGCTAGCGTGAAAAAATTAAGTTGTCCATAATTAGAAGTTCCTGAAGATTCACAGAGTGGGGAATAAAGAGACTGCAATCACAGGAACTTGGTTTGCAGTTTGTGTAGAAAATGTGATTTGAATGTGAGATGTCATTTGAATTCACCTATGTTAACCAAAACTGGAAAACCAGACAAGGATTTTAGCAAGTTCTAGACATGATAGTGACAATAAAGTGGAAACCAGAGGTTGAATCCCACCATTGAAATCAATGCTTTTTTTTTTTTTCCAGAAATTAAACCTGTGCTTCAACATTAAAATGTCTTATTTAATTTATAGCTTCTCCTTTGTAAAAGGATGAAACATTTATTTCTTACTATCTGCTTATCGCATATCTTTTACTCTTGTGTTGGTTTTAGAGAAATACTTGAAACATGCCTATTTCATTATTCCCAAGCCAGTTGCTTACCACCACAAGTTAGCTTAAATCAAAGACAATATAATTTAAACAGTCCTTCACTGTTCCTAATGCTGTTAAAAACATATATTGGCTTCAGATTCTCAGCATGACACAAACAACTGATTTTAACTGTTTTCAGAAGGTCAGTGAAGTCCATAAATTATGAGGACTACAACTTTGTTAGAAGCATAAATAGCTTGTTTTCTTTTTTCTCCTCCTCAGCACTATCACCTAATGTACCGCACTGAACACAGCTCATTATCAAAGGCATTTCTTCTGAATGTAACATAGTTCTGCTATTGAAAACTTTAATAAGAACTGGCTATAAAAAGCAACATGGGCAATTCTGAAAGATAACTGTGGAATATTTTAAAAGATCTCATTCCAAACTGTACTAGTCTTGTCCAGACTGGGTTAGAATGCAACAGCCGATCCAGGGCCAGAGTAACCAAACTACTAGTAACGCAGAAGGACAAATCAATTCTCTGCCTCCAACCATCTAGGCAGAATGGTGGTACATACCATGAGCTACATCAGAGTGGTATTAAAAAAATAATAATAATAATAATAATAAAAAAAGTCCCACTACCTCTGTTCTAGAGGAGATGACGTTATGTGCCAATATCATAGCACATATTGAGACACAGAGGAACAGGTAACTGCCTCTCTGGTACAGCATGTCTGTTGGCTTGCTGGTAGCAGCAGTAGCAACTCCTGTTTGATAACTGTTCTATTTCTTAGGACATAACCACCCCTATTTATCTAGGCTGGAGCTTGTCTTGCTTAAGTGCAGCCTCATGTTTGCCCGTATGACTAAACAGCCTTCTGAACGAATGGCTTTGCAAAAACTGTAATGTGCACCTATGGCTTTATAGTGCTTGTCTATCTAAAAGAAATTAGTTGCAATTTATTTTCCATCACTTTCAGATGAAGCTGGCCACAGCATGCTCCAAATAAATCAGAATGCTTCTCCCTCACCTCAAAATACAGTCTTTTAATCACAATCACAGTTGTTAATTGAATGTGTCTTATGAATGTTATTCTGCTCCTGGTAATTTTTTAAAAAGTAATACTATGTTAATCTATGCATATACTGAATTGCTTTTAGTAACAACTCATGAATCTCATTGTTTGTGCTCTTGCTATTCTTGGTGCTAATGTTGTGGAGATCAGTAGGACTGCTCCTGCTTGTCATTTCATTTTGTCGTCAAAAGCCTCCAGTCATCAACATCTCACACATCTGCTGAACACCACAATGGTACCTGAGTTTCTCTGCACATATTCAATGCTTTTTAGTGGAAAAAAACTCTAGCATATCATTTCTCCATATACAAATCCTATTGCACAGCAACTAATTTAAAGTGAATGAAATTAACTCCACGTAGCAAAATGTTAAACCATAACGAAACTATTAGACTAACAAAAACATCTCAGCCTGATTTTCTTCCCCTTCAAAACAGTGTTTCATTAAAACATCAGCATGCTTGTGGCTTTTCATAATTCAAATGAAATTTTCTAATTATCCATGAAAATCATAATATGTTTTCTTTCATACTGACTCTCTGTTTTTGCAAGGAAGAAATGCCCACAGAAGCCAGGTGCTGTCTGCATTTTGATTAACCCTGTGTATGATTGGATAGCAAATGTATTAAGTGCAGTTTAGTACCCATTTCTTGTTCAGTCTGATGCTGTGCAACTTTGGAGGGTGGACAATGACCAGCTGCAGGACAAACATATAGAACAGAGATTTCTCAGTTTTAAAAGAAAAAGGAAGACAGAATCCTCCACGCATATAGGGAGCAAACTTGTTACATAAACCAAAGTCCCTGGGACAAAGTAGGACATTCACTGGGATAGTTGTTACTTACTGATCTAGGAAAGAGTGGGCAGGCACAAAACTTAAGAACAGAAGCATAGACATATCATCCTCAAAGTCTATCTTCCATACTATCCTTCTTTCCACTAGTAGCCAAAAGCAGGTCCAAAGAGGAAAGTAAGAGCAATACAAAGTCCTATCTCCCTATAGTGCTTTCTAAGGATCCAACTGGGCATGGCATCAGGTTTTAATGAATGCAAGGCAGTATCCTAGGACTTGAACTTGGTACGCCATCTCTCCTGCATTTTGAATGACTCTGGGACAAGAGACTGGTGAGAAATGTAAGGAGAATTGTATTGAGAATGGTTGGGAAAATGGACTGGCACTAGAAGGAAAGGAAACAATGGACTGAGACCTACCGGAGAAGAAAAGTGTTGGGACAGCAAGGGCAAAGTCCAAATTGAACCTCTTCAACCAGTTTCCTTCTTCTTACCATCATCAACCATTTCCCAACAAGTTAAGCCTCAACACCTGGGCAAGGCTCTATACAGATTTGTTCACATACTGGTCTTACGTAACAACTTTCTGTATGTACAGTGATGAATGAATCTCTTTCTGCCATTGGCTAACTGATTCCAGCTACAAAACAAATTTGTTTTACTCTTCACTTTCCCTGTTAGTTGAACAGTTGAATTAGAAATTACTATGAAATCATTATGACAATGAGCTTTCATTTTCAGTGCTCCTAATCTGTAAGCTAAACAGTAAACTAGTGCTTGTCTTTATTAACTTGGAGGATTTAATATGGCTCTTGGCAACAAGTTTCATTGTATGGTGCAAGTAACAACCTAAAATCAGTAATAATTTCATATATAACTCAATAAAAATCATAGCTGAAACTCAAACAGATAAAATAAATTGTATTATTGGTAGTACTATGGAAAAAAGGAATTGGCAGACACTGTTCATCAATGAAATTACTTTGCAGTTGTGGTAAATGAGCTTTGACTGTGTAATAAGAAGGGCAATTAAGAAATGGGCCCCAAATCTACAGAACAGCATAAGGTCTTTTCTTTTTTCTCTAGTATATGAATTGCCGTGTTTCTTAAGAGTAATATGACATTAAAAATATGGAATGGCAACATCATTGCCATCAATTCCTTGTTTTGTATTGAAAAATCATTAGACGGCGCATGAGTAGGAAATGAGGAAAAGCCTTACTCACTGGACAGCTAAGTATAACTATGCAAAATTCACTCATCAAAAACAACCTAAGACAGTGAATTTTAAGCATATGCAGAAATTATTTAAGCCTCATAGCTTCAGCATACATTGAACAAAGACTAATTTTAGGACTCAGGCTGACTTTAGACTTTGAAAAGTCCAATTTCCTTGACAATTCAAATAAAGAGTTCATATCTTGATTTTTAAGGTTATGTTAGGCTCAATGTAATCAATTATACATTTGCAGTTCATTTGGTCTCTTAGACAGAAGCCAAATTTGCTGGGCAAAGACAAATGCTAGATAAAGAAATACGTGCAATCAACTAAGTTCTTGGACTTGCTTAGCATTTTACAGTCTTTTGTTTTTTTTTAATATGCCATTACAACAGCAAAATGTATTGCTCAAGAGAAACTCACATTTAGAAAGGAAAAATGTACATCTTTAACAAACATTTCTGAGCAAAGACATAATTACATATCTATATAAACTCAGACAACTTTCTGCTTTTATTTTAATATAACATGTAAACAAAACTGATCAACTAATCTTAGGATTTCAGAAACGCCGTGGCAGAAATGAATTATATTATTTGGACAGAGTGTTTTTTCTCCATGTATGTGAAAAGGCTCTGCATATGATGCAGGTGGGATTCATGACTGCTGATTCCCTTTCTGCAGTGGGTGTTGCTAAGGTTTGGGGAGCACGGCTTGCAAAAGCAGGAGAGAAAACAAGGAATTAAAGTCAACCAAAATGGAATACTTCAATGCTCTCTATAAGCCTGAAAATGCCTTCTTGTGTGTTTTGTATCCTAGCACCATGCTATCATGACACTCAACTGTGGTTCCTGCCTAGGACTGTAATATTATATAACCAGCTAACTCGTAAATAATCATCCTAACTCATTTTAAAAATATATATTAAGATAAATACCTTATATCCTCCACTGCAAAGCAGTTTTCCAGCTCTGAAGTTAGTCTCATGGCTATCCGATGAATTTAGAAGGATCAGTGAGGTTCTCTCTCTACTAATAGACTAAGAGCCCTCTTTCTTGCTCTATCTGTCCTGCCTGTACTTTTACTTTCATGACAACGAAGGGACGGTTTCAATACTGGTCACAAAGGAGGTGGCAAAAGCTTTGGTGAACTGTGAGTAGAATTTCAAAGTTCTGACTTCACTGAGAGCAAAATAGGGTTCATTCAGACTGCTTTCACTTTCAATTAATGGTTGCCCTGCTGAGCATTTGCTTGTTTGTGATTCAGCTGCAGGATGGTAATCACATAATGAATACCACCTGACAACGAAATCCAAAGACTTTGATATCTTCAGCACTTTAGGGACAAAGTCCAGTTAAGCTCTATGAACTACAGCCCTCCATCGATTCTTTCCCACCCAAATCTTTCTGATTCTGTCAGGGCTTTTTCCATTGCCTGTAAAACAAGTCTATTTTAAAAGGACGCCTGTTCTTCATGTAGCATAACAAAATTTTGCTTCATCACAGATAAGCGTAGTTTTCACTAAAGTAACAGACAGCTCAAGAGTCGTCATCTGTTTTTACAGCTAGTAGGAAGCACAGGAAAACTGCAGAGGTATTTCTGAGGAAAAGTAATGCCAGTTCCAATATTTCTATGCAAGGAAACAATTCAGCGGCAAACCTACTAAAAAGGTTAAGACCTTATTAAACATGCAGATAGAGATGACATTTACTTGAAATGTGATAATTGCTGAGCAAAAGTATAATCCTGAAATCAACTTGATTTGGGTGATTACACCGAATTCAAAACATCATTTGCCCACAAGTAACTGACAATTTTTTCTTTTTTCCCTTTAAACACAAAGTCTTGTAAAATAAACAGTTTCCCTGAAAATTCATGGAAACCAAATCTGCCCAGGTTTGGATTACAAAATGTGGAAGCTTTTAAAGAAGAAATGTCAACAGTGGCAAACAGCTGTAAAACTTGAGGCTTCAGCCTCAGCAAAGACAAGATCAGTTAGAAATATTCATACAGGATATTTTCAAACTCTCCATTTCCTCTGACCATTCCCAGGACCTACACGCAGCACATGGCCTCTCCATTTTCCTGGCACAACAACAGCAGGTAGCAATGTTGTTAACATCACCAGGACTTGATGGGTCTTGAAAAAAAATCATGCCTTGATCTCACATGCCCACAGTTCACACTTCAAACTCTGTACAAAAAAAGACACCCACTTTTCTCCTTACATTCTCACCTGTCTCTCCTTGGGAGATGCAGTTCCCTACCTGTACTACAAGTATACTATCTGCTGCCAAGGTCAGACCTTGCCTTGCTCATCTTGTCTTCTAAGAAATACTTAGGCCACGACAATTTGCATTACTCTCATCAGTCTGCCTTGCCTAAGGTTGCTAAACGGGGCAAAATTTCCCTTTTGGCACAGCGGTAACTCAGCAGGTTACAGACTTCAAAAGGAAGCTCAGCATACAGCTGTGTGACTCATTTCCCACTCAGTTTGTGAACCAAGTAGCCCAGAAAAAGATGTCATGGACTATGTAAGACAGGATTAGAAAGCGAAAGAAGGTATAGCAAAATTTAAAACTTCCAATCACAATTTGGGTTGACTTGCCTGAATCTTCAGGCCAAAATTCTACCATAACATTTGTTCCAGACTTTTAACTGCATGCAGTCCATAATGACCTGGGAGGCTGAAGTACAGCTGATATTACTCCTGCAAGTCCCTTCTGAATTGAATTATTCAGTGGTTTTATGACATCACCCATGATACAACAATGACACGCACCAAAGAGGACTGACTCCTCATTCAGCCAGGCAGTGAATCTATAGAAAGGATGGGCTTGTCCTACTGTGAAATGAATCAAGCTGTTGAAGGTAGTGATTATCTGGCAGGTAATTTGATTATTTTTTTCTCCTTTGTCAGCATCAATTTTATACCTCATCTGTGATCCTGGCAAAGAGAAAGTTTTCCGGCTGCCGTGCCAGTAGATATGGCTGATCTATACTTGATGGCTCAGTTTCAGTTATATCAGTTATATGCATGAGTAAATGGTTGCTTATTTCATAGCCAGTCATGCATTTGGTGTGGAACTGCCAGGATTGATTTGCTGAAAGGAGCAGTTGTAAGCATCACTTCTTCCCACCCCTGCTAAAGATTAAGAAAATTTTGTCACATGATCTTTATTCTGATTCTTTAAATACAGGAGGTCTGCCTAGTCAGATGGACTAGGGAAGCGTTGCCAGCATTTGTATCAAACCATATATCTTCCACCTTCTCCTCCTTTCCATTGTCCTTTTCTTGGGCTTCTCAGCTTACCCAGAGATCATCATCTTCATCCACCCAGCCACAACCATCAGGGTTCTACCACATCTCCTTTTTGCTCCACTGACTCAAGCAGTGCAACCATGAAGCTCAAGCCAAGGACAACAACATGGTTCCATTTGCAGAAGCTCCATGCCATGCTTTGCTGCTCCTTATCCTTCACGTTGGTGAAGGTCCCTACAGAAGCATGTTGGGAAATGTAGGGAAACAGGCTAGGACCTCTCAAAGATTCTTTTGGCTCTTTCTTTATCTGATGTTGATGTAACACAGCACTTTTGAAGAAGATTAAACTATGCTGTTTGGGATAGAGGAGGTGCTTTAGTCAGAAAGTCAAGTGAGTTGAATTTCTGTTGAATTTGGAATTTACACCAAGGAAGAAAGGCCCCAGCCTCTGGAAAAGTACTGCTATTACTCCATCTCTGATCAAGCAAAAATAAGTTCAGACAGACCACTGTGGAAGACAAGGAGAGGACCAGAGTGGGAGACAAAAACAAAGGGCCTAGAGGCCCAGAGCAGGAAGGTATGAGAAAGAATCCAAACTCTGCCTCTGGTCAGGACAAAAATAATGACACATTTTCCATCAACAGCACGGCTGCACCGTCCCTTCCGTCAGTAAAAGTGACCAATCACACTGGGATTTTTGAGGTTGGATCAGTGGAAGGGAATGTGATCCAAGAGCTATGCACAAGTTCTGCAAGGGATGTGCGTTACTTGGTATAAGTGCAGGTCAAGGCAGGGGCTGACGTTCCCTTCCAGGAGCATTTGAAATATGCAGGTGCTCTGCTCAGCAGCACCGACTGTGTAGCATGAGAAAGGTGAGCAGCCTTACACCATCATCCCTGCTGCTACGTGCCTGATGGGAACAACATCAAATGTGCTTGAGTAGGCACTTTGTGCATGAGCCACCCATTTGTTAGCATGACCATAATGCAAGTTCTTGCAAAATCAGCACAGGGCACAGCTTTGTCTTCCTCTCTCTCAAGGCTGCCTCAGACATTACCGAACAGTTATCTCTACCCCCTCAACAAACTGCAGCAAGGTGTCTGTTTATAAAATGATAAATAGCTACACCAAACACC
Source organism: Tragopan temminckii (assembly GCA_028571105.1). Classification (NCBI taxonomy): domain Eukaryota; kingdom Metazoa; phylum Chordata; class Aves; order Galliformes; family Phasianidae; genus Tragopan; species Tragopan temminckii. The sequence continues at coordinate 18,687,950 of JAOWBP010002392.1, read as the reverse complement.
CTGCTGCTTTGCAACAGTATTTCTGATTTTAAGGGCGCCTGATAACTAATCAACACCCACAGATCCTTCAGGAAGAGCCCAGTTTTCATGTTGTTAGCACATTCTTTCAGAATGAAAATCAGTCTCTGAGCTCATTAGTAGGGACAAGAAGCCTCTTTAAAATCAGTTTCTAGCAGCTGGATAAATGTAAACAGTCCAATCTACATTTTGCCAATGACTCTTCTGAAGGAAAAAAGCTTGAGGGAAATAGCTTGAAACAAGAGTTATAAGGTAAAACAGAAGGATTATACCTTCTCTCACTGTCCCTTAGTGGCCGTCTCTCTTTTAAATTTAAATAGCCATTGCCTTCTCTTTTTTCATGTTACTTTAACTCTCTGACATTATTAGCCCCTAAACAGAGAATCCGTTATAGTCTCATCATGCTAAACTTATTCTCTCCCTAAGCAACTCCCACCAAATACAGTACCTCCAGGCTAATTTCCCATTTTCTAGAACAAAATAAAATCTTCCTTGTCTTGCCCAGATGTTGGAGAACCTCATTCTTACAAAGATCATTGACTTAGCATAAGCATTGTTCTGCACAAACTAAAACATCAATGCATTATCAACATTCTCATACTAAATCCAAAACATGGTCTATGATTCTATGATATCAGCTACCAGGAAGAAAACTAACTCCACCCCAGCCAAAACCAGGACACCTTCTTAACAGCAAGAGGAACAAGGGAAAATACTCCAAAGAATGTATGAAAGAGGATGATGAAAGGATGTATAAAACAGGATGTGGAAGAAAGCTGCAGTGACTTTCTGATCAGTTGGTGCTGCTGCGTGGCACCTGCTCTGTGCTGTGACTCATGCTGCCACTGCTTTTCCCTGGATAGACAGTTTGTGAACACAGACATGCAATGGAAGCTTCCAAGAAAATTTGCTTTAAGGCTTCAGAGAAACAAACAGAGAACCAAGAAGAATAAGCAACTTGCTAATTAATCTTTTCAAACTGAGACTGTGTGGCTCCTCATAACTTAGCGGCAGTAGTGTCTGCTGTTTTAGCTGGGAAGAAGTAGCAGGCCAAACAATTCCCCTTAACTTCCTACACTTTTTTCTCTCTCCCACTGAAATGAAAGGGGGAAATAGAGGTGGGAAACTGAAGTGTGTAAAGATGTAGACCCATTGCTTGGTCCAAAAAGAACAGATGTGGGATATCCTTCGACACTGTTGCAACGAAGAAGACCTAAGTGAGAATTTTGAGAAAGTAATGAAAGAAAACCTGGGCGCCTGATAACCCAGCTACATGCTGCATGTAGGAGGTCAAGTTTTCCCGTTCTGTTCCCAGGATTGCTATGTATCTGCCATTCTTCATCTCAGAGATCACTGAGCAGCAGATGATGGGTGAACAGATCAGAGGGTGCACACTATATAAAAAACTGGGATACAAGACTTTATGGAAATGCTTACCCAAGTAGTAAACCATAATCGCAGAATCATAGAATGACTTGGTTTGGAAGAGACCTCAAAGATCATCTAGTTCCAGCCTCTCTGCTGCAAGCAGGTTTGCCAGCCTACAAATCAAGCACCAGACCATGTTGCTCAGGACGTCATCCAACCTGGCCTTGAACACCCCCAGTGACAGGGCAAATAGCACTAGTATGGCACTACGGTTTGTTATTGCTATGAGACTCTTTCAAATTGAAATAACTGAGTTTATAAGCAGTTAGAAGCCTTGGCAGGTTTTCATCAACCTCCCATCAGCTAGCAGGAGGGGACAGGAAGAAATTATGAGAAATGTCCATACCCAATGTGCTTTCCTGTAGAAAGAGCCAATGCAGGCTTCCCAGTTAGAGATCATTTCAGGCACGGAAATGGCCAAGCCCCATCGTTCATGAAGTTTAGGGAGTTATAAAATTCTTATTAACATATAACTTGCTGATCTCATTATCTTTATAAATGCTCCTCCATCATTGAAGTTCTCTCACTCACTTAGCCTCAGTGATGTCTTCCGTCAAAGAGCGATGCTGATCTCTGCTCAGTGTTAGAGAAGCATGACCCAGCAGGCTTGCAGAGCAGGCTCAGGCCTTCCTTGAGGATGCAGGGCATCAGTTACAAAACATCACAATCTGGAGAGGCACAGGCCAGACAGGTTTCAACTAATGCGATGTCCTCAGTGACTGAGGAAAGGAAAAGTTGAAGGTTTAGCTACTTATTACAAAGTCATCCCTGCTTCTTCAATAACTCATTTTGATATTTAGTAATTTGCAAATATGTGCCTTTGTGATCCCATAGGCTCTTAAATTCTTTGTAATGAGTGTGTATGAACAGATGGAAAATGTTTTCAATTTCAGAGAGAACTGCTAATGGATGTCACCAGCTATTAGAAAAGCTCAGGTGGCTCCATTTTGGGAGAATAGGTATTGTCATAAACTGTCTCATCTTTAATGAAATGTTTGCTTATTTATACCTTGATGGTAAGTTCAAGGCTGTCTGTACTAGTCACAACAGATTAGAACTTGACAGTTAAATAGTCCAGAACCTTAGATCCAAACATTTGACCTGAAAATAACAATAGCTTGTTGTAAGCCATTTCAATATGAAAGAAAATTAATCACTAGAAAAACAAGGTTAGACTAATTTCCTTCTCTATCCAACAGGAGTAAAAAATTAAAATGTAAAAATAAAATAATATAAAATTGACTCCTTCACTGGAAATCTAGAACTACTTTTAACTTCACAGCAGAAAGGAAAAGTTCTTCTACTAAAATTCAAAAAGCTTGCTCTGCCTGTCTGTTTAGATTTTTACCCACCAATACAGATATCATTTCATACTGTTTCTGAGCTTCCTCTAGCCTCAAACACTAGGATATTCCAAAAAGAAGGAATTTAGCTACAAAAAGATAAAATGAAATTTGATAGGTAATTTTTTCTAGATATTTTTTGCTGGAGGGCAGAATTACCAATGTGAATAGGGCCAAGGATCAGCTAAGGAGAACAAAAAGATTTCCTGAATGTAAATAGAAGACTGAAGAGGATTTAGACCTAGGGGAAGACATTCACAGCAGGGCAGAACAGTACTTCTTTCCCCGTTTACCACAAAAAAACAATTGAAAAATATAGATTGCTCCTCTCTGTTTTGGTGTTTGCTCACAGTGTTAAATTGAATTGAGATACTCCACTTTAATCAGTCAGATGTGAACTGCATGAGATCGAACTAACTCGTAAAGATGCCCCATTCCACTATACACAAGCTAGGATTTGGGAGATTAAATGTGTCGAAGACAAAAACATGCTGTGAACCAAGACCCTCAGCCATGTCATGGAAGCACTAATTTTCCTTGCAGACTTTCCCTGGGCAGCAGAGGAGGGGGCAGAAGTTCATTCAGTGCCTGAAATAATGGGGAAGGAGGATGAAGAGAAATAGTAAATCCTGTACTGCGGTGAGGATGGGGGACTGTAGGAAATGGGTGGAAAAACAATAAAAAGGCTGAACAGAGCAGAGTCAGAATGGAATAATCATACAATGGCCTAGGTTGAAGGAGATCTTCAGTTCCAACCTCCTGCCATTAGCATGGTTGCCAACCACTACATGAGGCTGCCCAGGATCCCATCCAAGCTGGCCTTGAATATAGGTTTTACACTCCACACATCTCCTGTGAACAACCTTAACATTTATACTCTTATTTTGCTGTCACATTCAGGAATTCCAAGCATAGAGAACAGTCTCTATTTGTAAGGTGCTGTACAACCAACATTTTTTGCCACAAAATAATTTACTTTCAGAGCCATAAGCCCAAACAGGTAATCAGTTAGTTGAACCTAGAAGAACAGCTACCAGTTCTCTGTATCTAAGTAAAAAATATTTCAAATAAAAAGTTTCTGCACGGAAGACTGAGCAGTTAGCTATTATTTTAAATTTCAACCTGAGGAAACTTTGATACTTTAAAATAAAATAAAATAAAATAAAATAAAATAAAATAAAATAAAATAAAATAAAATAAAATAAAATAAATGAATCATCACAGTTTTTCCTATTTCTTTTTTCACCTTCTTTTTTCCCATTTCTTTCTCCACCTTCTTTTCCCTTTGCAGCTTAAAGAAAGAAAATCTTGCCATTGGTGGTATGTTAACTTCCTTTTATAAAATAAGTATGTTTTAATAACGTTACTTAGTGCAGCCCTGACAACATTTCAGCATCTTCCCAGTTAAGTATCTTCACAATAAGACACAATATTGCAAGCCAACAGGCATTACATGACACTGCAGCTCATAATTCTGTGGTATATATTACTCTGCAGTCAGGCTGAGATTTTAAGTTTATTTTATTTCAATTAATCTCCCAGCAGAAGAAATAGAAAGCTCATGAGCAGCTGTGATGTGGAAAGCCTTTATCCAGACTCATAAAAGTGGCAGATAAACTAAAGAAAAACTATTCCAAAGACACAGAATAGCAGTCAGTTAGTTTCACTTCTGCTCCACGCTAAAGGTAACAGATGCCTTTCTTTGAAACCAGTATGTTAGAATTTCACAGGGAGAAAAAAAGTGAAATAAAAAACAAAACAAAACAAAGCAAAACCAGCTGTCAGGCTCAAATAGCCCTGAAGTGGAGCTGAAAGCAAAGGAGAGAGAGAAACATGCTGTAAACGAAGAACCGAGTGTACTGTTTCACTATACAATGATAAAAGTGGTTTGCAAAAGTGCTGTTTACCCAAGAGCTGCCTGGTTCAACAGCACAGCACCTTCGTCCCTCCATGGCTTTGATGTAGTCTACCGAAAATATGTCTTTCAAAAATAGGTTGCTCACCTGTCTTGCATGTTTACTCAGGGTAACTTTTCAGGCAAATCATGTTACCAAGCCTCACACAACGATGGGCTTGGATTCAGAGAAGTTGGCAGTTTCATGTAGCTCTCCCTTCCAGTATGTGCGAAAAAAGGAATGCAGAGTTTCACTGAGTCATAGTGGGCAACACCAGACATCCACTACAGCAAAACTTGGCAAATATAAGTCCTGCTTTCCACCTGAAGGAATGATATTAACTGCAATGAACTGTCTCTTTAAAACACTAAATTCTTACAGGAATAACGGCCTGTCATGCTTAGTTCTTACTTCTGTTTCATTAAAATGGAACTAGCAAGTATTTATTTCCATACAGCTCGGATAAAATGGCAGAGCACCAATACAATTCCAGGCAAAATGAGTGCTTAATGTAGAGCTTCTGAAGAAAGGGTCCTCTTTGATAAAGAAGCTATGCATGCTTAAAAGCTTCTGCTCTCGCAGAACATAACAGGTTTTCAGTCAATATGAAAAATGCTAAATAAACCATCTCCAAGCCAGCCACACAAAGAAGAATGCTGCATGTGGGGTAGGGAGGAATTGCACAGAAAGCTATGTTGCAGATCTACTGGCATGATAAAGATCAAGCTTGGTGGCTGTAGATGACTTAAGTTCCAGTTTCAAAAGACCCTAGGAAACTAAGGACCTCATTTCTTTGAATGTGAACAGGCTCTCCATTTTACACAGTTTTCATCCTGGAGATCAGGACTATTCCAGGAATACAAAAGCAGGGTTCAGCATGCTCAAACAGCGGCAGCCAAATAGGACATTTATACACAATTCTGGCAGCACTGGAGAAGTGTACAGCCACATTCACTTCCTTCCCTTCCTTGTGTCAGACCAATAGCACTTACTCAAGCCACAGACAGCAGCTATTGCCTAGCACCTCACCTGTGAGACTTTGCAAACAGCCTTTCCCCATGTGGGCCTCAGCAGCTACTTTCCTCTTCTTTCTACTCTTTTTAAAAACCCCTCTCCGATCTTCTTTCATTGATGTCCCCTTTCTCAAAATTCCCTTTTTCAGTTCAAACTTTCTTTTGACATTTTTATGCCCATATGCCCCCATCAGTCTCTTCATGGATTTCAGTGTCTACCTGACATACAGTTGCAAAAGTTTACTCAATTGTCTGAAGCTGTGTAACATTTGAAAATTTGTAAAAGTCAAAATGATAATAGCTACATGAATTACAGAACATAGAAATAAGTGAAAACATTGACGAATACTAAAAAAAAGTGATTTAGGTAATACATGTATTTTTAAATTCTATTTTATTTTTTCAAATTCTCAAGCATTTATTTTGCTTCAACAAATTTGTATCTTACTGGGAAAAAAAAAAAAAACAACATCACCCTTTCTTCTCCTGGACTAACTCTTCAATTTTTTTGCCAAAATTAATTTTACCCTTGCAGTTTTGCCTGACCCTCTATCTGTCAACAACTCTGACTTTTCACAGAGTAGGCAAGCTTGTTTTTCCTCTTCTTTCCCAAATACTTTCAAAAAAAAACAAGAAAAAGGCATAACACAATAGTTAGTTGAGTACCTTGTCTCGGCATTAGCAGAACAAGTTCATACAGCCCTTTGTTTGATCTGCTTGTCAATTTCCCCATGAGTGAATAAACAAAGAAAGAGTCAGACTCCCCAGGTGTCTGATGGATTTATTTGTGCAACAGAGAAGCGTGCAAAGCATGAATGTTGCCACTTCCAGACTCTACCAAAGCACAATGCACAGTAAAGATTTACCATGGAAGACTACACAGCTTTAATATTAATCCTCCTACAATCTTTGTAGTGCACCGGCATGGACTTATCAAATATCTAGCAGCCCAGTATATAGTAGGAATGTTTGAAATTTAGGACAAACAGGCATGTGCCAAGATCACATGGGATGCACAGTGAGATTCAACATGTAGAATCACAGAATAACAGAATGGCTTAGGATGGAAGGGACCTTAAAACCCACCCAGCCCCAACTCACTGCCACCAGCTCAGGCTGTCCAGGGACCTGGTCTCAAGCTCCTCTAGGAATGAGGCATCCACAGCCTCTCTCGGGAACCTGTGCCAGTGCCTCACCACACTCTAAGTAAACAATTTCCTCTTAACATCTAAATAAATAAATAAATCTTCCCTCTTTTAGTTTAAAGTCATTCCCCCTTGTCCCAGCACTAGACTCCCTCATAAGAGTCTTTTCTCCAGAAGAGAAGAATTAGAATTCTCTATTTCCAGCTCGTTAAACCTCTCTTCATGGAGAGGTGCTCCAGCCCTCTGATCAAAGAGGAGGAAGAAGTCCTAACAGTGTAACTCACCCTTAATCACTGCCAGATCAGGGCTGCAACTACCTCATGGTCTAAAGCACCAGCAACACTGTGAGTAGAAAGTAGACATGTACGAAGTAATGAGATGACAACGTATAGGTGCAAGTCCTCCACACTGTTAAGACAGTACCATAAGTAACTCTGGCAATAATCTAAAAAAATCTGTGGTGTCCAGCAGTTTCCAATTTCAATACGAAAAGCGAAAGGAAAATGATGGATTTTTTTCCTTCTTTTGATCTACAGCTCGTCAGCTGTTATGAGTCCAGCAGAGACAGAAGAAAAGAGTTTTTCCTCATTGTTCCTTGGCTGTTCCTTACAGCCACATACCTTCTGTGGGAAATCTGAAAAAATATCTGCAGAGATATTTCAGTTGTACTTATTGATGGTGCTGAAACACTTTGAATCCCTGGCCATGGACAGAGTACCTAGCGAATACAGGTTTGACTTGCCAAGCCAAGAATTTCTGTTTATCTGAAACTGGAAGACAGATCACAGAAGTTTTTAAGCATCAATTTTCAGATGAGAATTGATTTAATTTAATCCACTGTCCGGATTTTGTAATATATTGATTCCTTCACTAGGCAAAGATTGACAGAGAGCTGAAAAAGTATTTTAGAAATCACAAATAAACTCTTCTGACATTCTTTATTAGAACAGAGTGAATAGAATTGTCTTTGTGAAGCTCTAAAACCCTACTTCTGAACTGAATAACACTGGCCTTTAAGAAGACTGCAGAATAAGCTGAGGTAGATTTAAGATTTGTCTTACACTGGGATTTTCTGTTTTTCTTTTTTTGCTGTGTTGAACCCTGCCCAGTGCTCCCCCACAGAAAACAAGCACTCTGTGGAGAGCACTGCACTGCACTGCACCATCAGGTCATCAAGCAAAGACCATTTGCTTTTCATGAGCTTTTGAAGGTTTTTCCACTTACAACAAAATCAAGCAAGTTCGTGGCAGGAAAGAAAGACAGGAGTAGCAGGGCTGGAATAAACACTGCAACACAAGTGACGAGGCAGATTTCAAGTTTTACTTTCTGTGCAGAACTCCTCACTGAGCTGCAAAGGTGACATTATCTGTTTAGCTTTTCAAAGCCATTCAATAAAGTAAACACAATTAAATTGCATCCAGAACAGGGCTGTAGATGAGTGGTACAAGAAATAAGAAATATGAAAGGGCACCAGGGAGTTGGCAATGGATCTTTCATCTCTCTACTGCTGAGCCCACCATTATGGATTTCTGCGCTCAGAAAAGCTCGTGCCGCCTAGGGATATGTGCATCGGCTTTCTTCATTAAATGGATTATGTTTTCCTTGCTGTATGACTCATTTTCTCTGAGGGAAGAAACAAGTAACCAGTAACATTAATGGACAAATTGTCTCCCTGTTGCATTTCCTGTAGGCTGTCACTGTAATATTTCAATGGATATGTTGTCATTATCTTTCATGCATGCTGTCATTCACTTGTGCTATACTGGTATGACAAGGAACGCTACCTTTAGCACACATTTTTACTGTATTGGAAAGGGCAAGAAAACCCGACCCTTGCAGGCCAGATAACCATTCTTCCTACCAAAATGTACTTGTTTTTGATGCCAGACACAACAACCCTCCTCTGCTCCTTTTGTAAACACACACTGTCTTACTGAACTCTCTCCAGGGTTTACGTACTCTGTGTCCTGATCCTCCTAGATAGTGTATGTTGTGTTGTCTTTGCATTGCATTCAGGCTAGGAGAACTCACATTTTCCACAACTATGTCAGGAAGGGATCTCAGCTGCATTAGATCCTACAGTGCTAATATAGCTCATCATACAATTTTCCCCAGGGGCTGGGCAGTAGAAATAGCCCATGTGAAAGCAGTAGGGAAAGAACTGTTGCCTCAAAAAATGTTTTTATGTAGCCACAGAGAAAAGAATGACCGTTAAATAGAAAAGTCTTAAATAGAAAGTCTTGTTTCCCCAAAATAATGTTTAAAGCCATAACGCATATATTTGCTGACATAAGTTTTACAGTCAAACCAGGAACCAAAGTTTGCTGAAGTACCATAAAAACTTTGTAAGCAGCTTCACACAGAAGCTTATTCAAATAGGCTAGGCTGATGATTAATTCATTCTGTGATAACAAACCGGTTGAGATTTCATAACTTCGGGACAGCTTGTTTTCTTCTCTAATTTTAGAATAAGTACAGTATTTGAGAGGATGAGATCTGTTAATCCCTTGATCTTGAACACCACAGTCATCAGAAAAAAAAATCATTTAACTAACTCCAGAAATACCCCAGTGGTCAGTGCATCAATTATGTTAAACTGAAATTCACGTGAAAAAGATAATCACACAGTAGGTGAGAAATACAGCCTTTTGCCACTTCTGAACACGAAGTTTAAAAGGAAAAGTTTGAATATGTAGAGCAACATGTCCCATAATGACTCAAATAAGTCTGAACTAGAATGGTTGTCTCTGCTACCAAAACAGCGGCTCACTCCATCAGTGAGGATGGAAATAAGTGCCCAGATGGAAATAAGAAGCTTTCCTCAGTCAGCAACTTGTTCTGGAGCCCATTAAGACATTACAGCACCTGGCTCACAGATCCATGAGTTCTAGCACATCTTCACAACAAATGCTTTTTCACTACTAAAACTCCAAACTTCATTAAATGGCTAAAGTCTGTTCCTTACAATAGTTCAATCAACATCTCCTCATCCTGATCACTGGCACCGACACAAGGCCCTCCACTCATTTCAAGCAGTTTTTGGGTGTATTTCATTATAGAAAAGTCTTCCAATATTGTACATCTGAAGAAACAAAAGCATCTGTGATCAACAGAATATGAGAAAAGTACAGGAATTTTGACTTATACAAACTGAACTTAGTAGACATCTTCTCTAGCCACACAAGTTTATCCTCTTTTCCATCTTTTGTAACAGCTTGCATGGGGGGAGGGAGGAAAGACACTCAGCCAAGATACCAGATTTTACCACTTGCTGTTGTTTATTACTGTGTAATTCAGCCACATCATTTCATGAAGGGCAAAGCAGACCACTCTCACGCTGCAAGTCTTTTGCCTTAAGTACACACATTTTAGTACTTTGCTGAGTTGGAATACTTACTAGTATATTGAAATTGAAAGGTTACGGCTCAATTTGTGCTTATTTTGATGTGCATAATTAGTATTCCGTGCCAAAGTACAAACTCAAATTTAAAATACAGACTCCTATAACCATACCTGAAATTTGGATCTCTTTCTTATACAGAAGGCCTTTATAAAAGCTTTAATCCTCAATATTCAAAGTGTGCTTCCTGTATCTCATGCAGAAGCTGTTTTCGCCACCATCATAGATACATATTCAGAAAGGGAGCTCAGGGTAAAATAATACAAAGCAAGAAAATTGCTGTCAGATTAACTTTTCACTGTAGCCAAGAAAATTATGCTGATAATTTATGATGTTAAATGAAAACCTAAAGAAATCTATGCTTGACAGCCTGGACAATAGCATCTCTCCTTTAGCAAGTAAGATGTAGAAAATGAAGTTGTAGCTGTGAAGAACTGTTAAGCCAAAGGTGATCTGAAACAAATCTGAGGCATGATTTAGTCTATTCGTTTGGAAACTAGAAAGTAGAATGAATCAGCAATTGTCTTTCTTTCATTGTAAATGACCTTGGAAGGAATCTATTCTATGTGAATTCTACACACAGCAAAGGCAGTGTGAACTGTATAAGTGTTAGATCTCACTCCACCAACTTATTTCTCTTTTGTACTTATTCAGGTGCAGCTAGATTCGTTGGTATTTACCTAGGTGTTATGTATTTATTATTGAATATTATTTCTGGGTGAATTTTGCAAATAATACAGGACAGTTTATTTTCAGTTTTAGTTGATTCATCTCTTTTTCAAACTTAATTTCCCAACTCTGTATGATGCATGATTTTTCCAGGGTCAAAGCATAGTAAAATCCCTTCTCATTCCTTATGTGTGTCAGGTTTCTCTCCTCTGAATTTCTTTTTCTGTTTTGGAAGGTCAACAATGACCCAAAACCCAACTGATGGATTAAGGCAGTGAGATGGGAAAGTAAAGGTCTTTTCAAAGATAATAAAAATACCAGATGATAGAAAAAAAAAATCTGAAACTGTACCTTGGGCAGATGATCATTTTATTTACCCATTCACTGCTCCCTTATCATTGTCACCCACAACATTTGTTCCAACTGGGATAAGAACCAAGACTGGGACTGTAATGCACTGTGAGAACAGTATAGAAAGCAGTTAGCAACCCAAGATGTGTCAGGATGCAGAGCTGCTCTTTCCCCCTGCCAAACACCGTTCACCACAGAAAAAGATTTAAAAAAACCCTCAAGCCTTCTTCCATAGAGATCCCAGACCAGGCTGTGTGCATGTTTTTTTGCCAGTGATGCCTCCCGTGCATAGCTGTCACGGGAGATATCAGGAGAGAAGAAGGAGGTTTCCATGGAAACATACGACCATAGCATCTGGAAGTAAGAGAGACTTTTTTTTCTGCCTGGGAATTTTCTAATGGACTTTATTGCAAAGAAGCAGACTCTTTCCACTTAATGTTAAGGGATTTTATATGTTCACCCTTTCCGGTGAGCTCTGGGACACAGAATTACCTCCTTTGTATATCTTTGTGCTCATGGTCTAAGTCTGGTCTGAACCTAATAGCACAGGAAACGCGTGTGTCCAGGCACAGGTTGTGTGCAGCTCTCTAGGTCAAGTGTTCCTGGGTTTAGTTCTTGATCAAGCACGGCTCAGACATTTAGAATTCATCTCTGCAGCCTGTCAGATTGACTGAGTTTAATTCTTCTGGCATCCCTGGGTGGGCTCACAAGTGATTTCTGTCAAATTTCCATGTCTGAAGGAAGCTGCAGGTGAAACCTGCAAGATAGGCAACTGTTGCTTAAACTGTCTCACAAGTTATGAAATGAAAATGCTTTGGTCTGGTGCTCGGAGCATCTGTTCTTTGCAAGTGTGTCATACTGATGTACTAGATTTTACATCTAGCCATTGTTCATTTGCCTACTGCTAACTGGCCTGAAAAACTTGAAATGCTTACTTTCCCAGCTGTATTTTGAGTGTGTTATTATTAAACAAACTAAGCAGTTCATGATGCACAAAAGAATAGTATTAGCTGGTTTATGTCTCTATTTTAATTGAGGCCAGACTCTCATCTTCCTGTAACACCAAGATAAAATCCATTATCACTGGCTTTCCTACTGATTAACCCAGTTCCACTGTAGCATAAGCTGAAGGAGAGTGCATTTTTACCAGTCTAAATTTTGGAATGCTAAGTAAATCTTCTGTCTGTTTTTATTTATAAGTTGCATTTCCTAATAGCAATTCCACAGCCTAGACAGAATATCTCTAAGTGCATATTACATTTCCAAGGTTATAAAAGTCAGTCAACCTTGCTTTTTTATACCACAACCCAAGGCAAGTTATCACAGAAAAGCCTGCCTTCCTTACACATCTCATTGCTGAGATGTATACTCTAGTAAAATGCTGAAGCGTCCCTCTCAGGCATCTTGCAGTGTCATTAATGACTGGCTGTTGGAAGCTTTTTGGTGACGTAAGGACAGGTGCAGCCCAGGCACCTCTCAGACTGTCAAGAAAGAAAGAAAGGTTTTCACAGTGGTTATTATTCATTCACAGTGGTTATTATAGGTTTTAGGGGAGCCTGAATGCCGAATTATGGGATCTGCATCCTGATCAATCCTGCTAGAGAAGAACCAAGAGTCCATTTCCAACTCACAGAGAGGTAGCCTGGATGTTTATCAGTGTAGAAAAGAAAGAGGAAACTTTTCTCCCCAATAATTCTGCTTACAAATTGTTCTGCAGTTCATCATCATTCCATATTTTCAAGGACAGAATCGTAGTTTCTTAAGGACTCATCTGCTCCTGCTGCTTACATTGCTACTTGAAGTCAATTTACAAAATTGCAGTTGGTTGCAGTGGAAATAATTATGATGTCAAAAATACAGTATCGTGACTTCAGTTATAAGCATAAGTAGCTGAAGCAGATGAACCCTATAGCCTTTTAATGCAAAAAGAGTAGAAAAGATCAAGCAGGAAAAGAAGAAAGGGAGGTAGGGAAAAAGAAATGTTTCAAAATAAATGGATTTTCAAAATTCAGCATGTGGCTATCATTTACCTTTCCTTGCCTGACACTTTGACTTCCAAAAAATAAAGTGCTTTTGCAATGCAGAAGTGCCTTATACCATTCATTTCCAACCAATACTAATGCAACAAGGAGGAAATAAAAATAATTACCATAGAATTGTTAAGAGATCATGACTGTTATAACATCCTCAGGTTTTTATTATTTCCCTCAATTTCCAGAGGAAAAGGAATCCATCTATGACTGACATGCCTCATTTTGACCTCGGTGAGCACCATCTCTGCGCTAGAGGCAGCTACTCAGCTGAGAAAGGTAAACCCACTCCTGTCCTGCTTGTCATTTTCCTGGGAGACATTACTCTGCTGATAGTGTATTCCTGCTGATAACTCACATAAACTAAATCTCTGAGAATTTTACAGTACATAGAATGTTTAACTAGCCTTCATATGTTATTAAGCCTGACTCTGACAGTCTAATAAGCATTAGAGATAGCATATTTTAGCAATGAGCTATCCCATTATTTATATAAGAAGCTATTGATTCAATGTGCAGTATGGTAATGGCATTGAAATGTAAATTTTTACACAGTATTGACTATTTAACATTGTATATCGACTGTATTATCCAAAATACATTTCAGTTTCATTTTTTTTCCTAAAGTATCTATAACAGATTGTAATTATTTCACAGAACTTTCTGTTACTTACAACTACTTCTAGTTTCTCTAACTAAATACTGGAAAATCAATCAATTGTTCAATTCAAAATCCATACTGACCATCTCCTTGTTCACCTATTATCAAGTAAGCTATTAATTTAATGTGACATTGAAATTTGTGCATTCCCTGAGGGATCAGCAGCCTTCTCACCAATGCTTGCTTGCTGCTCCTGTCTACTACCTGACATCTTAAGAAAGTGGGAAACAGAGAAGTAGCATATGCCCCATCGGATCCCATGGCACTGAGTCTTGAATCATAGAATGGCATAGGATGGAAGGGACCTTAACAATCATCTAGCTCCAACCCCTCTGCCAATGGGCAGGGTTGCCAACCTCTAGATCAAGCTGCCCAGGATGCCAACCAACCTGGCCTTGAATGCCTCCAGAGATGGGGCATCCACAGCCTCTCTGGGCAACCTGTTCCAGCACCTCACCACCCTCTGATTAAAAAATTTCTTCCTAACATCTAACCTGTATCTCCCCTTATATGGTTTAAAGCCTTTTTCCCTTGTCCTATCACTATCAGAACACATAAAAAGTGGATCCCCCTCCTGCCTGAAAGCTCCATTCATCAGGAGAGACAGGTAAGAAGCTGCAGGGAGGGGAAGGCTGTTACTGAAGGAGACACAGATAGTCGAAATTATGAACTGACCATGTCCTGCTTGGGTAGAGCAACCTTTGGACCAAGACAAACATACAGCCATGAAATCCTGTTCTTTCACAACACAGCTCTTCTTACCCATGTGGAAAAAAAGTGTTGTTTTAGCTTCCTGGTTGTATAGAGAGGTCTGTGGACCGAACTTGGTTTTTCCCCTAATTCTCTCATTTAACTCACAACACAAGGAGGGAAATCAATTCAACCCTGAAATGACTGGTTGACTGGTGCTGGAGCAGGTCCAAAGAAGGGCAACAAGGCTTGTGAAGGGCTTGGAGAACGTGTCCTATGAGGAGCAACTGGGGAACTGGGGCTGTTTAGTCTGGGGAAGAGGAGGCTGAGGGGAGACCTTATTGCTCTCTTCCAATACCTGAAAGGTGATTGCAGCCAGAGTGGGGTTGGTCTCTTCTCACTGCTGACAGGACGAGGGGAAATGGCCTCAAGTTGCACCAGGGGAGGATTAGGTTGGATATCAGGAAAAACTTCTTTACAGAAAGGGTTGTTAAGCACTGGAATAGGCTCCCCGGGAGGTGGTTGAGTCACCTTTCCTGAATGTGTTTAAAAACCATTTGGATGTGGTGCTCGGGGACATGACTTAGCAGAGGGTTGTTAGAGTTAGGGTAGTATGGTTCGGTTGTGGTTGGACTTGATGATCTTGAAGGTCTTTTCCAACCTGAGCAATTCTATGATTCTGTGATTGAAGCGGGGATCACCTCTGTGTGGCATATCAGCAGAGTAGCTTTTCTTCTATATGAGAGCATCCGTTCAATATCACCTATAGCCACAGTGAGGTTTTCATGTTTCTCATTGAAGAAGTTATCAGAAATCTAATTGTTTCTGCAAAGTGCTTATACAATTTAATAGCCTACTTGGGCCCACACCAAGAGACTTGTGGTCTTCTGCAGAACAAGGTTTCTGTACAAATGCTAGCACAACAAAACAAGCTGAAGAAATGCCTTTACAAAGTACTTCAGCACTGTTTACCTTTGTTTTTCCAAACACAATGACACTATGATCTCAAGATGTGACATGCTTAAAAACAAGCCAGTTGAAAAACATGCACAAATAAATATAAGCTTAGGGCTTCTCTTAGTTAAATCTGGAAGAAACAATTTCAGCTTTTTTCTGCATCCACAAAGAAAAGTGACGTACCTTTTTTTTTTTTAATAAAATCTGAGATCTTCATGCAAATATCTGACCTCAGTAGAAAAATACTGAATATGAGAGTAAGAGCTGACATTACTATTAGAAAGCCTGACAGCACTACAACATCCTCCACTTTAATGCACGCCGTTGTCTTGGAAGCCCAACATTTATGTGTGCGTGTATGTAGGCGTATGCAGATTTGCATCAGGAGATGTATTCAGGAGTTTGAACAACTGCAATATTTGTCTTACGAGTATGTACTGCTTACAAATTCACACAACGTCTGCTGGTTACTGCTTTCGACTTATGGTGACGCTTCTGATATTTGTTAAACTTCGTAAGTGACTCTATAGATTTTTAGTGACATTTCTTTTTGCAGGATCTATCACCCCATACTTTGTGTGTGCCCAAAAAGTAATGCTTGTGTGTATGTGCCATGTGCATGTGTGTGTAGTCACAAATGTAGGGGGGAGGGGGAGGCAAAAATGTGTTCTATCTGGAGTTTCTGATCCTGTTCAGCCGAGGACATCACTGAAAATTTACTTAGTGTTTTTAGGATGTTTATTTCTGTACCCCTTCTAGGCACAACAAATCCAGGCCTTCCTATTAAAAGTAATGCCAAAGTAGGAATCAATGAAATTCTTGAGATGTGACATAAATTAGAGAGGTAAAATAGAGATAACTCTGGGACTACAGGACAAAAAAGCCTTTTCTTTTTTTTTAACTGAAAAGTCCTGCTCTTGGTGCCAAATTCTGCTTGAAAGTCTAATGCCTTTTGCAATGACATATTCACCTACAAAAACAATAATTAAGGCTCAGTCAAACTAAACATGTATTTTACCTGTACACAAAATGCAATTATTTGTTGGTTCTCAGATGGCTGATATCATTACTGGTTTCGTTATAAATCAGATGGAGTTTTATTTCTTCTCTACAAAAGCAATGTTTCTCAACAGTGCTTTTTTTGGTCGTATTTGGCATCTAAAAAAGTAATTGCTAATGCACAGATATTTCATTCATTGAGGAACATTTTTTTTTAATGAGCAAATCCTCCCATAACTCTAACATTAGCATTTCCTCGTGCTCAGTATAATGGACTCCTTAAATAAAATAAATAGGAAGCATTTCCAAGTGCTAATTTTAGTCCCCAACTGCAGTAAAAAAAAATGCAGAGGACTAGAGAAACAGCCTCATTTCTCATTTCATTGTCAACAAATCACACCATCATAGGGTGTATTTGGTGTCTCGTACACAACATTTTACTGGTGATATGGCAGGCTGGACAAAGTTTGAAACCATTCTTGGCAGGACATGCTCTCCCTTGTTTTGTGGGTGAGGAAACCGAGTAAGACAGAGGTTAATTACCTCCAGACACAGAATGTGCTGCCACTTCAGTAGCAGCAAGGGTAGAGGCATAAAAATGCTGTGAGCAGGAAATACCTACATCAAAACAGACACCAAGAAGTCCTTGGTGAAAGTCAGATGCTTGCCTGGGTTATGAAATCTGGTCCCTTCACAAGTTTTCTTACTTTGGACACACCTGAGTAATTTAAGACCACCATCCTTCTCGTAGTGAGGGGCCCAAAACTGAACACAGTACTTGAGGTGCAGCCTAACCAGTGCTGAGAATACGGTGACAGTCAATTCCCTAGTTCTTTCAGACACACTATTTCTGATACAAGCCAAGATCTATTGGCTTTCTTAGCCACCTGGGCACACTGCTGGCTCTTGTTCAGCCAACATCCCAGGCACTTTTCTGCTAGACAGCTTTCCATCCACTCTGCCCCAAGGCTGTAGCTTTGCACGGGGTTGTTGTGATCCGTGTGCAGGACCCAGCACTTACCCTTGCAAAGCTCTAAATTTCAGGTACTAAGGAATTGGGAAAAAGGAGTACTCAGTCCAAGCTGCAGAAGAGAGAACACAACTTTTTGAACTCTAAGTATTCCTCCAAATATGGTTTTTTTCCTCCTCTCTTCCCTTCCCACGCCTTCTCATGTGATAGAATTCAACATGCCTTTAATTTTTGCAGCTTGGAACACAAAAAAAGTAAACATCAGTTTTCTGTTTCCTCTGTGTGCCTTTTCTAAGCAAAGAAGAGAAGGGATTCTTTCTCCCACTCAAATTACATTTTCTTCCTTTAAAAAAAAAAAGAAAAGAAAAGAAACAGAAAGGAGAAAAGTAATATTTTTTTCAATACATCAAAATTGATGTATTCATTTTAGTTTCACTCACAATCTTTTCTTATTCTAACCTTGTATTGCCCTTCCACAGTGAGAAGCCATAAATAGCCTCATGTGAAATGTCCTAAGAACACAAAACTTGATCAGTCCATCTCCAGCTATTAACAATGCAAGATTAATTATTTTAAAACCCATAGATGAAATGAGTTCAATAACATTTACTGTGCCATTCAAGCATTTACTCTTTCTTCACCAACCCTTTATTGCTACCTGAATTACAATTGCTCTCTGGCTAATAAATGAAGAAGCTGAAATTTTCAGGCTATTCCTGTTAATGAATTAACTTTTCAGGTACTTATTAAAATGACAAATGAATGGGTTGGAAGATAGTAAATCTACTTGAAATATTGAAGAAGGTGAAGATTGGATTCCAGCTATTCCTTTAATCTACATTTACCTTTACAGAGGGCAAGCAGAGTCGATCAGTCAGGAGAGAAGCCTGAGTAAGAGGAGCTGTTCAGAATATTTTCAGATTGCACTGACAAGACAAGAGATGACAAATGCAGGATCATGCTAAGTGGATTTTTGGAGAGACAAGGAATGTCTTACTGCTCTAAGTTCACACAGTGCCTTTCCAGAGTGTACAAAAAAGCCACTTAATAAAAACCAACACTGCAACTACAGTGAATTGGCTTCAAGTTTTTGGACGAGTTCTGAGTGCAAAGACCATATAGATAGATTGTTTTTTTCCAGGACCTTGTTATTTGTTTTCATTGTTAATAATTGTACTGTGAAAGAACATGCTTGTGTGCTTCTCCATGAGTTAGAAAGAAGGAGACTATACTTTTGCTACATGAGCAAGAGATTTATTGACTAATCCTAATACATGTTTTGCTTATCATCTTCTCTATCCCTGTGTTCACAGAGGAATATACCTGACGAAAAATAATCCAAGTTGACATTAAAGGGAAAAGATTATAGATTAAAAGACAGAAGAAATCACTGATACTTGTCTAACAGAACAGATGAACATGGAAGAGTTAAAACACTTTCATTTTTCCTCAAAAATGCAGAAACAAAATGCACTACAAGTTAAAGAAGAAAAAAGGGACAAAAGGTAGGTGGAAGGCAGTAGGTGATATTTATTCCATTGTTACCAAATCATTTTTTAAAGGAAAAATAATTGTCTTTCCTGGTGGAAATATTCTTTAAGAAAAGAAAAGAAAAAGAAAGAAAGAAAAAGAACAGTGGGTACATTGTCAGCCATTCTCTCCCTGATCATTAGCTATAATTACATGCAAAGGCAAGAGATGATATACATTTAAGTAATTACTTCACGGTAAGTAAAGTTTTAAGAGTTACTTCCTCAAGTGGAACTTCTTTAAATGATTTATCCCATAAGGTCCCATAAGATCTTTAAAACTGCCAGATTTTAAACAGTCTCTCAGATTTTTTGAAACCACTGTTGATGGATTGGAAGTTAATAACTTGTATTCTTTTCTGAGAATCCTTGGCTTTCCCCTATTTATATGTTAATGCCCTGGACTATTGTATCCAGTTATGTGAAATGCTGAAAGGTCATTTCTACATGCATCTGCTGTATTGACAACAACAATAACTTGTCCCCATAGATTACGAGTTTCATGAGTTATTCACTTTATCTTAGGCCTGAAAAGGTTGAAGAAAGAAAAAGGTTCCCTAGAACATATGTGCTGCTAAGGATACTGTCTGCATGTTCACCTAACCGTGGGACTTGCATATTGTAATAGGACCTTGGGAGCTACTACCCATGTAGACCACGTGCACATGTGTTTTTCAGTCTGGATTTTTAAGTCTGCTTCAATGTGGCCAAGAAGAAGACTAGAAGACTGATTCTGGGCACTCATGTGCTTTTCAGTAGAATAGAAGATACCTTGTCACTTTTGTCTGAGGTAGATTCTTGCAGAAGAAATCTCAGTTTTTCGGAGCTATCTTATGGATGTATTTACAGTTCACATAATTAAACTATCAGATTACAAATAGACACTGTAAAATCTGTTCCTCACAGTTAAAAGCTTCATTCACCTGTTGCTAGACTCTACTTTCCTCCAATGACCAGGAATCTTCAGCTAATTTTCATCCCACAGATCTTTCCTCATCCAACAATTTCAAAGAAAGAACTGAAAAGGCTGTTTGCAAAATGTTCTAATTACCAAAATATGGGAAAAGTTGTTTTATGTTTGCTTGTGGGTTTTTTTTCCCCACCACAGTTTTATTGCATCTTTGGCTTCTGCTTTGCCGAGTACAAGCCTGTCCTACAGAAAACCTGGTTACACTATCTGTCAACAGAAGTGAAAGGCAGTTTTGAAGTTACAAACTTAAGGAATTCATGCTGTCTAGGGCCTAATCTGATCTGAGCTTTCCTGTTTTCACTTTTTCACTAAAGATAGTTGCATGCTAGTTCTATAACAGCTGGGCTTTTGAAACATTGAGATGATAGAAAGGCATTTCACTTGCACTTTATAGAAGTTACGACTGTTTTACACGATATAATCATTTGAAAGTCCATAGATTTTCAAAAATTAAAACTAGACTCCCCTTTCAACTATACAGAAGCCAAAAGCAATTCTTAAACAGATTTGCTACATTTTCTTACACTGTCAGAGAGCTTTACTTCCTTACTGGTATCAGCTTTAGTTCAGCAGGGCAGTGTTCAGAGATGGGTAGTAAATATTTCGAGATCTGTCCACACACTGAAATATACGCAGCTGTATGACAGTTTTCACAGATTTGTAGAAAACAGGGATGGAAAAAGCTGAAAGAAATAATCTAGTCAATCTGAAATTAACATACATAGGGAGTTCTTGAAAAACCAACATTGGTTTGGGACCAATGGAAACACAGTAAAGTCCTGGCACAACAAAGTTGGCACTGAGAAAGTTATTCCTTACAGAGAGAAATTATTGATAGTGTTCTCCACTGAGGTGAGTTGGTGAAAACTGCCATCATCTGGAATGCAGAACTGCAGTGCCTTGGATGCAACTTTAAACATGTATTATGCACAGTTTAGTGGTCTCTGCTGGTGTTCTGATCCATGAAATGTGGCTATTAACCAATAAGGAAAATGTGAGGCTTAAACCAGTGGAGGATACTTCAGAAGAGAAAATCAACAGTAATAATAGAGGTTTAAAGAGCAAAAACACTCAGAATCTCCTCTGGGCTGGTGTCCCTCAAGATAAACCGGGAACCCTGGAGTTGCTGAAAGCTGTCCATATGAAAGCAACCTTCTTTAGATCTGAGTAACTACTACTAAATACTCCTATAGAGTTTCAGAAGTTGAATTTTCTATGTGCTCTTTGTAATGGACCAAATTTCCAATGAGAGCTTTACTTTATGAAAACTTTTACTCAGTTTGAGTTCCAGCTTGCAGACTATTTACTTATTGTCCTGTGACTAGATCATCACCTGGCAAATGGATCTGACTCTTACTTCCACTAACATTAACTGAAAGCTTGCTTCCTTCGTGAAGAATAATCAAGCTGCATTCTCCTAGTTCTTCTTAAATACTGTGAGTCCAAGGAAACACTTGAGGCCTGTCTCTGATCTAATTTACCCTATTTTTACACTGAAAAAACTTCCCAGGATTTAGTAAGCTATGTGACAGCAGGAACCAATCTTTGATCTTGCAGCTTTCCCTGGGGGAGCTGAAGCTTCTATAAAAGCAGTCACAAAATCAAGCTGTCAAACTTGCAATGCCATGAAAGCTGACGGCATGCTCCAGATAACAAGCCAAGCTCATTATTTGGTTTAAACATGTAAGTGTTCTTTTAGCAGCGATCAGCCCATTCTCAAACCTTAAGATGGATCTCAAGATGGGAAGTGAGAAAAAAAATTAAGTTACTTTGAAAAGAGTTTGCTTACTATCTACAGAAGAAATCTGCCTAGCACTATCATCAAACACTTATCTGTGTGAATACATGCATAAGCTCTTACTTCATAAATATTTGCTCTTGCAAATGGTTTGCTGTAAATATGATTTGCAGCTTCCCAGAAAGCAGAAGCTGACATTGTTTTCTTTTTAAATAAAGGCAGTCACATGATTCCATTGCATCAGACTGTACCCACAATTCACTTTCAGCAAATCCAGTGTCCTGCCCATGGGTGCCAGAAGAAGAATTTTGATCCTCGTTATCAACTGTTTCCAACCTAGAGTTGTACTCTTAAATTTAAATCCTTTCCCTTCTTGACTAACTGCTGCTGTTCACACCATGGCAACACCCCCTTTGGGATGCTAAAGAATGAGCAATCCAGAAGATATAGGATCAGTATACTTATCTCAGTAGAAAATAACAGTTACGGATACAGCAGCAGGTCTTATTTCCTAACCTTTCATTATGCTTGAAGTCCCCTGATTTCCACCTGCATCTCAGTACACTCACCTCAACAAGCTCATTGGCTTAAGCCAACTTGTGTTTTCATGTCACAGCAAAGACACACTTCAAAGACACTTCACTTTGAAGGCCATGATAAAAAAAAAATGTCAAAGAAAACTGAATCTATCATCAAACAACTAGAGTCCCTTTCCTTAAAAAACATATCTCTTTCTTGCTATAAATTATTTAAGAGAATTCCTGCTGGTCTTGTTCTCTCTCCATGCCTTTTTCTCTTGCTTTGAGAGTATTTAATTCAGCTCACTGTCTGATTGACAAAGACACAGCAAATACAGCTTATCTTCCTTAAAATATGGGAATAGAGTCCTTGCAGCATTGCACCATAGCAATGGTTCCCCATTCTTAGAAGCTGTTGTAACAACTCATGAAGAAATTTTTTGAATTTACAATATTTTGCTACTCCAAGGAAGAACAATGAAGAAAATGAACCTGAAAGACTTCAAAAAGGTAACTGTTGTTGAAACAAAATATGTGGCGGAGAGAACACAGAACTCAAATCATCCACATAAAAAATCTTGCTTTGTACTGTTGCTACTTAAGCTCAGTCTCCAAAATTGTTGATTAAAACTTCTAGGAGCAACTTAGTTTTGAGAAGCATAAGTCATGTCAGACAATATTGGATGTTTTCTGGAGCAAGAATATTCTTGCTTCTTTCTAAACATCATTTTCAGTAGTGCTGATTGAAAAACAGGACATTTCTGATGAAGTTTTTTTCATAAAAATTAAAATTGTTATTAAGAATTTGACTAGGAATGTTTAAATTATAATTTAAGTTCATTAAGACTTAGCTTTCATTATCTTGTACTATTATTTTTGCATGTGTTATCTTTTTGATAGCAGTAGACTAGTTATATAGGGCTTGAGCCCATCTGAACACTAACTTCTTAATATTTAAAACTTGGGAATATTTACATCAGTTATTTCAAGCTCTCTGAACTGGCATTTTCTAAGAGCCTCACCTTGCCACAAAACTTCTCAGCAACCTTTGAAATATTAGTCCTTGAGCTGAGATCTTTGAAAATACCACCAATTGTGTTCTTGTATGAGGGAAGACGACGGGTTTGACCATAGTGCTACTAACTGTAGGATGCTGGCAGATACTGTTCTGGCACAGCAGTCTTTATTGCTGATGAACTTCATCAAGGCAATGACAATGTCAAACTTCCATTTTTTTCTTCTGTGTTTAAATACTGAATGTATTTGAGCCACTCTAATTCAATACTGTTACCACAGAGAAATTCAGAAATCTAGTTCTGAAGTTAGAATTGCTGTTCGTGAAGCAAACATGCATAGCACAAGGAATGCCCTTCCAGGAAAGCAAAGGGCTCTGCTTTCAAGCCTTAAAATTGCAGATCTAATATTGATGTAGAGGAGATAAAGATTTTCAGATCCAAAAATTAGTACTATATATTGTCACACTATAATAAATTGCAATCCTTGTACATAGCTTAAGTAGCTTTCATTCCGGGTTACATTTCCAACTTGTTCACAGCAAGAATAATTAATTAGAAAAATATAGATACCTTTCCTATAAAAAAATAATAGTATATTCATTCCTAAATCTCAACGCTATTCAATGGGAGCTAGGTACTTAGACACCTGAATGAGAGCTCTGTGTGATCAAATAGAGCCACTTAGCTACGTTACTAATAATGTAGAGTGATTCCAAATGTTTACTGCAAGATAAGATTTGAAACAAATTTTCAAAATACAGAATATATTATATCTGCAAATTCATCATGCTTGGATAAGCCCCCATTAAGCACAGAAAGACAGCAATGCCCAGAACCAGATCTTTCTGGCTTTTTGTGTTGCAGAGCTCCAGAAAGAGAAGTGAAAGGTAATGCCATAACTTCTAAAATCATTTCTGCCTATGAAATACACAGATTTACTAGATGCAGCACTCTTAAGATACCATATCAGAAGGTGAAGGTACTTTCCAGGGACCTCCACAGCCAGTAAAGACAGTTTAATGAAGTCCAGAGATGAATCCATGGGACAGAAAATATTTGAGTTCCCATGGTTACTCCCTGGCTCATATCAGTACAGAGAAGCGGATTTCATGTCAGACTGGGATGGAAATTTAATCCAGTGCATTGGCTTTTGGCTATCAGTCAGATGTGTAATCAGCTGTGAATAATGCTGTTCTCTACCCAATGAAGGCATTTTAAGAGGACCAGTCAAAAACAAAACAAAACAAAACAAAACAAAAGAAAAAACCAGCTACTTGCTGAACATTTGAGAAGCACAATGGTATGAGAAGTTAGCAGCTCCCTGCTTTAGTCCCTGGACTAAATTCATATTCTTGACCTTGTGTTATGAAAAGAGGCAAACTATTCACCTCTGTAAGTGAAAGAAATGCATTCACACAAAAGGAGTAAGCATGTCTGGGAAGTGGGAATTAATTTTCCCAAGGGATGCTATCAAGGCCAGTGCAATGAATGAAAACACAGCAGGGAGGAGGGAGGTGCACTTTGTCTGAATGCTTGCCAGGGAGATAAAACAATGCAAGTGTTAACATTTGTTTTGCTCTTTGCAAATCAGCAGAGAGGCTTTGATAACACTTTGTTATCATAAGTTTGCTAGGGCCTAGCAATGTTTCTCTTATAGGGGCTGACCACACTGGCAGATGTATATACACCCCAACACATTTATAGAGTCCTGGAATTCCTCCCTGCTGCATTCCATTCACGACTCTTACATAGTTATCAACACTGGAGTTTCTTGATCTTGGAGCCCAACATTCAAAAAAAGATAATCAAGTTACCCTATTTTCAAGAGACCTAAGCACAAGGCTGCTCCTCTGCACTTCCTGATAGAAGTGGCATACAATTTTCCTTACTTTATTCACAGGTATTCAAACTTTGTACTTCCCCTTCACTGAGTTTCTGTCTTGTGACAGGAAGATGAGGATGTCTCAGTTAAATGGCACTTGCCCCTCTGAAATTGGGGCTATTCCACATGCCACTTACAAAGGGTTTGTAAGTAATTAACAGATCTTTTAATAGAAGTCAATTATTTAGCACCTATAGCTCACTTGGCTAAGTATGACTACGGCTTATAGCCATTTCTAGCACCATCTGACACTGTGCTAAAAACCAGAGTTAACAATATATCTCTCATCTGTCCACAACACACTCTAAAATGGCAATTAATAATTACAGAATCACAGAATTGTAGGGGTTGGAAGGTACCTCCAGAGATCATCGAGTCCAACCCCCCTGCCAAAGCAGATTCCCTAGTCCAGGTCACACAAGTAGGCAGCCAGGCGGGTCTTGAACATCTCCAGAGAAGGAGACTCCACAACCTCCCTGGGCAGCCTGTTCCAGTGCTCCGTCACC
>JAOWBP010002392.1:18643698-18662122 GCA_028571105.1 Tragopan temminckii | reverse complement strand
TCCCATGGCTGACTCACTGCTCGCCCCAGGTGATCAATCAGAGGTTCAGGCCGTGATTCAGCAATTCCCATACAGGTCTTCATCTGTTTTATGTCAGCTTTTGCTCTCCCTAAGAAATTCAGACAAATTTAACCAAGGATCATCTACCTTTCTGTTTTCAAATGATTCTTTAACTAGGTAATGAAACAATACAATGGAAAGTAACGAGGTATGCAGCCCCTGTTCCCATTTCATAGAATCATAGAATGACTTGGGTTGGAAGGGACCTCAAGGATCATCAAGCTCCATCCCCCTGCTGCAGGCAGGGCCGCCAACCTCCACATTTCCCATATGGTATAGTACCTCTTAAGTTATTACAACCAAAAAAGGCTATATGACCAAAATAAACAGATCTTCAATGACTTATGGGAACAGTCTCCTCTACAGGTTTTACAAAAACTCAGTTCTTTGATTCATGCTAAGAGAGAAAAGTCTGCATATAGAAAAAGAGAAAGAGCCTATATTCCATTTGTGTTACATTACATGAATGGCTGTGTATCAAGACCCAGGTCTTTTGCTTCATTAGAAATGATAAATGCTACAGAAACTTTTATCTCAAAGCTATCTGCAAAGACATGTCTTCATCCAAGAAATTAGGCTGATTCAAGAGAACTGTTATAGCTGAGGAAAGACAGTGGTAACTGTGATTTCAGGAATGTGCTGGGTCTCTGCTTGTGGCACTTTGCCCCGTACTCAGTAGAATTTGGAGGCACATCTTCTACCACGCAGGTTACACCAAATACTATTTAGAAAAGTGACAATCTCACTGTTAGCTTAGTAGATTCTCGCCTTGGTCAAAAAGGCTTAGGCATCATCACAACACAAAATCTGAATAGCATTCAGGTTCCCCTGGTTTAATAGCCTTTTAAAAGCACTGCTGTCACAATCTGGTCAAGTGCAAACTGCCTCTAGGCCAGTCTTATATGACATGGAAACAGCATGAGTTGATAACTATGATTTACAGACATATCAAGGGATTGACATTTTGCCATGTTTGTAGACCACAGTATATTTTTGCAAGCACATAGATTTTTTTTCCATATAAGTCTCTGAGTCCACCTGGGCATGGTCCCCCTCACATACAGCCCATCTTCAATTCTGGGGGGAAGCTTGTCAGATAGTATTGGATTCTGATACAAGATGACAAGGTTCCTTAGATCATAGAATCATAAAGGCTGAAAAACAAACAAACAAACAAACAAACAAAAAACCAACTCTGCCAATACCTCACTACTCTTTCTGAGAAGAAATTTTTCCTAATATCCAACCAGAACCTCCCCTGGCGCAACTTGAGGCTATTGTCTCTCATCATATCACTGTTAGAATTATGTCAGGAATCACAACTCATTTGCATGACCTCTGCTTTCCTAGCCTTATTTCTAGAAGAGTTGGAAATCATTTTTGCATGGCATTTCAGAATAACAATGAATTCTGAATTTCCTATAAGTCTTCACTCATCACTCAGAGCTGAATACAGAGACTTCAGTCATTGCAGAATTTGCTCTTCAGGACAAGAATTTGTCTCTTCAAGACAAATATTTGACATTATATGAAGCCAACTCTAAAAAAAACATTAATATGCATAAAACTAAGTGCTCCATAACGATAACCTCCCTTAATTAAATGCCAAGCACTGTTTCTTTCTGGGGTGGAGACAACAGGCAGAGGTAAGCTACCTTCACGCCAGAGAGATGGTCACAGAACCTAACAGAGCTACTGTATCACACAGGTGCTTCTGGAACCTATAAGAATCATAATACCTGCCCACATAGGTGTGGCTAAGTTGCAGTTAAAAAGGTGGCACCACAGACTGCAGCAAAGATCCATAAAATCTCTATTTGCATACAAGGAAGAGGGAATGATTGCAGCACTGGCATTAGACTGTGTAAACTGAAAGTTGCTGAATACTGGACTGGGGTCAAAACATGACTGGTATTACAAGCAGCTTTGAATCAGTCCAAATTATCATAAATCTATTCAGTTTAACTACAAAGGCTACCCAAAACTTTTATGCTGCGCTTTTTCAAGAGAACAACTGAATCTAATTGTGTATGGAAAGCAGCCTGTAGGATGGTCATTCCTGAAGACAACGTAAAATCAATATTCAGAAAAGAATTTTTGAAATGAAGGAAGTAGAACAAGCAGCTGTTGTTCAGTGACAGTTAAAGAATGTAGAGAAATTTTTACAGTAGAAACTAGAAGAAAATACACTTCAGTGCTCACAAAAATTTGTCTAAAAACTAAAAAAGAGCTGCAGTTAAGCCTAAAATAGAACAAAGCATGCCAGAAAATAAACAAACAACAGCAACAACAACATAAAACAAAAAAACAGGGGATTGAGAAAGATAAACGGGTAGTCTGACTTAAAAGTTCAGCCCACAGATATCTTCAAAAATCAAGAGAAAAGGAGCATAACTGGAAAGAAAAGGTAGGAAACGAAGAACATTCTCTAGAAACTCATTATGGCTAAAGATCTGACATTGCCCATTTCATTTCTGAGTAATATGCGGAAAGGCCATCAAACTAAAACTCAAACCAATTAACTAGCACTTCCACAGATGCTTAGTACTGAGATGAAAACACCTCCAAATTGCTTCAGTGTATAGGGATGTTTCTGAGGTCTCAATCAAAGTGTGCAAAAACCTGTGAAAGAGTCTAATAATGCAAACACTTATCAGTGGAGATGTACCTGCTAAATGTCATACACACTCTTTTGAGGTCGTGAAAAATAAAAAGACAGAATTATAAAACAAACGTTGACTCAGTTTCAGTGGAGTTTTTTCCAAATGGATAGATTTTTCTACCTCTGGAAATATGGTTACATTTACACGTATTCTAGGAGAAGGCCTCACTTTTTAGTGTGAAAAAATATTGATCTGCATTGTATTTTTCAAATCCTATGACACAAAAATTCTACAAGAAAACAAGTTATATTGATTTTTCTTTTCTTTTATCATTTGTGATTCTGATTATTTGGAACTTTCCTTTTATAGAGTGATTGAATACATAGAATTTTCTGTCTAATTTAGAAGGGTAAAAAAGACTGAAATATCACTTTCAATACTGAAAAGCCTTTAGTCATTTCATAGACTGCACATGCTGCTTGCCAGTGGCAGTGTAAAAGAAGGTACATCTTCTTAGCAGTATTTGCTGTTGATACATGGCAGTGGGGTAGTTTTGCCAGCTGCAGATTTGCAGGTTTGTAGATTTGGCAACGAACAGAAATAAAGAAGAGATTCCAGGATGTAATGTTCTCTTCTACTGCAGATGAATAGCAGGGATTATAAAACTCTGGTAGCAGAAGGTAGCCAACACCTGCTGGTGACAAGTCAACCACCCTCTTTTCATGGGTGCAACAGTATAAAGTCTATGTTTAAAAAAGCTATGTAACTCTTTTTACATCATACTGTATCTGTAGAATAAAACTGATAAAACTGTATGATTTCAGAGGATAATATGTCTCTACATATTAAAACCATATAATGCCTTTATACATGTCTTCTCTTGAATGTACACTCTCCTGTATGTAGAGAGCAAATAAAAAATACACTGCTTATGCAGGCAGAAAACAACACTCTACTTCACAGTAGTAGGGAAATAACTTACTGATGCCTAACTCAGAAGTGGGTTTCCATGTATTAGTAAGCAATAATCAGTGAATTGCTTTTTCAAGAACTAACTGAATTTCCAACATTGTGAGCCCACATCAACTTTTAGCACTTACGACATCTTTCAAAAGAATTCCACAGCTTAGTCAGCTAATATTTGGGAGCCATATTTTCGGCAATTTGATGTCTTTTTCCTAGTTGTTTTGTGCAGCATTCTGGAAGAGACTGTGTTCAGTAGATCCCTTTCTGGGCCACCTGTAATTTTAGAGACCACATTTGTTTTTCTCCCTCAGTTGTTTCCTGACTGAACAACTGTGCTCATGTTATCATCTGTCAGACAAAAGCTACCCTATACCAATTTGTTGCTCTTCTCCGAACCTTTTCCAATTCTTTCATACTTTTTTTAGTAGAAAAAAAAAAAAGAGAGAGAGAAAGAAAAAATGGATTAGAAGTAATGAATATGTTCTAAATCTGACTCGCTTTAAAAGTAGCATCAAAACACCAAGGCATCAAATTCCTAGGATCATAAATCCTTTAAGAAGCATACTGGGTCTCTCTCACGGTATTTGTCACCCGAATCAGACAGCATCCTCACAGAGCAGAGCTGCATGGACTGGTTTGGGAGCTCATAATGCAACAACGTACTTGTTATGACATCATCTATTAGCAACCAGCATTAGATAGGAAAGTACACAGAGTGTATGTAAACTGCTGAATCACGGCCTGAACCTCTGATTGACCACCTGAGGCGAGCAATGAGTCAGCCCTGGGAGCACAGGTGAAGGCAATTCACCTGTGCTACTGGAAGGGGTGGAGCTTGGCTCCGCCTCTCCTAGACCCCATTTAAGAGCTGACTGCCACTGGGGAAGGATTTCTTTTAGAGATTGCTCCTCTTGGAGTCTTCTCAGTAAGCCCAGGACAAAGGTAAGCTTTCCATCTATTCTTCTTTAGCATGATAACCTGTTTAGCCTAACTTTCTTGTATATTTCTTAATTGTAACATCCGTATATTCATTGATTATACACAGATTGCCTCATGATTCACTGAATATTGAACAACTCCTCCTTAGCACCCCAAAGGTAGATGATATGTGCCTACAGAATTAACAACAATCCCCTGCAAAGAGACTAATTCTACTTCAATAAAACAAAGGAGACAGTTGTCTAAAAGATTCAAGACAAGACGGTATTGTCAGTTTTCAGTGAGATATGAACTTCTAAATTCTATCAACTCTGCTCCATAATTCTTCAAAGCAACTTGTTGAACAGTGCCACGTATCCCAAAGGATGTGCCTACCTTATTGCCCAGCCATTGGGTACATCTCCAGTTGCCAACGACCACAGTACCAGAGAAGAGGCAAAACTGCCTTTCCACTCCCTGCCCTGCATCCAGCTGTTCCATGCTTCCCTTCTGATTTTCACAGCAAAGTTTCCTTTCCACTGGCTGATGCTGTTGCTGGGATGGGCTTGTTCCGTAAAACAAACTTTAATCAACCCACACATAGTAATGGTAAGATCAAGAGTATTGACAATGTGATTCTAGTCCCTGATGTGCCCACAGGAGGCTTTGGATCTATTTCAAAACCTCACTCCCTCCTCCCCCCTGACTTCTCCCCTGCTACTGGGGAACATTAAGTTGTAATAAGTGCTCTTGGAATTGGTGATCCACCTTCTCTCTCCAAAAGTGAATGTGTCTTTTGTGCAGTAATTTGAATCACTCTAAGACAAGTGAGCTTGCACAGCAATTCCTCTCCCAGATCCAGTTCCTCATCGCATATGGACTTTTCCCTTGTCCACACTCCTTGAAATGGAAACTATTTTCAAAGAAAAAGCTCAGCTATTTTAGAAGAAAAAAGGAGAAAAATAAAAGCTCCCAAATGCTACAGTGAGATGCAAAACAGCCCGCTGTGCATTACTACACAGAGATGAGGCATTGTGAGGAAATAATAATGTCTTGTATCTGCATAAGATGACTATTCAAATGTAAGTTGTACTAGTAATTAAGATAGCAATTGTGATTTTCTGTATTTTGAAGTTCCCTATAATAAAGGATAAAGCTTTCTTCAGCTCACATTTCCCAAGGCAAAAGCTATATGAAATACACACAAAAAAAGGTCCACTGTCTTTAATTAGAAGGAATTTCTATAAGATAATGATAGTGCAAGAAAGACCAAAAAGCCACTGAGGCAGAGAAAATTAAATCTCTCCTTTAAGACTCATCATTACATCAAGTCTGCCTTTGATGCTAAGTAGCCCTTTTTCTATGTGGCAGCCCACTCATCGATATAGAGCAATGAATAATAATGTAATGGTGTGAAGGAAAATGGTATTCAAACCATTCAGACTTCACAAACCTGGAGGTAGAACTGCATTCTGGAATGTCATATGATGACACTGCAAGAATCTTTTCCAACAATCCTGTGCAGAATCACACAGTGGGATGTGACAGGTGATGTTGATAACAGCGCTGTGGCTATATGTCCAGCCACATCAGTGCCCTGTATGTGTGTCTGGGACACATGTTCAACTCTACTACTTGTGCAAAGGGGAAAGTGACAACTCTGTTCACCAGCTTGGGCAGAAACCCCAGTTCCTGGGCACCAGTAGTGGAAATGATGGGCTGGTGCAACTGGAGGGGTGGCCTCCCCTCATCTTCATTTAACAAAGATTGAAATTTTCAGGCTTAAAAGCTTGTATGCCATTGAGACACAGAAATTAAAATCTCATTTTATATATATACCATATACCAACATGTCTCCATTAGTACAGATTTTCAAACAGAAAGCATTAATACTAACTTACAAATCTTAGTTAGGAATCCATATTATAGCACTTGCACTTCAAGATGCGTGTTTACCCCCACAAGCTCTAAACGTGCTATAGAGAAACTCAAGGGAGTTAATTACTCAGATTTTAGTGAACTAGGGTGAGCTGGTACAAGTCACAAAATTTACTAAGTATTCCAGTACACAAGGTGTGGTAAATTGGCAAATCTTAACTTACAAAAGTGAGCAACAAGTTTAAAACTGTAACTATGAACACTAATACTTCAAATGTGTTAGGCTAAGAATAAAAAAATCCACCCAAGTTTGATTTCTCATTGAACCTGAAGCCTGCAAATATCTCTGTTAGATCCACTAGTGACTCTGCTTTCCGTGAGTAAGAAATAGAACAGGGAGAGAGGTGAAAAATAAATGGAAAAAATAAGGGACAAATATTAATACTTAATTAAAGGTTACATTCTGTATTATAAAATGTCTTAATTGTCCAAGTATGTTTTTCATGGGCATGGCTGGTTAGATAGTGTCACAAAAGTGACTTGGAGGTAAAAACAGGGCCAGGACAGATGTACAATATTTGAGATTAGCCATGACCATGAGAACCCTCCTCCATTCAGGAAATGAGAGAGCCCCTTCATTAAAATTTGCAGTAGCTTATATACAGTTTCCAATGAAATGCTATGCAGATGAATCCAATCTTATTTTTATAACAGCCTTGACTCTGCAAATCATCTCCCCTCATTTCCATGCAAAGCAGACAGATAAGCAGGGAAGGCAATCCTTCTGGAAAAGCAGCAACAGTAAGGGATGTAAGGTTCCCTAAGCGCCATTTTGTTGAAGAGAGGTGATTAAGTAATTCCCTGAGTCAGCCTAAATTCAGCACGACTTATTTCTAGAGCCAAGAATGATAAGAAACTGTTAAAAATAATAAAAAAATTAAAAAGCCAACCACAAATGGCATTAGAGTTGTTAAATGGGCCTCAGGGTATTTTACCAGACTGTGGATTATTTCAAGCAGGGGAATAAAAATAAAGATGACAGAAATAAGCAAGTAAAATAAATACAAATAATTTAGGCAACTGTTGCTCAGCAGCTCACCAAACACCTCCTCCGCTCCCTCCTACAGGCTCACATTTTAGCAAGGCTGTTGGCTTGCTTTCAACTCAGTATGTGACTTGCAGCTGAGATCTGGCCCTGCTTCATATTGACAAATTCACTCATTCAAAGACCCCTTTCAGATTTTGTATTAACACTGGCGAATTCTTAGTTCCTGGGTTTGAGTCATGTCCTGCCAGCACCTCTGCTCTGGGAAATGGGTTAGCAGAGCTTACTTCCTGGAGCTGCAGTTTCTATCTCCCTGCTCAGCAGTTGGGAGGGCTCCTTTGAAATGAGATTAACTGTATCACACATCCCGTGGGGGAAAAACAAAACAAACAAATAAACAACAACAACAAAAACATAAACCAAAACAACAACTAAAAAACGGGCCATTAGAAACATCTGTCTTTATCGTTCTTCTACTTCCTTCCACTCCCTCTTTTCCCTTATCTTTCCTTTCTGCTTTCTGTATTAGCATGAGATACTGGCTTCTAGCTGCACTGGGGAGCAGTTCTGGCTCTCTTCTCCATTATAAACAATGAACTATTGCCATTGACTTTTTAAAAGTGCTACTGAATAGGTTTCATCCATCTCTTAATCACTGCTTTCCTCCTGTAAATGCCCACGAACAGCGACCTGAGAATGGGACATTCAGCAACTACCTTCGCTTCTTCTGCCATATGCTCCTCTCCTTGCAGCCAAACGCCCCGCTTCTGCTGTCACACGATGCAAAGCACACATTATCTTTTTTTCAGTTCCCAGGGGGCCCTTCTGCTGGAAGAGGCATTTTTTTCCTGCAGTTGGAGCAAATTCATCTTTTTGTTTATTCTTTGTTTAAAAACCAAAATGCTTACCTCCCAACCTGCTAAAGGAGAGATACAAAGTTCTAACCAAGCAGAGTGCAAATTGGCAGCAAAACATCTCCCTGCCAGGGCTCATGTAGAGCAGATATCTGCTTTACAGTTCAGAGAACTCTTTCAGTTTCACAAGTATGAAAAGATCTATAAAAAGAAGAGCGAGTAATTTAATCACTTGAGGAAAATTGACAGGTCATAATCAAAGGAAATTAAGTACCGATGGAAGATAAAAACCTAACCTCAAATACTGTCTCAGTATGATCATATTGTTCAGGTCTATGTCTATGTATTCTGCAGCAGTTACATGAATTTCAGCACTGATTATGCATTCTGTGACAGAATAAAAGAGCAGACTCATTTTCCTATGTAGATGGTTTCTCTCTGGAGGAAGCAACCACTCCAGAAGTTTTTGCAGTGAAGGAAACCTAAATATCTCTTGCTTTTAATGGGGTAATCAGTGTTTGAACACACTGAACACAAGCAAGGATGAAACTCAGCTTTAAAAATGATTCCCAGGCTATCAGGTCTGTAATTCCGGTGTCTTCTCTTGTGCCCTTTTTGTAAATGAGGAAAACACTGTCTGATTTCTAGCCAGTGGAGACCTCCCCAGACTCCCAAGACCTTTGGCATATAATTGAGAGGGGGCCTGCTGTAAGATCCACTAACTTGCTCTTGATGTTGACATACTTAAAATAGCTTTCTTTTGTTGTCTGGCTCCACTCTGGGCAACGTCAGTTCAAGCTGAGCTTTGGTTCTCCTTGTGCTCTCCTTAAAGATGTGAACTACAGCTCTGTAATCTGTGAAGCCTGACCACATTTTCAGAGATCATATTTCTTCTTCCTGCCCACGTTCCAGGAGTTCCCTGCTCAGACAAGCTGGTCTTCTGCCCCACTTACTTGATTTGGGACACAATGGGAACACCTGCTTCTGGGCTTTTAAAAGGTGGGGTTTTGAAGTGACCAGTTCTCATAGCCCCACTATAACCTCTAGAGCAGACTCTCGGGGGACACTGCTAACCAGCTCCCTGAGTAGCTTAAAGTTTGCTCTGTTAAAATACAAGGTAGCCATTCTGATGACCTCTTTTTCTCATTACAGCAAGAATTTTGAAAATAACAATGTCGTAACCGCTGTGGCTATGATCTAGCATCACCCCTCCAACAAGGCCTTCTCTACTCTCAAGCAGCAGATCCAGGAGGTCGCTTTTCCCAGTTGGCTCACTGAGTTCTTGTAACATAAAGTTATCATCAACATGTTCCACACTTGCAGCAGTATATTCCGTTTATGTCATGGAAGTTGAAATCTGCCTTAAGGATAAGGGCAACTTATTCAGAGATTTCTCCTAACTGCCTGTAGAATAGCTCAAAAACTCAAAAATTTGAGTTTCTTTTCCTAATGGTAGTAAAAAGTTCTCCTAGTTCAGTGTGCTTTTGAAGGTCTTCAGATTACTAAAGATACATGAATATTTCACTGGTAACTTGACCACATGCTACCTCATCTCCAAGATGAAGCTGACACTCTTGGTATGAGAAATGTTAAACAGAGATGGCAGAAGCGGCTAAAAATCATGGTCCTGAAGCTGAGAAACAAAGAAAGAGCCTATAGAAATGAGGAAGCAGGCTCAGCATCAATAGAGATACTACACTACATTGGACTTTTATCTGAAGAACAATCATTCATGATGGTTCTTTTTGTCTTATATTACCCTTTTTAGAACATTGATAATTGGGACAGAGTCATACATAAAGATACTGAACTTTTTAGACCATTTGCAGTTCCTACAAGGCAGCTTGTGACAGCAGCCAGGAAAGTCTAGCTGGTCTGATGCATCTTTCAGAAAGCTCATGGTGTTGGGAGGCAACAGAGTAGACAAAAGAGTGGGCACAATTACATATTTGGGGAATTATCCTGAGACTGGTAAGGAGTGTCTCATGTCAACATGAGGCAATCAGTATTGCTTTGTGGGCAGGTTTACATTTGAAAGCATTTCTTTGGAGTTGATTGCTTTCAGATGGGAGGGTCCAGGAGTGTTTATTGGCTGAACACTTGGCCTGTGAGCAAATCATTCCAGCTTGATACAGGAAACTGTATCCTGTGAAGGCAAGATACAAGCTGGCATCTCCCTGCTTCCTTTTATCTGCTGATTGAAATTTGCATGGCCTGGAAAACAGGAACAGAGGAGATCCCAAAGCCAGAAGCTGTCACTTATTCTTTTACACTTTGTAGTAGCCACTGCTTAAGACTGTCTTACCTGTAAAGATTAATCGTAATTAGCGAATTAGCCAATTTTACCTCCAAGTAGAGTTATTAGTTGTTGTTAAGAAAGCTCTCAATAAATTGATGTGTTTTATTCCTCTGAGTCTTGGATGACTCCATTATGGTAGCAACCTCTAACAGCTAGAGGAGGCACGACTCAGGAAAGAGGAAAAGATTCACCTCCCTCGAAACCTGCTGTGTAGGATGAGACAGGAAAGTATTCACTTACAAGTCAAAGCAAAAATCTGTCCTGGTCTCCAGTTTTCTTGTTCCAGTAAAACTATGAAATTGCTTAAAAAAAATGAAACCATGAAATTGCTTAAAGAAATGAATGATAGAAACAAAGGGATGGGAGGCAGGGTGAAGGGACTGCGTTCTGTTTAAGGTGCAATCAAAGCACCTGTCAGACAACATACATGTCTGATAAAATTGACTGCAACACCCAGTGGGTAAGATTGCAAGGTATTTCTTACCTGAATAACTATGAAGGCACTGCACCCACTCTGGGGACATGTAGTTATGTAGCTAATGTGAAATGACAATTCAAATTAAATGAAATGGAATGCTGGCAAATGAAATGGCTGCTTGTGCATTTCTAACGTGCATAGCTAGAAAATGATAACTTCCCAGCATATCTTAAATGCTAGAGCAAAGGCCAGCTCTGTTCTGACACAGCATGTAATACCAAAAAGGTTGATTTAAGCTTACCAGCTACTTTCCTCAGAGAAAAAAAGAGCCTGCAGAACCAGATGCTTAGCTAATCAAGATCCATATAGAAGTACATTTCAGTACAAACAAGAAGCTGTTGGCCATCCTGCATGTAACGACCACCCTGAGACCGCCCTGACTCCTGGCTCTTAGCCTTCCTGAGTGCAGTATGTAACTGTTGGAAGTTATTAGAGATAACAGCATGACAGGATAACAAATCACACTGGAACCAAATGCCATTTCAAGTTTAATCACCAACTAAGTATCACCAGGATGGAGAAGAGATTCTGAAGAGCAGAATTGCTACAGTCCCACCTCATGAACAACTATGCTGTGAGACTGCCTTCCTCATGCAGAGTTCAGGCTCAGTGCAATGAGCCAATAACAGAAAATAAAAGTGAAAATCCTCGTGACATAGATTTTTCCTCTGCAGACAGATTTGCCACTTACCGGAACCTCTTTTTTTTTGTGTGTGTGTGTGTGGTTATTCTGCAGAAACTCTTCAAGAGCTGTTGAAGAGGGATAACAGCAGTTGAACAGTGGGCACTGAATGGATCTGGTCATCCACCACAACTCTTCCTCTTTCCTCTACCGCTTTAAACTATTCTTCATGCAGCCTATCACACATTTCTTTCTATCCAGAAGCTTAGAAACCATTAGGTGTTATTGGGAGAGAGCTACAGAGACACAAAGGGAACTGTGGATAATGTTTAATAGGCCACATCTCCATGGCAAAATGCATTACACGCCAGATTATAGAGGAAGTCAGTTAAAAAAAAAAAAAAAAAAAAAAAAAAAAAAAGGTCTTTTAACTAACAGTACTCACAATAGCTCTTGCCAGTCTGGCACTGGGCAAAATTAACACCATACCTCATTTGGTGTTTGGTTAATGGTGAGCACAGACACACATCAGAATTTTTCTGAAATGCATCAAAGGGAATCTTCTGTCCGCATGAATTCTGGGCTTTCTTAAAAATAATGATATTTAAAAAATAAAATCCAGATGTCTCCCAAGCACAAGGACAGAATAATATCAAAATCTGATGTCAAGAGTTCCCTAGTCCAAATGATCTCCCTTATGTATCTTCTAATAGGTTACTCAGAGCAGTATTTTATCCCACGAAAAGCAAGTGCTGCTGCTTTTTCTGTGTGTGGCCTACAGCTTGATCCTTTGAATAGCCATGTGTGCAGGAAGTACCAGCTCTCATTGCCTGTCAGCCTTCCTATGATTCGGTGTCCTAAAAGGCCATTTCTGGAAGTCCTGGCTGACAACTTGATGAGAATAGGAAGTTTTGGAAACAATTAGTCAATGAGACAAAGGGCGCTACAACCATAACTAATAAAAAAGCTCTGCCCTTCTTTGGCAATTGCACTCAAAGACTCTTCAAGTACCGAATATATCGTAATTAATTGTATCTCATGCCCTCTCACCTTCCCTCACAAGAAGGCAATTACTTTTGTATCACAGAGAACCTGTGGTATCTAGGAGTGAAGGACTATGTTCAGTGGATGTGTCTAACAGACTGCGACAAGGTACTTTTTAGGGCCAATTCTTTTCAATGTTTTTATGAATGATTTGGATGCAGGATTTGAATGCATACTGAGTAAATTTGCACATTATACTAAACTAAGAGGAGCTGTTGGCTCCCTTGAGGGTAGAGAGGCCTTACAGAGAGATCTTCACAAATTAGAGGGCCGTGCAATCACCAACTGCGTGAAGTTTAACAAGAGCAAGTGCTGGATTCTGCACCAGAGAGACGGCAACCCTGGCAATATGTAAGACTGAGGAAGGAGAGGCTGGAGAACAGCTCTGTAGAAAAGAGTCTGGGGGGTTCTGGCTAACAGCAAGTTGAATGCAAATCAGCAGTTTGTTAATTTCCAGTTCTGACTTTTTTAGCTCATTAATTGGATCTGGTTGAGATACCAGCGTCACTATGGATTGGGGTCACTGATTTTTCACAAATGTGTTTCAAAGCTCTGACCTTAATTTCTGTTAGCAGTTGTCAGCATCAATAGTTCACATTTGCCCAAGCAGAAGCAGTACTTAGGTGCCCATTTTAAACGTAGGACATGTTGCTTAATAGAAAGGCCTTGACCTTTTAAGGATGTCATATAGCTTACCATTTAATAAGATATGCCTTTAACTTTTCCTATGAACATCCTCTTCAGCCCGTGCTTTAACAATGATTATCAATATACAACTCCTAGCAATAGTCTCCTTGTGGTTTTGAAATACAATGTTTATGTACTCACCATTATGCCTTTTATAGTTCGGGTCTGCAGCTCAGGGGATGTGATGCTAGCATGAGGCATTATTGGGATTAGGTCTATCAGTTTGGCTAGCAGATGTGAGCAGGTGACTGGACTCAGAAAGACAACCTCTTCCAGACCTGTTCTTGTGAACATGTAGCATGCAATGGAGAGCAGAGCCAAAACATGCCCTCTGCTCCTCTAACTGCTGTTCATCACAGATTGCCAAGTACAGTTTATTCAAACAATGTTTGTTTCCTTTCACCTGAGAAACCAGGGAAGTCTCTTTGAGATCTGAAACCCCAAAATCTTGGGATTCAACCCACAGAAAAAAAATGTGTGACACGTCTCCATTTCCCCTTGACACTGATGATATTTACTCTCCATACTGAGATCAGTCACTGTACATGATATGTAAAGGGGCAAGGAAAGCCTGAAAGACTCTTGAAAAAAGATTTCACCAGCAGCAGGAGCTTGAGGAATTGCTGGCAGTCATCTAAATGTCCCCTCCCCATCACTGTATCTAGAACTTGTAATTTTTTACCATTAAGACCTATTGCTGGTAAGAAAATAAGACAAATATTACTGACAAAAGTCTTCAAATGAAGTTTTCTCTCATAGCTTTTTTTTTGTTTGTTTGTTTTTAGCCTTCTGAATTATGTTAATATTTCTGGGGTGGGGGAAGTGGGGAAGAAAAAACAACCTGAAATAAAGGAATAATAAGATAATAATATGACTACAAAGCAAGAAAAGTTACTAACCTTATTCCATTTTCCAGGAACTTCAGGATACAGAGATCCATCTGTGAGCCATCTGACAATAATTATCAAAAGTATGTAAACTATAACAGAAAACAGTACTGCCAATGGCCACCCCATAGTTCCAACAAGACTAAAAGGTTAGAGGATAAACATGATAAATGCATCTATACATGGGAGTTCAAAACTTACCCCTAATGACAACAGGTCTGTCCTGAAGCATTTCTCTCTCTAAAAGCTGTATCTGCCCTTTAAAGAAAAAGAAGGGAAAGAATTAATTTCACAAACGATTAATAGTTCAATGCAGTAGCCTATTAATGGATGTGTAATTGACTAATAATTGCACACCTCTCTATGCCTCTACTTAAATTAAATCTGCCACCCAATCCATCAAGTTTGTTTACCAAACATGTTGTAGACTGAACAGTTATCTAAAATGCTCCTCCAGCAGGAAAAAGGGATCAGCAGACTTTGGTCTTTCAGAACATCAGAAGCACTGGAGCCTAACTGGTCCAGTTACTCCTCTTATTCAGTGTGAACTGCAAGTGAGTCAGCTGATTTAATTCTGCACAGCTGGCATGTTTTAGGTATAGCGCAACCAAAGGGGCAAAGGAAGCTGATCTTATGTACTGTCCTGGTCATCCCATCCTTCAGCAGTGTTTGTGGGAGGTTTTCTAGGAACCAGTTCTGCACGTGTTCTCAAGGAACAAACCCAATTTAAAAATGGGAAACTTTCACAAGGTTCGGGTTTTCGCTTTCTCCTGACTTCATGGTTCAGCGAAGGGGATGGTGGAATGGTACAGGTGGAAAGGAATTGAGTTGTGAAGTAGGAAATCTGTAGCATACTTCTTGATCTCCTGCTAAACTGTTTGCCTGACATGTTAAATCCGTTTTTGCTCCTGCCCAGCTCCTAATGTTTGGGTCTAGGATCCTCAGCATAGAGCATCAAAGCAGACAGCACCTAGCAGAGTATGGCTCTTCTCAGTTTGGTCCTTTTGCAAAATTAAGCATGCACCTGCTACAAAAGGGTGTATATCTACAAGAAAATAGATGTAGAAATACTTGTCTCCTTGTTTGTCCCTGTTCTGGAGCAAACCATGACCATGCTGAACATACTGTGCTCTGATCAACCCTACATTCATTTAAACAGAAACAAGAACATTAAAACAGATTGAGATTTTCAGTTCAGAATGTTGTTCTGACACTGCTTCACATGCAATTGGTAAACCTCAACCTATCTTTCTCTGAGCAAGATTTAAGCAGGAGATAACTGCAGTTTGCCACTGTTCTGCCCTGTCCCTGGAGGTGTTTCAGGCCAGGTTGGGTGGGACCCTGAGCAATGTGACCTAGTACTTGATCTAGGGGTTTGCAACCCTGCCTGTGGCAGGGGGGTTGGAACTTCATGATCCTTGAAGACCCTTCCAACCCAAGCTGTTCTACGATTCTAGGAACCCAAGGCTTTGAGGCACTAAAAAAACACTCACCACTACTGCAAGTAGCCTTAATTTGAAAGTCTGACACATTGTCTTTGCTAGGTAAGGCTGAGCAGATTTCACTGCAGGCAAGCTCATACTAAGATCTGGCTCCAGAAGGTTTTAGCCCAGAAAAGACAGCCCCAAGCCAGCTCCATGGGCAGATGTCCTACAAAGTACAGATAATTAAGGACATGACTTCCATAACTGAAATGAGTAGTACTAGATGAAAAGCAGCTAATCTTTTTCAGTGCTTTAATGAAACAATTCATCATATACCTCAGGGGTGTCTCCTATTGCTTTGGAATAAGGAGAGAAAGCAGGAATCCTTACGCTGTCAGCCCTTCCCGTTATTCAATTGTACCCTCAATACAGGATTGCCTCAAGCAATAAATACACATGCTACAACTACATGTGGTCCTTTTGTAGCTTAGAGACCCATCCTGGTACAGCTTGCAGGTTTAACAGGAGGCACTTCCTGCAAGTAGAATTTAATCACCCTGGAGAACAGCTGAGAATTTCAGTCTTCTTTTTTTTTTCCACCCCTCCAGCCCATCGGTCTTGTTTCTTAAGGTAATTTAATTTCCCCCTCTCTCAAAAAGTACTAAATCTTCTCAGTAGTAAAAGGGAGCATCTGAAGAAGAAGAAAGTGAATTTCAGTGGAAATTCAAAGGCAGTGCTGATTGTTTGCTAGGAGAACACCTGTATGTACCTCCAGCTAGATACCTCAGCCAGACACAGAAGTTTTGCTGGCCTTAGTAGGAGACTGCTAGCAGCTGTGAAGCAACAGATAATTCAGGCAAGCTTGCTCTCTGACCAGCTTGTTTTTCCTTTCCTCATTATCTTAGAACTTGCACTTCTGAGCAGTATTACCATAAGGAGTTTTAAGGACTGTGGGCCTTGGCAGACTGTCAACATTTTTCTGAATTTTCATGCTTCTGAGGTTTATTCACTCAAATGAACTTTAATGAACGTGAAAAGGGCTGCCAAAGTCTAGCACTAGGAATGGGGTAGGAAAGGATGTGTGGTTACTGTCTGTTTTTTTTTTTTTTGGAAATAGCTGACTTTCCAGAGCAGTGCCAGCTATGGTGGGATGGATCCATTTGGAGCTGCAAGCCCTGCATATCTCAGCCATGGGATCACTCTTCCGAAGATCAAGGGACAATGCACAGGGGCAATAACATTCAAAACCCCAGATAGCCAGGATCAAGTTGTTATAATTTCCAAGTCTCTAACTTCATACAATATCCTGATATGGTACGTCCCTTAATTAAGCTAATCACAAAATCCCAAATATATACCTGTCAATATGCAAAAATCCCTACTACTCAGTCAATGTAAAACAAACATTCCTCATTACTACCCCAGTGCAAATAGAAAAGATTCTTACAAGGAAATTAATCCAACAATTCACTGTAAGTTACATTTGTGTACATAGGTAAGATCCTGGACCCATGTAGCCAGTTGAAATCCAAGTATTTATTGGTTGCTTAATCTCAATACTGCAGTTTCTAATAACTGGTCTTATCAAACTCATGTGGCACTGCATGTGGGCCTGACTGTTACATGACAGCCTAACATTGGAGGTAGCTTTTACTACATTTCCCCACTGCATCATGTTATTTATTAAAGACAGCGCAGCAAGAGTCAATAGCTACCAGGATGGCTTCTTTAAACTGGTTTTCCATATATCTTTCCCCCCCCACCCCCCAACTAGGAGACAGGGTTTCTGTAACTTCACTTTCTGTCAGTTTCCCTTTTCTTGTGACCTTGGAATCACTTAGCAAACATCAACCAGATTTAATGGAGAAGTAGAATATAAAGTCTATATTGAGTTCTGCAGAAAACAGGTGACAAGACAGAGGAAAACATGTTTCCCAGAAAGAAAAGTGGTGTGAACTCAACCATGTATCAG
This sequence comes from Tragopan temminckii, assembly GCA_028571105.1. Taxonomy (NCBI): domain Eukaryota; kingdom Metazoa; phylum Chordata; class Aves; order Galliformes; family Phasianidae; genus Tragopan; species Tragopan temminckii. The sequence goes on along the minus strand of JAOWBP010002392.1, from coordinate 18,644,385 downwards.
CAGCAGAAAAATCAGATAGGCCTTAGTTAAGACAATAAGCAGTAAGACAGGTGTCGTTGGGTCTACAACTCCTTGGAAATATTTGCAGCTTTTTCTCAGTTGAGTATACTCAGAGTTACACATGGGCAGGTAATTGAATTCCTGTCTTAATGGGACTTAGCAGGTGTGACTGGTACCCCTCTGCTCCTGATCCCTGGCAATATGGTTAGCATAACCAGAAAGAAGGTGAAATGCACAATAAGTAAGCAGGCTGTTAGTGTGTCCCTCTGTCCCCTTCTCTCTTTCTCCCCTCTCTTGCACCAGGGTTTGGGGATACCCACTGAAAGAGTGACAAGGTGTATGAATCCTTTGCTTTCCGGCTCAAAGCTTGCTTTCTGAGGTATTCCTTGTGATAAGACTCTAGGAGATGAGAGATGGGTGTTGCTGTGTGGTAATCAACATCACTGTGTGAACAATTTTACATTTGAAAGCATTACTTTGGAGCTTTTTACCTTCGGAAGATATTGCTCAGGACTGTTTACTGGCAGAAGATCTAGCCTGTGACCAAATAACTCCAGCTTGCTATGGGAAACTGGGGGATGATGCCACTGTATCCTGTGAAGGCAAGATGCAAGTTGGCGCCTCCCTGCTCCCTCTTATCTGCTGGCAAGGCCAGGAAGATAGGAACAAAGGAGTTTCCACTGAGAT
>JAOWBP010002392.1:18524410-18634684 GCA_028571105.1 Tragopan temminckii | reverse complement strand
GTAGTCTTTAGAAAACATTTCAAATTCTGTTAATCTCAAGTTTAAAGAGCCAGTGCTGTGTAAGCATTCATGCCTTCAGAGACCACTCTCACTACGGCCCAATAATCATGTCTACATCCTTGCACAGTGCTAATTTTCCCCATTTGGATTGCAGACTTTGTAACAAATTTGAATTACAAACAAAACAAAAGGCTCATGAAAAGTACATAAGCTGCATAAGCTAGAAATACAGAAACAGAATGTGATCTGTTTAAATTATGGACTACAAGTTCTCTCCAAATTATAAGTCAATATATAAACATAATAAAAAGTTGGAAAAAAAATTCTTCAATGTGACATGAAAAATTCTTTATAGCTACTGTTTAAAATCCTTTCTTTCTGGTTGTTTCACCTGGAATCAGGAGATGAAATTGGAGACCTTTACTGAGGAACTGAACATGATACACCTGATATATATAGCTTGATATTTATTCTTACTTTGTTTAGGACTGTCAATTCTTGTGTGAAAATCAAGAACTTGCATGCTACCCTTTACTCCATTCTGCTAAATTTTTTAACAGCTGAATTACTTACAAGGCTTTTTTTTAAGTGCTTCTAATGAAATTTCTTCATAACTGTTGAGGGACTTCTCCAGAAGTGTTTGTGATCTCCCATTTGCTAATGTGCAAACTTGTCTCTGGACATCTGGCCACACAACATTGGGCACTGCATACAAAACTGAATTCTCTTTGCACTTTATTTTGTGAAAACAAGATCCGTAAGATCCATGAGAGCTCCAGGTAGTGGATGATATGTCACTATCATATCGTATTAGATCCACACCTGTTCAGGATCGTAGCAAGATGTTTAACCTCTCCTGTTCATCCTTGAGCATGTATGTGTTCACTTGTTCATCACCAAGCTACTGTTCTGACCCTATAGTCCTAGATCCTGGTGGGTTGTCAGTACATCTTTTCATTTCCCCATCTGATCTTTCTCTGGCTCTTGTGAAATCTTCTCTTCTTTCATTTGGAACATGAAGTTTATGCTAGCCAGAACGGTGACAGACAATGTTGCCAGGCACTCAGGCAGAGGAGGAAAGTGAATGTGGAATGGTCACTTTGAGTACTTGTGAAGGCTTTCTCTGTATACCTGTAGTTGAACATGTTAAGCTATATAAAGAAATGGTAACATTTTTGAAAGCTGTTTTCTTTCCAAGGCATAAAGCAAAATGAAATAATCAGAAATTCCATTTCATATTATTAGTAATTATTCTTCTGGGCACACCAGAATGTCCCATGTTACAGTAAGCAGGATTGTTTGGTTACTACCTAAAACAGAAAAAATGTAAATGTGTGAAGCACGGTGATAAAAACTCCCAACTGTAAATTTGACCAGGTTTCAGAATTAACCTGATATTCATAACAAATATTATAGACCCAGTTTAAATTTTATGATATCCTCATAGCTCCACACATTTTATTTCTGTTAAGTGATTTGATCCAAACCCCATTCAAGTCAATGAGCAGATTCTCTCCAACTCACATGGATTTGGTTTCAGGAATGGAGAGCTGTTCAATAGAGCAGTACTATGGAACAAAATAATATATGAAAAAAGAATGATGTTTTACTGCTACTTCTAGAACAGATATAGCTGCACAAAAGCTACAGCGGCAATTTTTTGTTGTCCTAATGTATTAAGAAGACATAGGTCTGCAGCTTGGCTTAGAAATATTGACTTTCTTCACAGATAGTTATTTTTATTAGCACTGGGAATAATAAAGAGAATTAAAATAGTCAGATTTGTGTAGCTGCAGGAGATTGATGGTGTTACACTAGAGTGCAAAGAATCACACAGAGGAAGGACTTTCTTAATAAATTTGTTCTAAAAAATCATTGTTGTACCATGTCTCTTATGGTAAGTGGTATCAGAGTGCTGCCTATTCTGATCATTCTGCAGCCATGGAGGTTGGCCTGCCAGTAAAATCTGTGCTTTTCAAGAATCTGTGGGCAAAAGCACTCCCTACCTACCTACAGAATGAATTTAACTTATCCCTGTGTAGTCTGCAGGAGGCTGCTTTTCCAAAATTCGTATTCTCCAGCCACTGTTGTGAAGTGCTGGAAACAGAATCCTTCTCCTGCCTTCAGAGTTTAGGGACTGACTGTCAAAATTCCAGATTGTTGAAAGTGACAAAGAATTAGAGGTGCTGGCAAGTAGAGGGACAATTTGGAGCAGCACTCCCACGACCACTGTCACCAGAGCAGCAGTTGTTACCTTCTCGATAGATGCACTTGGGGCAAGGGAGTTGCTTTCATTGGAATTGCATGTCTTCAACAGCAAAGCTTAAAGCACAAAGGAGAATAATTTCTGAAGGTGAGCTGTAAAGAGCCTCATTACAGGCTGAGAATTTCAGATTATTGATTTAGCCAAGTCTTCAAGGTGGAGGAAGAAAATATGCTTATGGGCCCAAGTGATATTTTTTGGAAAATTGCAGGTTGTGCCAGCACTGGGGATAAATGGCTGCTCAGTTGCAGACAGTGTACAATTTAACATAGTGGCACTGCTGAAGGTTCTTAGCAGAATAGGTATTGTATACTATAAGGTAATTTGAATGGCTATGGTAGGTCACATTGAAGCTTCTGTAGCTCTATCTCCTGTTTCTGATAGGGTCTGAGAGGAGATATCTGGAGAACAAGGTAACCATTTATAGTATTTCCCTTGGCTGGTATGTCACATTTTAACATTTTGGCTCCTATCCGCACTAGACAGGAAGAATTCTGTATGATTGTTTCTCCTGCCCGTACAAGGTTAAAAGTTCAAAGTTGCTTTCTATTGAAGTTTGATCATGTCCTACTTATTTATTTTTCATATTGAAATCTATGTGGATAGTATTCTGGTTAGCATGAGACTCCCTTCTGTTGGTATGGCTTCAACATAAAGGTAAACCAGGTCTTCATCTAAAATACACATGTGTATATAACATACAACTTTGGAAGAAAAGTCATCTACAAAATATGCATGGGGCAGACATGACTGCATATCTAGGACGTGGTATCTACAGATATCTACAATTATGTTTAGATGATGGGCAGACACTTTGGGGCAATGGGATTCAACAAGGACTAAGAGCAGAATGCGAACTGTAGTAAATTGCAGTGAAGCTGGTGCTGCTAAATCACAAAGGATCAATGTTCACACAGTTACAGATAGTTACTTTTCAATATCTTTCTTCTAACTTTTATTTTCCTATCAATTACAAAATTTCTTGAATGTAGAAATTAAGTACAGTGATCATTTTATAATAATCAATTTGATTTTAATTTCTGAACAGGTTTTAAAAACTGAATGTAATCCAAGCATTTTAAATCTTTTTCCTTTTGACCATGCCATCATGAAAATATTCTCTGTGGAATCTGCTTTTATAAGGTAAATTATAGAGGCTATTATCAATTTGGCATTTCCCAGTTTTGCTCACATATTTCTCCATACAGAATTGGCAGGAAGAATTTATAGTTACTAGATAATATGTTCTTCAGCAAACTGTTTTTTGATCAAATAGTTTAGGTATGAAGTTGGGTAAAAAGTAATTGTACTTCAGTAAAGAGGTTTGGCTCTTAAATATTTTCTAGTGTTCGTGCAATAAAATACTTATTGTATACTTTCTAATTACATCAAGAGCAACAGAATAAAAGTGAGCAAAGAGTTTGTTCAGGTGCATGAAGAGAAAAACTGCTCAAGTTTTTCTTTTCTTTGAACATCTCTATTGCATATTATGAGGTCATGTGCACTGAAAGCAAAATGGCCTCTACTCTTTTCTGAGAATATTACTGATTTTTTTTTTTTTTTTTTTTCCCCACTTAATAATCTTTTCCACTCAGATCTTTCTCTAATCATTGCTGAAATGCTGTGCTACTTGACCTTGAAAGTTGGTCGAAATCCTGAACATTTCCTTATTAATGTTTCTCATGGTCAAATTTAGTGCACTGAACCCTATATCCTATGGAAGTCAAAGAGCATACACATCTGAGTAGAAATTTCCATTTGTTGTTGAACAAAATGTGAGATTTCGCCTCTGCACAGTACAGTAGAACAGGCTCTTAGACTCATGTGTGAACATAAGTGTTCATTACGTATGAATATCAGGAATATAGTCAAAAATGTTTTCTGGTTTTATGATATTACCACATTACGTAGAGGTGAGGCATATGTTTATCAAATCACATAACCTTTGGCAATTCTATTTCACAAATAAGCTTTTAATAGGCTGAGATAGAAAGTGAATTACATTATGATGAGAAGTTTAGCCTTGCAACCCCGACTTCTGGATACAGTGAAACGTGAATTGTGGCATCATTTTATTTCTCATTATCAAGTTGCCAAGATAAAAGGTATCATTGCTACAACCTCTGAAGTTAGCTGGTGTTTTATGATAAACTGTTAAGAAACTTTATCTTCAGCATATAGCTGTTATTTTCATTCTCTTTCTTGTTTTTCTTAGAAGACATCAGAGTAAATATAGCATTGCTGTCCAATAAATATATTTTATTTCTATAAAATATATAAATTATTTTATATAGTTTACATATTTCCACCTTGAACAGGAAACTCTTTCAGGTTAATGTCAAGTTAAGTGTACAGCACCATGTGGGAGGTACAGAGCAGGATTTTCTTAAGCATTTGTGAATACGAGGTAGCTGCAGGAGTAGCAAATGAACTCCAAGGAATAGGAATCCTGATTAAATGCAAATGCTACAGTTAATAAGGAATAAAGATTAAAAACTCAGAGAATCTATAATTTATATAAAAGGTCTCAAAATAAAATGTCAGCAACTCTATAGTTCTTAATGCTTCCATGTATGAGTAACTGAGTATTACATATGGTTACATGTATTTTTAATGTCCTTAACACAAGAATTGATCTTTCTGATCACATCAGCGTGCTTTAGTATAATTTGTTGAGACAGGCACAAAAACGTGTTTGATTGCAAATAAAGCTTTGAAGACTCAATAATTGACTATTAAGTCTAGGATTAACCAAAAGGAGATCATAAAACAGCATGCTACAATACTCTAAGTGATTGCAGGGATGTTTGAGGAGCTAACTTTTAAATGACTTCGATATCTCTCTGGGCCAATTCTACCATTCTTAGTCATGCTGAAGAGCATTTTATTCCACTAATAGCCTCTATCTGATCAGTGGGACTCTGCCAAAAAAAAAGTCACAACTCAGTGTGAACCAACATGGACAAAATGGGTCTATGCTTTACTTTGTTCCTATCTTTTATTAAGCAATTAGGAGTTATTTGGGGAAATAATTTGTTGGTACTGACTTTTAAATAGCAGAAATACAAATTTAACCCAAGTGTGAACTTACCTCTTCCACTGGGACATCTCTGCATCATGAACAATAGGAGAGCCATCTGACTAGACACCTGCATCTTCTTCAGTTTGGTGTACAAGAACTTTATAAGTACAAATTCTGTGGAAAGAAGGGATAGATAAGAAACTAAAACACACAGTAGATGAAAGACCTGAAGAATAAAAGAACTTGAGGTAAAGGGAAAGGTGAAAGGCTCATGTCCTGGACATAAGGAGGAGGCAATTTTCTTTTGAATTATTGTCAGTTTTTATTGTCTTCCTCCATGTTGCAGACAAAATGGATTGAGATGCTTATTCATTGCACTTGAAATTTTTATTTTTGAGTCTGCAGCCACAGTCTAGCTCATTTTTATTAGCCTCTGTTAACTGCCATTTTTATAAAACATGAACTAATGTTTTTCTGAGTTCATTGTTAGTGAAGAGTTTGCTATGAAATCCATGAATTTGTAAGTGACCTTGATTTCTCTGTTGCTTTTTATTCTGTAAACTAATGGATGATAGTCTAATATTCTCTCTACTGAGCTTTGTACATAAGCCATATTATCAGAGAGACATTTTCTTAATAAATGTACTTGGAGTTTTCCGATCAAATGGTGAATTTGAATCACAGGATCACAGAATAGTTAAGATTGGAAGGGGCCTCTGGAGATCATCTGATCAACCCCTCCTGCTCAAGCAGGATTGTGCAGATTGCCCAGGACGAGGCTCAGACAGCTTCTGAAGTGCAAGGCTCCACAGCCTCTCTGGACAACTTGTGCCAGTGCTTTATAACCCACACAATAAAAAAGTGTTTCCTGCTGTTTAGACAGAACTTTCTTTACTCCAATTTGTGCCCATTAAGCCCTGTCCTAGTACATCATGACTGAAAATAGCATGGGTCTGTCTTCACCCTCCCTTCAAATATACTAGTCTATGAGATCTCCCCTGAGCCTGCTTCTACCTAATGAGCAGTCCCAGGTCTCTCAGCCTCTCCTCACAGAAGAGGTAATCCAGTTCCTTCCTCATCTTGATGGCCTCCTCTGGACTCTTTCCAGTACATCCAGGTCTCTTTAGTACTGAGGAGACCAGAACTGGATGCTATATTTGAGAAGCAACATCACCAGCACAGAGGGGAAGGATCATCTCTCTTGACCTGGCCATTCAGACAGTTTTTAATCCACCTCTGCATCCATAAATGCTCATCCAGCCCATACTTTAGCAGCTTTTCTGTGAGCGTATTATGGGGGACAATGTGAAAGGTCTGATGAAGTCCAGGAAGGTGAATATCCAATACTCCCTTGTCATCCGTCAGGCTGATGATTTCATTATAGGAGCTGATCAGACTGATCAGGCGTGCAGACCTCCTTCTTTTTAGGTTTTGTGGTTTAGACCTGCAGGTGAAGATACTTAATACAGTATTGATACATCAAGTTGTGGTTACTCACTGTGTGTACAAAATATATAAAAAAGCATGCATGCAATTATATGACACATACACATACATAAAAAGCCCTTATTGTGTGCCTAGTATAAGCTGTATCCTGTATGTTCTGGTATGAACTGTATATTCACTAGATATTTTTAATGGATGTTATTGATTATAAACCCCACAACACTGACTGATATTTATGAAAATCTTAGTATTTTCTCAGAGAGCGTAATGGTCTGGCGTTACAGATTTAGGACTGTTTTTCCTTTTAACTTAGAAGCAGATGAGAATGCAACCCTACTGTCAGCCCCATCCACGTGCCATCTTTTGAACCCATTGACCTCTTGAATTCATTCGTTGATGGTACTGTGTGCTAAAACACTCTTCTCTCTTACAACAGCTTGTTACGTAAAGTACCTGCTGATACACTGGTTAAGTGCTCTCTGTCTGACTTTATCATACTTACCTTTCTGATAGATCTCATATACTATACACATAACTAATATGAACACCCTTCTGAGCTGTCCAGAAGGCTAACTTGCTTGTGGACAAACTGCACGCCCAGAAGTAACCTTATAAAATGGGCTGATACATTCCAGTGAGGTTGTGACTGTTGTTCCCTATAAACTATGGTGTGAGAGTTAGAGCAGCTGAGCTTTGTTTTTGGTAGAAAACTGAAACGTGGTGTGAAAATTTCATAATGGAGAAATATTTGAGGTGGTGAAGGTTTGAACTGCTTTGCTTGCAATGTGGGTTTTACCACTGCAGCTGAAAAATGTACGATTCATCTTCTCTTGTTTTTGCTATTTGGAAGTTACACTCCTAAGTCTCTAATCTAAACTAGCCATTTACAACTTCTAGGGTCCTCTTATCTCTCCTTTGTACAGAGGAGTTGTCATTGAGGTTGGAACTGCACATTAGCACAGCTCCAGAACTGAATCTCTTTCTGTATCAGCTCTGTTCATTACATTAGTGACAGAAATATGGTCCCTTTTTCTAATATTGTGTTACCTTTGGACTGACAGGCCAGTGCGGAGAAACAAGCCTACAAACCTTTTGCAGACTTCTCGGTTTTCTCCCCTTCTGTTAGGAGAAAATTATCTGTGAACACAACCCATTGTTAGATGGGTGGGTGGGCTACTGCTCTTACAGGTGGAATGATACGTGGATGTAAATGCAATCAGCTTAAGCAGCAAGATCATCATTAGATTACAGATATTTATTGCATATGAAGTGAGTTTACTTCTTGAGTAATAACAAACAGTTGCCTTCGATTATAAATAAAGTCAAAGGAAAAAGTGATGTACTGCATGCTCTGAATGCTGGGCACACGCAGCCCCAGCTTTGTGTTCTGGCCCCCATCTCACAGCACTGGAGCGGGACCATTTTCCTCAGAGCAAGATCTGGGCTGTAGTGAGCACAACATGACACCTGACTGTCTGCTTCAAAACACTGAGCTCAGGGATATGCTGAAAACCTTACTCTTCTCTGAGGCTATCATTCAAAGTAATGCAAATGATGGCAATGGGAGGGAGCCATGGAAGAAATGCAGATATACAGTTTGTATTAAGAGAATAAGCTTGTAAAGCTACAGTTTATTTCTCTTATAGCCAAGAGTTTCAAATCCAGTTACCAGGCAGAATTTGTGCTCTGTTTTGTGAGAATAGAGAAGAAACCATTCAGGTCTGTAAGTACAGATATCTGCTCCCATTTTTGATTCTCTATATGATCCTACATGTTATCCAGCAGTCCTTTCAGAGTCTGTAGTTCTCCCTGAAGTCTTGATCATAACTGCTGCCTTGTGAAGACATCCTGATGACCAAAGAGATGACAAAAAGAAGTCATACTCCCATGTTTAGTCACTCCCAAAATATTTTGACTGTGCTGTGTAGCCCTCACTACTTTTCATTACTCAAATACCTCTCTCCCCTCTCAAAGTCATCTATGTCCAAACTGTTTCTGTGACACCTATTGTAAAAGACTTGAGTCATCTGTCAGGAGAGGGACCAACACAGCATGATTTCACATCATGTGAGCAGGGCTGCAGCTGCTGAGCGAGCACCTTGCCAAAGAGAACTGTTTGCAAGCCGTATGAAGGCCAGTGTTTATCAGACAACTCAGAATAATGTACAAACCCATGCAAGCTCTGATTCCCTCCTAAATAATTTGCATGGAGGATAGATGTTTAGCTTGATTAATAGAAAGTGACTGGCTTCCATGCTAAGCTTGATAACGCAGCTAATTCCCTGTCAATGTTTTGACTGGTGCTATTGTAAAGTATTGCTGAGATTTTCTCTGGGCTAATACGTACCCACAGGAGAGATGTCATGTAGATATTTCAAATCACCTGCATTTATTACAGAAGATCTTGAGCACAGTTTACTGATGGTGCCCTGCCATCCATTTGAACAATGGGTGCCGGATGAAGCCAGCTATTTAAAATGAAGGTCAGCCCTGAAAAGGCATAATTAACCTGCTGAGCTATAAGTGTGTCACCATGGCCCATGCCCCCTCTCTGCTGTGTAGAGAAATGAGACCTGCAAAAGATCTTTAAGCATCATTAAGTCCAATTACATTCTAAGTAGGACAGACTGTTAAAAGGCACTCTTACTCAAGCTTTTTACCCCTTAGCTCATCCGCATGAGAATGTGTTACATCCCATTTCTCCAGGTCCCTAGCAGGATGTTTTGGTACATGGGAAGAAAAGCAAAGTTTTTTTCTGAATTATACATGGTCATGTCAATATTATTAATACTTAAAATGGCATTTACATTAGTAAACAAGCAGAATAATTTTTAAAAATGCAAATTGAAGCTCCTTAGAAGCAGTAATTTTGCATGTAAGAATTGTGAGAATGATTTTCATTCTTTATTTATGTGGTAATAACCAAAGCAGCAAAATTCAGTTGCAGAATATAAGAGGTGGCCTACAGTCATTTTATTTGAAGACAATTAGAACATGATGACCTAGCTTTGTACAAATATAGGCTTTGTAAGCTATCCCTGTCACTAATAGCCCATGCAAATGTAGGTAGAGATATTACCTGTGATGGGCTGAAATTTGTATGATATCTGTTAACGCCAGGGTAGGTAAGCATGCTCTTACATTTATGAGGCTTCAAACTTCAGCATGAGTATCCTGGTTTGGGCTAGAGTAGAGTTAATTTTCTTCCTAGTAAACAATATAATGCTGTATTTTGGATTTAGGATGAGAATAACATTGATAACGCACAGATGTTTTACCTATTGGTGAGCAGCACTCACACCACATCAAGGACGTTTCAGCTTCTTGTGCTGTCCTGCCTGCAAGGAGCTGATGATGCAAAAGGAGCTGGCAGGGGACAGAACCAGGACAGCTGAGCCAGAGTGGCCAAGGGACATTCAGCACCATGTGGTATTATGCTGAGCAATAAAACTAGAGGAGTTGACTGGGGGGGGCTGAACTCCTCAAGGACTGGTTGGGCATCAATTGGCAAGTGGTGAGCTGCTGCATTGTGCATTGCTTGTTTTGTGATTCTTTTTGTTCTTATTTAGCTTAGCTCCCCCCCCCCCCCTTTTTTTTTCTTTCTTATTTAACTGTCCTTATCTCAGCTCACTTGCTCTTGCACTTTTCTTTTTAATGTTCTTCTCCATCTCACTATGAATGGCTGTGTGATGCTAAGCTGCTCGGTGAGTTAAAGGTTAAATCACAGCAGTCCTTTTGGTACCCAACATAAGGCTCAAAGGGTTGAGAAAAAGACAGATTTAACTCCAGAGAGTGTTAGAACAAACTTTTTATGATCATTATATTAGTGAACTTAATATGATATTCATACTCGGTATTGCCCTTATTCTTGCACTTAGGAACTTTCACATGCTTTCAGCAATGGTACAGCGATTTCAATTTCTTCTTTTTTTTTTTTTTAACTTTTCTTGTCTTGGACTCTTGTGGCTTTGCAACCAGGGAAGAAATACCTGTAGAGAATTAATGGAGACTTATTTTGTATCTCTCAGAGCTGAAATCAAATTGTTCCCGAATATGACTTCGAGCTATTCTTTTCCATTTTTCCTAAAAGACACTTAGGTATTTTGAATCCCAGTGGTTGCTGACATCAAGACATGCTGGTGAAGCTCCACCTAAACAAGTGTATTGCTACGTTGTGCAAGTTAGTGTCTGTAAAATACTTGTAATTCTGTGGATAATGGGACTGGTGTGACCCCAAAGTATAATTACTACTTTCTTTATAGAGGGCTTTGCTCTCTGACAGTTTTTGAAGATTGGTCTGACTCTTCCAGGGTTGCATTTCTCTCTCTTTTTCTATTTAGCCTAAACCCCGAATTGACCAATAATTTACAAGCATTTCAAAGAGCTTTACTTCATTCCTAAGTACATGGTGCATATCGTTGGATACCTTCAGTAGCAGAGCAGCATTGCCTCACAGTAATGGCAAAGCAGTACTTTTGTTTCAATAAATCAGCCCTTAGATCACCTAGGAAGGAAAGTGGCATCTGGAATTTATCATCTGTGAGCACTCTTAAGACTGAGAAAGCAAATGGCAGGAACATAGAAGGATAAGCAGGAGAGCCAGTATGAGTAAGTGAATCCAACAAATAAGTTATTGCCCCTGAGAAATAGCCCTAAAAATATGATTTCAAAAGAAATTTGACTTCTGAAGGGGACCCTTTGTCCACTAGAGAGATGTTTCTGCCTGGGCACGCCATGTTACCAGCTTGATGCTACATATGAAGTGACCACATGCTGTAGTGGAGTTTCCACTTTTATCTGAAATTATATCCTCAATAGTGGCTGTTGTACTCCATTGAAGTCTTGCCCAAATCAGTAGGTAGTGGGGGAGTTAGGGTACCCTTTTTGTACTTGAATACATGCATAGTTTTCATCATGGTGATGAAACCAGTGATCTTAATCTGATCAAAAATGGAAAAGAATGTTTTCTAGTTGACAAGTAGGTTACAAAGCAGAAGCTAATTTTAGAATTAGTTTGGAAAAGCAAGTAATTCTGGGGTATGGGTATGACAAACTCTAATTAGCATCTGTGAGGAATTAGAGGAGATTTGCAGAATAGCGGTTTGCACATTGTTCGTACTTTAAATAACAATTTGATCTGACCATAATTATAAATAAGCTTTTGCTTCTCATTAATTTTCTACTTGATTACTAAAGTCATTGTTCAAGCACAGAGCAGAAAGAAACCATTAGAAACCATTTATGCTCAGCAAATGTGAGCAGAAATTAGAAGGGAAATGTGTATTAATGTATAAAAGAACATTGATTCATGTGCAAAAAAAAAAAAAATTGTACCTGAATGAGATGAAATTGTGCTGATTACTTTCACGCATAGCTAGGAATATATTAGTGAACCAGTAAGCATCTATTGGTGCATTTGTAAATAATTGTTTCCGTTTCTCTTATTTGGATATAGTCTTTCTCCTGTAATACTTGTTAAAATACATTATTTGCAAATCTCTCCCTTAGGCTTGATAATTGCAAATTGTGTAAAACTACTTAATTTATAATTACTAAACTTCTTACATGAAAGAATTTATCCATGCTCTAAATCCAAAGAGGGTTTTGTTTTGTCTTGCAAAATTCGAAGATAAATGTTTAAAGTAGTTCACGAATCATGAAACTTTTTAGTATCATGGCACAAGTGAACCCAGTCCCAGCTGGCTGTTCTTTCCATGTAGTTAAAGCTGTATCCTTACGTATTACCTGAAGCAGTAAGAGTTGGGCAGACATAAAAATTCCTTTCCATTCTGTTGTAGACTATCAGGTGAAACTAATCAAGCCAAATAATCACTTTGCCCTTCCTTTCTTTATAATGGGAAGTTACATTTTTTTGTATTCTTTGTAAGGACAGCGTATTTTGTTAAGAGCTTGTGCTCTTCTTGACCATAATTACTGGTTAACCTACACATGGGTGCTGCTTTTTAGGTACTACGTGCATAAAATACAGTCTCCTACATTGGAGTTTTTTTCCTGCCTAATTGCTCTATAGTTTTCTACAATTCATGATATTAATCCTGTAGTTTAATGATTTACAAAAGCACTCATGAAATCACATAGACAAAGAATGTAGCATGGTTTGTGGCTTTCCAATTAGATTATTTAGCCCTTGAAATCCTGATTTTCCTTTGACTTTTCATGACAGAAGAAGCTCTGTCAGGAAGGCACAGAGTTATCTGATGTTGCTGGAAGCAGAACTGCATCATTTTACATTGATGCTTTTAAGGTAAATAGAGGTGTGCTTTGCCAGGGAGTGATGAACACGCTTGAATCTTCGGTGTTGTAACTACAGCAGGAGGGGAAAAAAACAAACACAAAAGCAAACATAAACCAACCCTCAAGTAACAAACAAAACAAAAACAGTCCCACGTTATTATAATCTAGAATATTTCATAATACGGAAATGGTTCAATTAAGTCATCCTTCCAAGATGGCTGAAAATCAGTTTATGGACAGAAATTACCATTCTCTTACCACACAGCTCCACATTCAGTTGAAATACCACTTAAACTCTAAGACAGTGGAAGGGAGGAGAGAGGATGAAAAGCTAAACATATGCAGAAAAAGGGATAGAGGGGGTAGAGGAAATAGACTGACAAAAAAAGGACAAAGAAATAGGTTTCTTGCGTCTGAAATTTCAGCATTGTTTTTTGATTCCAGCCTTATCTAAACATTTTTTACTATGATTTCCAATTAATCAAGCATTCAGTGCTCATCAATTCCCAACAAGCTTTCATTCTAAGCATGAACGAACTTCTTTAGGAATGATTAAGTGGTGATCTTAGTCAACTCTTGTGAGTATTCTCCCTTTCCCTCTGAATGAGAAAATCATTCTGAGTGGTACTAGATGCCCATGAGGATATGAGGAGAGAATCATTCTTGTATTTCCAAGAAGGATTTGAATTATATACTTCAATTTACTTATTACATATTTTCTAACTATTTTTAGTCATTGTAGCTGTTTTTATTTCCTTTGTTGCATACAATTCATTTTAATTTTACATTTTGTACACTTACAGAAAGTGCAGCAAAGTGGAATCATCTGTTTCTCTTTGATCTTTTAGTTGAAACAAACTAAACTAAACAAATCGTTGAAGCAAACAACAACAAAACCAAACACACACACAAAAATAAAACATAAAATAAAATAAAAAACACCCCATGAAAAACAGCAGTGTTACAGAATCATTCAGAAGAAAGAAAACAGTGCATCACCAGTCAAGATGCTTTAACTGGGAAGAGGCAGTATTGCTTATTCATTTGCTTAGCTGGATTTACTTTGCTGTGATGAGTTTTGTAGTCATATAATTATCTTTCTAATGTCCCTTATCTCTACATTTCATTGTCTTTGAGTGCTCTGAACACGTACTCTCTTATTTAGATATAGGCTACCCTGTCCACTTCAGACAGAAATGTTTAAATGTTTTACCCTTAACAGATACACTGACAGATCAAGGTGTATGCCAGCAGAGTTTTTTGCAAGAGTGCTTCTTTTTTGAGGTCAAAACTATCCACTTGAGTACCTCAGATACTTCACTTTTGTTTCTGGCTCTTTGTTGCTGCCACAGCAACCTGTTTCTCTTTTTTCCCCTCAGGCCTTTTCTTCTCTTTTCCTTCTCTACCTGCTGACCTGTTCTCCATCCTGAAGTTCCATATCAGCCCCTCATACTTCCTCACCCCGTCATCCCTACTTTAGCTCACACCTTCTTACTGCAGCACTTTCATTGCTGTCACTGCCGCATATATGGAGATAGCTGTAGAAATGATTGGTTATCACATTTTATTGCAGGATGTTGCTGTTGGCTGCCAGTAGAACTAGACTGACTCAGTGTCATATTTGCATAGTCTCCAGGTTCTCTACAGTTTTGACTGTCTTTTCTGGATATAGTCCTTCTGGAATACAAATTGATTTTAGTGGCTGGAAACAGTACGATTAGGTACACAGAACCCAAAAAACTTTACTTGCTCAGTATAAAGCCTCAGTATCATTCGTAACCACTAGTCCTTAGAATCACTTACCAACTCATACATATGTGATTTCTAATAGACAATATCAGAATATGAAGAGTGATCAATGGCAAATTGGGAATTTGCCCAGGAGTCTGTCCACAGCTTGAAGTCTTGTTTTAAGCTCATGGTAATTCTGGACAGTTTTTTTCCTCCAGCCATTTTACTGACTGTCTATACTTTCAATTTTCCCTTGAGAAGTCCTCCTTCAGTATTCAATATTCTTTGAGTATTTACTGAAAGCTTCCAGTTCAGAAGATTAATCAGAAAAGAAATTGAAAATTACAGACGTCCTATTCTAAGGCTTATAACAGCTTTTAAGACTTGCAGAAAGCTTTATATTTTGTAGAAACAACAGTATGATGCAAGTTTTCCTTGGTCATAATTTGTCATATTACAAGGTCTTTTGTCAAAATACAATAATCATTTTTTCATCATTATGGGCCAAAATACTGATTAACACTCTTGCAGTAGGGTTGGATTCTCTCCTCCCTTATAACAAAAGGATTTAATTTTGACACGTGCCTATCCTGTAAATAAAGGGTGATCAAATCAGTAACACTTTAAGTAAAAAAAAAAAAAAGTCTACTGTTATGAATCATTGAGAAATGTGCCATTACATTTTCTGTCATTTATAAAATGGCTGGCTGACTTAAAATCAGCAATCTGGTTTTGACCTGAGGAATCAACATTCTTTCCTGTTATGCCTTGTAATTTAGGGGCTTCTGAATGAGTTTAATATAGAAAGGTCCTTTAAAAGCCATCATCTGGCAATTCTTAACATGTTTTGACCATTTATTTTCTTCTTTTTACTTATTCTTTTGAAAGGCTTGTATTTGTTTTAATTTGAAAATCAAATTCATTATTCTTTTGACGAAATATTCAGCGTAGTACAGAAGATCAGTGGTGATCATAACAATTTTTGGCAGAATTCAAGAAGGGAAAAAAGAATATATTAAAACAGAGTTCAACTGCAACAGTAACACGTTTCTTATCTAGAAATCATTCAGTGAAGGGCTTCAGGAGACATCATCAAGTGTACAACATAAAAGTGGTGTTACAGTTGAAGTCCTGTACTGAACAGTTTTGTTAAACTCAGGGATGTGGCTGGAATGCTCTGCTAGCTGGTAGCCTGGTACAACATTTTTATTAAGATGTTATTAATAACATAGCTCAGGTAATGTATTATGTGGCTCTGATCTTTTGTGAGTCTCTGCCAATATTATCTTCATTGGAAATACAAATAATTCAATATTTTGGATAAAACACCGAAATAATTTGTATGTTGGATGCACTGTTTTACAGGGGCTTGAGTGTCTAGTGCTAATGTTTTTCTGTGATTACTCGTGTAGAATTTTCAGGGAATGCTCTTTCTATGATATATATAGATTAGGAGATATCAGAGATATCAGGTCTGTTCTTGTAGAGGCAGTTTCTGGAAATAACTAATTTGAAAGAATGCTGCTTGCATTTGAGCCAGTGGACCCATCTCTTTTTGCTGTGGGATCCAGTCCACTTGTGGAGTTTGGATCTGACAAGTGCACATCTCTGTGAATAATTAGTACAGAAGTTTTACCTTATATTTGTTTGTTTTGTCCTCGGGTCTTCAAGACCAGGCTGGACAGGGCTTTGAGCAACCTGGTCTACTGGAAGGTGTCCCTCCCTATAATAGGGGGGTTGGAACTAGATCATCTTCAAGGTCCTTTCCAACCCAAACCATTCTATGATTCTTGCACTTCCAAGATGTTTCTGGGTAATGCGATTTTTGGGAGTGCAGGGGGGTGCTCTGGCAAACTTAGAGCTTTTAGAGAGAGGAAAAGGTATTTGTTGGCAAAATCATAAAGCCGCTCTCTGTTATCCTGAAGCCTTGTGACACACCTGACTGCTGTGCAGGGGTTATGGATAGTGTAAACTTGAAGTCCAACATTACCGACTCATATTTATCAAATGCCATCAAAATATGTGAAGTATGTCTTGTCCAGTTAAAAAAAATAAAGCCGAGTGATTCTGAGGGTTAAATCAGTCTGAATCAGGTCTTTTAAAATGGCTATTACACTGAATACAAGTCACATTCTCATAGGGATAAAATGTAGGAGGTCATTTTAGCATGTAAGACATTTTATCTTGCTATTTATTTTTAACTCAGCACAAAAAGCTTGACAGCCCACTGCTCTGTGATAGAACTCTTCTGTTGTATCCCATAGATAACCCTACTTCAGGTGTGACAACTGTCTAACGCTTGATAAGGAGTTTAGCACTGGAGGAGCCATCCTTCACTGATGTTTGGGATGGAATGAAGATCTGTCAGGCATTCCACTGATGTAGGTGTGCATGAAAGGAAATGATTTCTTTCTTTTGTACCAAAGAGCAAGAGGGCAGTAATTTCAATGCAGCTTTACAATAATATACAACTCAAAAAAAAAAAATTAGAGAAGTGCTTGATGTATACACTCTGTGTGCTGTTTAGAGAGATAAGCAGCATAGCCAAAAAAAAAAAAAGTGTGGGGGGGTATTTGTGCCATCAGACCCACACCCTACCTTGCTGATTTCACTGGCTATTCAGGAAAAGTGAAGATCCTGGACAACTACTTCTGGCATGTAATACTCAATATATTTTATAGAGTGTATTCCTTAAAAGACTGGAGGAATCTGTCTTGAATCTGAAGTCACACTTATTCTGAGAAAGGTATGAATATGTAAATGCCAAACTGAAAAAAGAACTTGCATCACTAAATTACTCAAAGATATTTTGAAAATTTAATCCTTGGATGCATCAGGGCAGTGGGATTGCTTTCTCCAACACTTCTCACCTTGATTGGTGGGTTCTCTATTGTATGTTATCTGACAATATCTATCTGAAGTATTAGCGTCATGCTCAGGATTTTTCAGTGATTTTTCCCCTGGTGTAAAAAATAAATACAAACAGAAGAATTAAGTTGCTTAAAATATGATAAGTAGCTTTGAATCATCTCTGTTTATAAAAGAAGGAACAGAAACAGCAGTAGTTATACACCTTCCCCAGCAAAATGCCATTATGTATCTGCATAAAATATCTCAGGGAAAAAAGAAAAATGGAAGAGCATAATTACAGCAAAGTTTTAACAAGCTGAAATGTCTTGTCACTGTGAACACATTCTTCTAAGGGCTGCATTGGGAAACATTAATATTTAAAGATAATCTCCAGGACATTTCCAAGTAGCTCAATGTGAAACATCTTTGTCCACTTAATACATAAATATTTTATGATGTCAATATTTTGCACACACATAAAAACATCGTAAGTCACTGCAGGGAAATCAAGGGTAAATGTCTTTCCACACTCAGAGCACTTCCAAACTGTTGAATTTCTAGGAAATATTTCAGACATGGGAGAATTCACAGCAGTTGTATCTAATTTCATTTAAAGTTCTAACATAACCTTGACTTCTAGAAAGTCAGAATGTGCAAGCCCAGATCAGAATTAACAAACCGAAGAGAAAAAGTGCTAAACTGAAGCTAAAGAAAGTGAAATAGTCAAAAACCTTTTGGGAGATTATATGTGGTCATTTTGCTTATCTGGGAATTTATTTGTTTATTTTAAGGAAAAATTAGTGACTTTGCTGGTGTAGGCAGTTTGTGGCCCCTTGGGACACAAAGCATCAAGTTCTGAAATCAAAATGTGTTATCCTACGTTGCCCTTCCTGAGGCTCTATTGCATGGGATGTGGATGGATGTGCCATACATTTGGCAGTCTGATCTATGTACTTGCTCTGTGGATTTGTTCCTACCAGTCTCTTTAAAATGGTTATTACAATACCTGGAACATAGACAAAATATATCTATGAAGCCACTGTTTATGTTGCTGCTTATAAAATGCCTCATATCCAGTTGTGAAATTTTATGCAATCGTCAATGACATTTTAATTAGTAGGATATGTTTATGTTATTTGATATTAGAGAACCAATCTTCATGATGTTTTCACGTGGATAACAGTATTAGGTTGTACTTGCCTGTATTTTGTGTATATGTCTTCCACTGTAATAATAACCAACAATGAAATACAGGAGATGTATTCCTATCTTCTGGGAAGGATATGGGACTTCAGTGAGTCACAAGATGAATACAAATCAATGGTGTCTTGCTTTTGGATGAGATGGGGGAAATAGCAAATATCATCTAGGGAGGTAGGATTAGAATAATGATGCTGACGATATGGAGGAACTTGACTAGAGCTTTGTATGCTTACAGTCATCACAGTTGGAGAAAGATTTGGACTGGTTGCTAGGAGAGCAAAAATGAGAATGGTGATCTAGAAAATATGGCCCAGAAGGGGAGCTTGGAAATATTGGTGTTGTCTGATCTAGACCGGAGAGAAAAATGGAAGTGGATATTGGTCTTTAGGTTAAAAATTGCTTAGGAGAGCAAGCAAATTTAATCTTTATCAATGTTTGTTCTGCAGAGTACAAGGAGTAGGTAGCTCAAGTTACAGCACAAGAGAGTGGGTATTAGGAAAACATTTTCAGCTCTGAAACAGATTGCCTGTTCAGTGTGTGAACTTTCTGACTTTTGCAATTGAAGGGTTTAAAAATAGTGTGAGTAAGGTGTCCTTTAATAAAGATTGAGGCAGCCTTGGGAAAAAGAGTGGTTTATGTGACATCTAGACAGCCTGCCCAGTCTTTTATTTCCTGTGGTTTCATTGCCTGAAAATTTAGAAGTAAAATTGAGTCTTTTTTCCTTTTTTTAACCTCTCTGCATTGTTAAAGCTCTTTGGGTGCTGTGCTCAATGATTTGAAATGCCCTGCATTTGGTCAGGAATAAGCCCTCAATAGTATTCAGCTTCCATTTGCTCAGTACCAGCAAATAAATTTTTGCAAAAGAGTGGTTGGATTTTTCAATATTTAGTTCCTCAGAATGCCTGGAGGATTTCCTCAGGACAGAAATAACATTTGGCAGATTTAGTGGAATTTCTCTGGAATAAGGGTAAATATTTGACATCTTCCCATAGGTAATGGCACTGATCCTGACAAGCTGTTTACCACCAGTTCTCCAGATAATTTTGCTTCAGCTGAGGACGGAAGTTTAGAAAAACAAATTTTAATCCCTTAAAAAAAAAAAAAAAAAAAAAAAAGTATTCTTTATATTTCTCAAATTTATCTACTAAATTTTGAGCCCACTTTCTCTATTTTTTTTTTTTTACCTGAAAGACAAACATCTACATCACTTTAATCCTATCTGAGCAATTTGTTATGGATTTTGCTACTGAAAGGCTATGTAAATAATTAACTACAGCAGTACCGTAATGTTCTTGCAGCTTAGAAGAACTGATAAAGCCATGGAAAGTAATGGACACATCTAATTGAAAATATAGAATAGCATAGAAGGTTCCATTGGAGGGGACCTTCAGTGGTCACTGAGTCCAACTGTCTGACCTGTTCAGGTCTGAACAAAAGATAAAGGATATTACTGAGGGCATTGTCCAAAAACCTCTTGAACAGTGACAGGCAGAGAGAATCAACCACCTCTCTAAGAAACCTGTTCCAGCGTTTGCTCTCCCCATAAAAATTTTTTCCCTGATGTCCAGTCTGACCTTCCCATGGCACAGCTTTGTGCTGTTCCCATTCTGATCACAGGAACAGAACTGGATAACTCCCTCTCCATTCCCCTCCCCGGGGAGCTGCAGAGAGCTGTGAGGTCACCTCTTGGCCTCCCCTTCTCCAGACTGGACAGCCCAAGTGTCCTCAGTCTCTCCTCAGCACATGCCTTCCTACCCTGTTACCAGCTTTGTTGCTCTCCTCTGGATGCTTTTGAGGACCTTACCATCCATTTTGTATTGTAGAGCCCAGAACTGCATGCAGCACTCAGGGTGAGACCACGCCATTGCTAGAGATACAGTGGGATAATCGGCTCTTTCAGCCAGCTGGCCATGCTATGTTTATTGCACCTCCAAAGGAGGTTTGCCCATTTGGCTGCTAGGGCACACTGCTGGCTTGTGCTGAGCCTGCTGTCACCAGCATCCCCAGGAACCTTCCTGCTGAGCTGCTCTCCAGCCACTCCTTTCCCAACAGTGTCTCCTTTCCAAATCTGTGCATTGCTCTGTCCCAGGAGACAAACTCAGCAGTTTCCTTCATTGACCTTCATGCCACTGATAAATGCTCAGTGCACTAATCTAGCTAGATCCCTCTGCAAGACCTCTCCCCCCTCAAGGGATTCAACAGCACCACCCACTTTAGTGTCACCAGTAAACTTGCTAAGGATGCACTCAACTCCTTTATCCAGATCATTGATAAAAATGTTGAACAGACCTGGCCCTAAACTTGCACCTTGGAGAACATCACTAGTGAGATCATCTCACTATCATCTGCCAGATAGATGTAGACCCATTCACTACAAAGGGTTACTCTCTCTGCCCTACCATTCACCATACAGTGTAGCATGAGCTTGTCTCACCTATGGATAGTCTGTCAAGAGGGATGCCAAGAAGGATAGCATCAAAGGCCAGAAAGATTACTAAATCCAGAAAGATTATGTCCTCTGCCTTCCCTTCATCCACAAGGCAGGTGACCTTATCATGGAAGGAAATCAAATTGCTAAGGCATGACTTTCCCTAGTTGAACCCATGTTGGCTATGCCTCATAATAGCTTTGTTCTTTAAATGACTTTCAGTATCCCTCAGGACAATCTTTCCCACCGCAATTTCAGTGTCTAAGGTTAGACTAACAGGTCTGTAATTTTGTTTCTTCTCTCATGCCCTTTTTGTAGTTATTGGCTAGCTTCCAGTCAGCAGGACTTCCTCAGACTTCCATGACATTTGCTAAATTGTTGAGAGAGATCTAGCAATAATATTCACTAATTCCTTCATTATTCTAGTATAAATCCCACCAGGTCCCATGGACTTACAAGCATTCAGCTGATACAAATAGTCCCTTAAAATACTCTTAAACACAAATGGAAAATAACTACTACCATGATCATGGTCCCCCGACTCAGTGGACTGGGTCCAAGAACTATCTTATACTAAAAAACAAGGGGGAAAAAAAAAAAGGCATTAAATTCCGCGGCATTTTTTCTCATCCTTGTTTATTAGATTACTATCTTCATCATGTGTCAGTCCAGTGTTTTTCTTTGACCTCCTCTTACACCTGACATACTTAAAACAATCTTTTTGTTTTGTTTTGTTTGTTTTGTTTTTTTTGTTGTTGTTGTTTGTTTGTGTTTTTTTTTTGTCAGCCACCACACTGGCGATGTTGGTCTTTGGATTTCCTTGTTTTCTTCCTAAAGATGCAAACTGAGCTCTGTACTCTTCCTCTGAAGCTAGACTGTGCTTCCAGAGGGCATATATATACATGTTTCTACCCTTGTTCCAGGAAGACTTCCCTGTTTATCCAAGCTGATCTTCTGATCCACTTGCTTGACTTGGGATGTAGTGGAGTTGCCCGATTCTGGGCTTTTAAAAGACGGTTCTCAGAAAGTGACTATTTCTCATGGTCTCCTAAGCCCCTTAGAGCAGATTCCCAGAATGTTGCAGGAAGTCAGAGTCCATTTGTTTCTTAAGATGAACTCTCACTTCAGGTTGAACTATTTCTTAGATATGATCGGTATTACTCTAAATAAGAAAAGTAATTGTGGTTTCTATCACTTTTGATGGGTACAACTCCCATCTCAGAATAGATTCAAAATGAGCAATCCAAAGAGTTGCTGAGTGATCCACTAGGGCCAGTGGTCATTCCAGGTTATAAGTTTCACTCTAATAATGGACCTGCTTATTAGTAGCAGTGATAATGGGGCATGAAATTAACTGATTTATCAGGACTTTACTGTTTTACAGATGTCATTGCACATCTTTATCATGTATTTAATGTATCATGAAAGCTTTACCTAGAGGAGGCAAAAAGGACAGAAGCTCTTGGGGTCATTCATATTTCTATGCATCTTCTGCAACATGAATTATGCAGACTGACTCTTTCAACCTCCTTGACTCTTCAGAATTTGGGCTTGACTGGGTTTAGCTCATGCTATGCATGGGAGAAGGTGAGACTCCTGAGGGATTTTCTTACAAAAGCTCATTCTTCTTTAATGGTCAGAATTAATGTACTAGAGATCCCTAAAGGATGTGATTTTGAGCACTTGTGCTTAGAGTTTATTCAGTTTCTGTAATGGAGTCAACGCTGTTGACATTGTTTATATTATGCTGTGGATACTAATTTAATTTAGAACCACCAAACTCAATTAGAGGCAATTAATTCTTACTATTATTTCAGTAACAGAAGTTTATGAATGTAATGAGAAAATATTGAGAAGCTCTGCAAACCTATCTAGCCATTATTGGTTGAAGTGCACGTTAGTATGGCAGTAACCGTCTGGATTTCCCTAGTTACCCCCAAATGGTCTGCTTAAGTGTTCTGGAAAGACTATTATCCTTGATTAGTTTGGAAGCAAAGATAATTCATTACCCTCCAGGAAGCCAGAAAACGCTAAAAGCTTTTAATTGCTCTCATAAAAAAAGAATAAAATTAGAGGCCACCCTGAAAGCAGTGAGATAGTGACCAAGTACTCCTACCATGAGAGTTTTCAGAGTTCTGTATTGTCAGAGAACATTGACGGTGACTGGAGTTAGCTGCCTTTTCATGCAGATCATCATGTATGCAGGAAGAGATGCCATTGGTTGTACTGGATGTTGCAAGATGAAGCTGCTTTCCACAAAACAAGAATGCCAAGATACCTCACAGATAGATATAGAAAGAGTTTATCTAAGAGGTTATTTAAAGTTTGCTTACATGACGTGATGAGTGTGTCCAATGGCTAATGTTGATAGGATCTTTGATTTTGTTTTTTTTTTCTACTTAGCTGGGATTAGCTCAGTTTTTCATTGTGCTGTTGCTGTTTCTCCTTAAGCTAAAGATAATATATCTTTAAAAGTTACATTTTCTTCAGGCTTTATGAATTTTTTTAGTAATAAGATGCAGGAAGAACTTGCCTCAGGTTTTGTGAGTTATGTGCAAAGACAGATAGGTGATAATGTCAGGCAACCTTATGTGACATTTCTGGTTCTTTCTTTCCTAAAAGAAGCATGAAGAGAAAAAATTGAAGAGGAGGCTGAGAAGCTGTTATACAAAGGAGGTAGAATTGTTTACCTGCATTAGTCTGTGTGAAAACGAGGAAGGTCTTTGCTGGTTGGTCAGTTCATGGGAATCTCTGACCCTGTTGTCACTAAGAAGGCTGATAATATTCTTGGCTGCAGTAGGCAAAGCATTGCTAGCAGGTCAGGAGAGGTGATGTTTTCACTGTGCTCAGTGTTGGTGAGGCCACACCTGGAGCACTGGGTCCAGTTCTGGGCTCCAACCACACAAGAGACCTGGACATACTGGGGAGACTCCAGTGGAGTCCACCAAGATGATGAAAGGCCTAGGGCAGCTCTCTGGGGGGAGAGGCTGAGAGCTGGCACTGGAAGCTGACTGCAGTGTCCAGCAGAACGGAATGTACAAACTGGACCAGTAAAGATGCTACATTGCCTCAGTCAGCTTCTCCCCCTCTAGCTGCTCTGCTATTCATCTGCTACCCTTTTTGTCTATTTCCTAAGGTTTACCATAGAGAACTCCCCTGTTTGATCCCCTAATTCTGTTAATTAAACTTGCTGGGAAGCAAAGGGACAATTCAGGAAAGGGAACATAAATGTGCTCAGCTTGCTAAGGGTATATGAAAGATATGCCATAGATGAGATGGATAAATTGAATAAAGTTTAGGCAGTTCTTTTGGTGTTTCGACATGTCCACTGAGATGGTGATTCTAGCACTCATTTCTGATTTCTTCTTAAAATCAAAAAATCTTAACTCTTTCCAAAGCACTGACATTTCCATTAGTAGCTCATGTTGTCATACAAAATGACCATAGGGGTAACTGCAAGATGGAGTAAAATGGATTTGGGCACCCCCTAAGGGTATCAAGATGTTTGCAGCTGAATTTGGAGTGACCCTGTGGCACCATTTCTGAATTGTCAGCACGTTTCCCTGTTTCTGAGGAGAGCAGAACAACAGAACTTTATTTTATTTACATGTGATATGAAATCTGCTCCCACCTTCCTAATGGTAGGTGTATGTCCTTGTCTACATAGTGTTGACACAGGAGAAAGTGGGAGAACTTACTGTATACACTTAAACGTTCTGCAGTATGCTGGATATGCAGAACATCAATGCTGTTTAAATAAATTACATCTCCAGGCTTACAGATGGATAAGTAAATTTCTTCAGGGCTCCTTAGAGTTTGCACTTGTGTGTTTGTCATCAGCTTACAACAGTGGAACCGCTTGAGAGACAAAAATGTGGGTGGTTGGCTGGATTTGAATGGCAGTTGAAATGTAAAAATATATGTAACTTAAACTTTCAGACTGTAGTGAGCTTCTGGCTGGTATAGGGTGCTGCCTACATAGTTAAGTGTGTTCTCCTGTATGAAGATCACTGTCTGTATGAAGCTTGATTCATCGTTACCTGTACCAATTGGATTTTCTCCCTTTGATTTAATGGCACTTGTATGTGGACTGAAATGAGGGGTCTAGGAGCAGTGGTACCATGGAGAAGTAGGAAAGCAGCTGGAAATCCTAAGAATGTATTTTCCTGTGCACCTAACCACAGCCAATGGGGAAAGGAATAGGACAGAAAGTGGTGCCATGCATCCCGTGACCAGGACGTATTAGAACTAGTAATGTAATTCATATAAAAACTCCGAAAGGGGACATTTATACTGCATAGTTAGCCAATGTGCATAAAACATGAAAGTTGGGACTTCTCTACTCCAGTAACTGGTTGTCACAGAATCATTTTTTCAAAGAACACAGTGTAATATCAGGGATCTTTCTTCTTGTCTTCTGCCAGCAAGTCCTGCTATGGGAATGGCAGGCAAACAGTCTTTCAAAGTCTTTCATGTCTGGTATGAAATGAATGAGCCAAAACTGCTAAATGAATTGAAACTTTTGTTGCAGCTGATCAGTCTTCTATTTGTTACCTTCCCTTTGGGATAAAAGGTGTGGAAAGGAAAGAGATGATTAAAGAAGTCCAAGCAGAGAGTCTCTCTTGGCTCATGCCAGCTCTCACCTCATGGCTCTAATGGAGGGAGAACTGCTCCTTATCCACCAATGCAGTGCTGGAAATGAAATGCTTGCAATTATTTTATAGCCAGAGAAGAAAAGATGCCCCTGCAGCTTAAGGTGAATGAAAGTTAGTATAGGACTGAGTATAATAAGTATGAATTAGGATGTTCTTTTTCATTGTATTTTAGTTGCAGAATTAAAGCATGCAGGACCCTTGTGTTACACTCTTAGGCCTGAGATTACACAATGTCATAAAACATGATGACACAAATATTGCTCGTTTATGTCACTGTAAAGTTAAGTTTATTGTGGTACAATCACTACTACCATTTATACTATCTAAGCTCAGCATTACTAATTGTATCACTATAAAGCTATTTTATGGTCACATAAACAGTACGAATAATGCTGTCAGGCATAGGTATTAATGCTGCAAATAAACCTACAAATACTTATCTGGCTATCCTTTATGGTGCTAATATGCAAATACTGGGGGCAAGCTGACCATTGTAATCTGTGATTCTGCAGCCAGATATTTTTATCACTGGAGAATAAGACAATGGATTGCCCTTGTGCTTTTCTCTGTCTAAAACATTTATCGTCATATTTGCTTTTTATAAGTGTCTGACTACCACATCTCTAAGGGCAGGTCTCATTTTGGAGATCAGCAAGTAAGAGAAGCTCAGTTTCTGGGTGAAAGGCTGGTATGAATCCGTAGGTCCTCTTTGTGCCGGAAGAGGCAGTGGAAGTCTATTTGGAAAACATATCAAGGCTGTATTTCCAGTAGAGAGAACATTGTGTTTTTGTTGCCTCCTGAACTTGTCAAAAGGAAAGAAATGAAAGAGACTCTTGGTGAGAATATACTGCTCTGTTGCCAGATTCTGATCTCATCCATTGCCTCCAATAAGTTTCCTGAGTGGGAAAAGACTTCAGAGCTACAATAGAATAATAAATGGGAATTTTTTTACTCTTAAACACTTGTGTTAATTTGCAACTCCCAATTATATAATCAGTTTAAAAAAAATTAAAAATGAAGGAAAAAAAGAGGTATCCAAAGACCAAGACAGTGCAGTGAGGATGCTTCAGACAGAGCAAGGTGCTTTACTGCTGTCAGCCCTGGCAACAGGTTGGAGTAGGAAGAGAGGTTCTTTATCTCAAGTAAGGAGACTCAGCAGAGATGGCTGCCTTGTTGTGAGCTGTGCTGAGAAGTTGAGATAAAGACCTAGATGAAATTCTTCATATGGATGAAATCAGAAGAAATCCTCCCATGGTACCCATTTCAAGCACAGCCTTACAAAGTCAGTCCTCCTTCAGTCTAGCATTTTGATGCACACCAGCCTGGGAAAGAGGAAAGTTCCAACACTTAGAAAAGACACAGAGAACAAGGAGAAAGTCATTCCCACCCTGGCTTTCTCCAGTGACTGAGCAGACTTCCTACATTTGGGCAGTATTGTTGAACTGTTTAGCTTTGCTTTAGAAGACTCTTGAGAATGCAGGCTTCTGTCAAGTTTTTCCTGCCTGTATTTCTATCCTGGGTTCCCAGGTCATTTTTCAATTATGTAAGCAAGGAGATGATAGAGGCAAACTGAATGTGGTATGGGCAGAAAGCTTAGGATATCCAGCCTCAAGATTTTTAAAAAAGGGAAATGCGGTGTATTAACCTTCTACTTTGATTAGAGTGGAAAGGGGAAACGTCCTACTTGGAACAGTACTGTAATGCATGGGCAATATATGATGCAACTAAAACATTACTCAGGCTGCAAATTAAAGGTGGAAATGACTTGCACAGGATTTCATAGTGAATAATATGGTGCATAAAGCCCAGCTGAAAATTAGGGTGCTCATTTGAGTCCCTAAGTGGTATGGTACAGAGAAATAATGATATGGTTGCCACAGTGCTCCCTTCAGGGCTGTGACCCTCTGGGCAAGTAAAGAAAAAGTGAGGATCTGTAATGTTATTTGGGATTCTTTGTGAAGCTAGTGGTAGAGAGGAGGCATTTTACGTTTATAAACATGAAAAAGAGCCTCTCACTGGAAAATGAGAGATGCTTTTATTCTAGATTTATTTGCCACATTTTTGTATGGTGTGTATTTCAAAATGTGATGAATATAATAAAGCAAAAAGCAGTATCTTTTTTATACCTCAGTTCATATTGAGTCTTTTTTTTATAATTGACTTTGTTTGAAGTAAGAATCTATACATTGACAGGAAATATGTAGTTTATTGATATGGAAACAGACTGACAGACGAAACATAAACTTGCCTTAGCTGTTGTGTTATCACCTTGATTTTTTTTCTCTTCTTGCCAGGCAAAGTTTATTAAAAGACACTCTCTGGATATAATATATCAATTACAAAATCACAAAGTGCTTTTAGGTTAAATAGTTCCGTTTCATTTTCTGAAATGCTAGCAGTGCTTTGAATTTAATATGATTTACCATTGTTATGCCTGGATTCTGTGCTTAAGAATCTTGGTCTGGTTTGAATGAAATGAGTTCTCCAATCTGAGACCAGAATCTTCACATTCTGAAACAGATAAGAGGCAAATGTTAATAAATTACAGCTAAAAGACTGTATCTCATAAGGGAAGAAAAATGGTGGAAGTAATGTAAATATCTACTTGCCCAAATGACATCAAACCAATGATTTGAAGACCAAGAAGTGCCAGTAAGAGTGAAACAACCAGGCTCAATACCATCAGATGATTACAGGAGATTGCATAAGGCAATCTGTGCACTGTGAATCCATACTGAACTTTGCAGTGACTCTTCAGCTATGTGTGTTGCCAGACTTATCCATACTAATAGTTTCTAGGCTATGTCAAGAGCTTTTGCTTCTGGTACTGCTACTTGAGCTTAGTGAAATCTGTCTTTTTATGGCTTGTAAAGGTATATTCGTGAAGAATATGTATACTGGCAGAATCAATTTCTTGGTTTTCTAAATGCTTTGTTGTTGGTTTGTTTGTTTGTTTGAAATGAGGTCTTTCCAGCTGCTGTAATTGTAAAGAAATCCTTGAAAATATGACCTGAAGGTAGCCAATGCAATTATACATGCTTGAATATGCCAAAAGCCTGAAGCACTAACTGTGCAAATAAATAGCCCCTTTCAGCTTCACATATTAACTCAAATGCCAATGATGACACTTCAGATGTCAACAGTGTTAACTGCTTCTTTGTTTGCTGAAGCACAGAATGGAGGCAAGGGATGCAGAAATCTATGTGACCTAAGCAGAGTGAGAACTCTCACTTGGATGCAGCAGGAGGGCAGTGACCAGTGAATATCCACACTTAATGTCTTTTCCCTGGCAGAAGTTAAGGCTTAAGTGCTCAGTGAGACATGGGAACCGCTGAAGGAAGGGCAAATACAAAAGAACACCTTGCCACATCTTGAGCATTGAGTCAATCTGTGTAGAACATCTTAGATTGGTTCTTTGGAGATGTCCCATTAAATTAGAGTAAGCAAAGAAAAAGCCGCAGATTATTTTGTAATTCATCCCATTATCATTTGTCACTAGTGTTTCACTTTATGCCTTTTGTAGGTCCAGGCACTGAAGCTGGTGCTAAGCAAATAAACCTCCACTGAGGTCAATCAAATGGTTTCACAAGCTTAGTGTTTTTCCCCATTGTATGTCAGAAGTGCCAAAAGCTTCAGCAGGGCTCCTAGGAAAGGTCTGATTCAGATGGCACGCAGCTGATGGCTTCCATCTATTGTGAGTGGACTCTTCTGAGGGAGGCTTCTCAGGAGCTGAGCTAGCAGAGAGTTGGCCAATTGTGTACAAGTTTCACTTGCCTGCCCTGTTGTTTGGCATGTATTTGTGAAATGTCGGCTTTGGCATTAAAATATGCAGTGCTTGCTTTTCTTTTTTCGCTGAAGATGATGCATTTCAGCTTTCAGACAAAAATACTGAAGTTCATCAATTAAAGATAAGGTCTATTTCATGATGTGCTATCTGAGGGCCAAGCACTTCTCCTGAGCATAACATCAAAAAGAGTGAATCAGAAAACCCAGAAAACCCTGTAGTTTCTACAAGCAAAGTTTGTATTTTCCTTCAGTTCTGCAGTATATTTCCCTCAAAACAGGGGGCAAAGAGCCTTACAGCAGCAAAGACAAGGGAGCAACAAACATCTTATCAGCTTGTATTTAATATTCCTTTCTCTCTCTCAGGTGCTTTATTTTGCCAATGCACTGAGGAAGTACAAGGAAGGAGGCTGTTCTGTGCACAGGCACACTGTACTTAAATTTTGCTCTTCTGCTTGGGCAGCTCTTAGCCAGCTGGTCCCTTGCTACCTTGGAAATCAGTCAGTCATGGCATAGGGACAGAGACATTCAGCTTAATATGTTTGGTCCTTCAACTGACTCAGCTCTCTCATTTTCCTCTTTCTGGTCTGTCTGTCAGCTTCTCTGCATGGCTATTGATTAAAGTGATACTTGACTCTCTTTCTAACACTCTCTTACTCTGTTAATCTTCACTTGTTCTCTCACTGCTGTAGTTGTTTTACTCTGTCCTTGTTAGTGGTGTTACTGGGAATCTTCTGCCAGTGCAGCTGCTCTCAGAGCCAAATATTGGCTTGTGTCTAATTGCTCTTCTACAAGCACTGTACTGAATCAGCTGGCTTGGGACCCCTGTGTGATGATAAAGGATTCTCAGCAGAAGCTGAACTGTTTAGCAGGAAGTGGGAAAGGAGAAGCCGAAAGGCCAGTTATTTTCAACTTTACTGAAGAAATCCTGTACTAACAGGGGCAGGTACCACCTTGCTATGATGGAACTTCACACACTGGTTTGGACCTCTGCAGCATATGGTTTAAACTTACATTTTATATGCGGGATTGTGAGGTCTGATTTCAAGAGAGAGAACTTGCATGGCTTTTGCCTGTATACCATGGAGTATATGAGGATTTCGTTTTTCTTCTATGTCAAAGTAAGGAGAGCCAGTGGAAATCTGCTTGACTTGTAGCATACTATATGAAGATATAACATTCAATGTACAAATAATGTGCAGAATGTGATGTCAGACTATTTCATGTAGAAAGTTTTGCAGTAGTCACTATCCTGTTTTTGGCTGGAATAGAGTTAATTTTCTTCAGAGTGACTGGTATGGTTTTGTATTTAGGAGGAAAATAGATTTGATATCACACTGATGTTTTAGTTGTTGCTAAGCAGTGCATACACTATGTCAGGGATTTTTCAGCTTCTCATGCTACCCTGCTAATGAAGAGGCTGGAGATGCACAAGAAGCTGGGAGGGGACAGCTGCCCCATTCCGAAACAACTTAATTAAACTAGATAATCAGAGCACACGGACATTCTCACTCTGTCAAGATACATCAGCTCAATGAAAATCTACTGAATCTTTGGCTGCTGCTGCTGGCCACTGCTGGAATCAGAGACAAAATAACAGCCTGGATGCATTTTTGCTCTTATCTAGGGCTGATAGGCTCATGTCAAAAAGCAGAAGGTAACCATGTGAGGAAAGGAAGAAATTGAAGTAGATAACCTTGGGAGACAGGGTATTCTTTCCCTACAGACCTCTACTGGCACGCATCATTCAGAGATGACTTAGGTATAGTTCAGCCTGCCCAGAGAGGGATGGGCTGACCTTTGCAAGTTCCTTAGGGCCCTTCAAAGAGCAAACAAACACAGTCACATCTCCTCCAAAATGTCTGTTTGTTTTGTTTAGTTTTGTTTTGTTTTCCTGGGATTTTCAGATATGAGTCATCTAACTGCGCCATTACGCTGTCTGCCTGGGTTATCTCCAAACTTTACAGCCCTCACTTCTCTCAAGTGCAGATGGCCACTTACTGCATTGAAGAAACAGTTTCCAGTGAGTGGAAATCTCTATGGGGAAAGAGTTACTTCGACTAAAGCAGAAGCTACAATCATTCCAGAACTACTTAGCATAAATGTAGCACTTCTCAAATGAGAATCAGTTAATCTTTGTAGTATGTCTGAAAATGCAATCCTTTGCCTTGCTGAATTCAGTGAGACCTTTATTTTTGACTTTTCTGGAGTCGGAGTTTCATCCAATTCTGCTCATATACCTCTGCTTAGTAGATGATTTACAAATCCCATGGTCATGTATAATGGATTCTGTACTGGAGATGGATAGACGTTTCCAAACTTTGAGTTGTTCAAGATCTTACACTGTTCATTCGCTGATAAAGAGATCTTCTCATTATAACTTATGAGCATTTTCTTTTCTGATGTATTAGAAACCACCCGTGACATATAAGGCATTTAAATTCAGAGATAAAATGCCTGGATTCTTTCTCACTTTTCCCCTTGGATATAATGGAAGATACTGCTAAAGGTGAAATAAAAGTACCTGTTCAAGTAGAGATAAAGTGACTGTGTATTTGAAAACAGGAAATAATCAGAATTCTACTAACATGGAAAGGAAGGAGATGTGAAAGAGCCAGGCACGTGTGGAATGACAAATGTTTTCTTTGATTCCACCTCGACTGACTGTTAACTTTAGCAGGCCCTTGTGCTCAGATAAATATTCCCTAGAACAAATGAGAAGGATCTCTTACAGAATTATGCAGGTGATTATTGTTTTCTTGCATTTTGCTTGTGAATTCAAAGGTTGATTTAAAAAAAAGAGAGAGAGAGAGAAAAAATTCATCTCTGAGATAACCAATTTCTATGCTTTTGACTTCTTTTCATCTGCTGGTGTCCAAAAGTATCATGCAAAGATACTTCTATTATTTTGTTACGAAGACAGCTGCAGCAATGTGTGCTTACTTTTTCCTGGATTTCAAATTTAAAAGAAGATACAGCAGGCAATGAAATTCTAATAGTGAGAGAAAGACTGACATTTGCCTTTCTGTCACTATCCCTGGAAATGTGTACTTTCCATATTTGCGTGTGGGCTTATTTACTGGCCCCTGAGGCTTTCAGGTAATACTGTGGTTCAGATTTCCAGATTCAGGAAGCTCCTTCTTTCATCTAGTACTTCTGCAAATTAATTTTCTTCTGTCTGAAACAGAGTATTACGGAGCTGGCAAATTCTCTAGCTTCTGTGTATGCTAATCGTTATATTTATAGAAGGAAACTGTAGCTGGTTAAGAAAAGGTACAAGAGACCTGTATTGTATGGATGATTTTGCAACAGACTTACTCTGTTGTTGGGCAGTACTGTTAATATTCTGTCTCTCTAAATCAGTACGTGTGGTCTTTTCCTGCCTATTCTGCGGATGCTTAGTTAATATTTGGAAATAATTTTAAAGTTACTGACAAAATGGGCTGTCAAAAAGGTGAATATATTTTCATCATGAGAACAGTGGAACATGTGGTAATGGGAGGATTCCATGTGCAAGGTACTATTGATCCCTAAGGACCGTGATATCATGGCCAGAGAAACTACCCAGGAAGGAATATTTTTGGTGAAATGGTCAAAGTCATCATTCCCATATCCTGTGTGTCTTTGGCATTCTAAATACCAAACTCTTAAACACAGTTCATGAGCTAGGTGAATCAACAGAATTTATTTCCAAAGCTGGAAATGCAGATTTCAGAGGGGAAACGGGGAATTTCATCTCTCCTCAATACAGTGTGACTGCTTGATTAATATCTGCATTTTCTCCCAGAATATTTAAAGTAATAAGATATCAGTATAAGGCAGTGGATTTTAGAAAGACAGTACTGCCTTCCATAAATAATATTGGATTCTCCTGGATCCTTCTTTTCTGTGCCAGATCCCTAAGTTCAGGGCATTTTATCATGGTCAAAAAGTGTTTTCTCAAACTCCAGTAACATCAGTCATTGTGATGCTTTGGTTTTCTTTGGTGTAATTTACAGCCATGTAAAACTGGGGTGTAAAGCAGGAGGGAATCCAGTTCTTTGCAAGAAGGCTTAGTTATTCTACCTGGCCTTAAGTGAAACTACATGGTAATTTAAATCTTTTTTTTTTTCTTTTTCTGAAAAGATAGTGATACTTAATGCTTTGGAGCTTTAGTGCAACTATGCTGCCAGTTTAGCAAGGATAAACAGAGGGAAATGGGCAATACTTGCATTTTCTTGATAACAGAATATTTTGGTCTGTTTCCTTTGCAAGCATCTCTTAGTTCAGTAGTTATATCGGTGACATCTGAGATGACTGAAAGTGTTTTGCTGACAAGGCCATTAAATTTCATTGTATTGTTTAATAATCAATAGAGGAGTACTCTGAACCGCTTTCTTAAGTAGAGTGCTCAGCAGGGTTAAGAATGTAACTTGTGCATGCTTAAATCTTTCTCAGATCAAGGTTCTTTCCTTCTCCTTGAATAAATCTATTCAATTAGTTGATGAAATTTTGATTTCTTTCTTCTTCACTTTCCTTTTTATAACAGTTTAATGTATGAGCATTCATATAGTTACTAGCATTCTAACTGCCCCCATCAAAATAGGTTAGCTGCTGTCTGAGTATGAGATTATCCTGAGAATACAAGAGGAGGAAAAATCACATGCAGGATTGTGTATGTGATTTTTAAAAAGCATTAAAATAACAGTTTTTGTCTCTTGGCTTTTCCTTCTTATGCTTTATGTACACCGCGATGCTAACCAAGCTGAGCTACGTATTTCTCTTTCAAATACCTGCTTCTTACATATCTTTCTGAAAAAGAATGGCTTTTGGAAGATCTTCCAGAACAACAGATTTTATCTTTGCCAGATTTGCACAGAAAGTAATTTTACATGTGTGGTTACTTGTAGTTAATGGCGCTACATATGGCTGGTGGATGGTCACTAGTGCTGTTCCTTAGGGCTAGTTCTGCTCAGTATTTCTATCAAACTGGATGCAGGAGTGGAATGCAGTTACTTTTTCTTCTTCTTCTTCTTCTTCTTCTTTTAACTTTTAGTTAGCACTGAAGAGATCAGGAAGTTGAACTCTATGAAATTTGAAGGTTTCTTCCAACTGAACCATTCTATTCTAAGTTTCTTCTGTTGCAGATGTTCTTCCTCTGCCACCCAAGGCAGACTCAAGCAATGTTGGTACAGAGTCCCTAATTATTGTTACAATGGACAAAATCTAAAAATGAATATGGAGCTGATTCTTTCTTTGAGCCCACCTGCCTCTGAAGCTAGGTCCATGAGATCTGCCTAAGAGGGGGACATTAAGGGAGTTTTACAAAATATGGAGAACCCCATGTGTGGCCTGAAGTCATGATAATGTGCTGACCTCTGCAGTTATATGCTAGGTCTCCAGTCACAGTCAGAGGCCCCTTTTCCCTTTTGTCGAGATTGGGTGAATGTTTATTCTGAAAAACAGATTCCGGCTGAAGGATCCCACCGCAGGAAGAAAGCAAGAGGTTTTTCAGTCCAGCTTCTCAGTAATTTAATCTACTCTTCTCTCATGTTCTTTTTTTTTTTTTTTCTTTTTTTTCTTTTTTTTCTTCTATCATGCTCTTTTGACACCTATATTTCTCCTATATTTCATTTTCTCAGAACTTAGGTAAAATAGCTCAGCTGGAAAATGTTACTTTCTGTAGGAAAATGTTTGGGGTTTTGTAGGTGAATTTGTCCTGGCCATAGAGATCAAGTGATGGTAAGTTGCTCATGATCAATGTCCTGGTTCAATGTGGGAGAAGATCCACTTTTCCAAACACTGAAATCTTCACCATTCTTTATGGAAGTATAAAGGTTAATATTTACTGAGAAGTAATGGAAGTAGAGGCAGTATGAAAGTCTGGGTGTAAGGGGAGGGAGGGAAGGAGCTGAGCTCAGTGGATGAGCTCATGCTTTCATCTGACACCAATTTCAGCAGAGCTGAGATTTCACCCCTCAGAGCTGGAAGGTCATGTTGTTCATGCCACAGCCTATCGGCAGAATCAGCTCAATCTAAATTGGCTTCAGGGAAGGGCTCATATTAAAAGCTTGCAGAGTGATTGTTAACTTTACAAAGGAGTTTTCATCTATCTATAGATATGTAAGTCAATGATTGCCCATAGCTAAAATTGATTTAATTCAAAACTGTGTGGAGGCAGTTTACACAAACCAGATTGGAGAGTAGCAACACGCGTACTCCTAAACCATCTGAACAGAACAGCAAAACAAGCTACTGTAATTTAGTGTCAATCTAGTATGTTAAGAAGACAAAGCAGAAACAAAAGTGCCCTTTCTTACAATAATAGCACAGGTTACAGATACATGAGAGCAAGGTAGTGAGAAGTTTACACCTGAGCTTTCTCTTGCCATTTACTTTCCTTCTCCTATTTTCAGCCCATCTCTCCCATGAAAAGCACCAAAATGAAAAAAGTACTTGAAAACAAGTGAAAATGAAGTCATATCTATTGGAGATGAATCCAAAGAGATTTATGAGCAGTTTGTAAATACCGTCTTGAAGAAAAGGACCACAGACTTAAACTCCTCCTTTTTTACTCAATGAGAAAAAATTGGTATTAAAGCTGCATGGTCACCCACTTAGATCTAATTAAATGAGTTGAGTAGTAGAAAGGAACAAGAAACCATTAAATCAATACTATGTTAGTATTAAATATTTTGAACCTACACTGATGCCAGAGAGCATACAAGAATAATGGATAGGCTTATTTACACTTAAGAGTGTGAGTCACCTATAAGTAACAAGGAGTGAGGAAGAAAGTTCACCTTACAGGCATATATTTTTTAGAGCATGTTTCTCACCTGCCTTTTGAGAGCTAGTCATTTTAAAAGGTTTTATGCTTAATTAATTAGTCCTCTGTCCTGACCAGGAATTTTATTTCCCTTGCTTTTCACTCCTTCTTTCACACATATCAGCCACTTCCTGGGAAGCATCACTGAAACTCCACCAAAAACCTCCACATTTTTGTAAAGACTGCAAAGAAACTTTTCTGGATGCTTCTGGACATAAGCAGTTTCTGACAAGATATGAGAAGAAGACAGTGGCCTGTAGTAGTGGATGAATTCTTGGCCAGTACTGCAGCCAAAATGTGAAAATTAGTGTGTAATCCAGCTGGGACTACTCAAGTCTTCTATTTTTAGAGCCTCTATTTATAACAGTTTTATTAACAGTGCTGGAACACTTCAGTTAGGATGACTCCAGTACACCTTGTGCTCAGTGCTGTGCAAAATTATTCTAAGTAGTAACATTTTTTTCCTACCAATTTACAAGACGACACCCTCCAGACCTATTTCACATTTTTCCCAAGTTTCCCCCTCTACTTCCACATTTATGCACTCATTTTTCTTATGTGCCTAATCACTTTTTTTTTCTTCTTCTTAAGCTGAATGTTCTTTGAGGTGAAAATAACTACTGTTGTCTTCACTACAGTTCCCAACAAAAGGACCAAATCGACAGCAGAGCGGTAAGGGTGGGACAAAGCCAAGGGAGGCCAGAACATGCATGTGATACCCCTGGCCATGGGCTCCTCGCTAGATGAATCCCCTCCTTGTGTTACAAATGACTAATTCTTCCATTTTGCCTTTTCTCTCGGATTAGCAGCAAAGCATTTCAATTGCCTCCTGCTGTGTTTTACTTTGCGTTTCCAATTCAAGTTGTAAAAGTCCTCTTTAAGGGCTATTTAACACAGTGTTCCTATGATAGATATTGACAGAAATTGAAAGGGAATTTGTAACAGTGATTTCTTTTTGTTTTGTCTGAATCATCATCATTACAAGTAATAGCTTGGAAAGTTGTTCAGCTTGCTTGTCTGTAATGAATAGTGTTCAATAGGCTCTGTATCTTGAGAGGCTTTGTTGCCAAATACAAGTTTGTCAGAAATATTGGAGCACTGTGGAGATCAAAGAATAGCAAAATGTTAATAGATGGTTGTCTCTGTTTGTGCAAAACATAATTTGTTTCCATTGTTTCAAAGGGCAGAGACAAGCCTACACAAAGTCTATCAGCAGAAGCTTTTCAGCTGGCATTGTATCCCCAGGCTGGCAGGTGCAGACTAGATTTGCAGCAAGGCTTTTCACTGCAGCAAAGTGATAACAACATCTTTGTGTTAATTTTTAGCCACAGAGGGGGAAATCTCAATCTCTTTAGGGTTAGAAAGAAAATAAGAAAATCTAAGACTTTAATAGAAGTTAAACTTAGGAAGACTATTGGCTCCTGCCTTAAATCTGTAGTACAGATCTTAGTGTTTGATTCCCAGACAGCCCACACTAATTTCTGACTAGATGCTTTTACTCTCCAAGAACATTAGATCTCATTTTGCCTTGTATGAATCTGTTAGCATAATGTGCTCCTCTTACAAAGAAGCAGGCGAGAAATTCATACAAGGAAGGATCAGAGTACTATATCTCAATTTTTTTTCTAAAAAACAAGAGAGCTCTTCATCCTTCCCTACTCATGGCCCCAGGCTACAATAATTCTAGTGTTTGCTACTTTATGGTTTTCTGAAGTCCAGGAAGAAGTCTGACATCTTTTCAAAATAGCCAAGACGCAGACAGCTCCCATCCCAGATTTGTCAGGCCTGCCAGGCAGGGAGACCAGGCACATGGCTGGGCTGTGAATTCTTTGCTTCTAGGAAACTATAGGTTGCACAGCTTCATGACTTTTTAAGACAAGCCCAGTAAACATTCTGTGCTGGATTTTACACTCTCCTCTTGTCCCTCTGCTGAGGTATGAGAACTTTGTTTGCAGTCAGGCTGGGTAGGGGGAAAGCACCTTACCCTGTGTGAGCATTACTCTGCAGCTGGCAAGAGCAGCCGTTCAGTGTCCTCAAACACAAGTAGAGGAAGCCTGTCAATGTGGTTGTTTCTGAACAAAAGGATAAAAGTAGAAGCTGGTGGAAATTAAATATTTTGCAATCTCAAAGCAAGAAATCAAGAGTACACAGACTTTAGTCTGTGCCTCCAGAACCTGAGGAAAAAATACATTCAGAAGCCAGATGAAAAGGATACACTAATTATTTAAGAGAGTAGCTGCATCTAGTAGACTACAACCTCCAGGAAGAGCAATTATCCTTTTTTTCCATCTACTGCCCTACATGAACGCAAATTGGGTCAGGGAAGAGAACAGGAATGGAGTGAAGGAGGAGCAACTTGTTTACATGCCAGATCTGTATGTGTCATTCTTTTATTTTCTTCTGTCCATCCCATTACTGTATCCTTGGAGAGGAGCACTTTTGTTAGCACTAATTAGACCTGAATGTCCTGCAAGTTTTCAGGAAGGGAGAGAACAAACATGCAGAGGTAGATGCGGGAAATAGAGGGGGAAGTCTCTCCCAAGTGAAACAACAAACTCAGACCAAATCTTGGTTCTGAAAAGGCATGCTACAAACTTACAGATCTCATTATCAAATCAGGAGACTGAGCACAGCTGCTCCTGTCAGCACAAAAGACATCAAGTTCAAATAGGCCCTATGCGTGTGTGCAAGGCATGACAATTTTCCCTGACTCTCATCAAGGCCAGTCCTTGCCAGTACCTGTTTTGTTCCAGCAGCAGAGCTACAGCTCCACAAATAGATCCCTCTTGGGATCTGGGAGGCAACCAAGGCCCAGTATGCTTATGAGTCAGGGGACCTGCCAGGCTTCTGTAGCCACCACAGTATAAGCAGAGAGGAAAACTTAGAGATGTCTTCCCATTCCTGTGCCTCATCCTTGTCTGGAAATAGGCAGAATAACATCAATCTCCCTCATAGTCTTTGAGATGCATAAGGTGCTCAATATTATTATACTTTGTAGCTGTTGCAGCAAGACAGCACAAAAACATCAATAATCTTGCCACACAGCCATCATACACTTAAACTTTGCTTTAAAAATCTGGCTCTCCTGAATCTGCACAGTGAAGAACAATTGAAATTGTTCTGAGTAAACCCTCCAGAAATCAAAGCCCCTAATACAAAAAAGAAGCGAAGTTAGAGAATAATACTGGGTTTTCTTCAGCAACCTCATTGAGATAAAATATTTTATGCATGCAAATATGTGCATTCATACTTTTTTTTAGATTTTTCCAAAATGCAGATAGTTGGAAAAGCAGTTGCTTATTACTATTTCTCATTTATGCTTTCAGGAGTGAATTACATTAACTCCATTCCTCTTGGCTGGTAATTAATACTCTTTTCTTTTTTGCTGCTTTTATTTAGTGTGTAACTTATGACTAGAGGTTAATAAATCTCTGTCCATCTATTATGCTGAAGTGACTTCTTCCTTAATAATTGTCTGTGCTTTAAGATTTCTCTTCTCCATCTGTTAGATGTCAATACTGGATTCTGTGATGAAATAGTGTAAAATATTTTCTTCTAGCTGTCTGAAACAGTGCCATTTCATATGCTTTGATTAAGCTGTTTTTCTATATGGACTTTTTTGGTCTATCAATTTTCCTGTTTCTTATGATACTACTTTTTAAAATTACTAATAATGGTGTCTGTTGCATTCCACAAATGCAAATAAGAAGAGAACAGATGCTATTTCAAATTGCTGTATAATAGCAATAAAAAATATAGGCAAGATAAGCCTCTTAGAAAGTGCTGTGCTTTGGTCTTTCTACCTTATATGGTAGTATCATCAAGTGGAAAAGGCTGCATAGCAGGATGAGTTGGTGCTTAATGAGGTAGATAAACAGGTCTGTCATCTTAAATGTATGATTTTTATCTGAACCCTTCTTATAATACATATGATAAAGACTTGTCATCCAGCAATAGTTTCTTTTGGATTGTACCCTAGTATCCCAAACAATAGTTATTCTCTCCCATCACCCCACGTAGCTGCCTGAAGTGGAGATGCTAGTGAGAGTTTGATCATGTTGTTTCAGGATCATGTCCAGTGCTGTCTCTGGAGTTAACTCTAAAGGGAATGCCCTTCATTTTTATTATCATTAATGAGAACTAGGAGAGAAGGCTTTGTGTCTACTTAATGAGAATGCCACTGAGAGCAGATCTGGAGAAGCAGAGGATTTGAAAAGTTGACCTTTGTAATGAACCAGAATGTTATCAAATGATATCAGCCATGATATCAAATTGAGTATATAACAGGTCTTTGTCTTATAGGAGGTCAAATAACAGTGTGACAGTGAATTTTACATGTCTAAAGATAACACGACAATTTGTCTCTTACCGAAAAAAATTACTAGCACTGTGCTTTTATACGTACTATTGATCAATCCAAGTATGTAGTGGTAGGTAGGTATAGGGAAATACAGGACAATGGAAACTGGAAAAAGCAAAAGTTTTAGCTACAGAACAGGCATTGTGCTTTCACTAGTGTAGCAGAAATGCTGAGTAACGGTCTGTGATTGAGCAGCTGGTGGGAAGGCAGAGCCAACCCAGGGGAGCTCAGGTGCATGCAATACAGCTGAGTAACCAGAAGGGGTAGTTCCAGGATTCACCCCTTCCCAGAGCACATTTAAGAGTTGGCAGTGGAGGTGAGGATATTTCTCTGGAGGTCCCTGCATAGCTGAGGTCTTTCAAAAGTGAGAAGTTTTCCTTTCTTTGTTTCTGTGTCCACAGCTGCTGCGCTTGGGCTTGTTCTCATTTGCTGCAGTCTAGGATTGTGCTACTCCACTACTATTGCTGTACCTTCCATCACATTGTAGTATTACTACTAGGGATAAAGGAGATTTGGAACTGACATGTCTTTGTTGGTAGTGTACCAAAGTAAACCACATCAAGAAGTATTTTATAGAACTATCCAAATCTACATACCGAAATCATATGTCATAGGCACTGTACTGGATGGTGTTTATGAGTGGATATGCATGTTGAAACCTTGACTTACATCCCAAGGATACTAAGTGCATGAGGTAAACTTTCCTGGTGAGCATCAGATGTGTACTAGGTATGTTGGAAATCCAGAGATGTAACACTTTAAGTGAAGTAGCAGCCCTTTCAAAAAGTTGCAGGATCGTGAAATGATTAGCTAATGATTAAATGTTCCATCTTTCTGGTCCTTTTCTGCCATTCTTTTGGATTGTTCCCAGGTGTGGTCTCATCCATGTGAAATGATAAATTAGCATCCAGACAAACAATGGTGCAGCAGCATTCCTCTGTCGTTTACATGTCGGAGGTCAGCACATAATACAATTTATGTGCTGCTTCAGTCCTTATTTTGGGTTTTATAATTCATACAGCATAAGGAAATTATTGATATCATCCTCTCTGATTCAGCTACCCTGAAAATGTTGGAATGCTCAGGCATAGACTGAGGTAAGCAGCACCACACATCCCTTTTTGAGCACTTCACCTTCCTTTCCAGTTCATTTAATGAAGTGAAAGCAGCTGAACTGATCAGCTGGTCTCCCAGGGAAGCTGGATCTTAGAGGAGAAAGCATTGTGTAAATCTCCAGCACAGAAACAATCCTCAACTGCTAATGAAGTGAGGTGGGGGTGTTGCTGATAATTCAGAATACCTGTTAAGCTGTGAGCAACCTGAGAGTGTGTACTTGGCATTCAGGTGGAAATGTGGCAGCTGGACGATTTCTACCTTCTCAGTGCAGCCCTGACTTATGTGCAATCAAATACAGTCAGAAAGTGTAGTAGATGATTTCTGAGTGAAGTTAGATCTTTAGCAGCTGGAATTACTTACTACAAAACTTAGGTTGAACTATTGGAGTGAAATGAATTAAACCATGCTGGTTTGTTCAAGCTAGGAAAATAGTAGCTACTAATAATATACATTGCATCCTATCTCAAATTTTCC
This sequence comes from Tragopan temminckii, assembly GCA_028571105.1. NCBI lineage: Eukaryota > Metazoa > Chordata > Aves > Galliformes > Phasianidae > Tragopan > Tragopan temminckii. The sequence continues at coordinate 18,592,290 of JAOWBP010002392.1, read as the reverse complement.
TCATATGTTTTAAACAAATACGATAAACATACTGCAAAGTATGAGCAGTACAGTCACTCAAACACTGCTGGAAATGCAGTTATTTCTGGGAACTTGATATCTTCCCATGTTTTTCCAAGGAGTAACCTGTTACAATGAACAGATCCTCCCTACCCTTCCTGATTACACAGATGATCCAGAGCCAGATATTTGAGTTGCTATTTTCACTCCATTTTCACTATTTTTATTATTCATATATTATTTTCTCTGAGATTGGAGCTTGAAATCACAAGTGCCCAACAGAGGAGTTTGGCCTGTTCTATTTTAACGTAAACTAGAAAAATCAGCTGCTTCTTATTCCCTCCTTAATCATGCACTCATAAAAGCTAGCAGGTTGCTGGTAGGAATGGTATTGGTCTTGCTTCTTGTCAGACAGCAACATGTCCTGTGACACAGGGGAAAGTATTTGATTTAGTACTGCAGTATTGTCCAAAGTATTAAATTACCATGTGGCTAAGGAATAGGAAAGTAAACGTGTTTTCTAGGCACTGGGATCCACCATGACATTGATTTAATGAGCTCCCTGCTACAGGGATTAGATGGCTCACAGCTTTGATGTTTAATCTGTGGGGTTTTTATCTAGTGCTACAAAATCCTTGTAGGATTTGATAGATTTCACTGCAGCTAACAGGAGTTTTGTGATCAACTTCAGGAAAAATGTCTTGGTTTTACTGCTGCATCCACACAACTGGACATCTGTGATCCTACTGTGGGTTGTAGGAACTGGAAACTTGCGTGGTGCCATTTGTGGGCCTTGACATAGATCCAGGATAAGCAAAGGGTAATGTTTTTCCACTTGAGGGGTTATTTGAAGAAACCCCTTCCCCCCTTTTCATAGGGCTCAGACCATGTTGCCGTGAGATAATAGAGCTCATGCCTTAAATCTCAGTTTTCTGTTCCCTTCCAAACTCTGCGTAGTATCAAAGACTTTAACCCAGGTTCCCTTGAACACAGCGTCACCCTGAGGCAGACTGTCTCACCATGACCACCAGGTCTTCTCTCCCTTAGGCTGAAGAGTTGAAGCAATCATGTTTCTGCTTTAGTCCCCAAAGTAGGAGAAGCCCTATAGGCTCTTAAAGCTGGCAGAGATGTTACCACCACAAAGCTCAGGTCCCCATCCCTAACCTTTGCTTGTGTTCCTGTACAGAGCCCAAAAGGCCAGGGGTTTTACTGTGTGCAGGTCTGGGATGTAGCTTATGATTCCTACTGAACTGTGGGCACTAAGAATCCACCCCTGCTTTCTTTCACCACGGTCAGAAATCTTTATGTTCCTGGCCTCATTCTGTCATAAGAGAGAGATCAAGTTTCCCATAGATCTTGTGTGCATTGGTATAGAGCAGGGTGCTGGTGTGTGGTGGTACGGAGCAGCAGTGTGCAGAAAACCTCACCTCTCTGTCACTTTTAAATCTTCTCAGCCTAGCTGCATGATCTGAGGCCATACACATGTCAGAAGGCCAGGTATTCCAGCCCAGCACCAAGTTCTAAGGAGAGCTCTTGCTGAGGCTTTTGACAGATTTGTTGCTGTGAAATACCTAGCCTATTTCCTGCAGAAATATTTTTCTGCCATGGCTAAATACAGTCGCAGTGATAATGGTGAGATATGGTTGAAGATTCTGCAGGAAAAGCCAGGTGTTTTTTGTCCAGATGAAAAATACGTGCATGACATAAGTGCCTGATCTGCTTCAAAAGCTGCTCAGAAGAAATATTTCTGCTGCGTTAAAAAGCTGACGGGGCTCCACCTGCTGGTGTCAGACCGGGAATGACACTGATCATTTTTCTGGGAAAAATCCCGGGATATGCTATTGTTTCACAAACAAAAGCTGAAATTAATAAACAACAACAAAAGCCAACTACCCTAACCAGCAAAATCCACTCAACTCTTCCCTGAAATTAAACAATGAGCAGTTAAATAAGAAAAGAATATTGTTTACATCCTCTTAGCTATTGATTGTAGAAGAAAATTGTAGCGTATCAAAAGGAATGAGGTAGCTTAAATAAGCTACTAGTGCCTTATAGGTTCAGCATTAAATTTAAATAAATATATTTTAAAATATAAAGTATAAAAATAAATGGGAAGACAAGAATGCTGCTCTTTGGGGTGAGGTAGCAAGCTTTTCAGCTACAGCATGGTACTTTTAAATAAACAACAACAAAGATGCATGCCTTTTCCCAGGGACAGAGCTAAGTAAAATTCTTGAGGCAGAATTACTACCTCAGGGGTACATGGAAGGAATGCAAGGACATCTCTCTGAATGAGTGTTGTCTTTGGAAGGCCTGGTTATCTCTAGTCAAACTCCACATGAAAAGTTCAGTGACTGAGTATTCTAGCTTTTGGGTGGGTAAGTTAAACACAGTCTCTATTGATTAGGATGTGAAGCCAGCTGCTGTCTAAAAGCTTATTACAATTTCTAGGGCTTTGTGAAAGTGCTGATTATGGTGATTGCTATCCAAATGCTTTTCAATTTACCAATAAAAGTGTGATAAGTTTCCACTATCGCTGCTGCCACCCAACAAGCGCTGAGGTTAAGGAGATGATTCTAAGAGTTGTACTTTCCATTTCTTTATAACAGAAGTATTTCTTTCAACGGCTATCAAAATTCAAATGCAGTATTTTCCAGTGTTTGTCTTCTTTTCCAGCTTCTGTGGGAAAGAGAAGGATATTCAAAGAAGGAAGGTCTTACCAGGTCTCAAATTGTAGATTCAGGAACTCAGTCTGTCACAGGTTCCTTTAGAATTTTATTGAGGAACCAGGGACTTCATATTCCCTTCTGGTGGTGGTCTATGTTTTCTTGAGAAGGAAAATTTTGTGAAGCATTACCTATAGCTATGTTTCTGAAGGGTCCCTTCCTTTAAATTTTGCTTTTAGTCTTTCTCTTAAAGAAGTGCAGTGAAGTCCTGTGTGTATGTATATATCTGTGTGTGTGTGTATATATATATCCCGAGGCCCTGCTACATCATCAGTTCTATCTACATCTCATTTGAAGTAATCAACTGAATGTAATCCTTGTAAATGAATGGAAGAGGGGAGTATCTGGCTTTATTTGTTGCTGGAAGGTCTCTGGTAGAAACTGCCAGTGGTAGTTCCATCATTTTATTACTAAGTTTGATGCACTGTGGTGCAGTGAAGGACGTGGATTTACCAGGTAACTGTAAGGCCTCACACTCATGCTCTTCTTCCTATTGCCTGGGTAATGTACTTTCAAGCCTAATAAATCTGTTTTGACTGCATTATTGCACAGCCTTCCCATTAACTGAGACTACATCTATCGGTCTTGATGGAATTTGAATACAGCAATACTGTATAGCACTAGTGATTTTTGAAGGAGGATTTTGAAATTTGGTAGGTCTCTGAATTCATATAAACAAAAACTTGAGTCTGCTATGGGGGCAGACCTCACCCTACCATTAGAAAAGCACTACAATAGGTTATTCGGATACATGGTGCATGCCCCAGCCCTGGAGACATTCAAGGTCAGGCTAGAAAGGACTCTGAGCACCTGATTTAGCCATATGTATTCCCGTTCACTGCAGGGGAGTTTGACCTTTTAATGGTTCCTTCCAACTCAAACGATTCTATGACTTTAAAACTCTGGTTGTAGGAGATCCATGACCCACAGCCTCACCTATGGAGCACTTGTGCTGCAACTGCGTGTATGGAGCATCTGCTGTCCAGAAGCAGACTGGCCTTTGACTGTCACCAGATTCCAGCTGCCCCATGGCAATGTGCTTTGGGGATCTTCCATACCAAAAGGACTTTTGCCTGACTTCTCCCTTGCAGCAGCCAGCACTGCAGCCCAGATATTTCCAGGGTCATCTAAGACACTAGTACTATATAAATGTAGGTTACTAGGGCAAAACATACATAGAAGCAGCATGAGACTTAATGATTTAAGGTAGAAATGGAAATAATGGTTTGTTCATTAAAGTTGAAAGAATAGTCAATCAGAACTAGAAACTGCTAACTAGCAGCCAGTAGCAGAAGCTGATGGAGTTAAAGGGCAGTGGTGTGTAAATTCACATGTCCCCGGAATACTCCACTTTCTTTCTTGTTGGTGTCTTAGGCATATCCTGGAGGGGACAGTTTCTTAGCATTTAATGGCTTTTATGATCTTTCCTTCCTTGGGTTTGTCTGATTGTTTCTTGAAGCCACATACTATTTTAGCTTCTACAGCCCCCTTTGGCAAGGAGTTTCACAGCTTAACTCATATGCCTCTTCTTTTTTTTTTTTTTCTCCCTTTGCTAGTTTCAAGTGTTGTCAGTGAAGTTGCTACACGGAATTGGGACTTTGCATCAGGGGAAAGGCACCACATGATATTTTGACAGTGTGTTTGTTGTTAATAACATTAATGGTTCAAAAGCACGGATTTGGGCATCTTGGCCTCTTCATTTCTTGCATTTATGGAGTTAATGGAAATGTAAATGGTGGAGGCAGGAGTAGGATGGGTTTTGGAGGGAATACTTAACAGAACTTGGAAATGCCGGACTGTTGTGTCTGCAAATGATTCTAGGGTGCTGTCAGTGGAATAACTTATGATGACTTATCATGCAGTACTGTTTGAACAGCACCCACAAACTCTCTGTAGCACTTTTATCTTGCTTTAATTGTGTGATGTATACCAGACACTGAGTGATCGTTTGCTAAAGCACATGAAATGCTATTCAATCTCTGCATTTCTCTAGTTGTATATTTTTATAGATTACTCTCTTTCTGGTTCTTAATTATCTTACCCATATATTATTAGGGTGCATAAAGCTGTTTTTCTTTATAGGAAATTTAGCTTGATTGTGACTCATATCTGCAGTTTTTATTTAAATTCTTTCAGTAACTCAAAATGATACAGCTAGTAAAAAAGTCAAAGCGATCTTCATTATTAACTTGTTTGTCCTTTGTCCCATCTTTATGATAATCTGTACCAGCATACTGATACTTACTACTACATGCATGGAATTCTTCCAGAATCAGCTGGCTCCAAATAAAGTCCACAAGGGCTACTCTCTAGATATTGAATCTACTGGTTACAGGAGGATCTACAGTTCAATTAAGTCAGATAGCCAATTTTTTTCTTTCTGGCAGCTTGGTGTTAGCCACCTGAAAGGCATACGATATCAAGAAGTTGATAAGAGCTTCTATTTGTCAAGCTGGGTTTTGTTATTATACTTTGGACTGTATACCTGAAACTAGTAGTCAGTTAGTAACTTCTTGAGATTTTTCCTAAAATCATACAGGAGAAAAATGACTTCTCCAAATGGCCTTCATAGCCAAGAGGTAGTAAATGGCGTGCAGTTTTGTCATCTGAATGGCTGAGGAGGGAAAAAACAGCTTGACAACCCAGCCAACAGGAGTTGCCTCAGAGGGGAAAAATTGTAACCTTCTATTGATGCTTCTGTAAAATGAAGGCTTTGAACTGCGTCTTTTCCCATCAGTCCAACACCTTTTTTCTTTTCCAGCTTTTATATTAGCACAGACATTTTGGAGAGATTAAATACAGCCCTCTCAGAACTTTTCTTCTAATCCATCCCAAAGAAGACAGCCTCCAAAGAGGAGATTTTCCCTTCCAGGAAAGAATAATGGCGCCATCTCTGCTGGCCTTGTTGACCCCATAAGGCTAGAACAGCTTTTATCAATAGCAACTTCTCTATAGGAGGCCATCTCAATTCATCATGGAGAGAAAATTAAAAGCCTAGATGCTGTTTTGTTTTGGTCTGCTGTTCTTCTTTGCCCTCTCTGTGGATCAGCATAGCACAGCTGGAAGGTGGCTCTAATAAGCTTCACATGGTGTTTGTAAGCTTGATGTAATGTTTAAAAGCGTTTGGGGCTCTGAAGCTTGCAGTGAATAATGTGGAAAGGCAGAATGGTATTTTCCTTCTGCCGGAGAGGCTGATGTAGGAAAGACTGAGCTAGATCCTGAGGACCTGACCGAACTGCTTCTGATTGAAGTCCTGTGACTTAGTGAAACATCTTCCCAGAAGGGAACCTAGTCCTGAAATGAAAATTTCAATAGTTTTAATAATTCTTTCCTCTTCATAGTCTGTTCCAGTGCAGTAAATTTTCAAAAGAAGTGTCATGATTCTCAGACCTTAGGCTTGTGGTTGCTGATCTTTTTCAGCTGCATGTTTTGGAAGCAAATTTTCTAGATGTTGAGAGTAATAATAATAATGTTCAACTGGATAGAAAATCTTTGACCTACACACCTTGTGTGTAGGTCTCTCTCTGACTCAAAAGAATGTTGTTGAGTATTGTGGAATTATTATTGAATGTTCATTTAGAAACTGGTTCTTACTTCATTCCTTACATGTCCTTTGCTTCCATCTCCTACACTGGGGAGATAAAGGTTTTGCTGAACAATCCCGCTGAGCATTTCTTCTAATGTTCTGACTCTTTATGCAGAAACAGGTTCTGACTACTGACAAATGTTCAAGTTCGAGTTTGGAGGAACATGCCATGGTTCTAGCAGTAATGTTTAAGTGTTTGACTATTTCAGAGTACAGGTGACAATGAATATACAAAGTCAATACTTTGAATGGAGTAGAACAATCAATACTTGAAGCCCAAAGAATTTATGAAATAAGTTGATATTGCAGGTCTGCCTAAAGGGCTGTGATCTGGTTGCATGCGGTACTACCCCCTAAGAAAAAAGAAATTAAAACAAGGTTTAAAGAGCATAGAAATTAATTGAGAAAGTAGTGAGCATAACCAATTTTTTAATAAAGTTCATTGACCTCAATATGGATTTCACATGATGTATTCAAGTTATTGATTTTCTGCTTTTGCAGCAGTTCTTCATGATGTGCAGCAGCTGCCCTGCTGAGTCACACTCTTGTGCAGTGCTGTTCTTGTCACCTGGGCAGCCATGCTAGGCATCTGCCTGGCCTCACACAGAGCCTATTAGCATGCCATGTTCCATACCTGTGATTCAGGAAGGCGAGTGGCAGCTCTCTTGAAATCATGCTGCGTGATCGTCAGCTTTACTTCACAAGGTGATGCTTGACCTGAATTCTTTTGTTGCTGTGTCCTTGAGCTTGTGTTTTCTCTCTTTTTTTTTTTTTTATTTCCCTTTTCATAAAACAATTTCTACACTTTTATTCTGCACTCTGAGCAAACGAAGGGTGACCAGCTGTATGCACCCACCCTTGGGCAATTGATTATGCTCCCTCTGTTATAAACGTTTTACACCTTATCACAAGTGTTCTGCCCTCATGCCTGAGTTGCTTATGTTACCCAGAAAAGCAGGCAATGCGGACCCTTCTGCAAACTGTTCTTTCATTCTCTTAGATCTCAAATCCATCAAAAGAAGTCACAGCAGGTATAGCACCTGCTGCTTCTTGGGCTCAGCCCACTGCCGTAGGCTGTCATACAAATTTCATAAATGGGAATGTTTGTATCAGTAAGAGTGTAGCCATTTGTGCATGGTTTATAATTAAATAAGATATGGCAGGCAATGCATTATACTACAACAGCTGCTCTCATTGCCATATATTGTCAAGATGACAAACTAGAAGTTAGAGTCTCTATCACATGGTTTTATCTGCAGATCTGTTAATCCTCATTATCATTACAGGATGCCATTCAAATACTAACTGAAAGTTCATGTTTATGCAGTTAAAACTGGAAGAGCTTTCAGTATTTGATCTGATGTTGGTTCTCGGGCTTAAGAGTATTTTAGATTTTGGTATCTTTTCTGCAATACAGAATACAGTACATTGTTTTGTTGTTAAGTTTGCAAGAGTGCAGAGATTCATGTATTGTGGTTTGGAGAAGGGATGAAACAATAGTTGTTGCTTTTTTTTCTTTCCAATAAGCTCCTTCTGTCCTTCTCTCAGCAACTTTATGCTGCTTGAACTGCGAAAGCGTAGACTCTCTAATGGCTGCAGATGTGTCTCCCAAAGCATGGTATGGAGCCTTGGGGTAAGACATCTTTCCTGTAGATGGCAAAGCATCAAATGAGAGTTCAGATCATGATGAGATGAACATACAAAACACCTACCTTAGAACTTTCAGTGTTCCTCACCCAAAATTTTACTTGAGTTTTTTTTTCTAGGCTGAACCTTGAATGCTGAAACTCCTTGCTAAAGCTTTAAGGACAAATAATAGGTTAAGTTTTTCACAGTTCCGAGCAATTAAAGATAGGTCTCATCACGTGCTCTAATGCATTTTTGGCAAAGGTTTGTCTCAGTTCAGTGACAAATCTGCCACTCATTTCTTGCAAGACAAGAGCTACTTTTTAGCACCACGGGAAGTTAATCACTAGTTTTTGGGTACCTTTTCCTTTTGTTGAAGTTGCAATTTCCGCCTCTTCCTTGGCAGTTCTTTATCTGGGAGAGCCAGGCATGGTACACTGAGTGACAGAGATGTTTTATACCAATATGTGGCAGTGTCTCTCTACGATTCAACCACAAACATAAAGAAAAATAATTTTAGGATAATTTTCATGATAAATCAACCAAGAGTGTCAGATGTCTTACTAAAAATTGGAATGAAACCGTTGTTTCCTCTAAGCCCTGGGTGGAGTAAATGTGGGCTGGCTGCCCTTGGGGCTTTCTGTAGTGCACAGGAGAGGTGAGAGAAGAGGACGCACATTATTAGCAGTAGTTAGGCTTTCTCATTACCATTTCTGATGTTCCAGTAAATGCTGTAGTGTTCAGGTGAAGAAACTGTAACAGACACCTCCCAGCATGTGTCTTTTCTTAGAGGAGCTTCTTCAGCCTCGTGCCATTGTGAATTATGGTATCAGAGAAACACCTTCAGCAACAATGTGAAGAGCCTTATATGCCTAGGAACATATTCTGACAAGTTATGAAGTCACTCCATTAATGACTTGAAGAGGTCTATGGAACTATTTGGTTATCAGGAGCCATTTCTATACCTCTAATGCTGTAGGTCAGGATTGTATTTTAAAATGTGTTGTATTTATACATGGAAGTTTTGGTGTTCGGGTAATCTCAGAGAATTGCAGTGCCAGTCATTGTTTCTTATCCATTGATGGAACATATTATCCTTCACACTCACATTATTTCTCTCAGCTTTTAAATCTCTTCTTGTGAGAGGGTTTTTAGCTACGAGAAAGGAGCCAAAATAATTAGGATGAGCTTTGCTGTATCATGTTGTTCCTGAGATTTGTGCTGACACACCCGAAAATAGTTAATGTGGACTTGATGCATCCACAATGAATTATATAAGTCAGTGGGCCATGGAAGTAATACCACTGCACAGAAATTGTCATTGCTAGGAAAACCATGAATAATTCCTCCCCAGCCCAGGGAAGTGTTTAGTTATCATCTGTCTCTTTGCCTCTGCATTTTGTTCTTCAAGAGCATCTAGAGCCCTAATGTTTTCAGTCTCAAAGTAATGACAAATACTGGTCTTATCATATACTCCTATGCATAAATCTATGCAAATCTTTGATGGGAGACTGTGACTATATACAAAGGCATGATTACACTGGGACTTGTCATGTGTTCTTCTGTGCCTCTTTGCTTTGCAATGGCTTCAACTATCAAACCATCACTTTAACAACTGTCAGATGAATTTTTAAGCACTAGTCCAAATCTAAGAAGTCAAGATCTAAGGTACATTTAAATAATAAATTTCAACATACTTTCTACAGTCATGGTGGATGCATTAATTTGTGCTTTGCTCCAGGCTACTGCATTTCGACTAACGACCTCTAATTATATTAAGAATATTAGGTTTAAATTAGATACTTAGATGCTTAATTCCTGCTAAGATCAGTGAGAATTTGATAGCAAACTACTCTGTGTGCTGAGTAACTGGCCCTTTCTCCAGCTTTCCACTGTCATATGGCAGGAAGCATTTACTTTACACAGTTGTTGAGATTATTCATGGATCACCTCAGACACACTGGAGTTGATCCTTGCATGGTGGAAATTGCTATAGTTAGTGGAGTCGCAACAATATACAGTGTTTGACAAACCGTCTCGCAGAGGTTACAACATTGTCTGACATGGTGGTTACTGTATAGGCACTTACAGAGGCTTCATTTTCAGAGGTTCTGGTGCATTGCCATCCCTGCTTGTGTTCCACCTGTGATGAACTGCAAGATGGGATCTAAAGCTCCAGGCTGTGTTTCAAATAAACCCTTTAAGTAGCTGTAGCGTGAAATACTTTCCTCAAAGCTGAGTTTGGTTATAGCTGTGTATGTTTTCATTGGTCAGTGTGCGCATGTGGCATATGGTAGCTCTTCACAACCCGTGTTAATTTTATTCTGGCATCTAAATCATTGTAATTACTGAGGTGATTGAGGATAGAGGCATTAAGAGCCCTTCAGAGGGAATAAATACGTATACGTTTATATCAAAGGTGCCATAGAGAAGGGGATTTTATTGCTGCTTCTACTATATTGCAAATGGGCTTTTTGGATAGAGAGCAGGTCAATTTTTTCTTCACCAATTGATCAAAAAACAGGGGAGATAATTACTGAATCTGAGGAGGGGAAAAAAGAGATTTATTTTAATGAAAGAATGTAAAGCCAATTCTAATGGCAGTCCTCTTCATTTCCGGCAATAATGGTGAGGGTTGGATTTTTTCCAACTAACTCAGTTTGGAAGCAAGAGCCAATAGGGTAGTACATACTATCACATACTTCATAATTATTATTATTGTTATTATTTTTTGCCTTAAAAAGCTTCTTACTGACAAAACAGATATTTTTCCTCAAAAATTTCCAGTTTGATTGCAAATATGGGGATCTTTGAAATGAAATTTTAAGGAGAGTCTGGAAGCAAGACAAATATTTTGTCTTCTTATGAATAACTTTATCATTGCCTGGCTAGGTATGTTACATCTCCTGCCCTCTGTAAAGTCATATGAAAAGCACTGTAAGGAAGAGAACAGCTTGAGTGTGTAGATTAAGGGACCCTCCAAAGCACTTTTGGCTTAACCTGCAGCAATTTTCAAATCTCTCTTTTGTAAATTTGTTAATCTTTGTGACTGTTAAATTTAGGGACTGGGACAACTGGAAAATCTCCGAGCGCCAAGAGAACCTTGTTCCTCCCCCTCAATTTTGAACAGAAATAACCTTCCATGACCTTCTTTTTTTTCTTGGGTGTTGTATGCTATTTGAAATGCTTTCTTTCAAAAGTTTGGGAAGTTTTAAAATATTTTGAAAATGAGTTCTCTTTGGAGATCTTTCCTGAAGCACTTGAAAACATCACCCATTGACAGTAAACATACAGGAAGAGTGCTTGTTTTCCAGCTCTTTCTTAGTGTTGTTTTGTTTGTTTTTATAATGGACTTGGGTAAATAATGTAGCAACACAGATCTCAGAATCCACAAGTAAGCTGTTAAATTACTCAAATGTTTTAAATATGTAATTCCTTTGACTCTGAAAGGTGCCACCCTTCTGAAAACTCAGCAACATGAAAGCAGGTAGCTCATACTGCGCAGCATGTTTTGGATTTGAGTCTAAGATGAACACTTGCAAGCTGAAATTTAAGTTATGCTCGCTCACTTGTCAAATCCAACTGAGACCACCTCTCCAGAAAACAGCCTGACCTGGAAACTACAAGCATGTTCACAATGCCTGCATCTCTGACCCAATGAGGTGCAAGTTTCTGTAATTGCTGTCACATGAAAGCAATTCTTTTGATGAGTAATGACTTCTTTATCTTTTCCAGGGGAAAAGAAGAAAAAATGTTTTAATGCTTGTCAATTATATGGTGCCATGTTAGTCATAAAATGAATCTTTACAATGTATTAATTAGAACAAAAGAGAATAACACCACAAATTTTGCAGCTAAAACGGACTTTGTTCTGACCAACTTTGTTCATAAATCAATCTCCCATAACAGACTGCAAAAACAGCTTGTATTCACAATTGGTAGAGCTCAGTCAGCATGTTTTTATGAATGCATCTTCTCTCATAATGTAGAGATATTCAGCTCCTCAGATCCCAAAAGTTCTTGAGGTTTGAGACCATAAATCCAAAGCAGATATCAAAGATGGTCCTTTTTGCTTGCCTAAATGTCTCTAAACTCTAAGCACTCATATGTAGCACACAGTGCATTTCCTTTACTGAGATCTCTTTCTGAAAACTGTACCCAGGCTGACTTCAGAGGCGTGACCAGTTTTGTTTCAGCCTGCAGTTTGCTCAGAGCAGTTTCATTCCCACGGTGAGAAAATGCCTAATATTGAGCACAGTCTGTTATGGCCAGGTCAGTTATCGTGTCCTAAATAGTCAGAGCAATGACAAGAGCTGTGTGTAACCAGTGTGCAAGCACGTTGGACAAGGGTTGAATAAGGCTCAAATGAATTCAGTACACTTTAAAAGTGAATAAAAAGCAGCAAAGTTCTCCAGCTATTATTATAGCTTCACAACTGGTGTCTGCTTGGTCTGATGAAGTATTTAAGTCTTTGTACATGCACAAAAAGGATAATTAAGCAGTAATTGCATTTGATGTAGAGTGTATGGTGGGAGGTGGGGGATAAACAGCTTGTGAATCAATAAACCATGAGGCTGCAGGCTGAGTTATTTATTGATTTATGACCTGCTTAGCTTCAAGTTTACTCCACATCTAGTGCAATTATGCCTTCTGGATTATGCTGCACTTAAGGGGGAGGAAAAGTATACTGTTTAATCCCAGGAAACATGCTGTCTGCATTGATAATATGTTTCAGTTAGGCACTGCTGTGTTGCCAGATACATTTCGGTCAGTTGTGGCATCTCATGTACTGTTCCTATGTTAAAAAGTCCTAACAAGCCACATCACAAAAGAATTACAGAGCAAACCTATTGGAATCCATCAAGCCATTTCACTGAGGAGTCATGGTTTTGTGATTTTTGGCTATTGGTATTCGATGTCAAAACATCATGTAGTTGACATGAGGTTAGCCTGTGCTGATATATAACATCATGAAACAATATTACTTACACTAAGAACAGTCATGTAGCCTGTGAGAGTTGGTGATCTTATCAACCTGTGAGCAATGCAAGGGATGAAAGCCAGGACTTCAATTCCATTCAATACTGAACAAGTACGTGGCAAGTATCTTGCTTGCTGGGGCATATCTGAAGCAGAAAACTTCCAGCCAGAAACACTGAAAAGCAAATATGTATTTCTCTACTTTTAATCCATTTTTTGCTCCCTTCAAAATCCCCTATGATTCCCAAATTACTTTCCAGGACAGATACCCAAGAACTCAGAACAGTCCTCTGCTGTATATAAGTGGGCTCAAATGTTTTGTAGTAAGAACATGTCTTAGAGACAGGCAGGTGGGAAGGGGAAAGAGTCTCTCACTGGAGCCCATCTGTATTCCTTCTACTTCCTCACAATCATCTCATCTGGATCCAGAGGCCATGGAACATTTATTCTTACTGCTGTGGAAGAAGATCACTGGCAGGGTACTCAGGTTCTTAGCTAAATCACTCAGAGTCTCATGCAGATCATTGATTTCAAGGAACACACTGCCTTGAAGCAATGAAAAATGTATCCTTCTTCATTCATGAGTCTAACACTTCAGCTGTGTATCTACAAATCTCTAAAACTTTTTATTGATTCTTGATCTACATCTTCGGCTGTTTTCACTAGTGTTTCCTTCACTGGAAGCCTGAATCTATCAGGTGCTAAGAGTCTCCTAGCAAAGCCACTCACAGGTTTGTTGGAATTGCCTTCTTCCAAATCTGTAAAGCTTCCAGGTTCCTCAAACAAATACTATGCTCTTTAGAGTAGATCAAGATACACGTATTGCCCAGTGGAAAGACTGTCAGCATCACTGTAGTACTTATTCAGTGGTTATACAGAATTTTGTAGATGTAGATCTTAACCTATGGGCATCAGGAAGGTGCTTGTTTTCTTAAACATTTGGACTACAGATAATGAGGGGTGAGAGGAGAAGAAGGTGTTCAGGATGCATAGCTTCACGCTCTCACCCAGCTATGTTTTGCGTGTCACTGGGCTCTCAGTCAGAGAATGGTGAAACTGAGTCCCTCAAATTCATTTTTAAGAATCAGGCAAAGGGCGTTGAACCTTGGAGGTACAGAGAAAGCCACTAAACTAGTTGCTCCTTGGCATGGGATATCCAGTGTTCACCTAAAATCCATATGGTGAAGCCAGGTGCTCTCCACTTGCTTTGCTGCAGTAGCAACATCTCTAGTCCCATAGCAGGTCCTCATTTAAAATCTCATTTTGAGAAGAAATAGAGTCAGAGCTGTTAGTGACGCGCCCTTGGTGCTATAAAGAGTTTATAAATTAATTCTGGTTTATTTTTATTTTGCTTTTCCTATGTGCAGGGCAAAGGAGTCATTACAGCCTGAATTACGATATACTGACAGCAGACTATTACCCTGCATTTTTAACATGACATAATTATTCTAAGTTTAGTGGTGCTATTATGGTTAAATTATTTAGTTCAGTGCCTAAAGTCAACAACATCTACTCATTGCCATTAAAAAATGGAGACTAACTCAAAAATAGCTTCATGGTGCCACAAGTAAAGTCATTTGCTACAAGTAGTTATTCATCTCTGCAGAGACAGTAGTCTGTGAGCCAATTTGTAGGGGGGCAGAGGGCATCTGAAACACACAGAGATGGGAATTAATTTCACTGAGCTTATGTGCAGTTAATATTTGCAGAAACTAATATGCTTTGGATTTTTTGTTTTGTTTCATTTTGTTTTGTTTTTCCTGATGCATTCGACTACTCTCACTCCAGATTACTCAGTTCAAATGCAAGAAATGTTCGCTTAGATAGCGTGAACCAATATCATAGCTGTAGCATGTATTTTTTTCTCCTTTTGATCAACATTTTGGGAGGTATGGGAATAGCTGTGCTCTGGCTAAACCTGAAGGAGTATGTGGTTTTGTAGTTTATATCAGTAGGAGTATATTTATATGCATCAGTTAAGTTGTGATCGCATTTCAAAAGTACTAGAATGTCTCCAGTTTCTTTGTGGAGAGGACGAAAGAGCCTATGTCGTGTAGGCAGTTTAAAACATTTTATTCACTGGTGAATGGTTAGATGTAGCAGTTTTTAGGCTGACCTTAGTGCTCTATTGAGGGGAGCCTATATTCGGGAAATCCATTATTTTGGAATGAATGCCAGCTTCTATCTCCTTTTTATGGGCAACCCAGAAAAGCTGGAGGAGATAAGGCATTGTCTTGGGGTGGTGGGACTAAAAAGGGGTTGTCAGTTGTTTAGGTAAATCAGCTTAACAAGAGGGGAAAAGTGAACACGGTCCTCAAAAATAGTGGAGACACAAAACTGATGTGGTGTTGATGTATTGCCTTAGCATCTAATAGAACTACTGCTATTGACCCTTAAATGGAGATCACTGGAGAGTTTGGTATCATCTTAATGCTGCTGTTCATAATGAAGTTCAGTATCGTTGAGAAAGAAAGGCTTGTAGATCTCTTGGCACAGCTGATCCTATCTGGTATTCCTTCTAAGGTCCTGTCCAGTGCTAATAGGCTGGAATCTTGTGATGTGTGTGGGAGAAGTTGATTTGATATATTACATTTCCAGGATCAGAACTGAACAGAAAATTGTTTGAGAAATCAGATGTGCTTGATTAATAGCTTGCTTTTTTATTTTAGAAGTATGAACGTGTTATTACTTCTCATTAATTATGTGAAATTACTTGAGTACAACACCAATGTTTTCCAAAAGTCGTGTAAGTATAACTGTCATGATGGTTTCAGTGCACTTATCTGCAATTTTGTAACCTCAATTTTACACAATTAAGGAAAACAGTCCAATTCTTTTACTCATATTTTGATGATGATTAATAACGATGATGTTTTATGAGTAATTCCTCTGAATTTAGCCGTTCTTTTATTACTAAAGGAAATGTGTATGTTCTGCAGTGTTTCTGAATTAGGTTGAAAGAAGACCTTCAAAATAATTAACATGAAAAGTCTTGTCTGAAAAGGCCAAATGCCTTTAGCCTTCAACATACAGAGTCTTTGTCCAAAATACCATCTAGATTATGAAGGAAAGAATATTGACAAATGGAACTGAAATAAGCCTGGTTAAAACAGCCCCCTTGCAGCTGCTTTCTCCTTATAAAGTTATTCTGAAATTATTTCATATACATCCCAGTTAGTGTATGGTGTAGAGTACGTATAGTCTAAATTGCTAGAAAAACCTGTAAAAATGAAAAGGAAAACAGTTTTCAGTACTTCTTTATCTATCATGAGTGAAGAAGAAGAAAAGCAAGAAGACTCAAGCCTGTTTTTTCCCTTTTTGTTAGTCATCTTGAAGAGATCAAAATTGCAAACAGTGCACATAACATCATTTTTAGAGAGATAAGAAGGTGCTCTGCTGCACCATAATGGGAATCAAAACTGGCTTTAAAATGGCATGAAAGAGTCTACCCATAAAGTCAAGATTCCTAGCTGTAACATTAGTAAAACTGGAGCAGAGACAATCCCTATTAGACACATATGATCCAGCCAGCCATTGCTACACAGCTGGATATTTGACAGGATGAAGGGAAATCAAGCCAAAACCTCTATATAGAAATAAGTGTGAAAGACTAGAGCGTATTGCTTGACACAGCAGTTATAGGCTCTAATCAGGAAATGTTAACAAAAGTTACATGAGTCAAGTTAGCCTCATCCAGTGCTCAAACACGGGGAGAAAAATTAGAAGGCTTTGATATCTGAAACAGGCAATAGACCTTCTGAGTGGACATCGTGATAAATGGCTGCATGGAGAGCATCCAACATATGTTGATATTAATAAAGCTATGGAAGCCACTACTACATAATTTACATCTCAAATTCTATTTCTGTAGCAGTACTCCCAGGTGAACTGAAAAAAGAGTTGATTGATTGTAATACTGAGGTAGGATAAAGAAATTGCAGTGTAGTCTCTTGTGAGGCACTGTCTTGTGAGAGTTTTGCAGGTGTCCAGTCTGAGGTCCTGTCTTGTCTTGTCTGTTATTTGCTACTTGCTCTTCAAATGTAGTGTTCCTGACTGACCTAAATGGAGGTTCTCTGCAAAACACAGTAAGAACAGAAAAACAATGCAAAAATAATGAATTAAAGTAAATGTCAGCAACAGACCACATGAAAGGTGTGTTTGTAATTGTGTTTAGTGTGCAGCCAGTGGCACAGTCTCTGGAAGGAAAAGCCCAATGGGCTGCAGAATGTTCTTTATACCATGTTTGACCTCCCCAGGAGCTACAGAGCCAAAAGATGGTCTCAGCATACCATATGAAAGTGCAAGTTAGAAATGCTGTGATAAATATGTAAAAATTCCTCCAGGGACAGTAAGGCTCTTCAAAAAGAGAAGATACCATCAAGGCATGGCTGTATCTCTCGAGCATCTATATGAAGATCTTATTTGGGCTTCACTCTCATTAAAAGCCTTCAGGTCATGCTTAAAGCTCACTGGGCTGAATACGAACCTTCAGATTTTGTGCTGTTATGACCGATTTAGTATATTACAGGACCAAAGAATAGTTGCAGAGATCTTCTGAATAAATGTAAATTGTGAATATAAAGCAAGCATAGGAAGCCTTTAGCGGTTTGATGCTATATGTTTAAGTTTAACATATCCACACATGGAGTTAATCCAGCAGTATGTGTCACTGGTCCAGAGCTGCATTCTGTAAAGAGTCATGGTGTCAGCATGACATAGTCTGTCTTTTCTAACAGATGTTTTGTAGGCCAGAGATCTCAACACTTACTGCTTGCTTCCTACAGTGGTTTCTTCAGTTTCCGTGTCAGTCAGGCATAGGCTGTCATTATGGAGAGATGTGCATTAATGTCAAGCATAGACATTATTTTAAGTGCATGTGACAATCGGCTGCACTATTTATGGCAATATATGGCTAATGACCATATTAGCAAATGTGGCACCGTTTGAAAATTAGCATATTCATCTCCAAACCTGCCTTCTCCCAGGCACTTCAACTTATGTTCTCACTGGTTACTTTTCTGCATAATCTAGGCACAGCCATCATGGGCCCTTTGAAAACTCATGCTTAGGTTAGGACAAGGGGAAACAGTTATAAACCAAAAGAGGAGGGATTTAGATTAGACGTTCGGGAGAAATTCCTTAATCAGACAATGGTGAGGCACTGGCATAGGCTGCGTAGAGAGGCTGTGGATGTCCCATCCCTGGAGGCACTCAAGGCCAGGCTGGATGGGGCCCCAGGCAGCCTGAGCTGGTGGGGGGCAACACTGCCCATGGCAGGGGTTGGAGTGGGTAGGCTTTAAGGTCCCCTCCAACCCAATCATTCTGTGATTCTATGATAACAGGGAAAGAAGAAACTGCTTTATTTGGATAACTTGTATGTAGTTTGGGCAAGTTTCTGAAACATTTGTAGCCTGAGCTGTGACTGTTTTCAACTAGAAACTACAAGATCATCAAATCTGCATCAGGTAGCTTGTACAGTGGATTCATTTTTCTAACTCAGCTTGCTTAGCTGTGGATAGTGCTGCAGACAGCTTGTGAGAAAGACATGGTTATGATGTGATGTAGTGGGGAAAAGTAGCTTTGGAACAACCAAGAGGTCAAAATTCAAAACTGAACAACAGCAAGTAAAAAAGCTTGCAACAATAAATTTCAGATCATGTAAGGTAAACTTCATATTATTAATAATGAAACACATAGCCCAGCTAACATAAAACAGAAGAAAATATTGCTTGTATTGTTTTGCTACGTGGGGAGAAGAAAAAGAGAAAGGACAAACAGCATAAATAGGTAGGATAGAAGGAACCTCTGAAGGCTTAATTTCTCTCTGTCCTGCGTGTGCATATGCACACCTCGCCCAAGTGTGTTCTATTCCTTTTCTGTTGTGGGTCTGATTCAATATCCTGTTTCCTGGCCATAGTCCAAGATAAAGCTGAGCAATACATATAATTTACTTATAAGTTTGCATTTAGTGGTACTGCCATTCTACAGAGCCTTGAATCTGGAAGGAGTGTAACTATTTTGACCATATATTTGCTGTGGCAGAAGTCTTGTAGAGACACTGAAATTTCAGCCCTGCTGAAATACTATCTGGAAATAGACCTAAGCAGGCCTGCTCCTTCAAGTCTTCCTTACCACCAAGTAACAGGTCTTTGCCCTCTAGATATGCTAGTTGCAGTTAGAGAACTAATATCCTGCTTATCTGCATGCTTAAGGATACTGGAAACTTCTTCTGCATGGTACCAGCTTGTGTGAGTGAGCTTGTCATTCCTTTGTATCAGCCTCAGATGTGTACCATCTCTGCTTTCCATATCCTTCCTCTATAACTTCCAAGTCATTTATGATTTTCCTTGTGGTCATAATAGTTGTTCATTAACATTTCTCTTTCCTATGTGCTGAGGAACTTGCCTTTGAGCCTTTTAATACAGTAGCTTGCTAGCCTATGTATTTTTTTCTTTCTTTCCTGAGAACCATAGTTACCAATTCTTTGTGTATGAAATCTGCATTTTGCCAGGCCTTCCGCCCTTAACCTCCACTGCTCAGATTTCTGAGCTTCATCGTTCTTCTGTCACTATTCTCAAAATTGTCTCCTTCTTTCATCCATCCATTCAGTCACCCTGAATAAGTGTCTGTTGAAAACCTCTGCTGTATTGTTTGCCTAGCAGCTGTTTCTGGAGTTGGTGATATAGGTAGTGTTCTCTTAATGCATGTAAAAAGCCAGTGTGAAGGAGATTGCATACAAGCTTCACAGACAAAACTCAGCAAAGTAGTCGGGGTCCAGCAGTTCTCTTACCACTGGGAAACCACGTCCATGTGCATTTGAGATTCAGCATGCCTTCCAACTCCAGTGCCATATGAAGGAGTCCCCTGCCTCAAGACTAATGGCTGAAGGCATAACAGTGGCAAATGGAAAATGGGAATTTTTTCTTAAATAGCATAGTAATCTGGGAGTCAGATGGGCTACTGATTTATTTCACCTGACCAATTTACAGTGTATGTTAAAGGATGGATAATCTGGCAGGTGCACATACAGGATGTGAGGGACTGGAAAGGAGAAATAGAAAACACCACCACTGGGAGATTTATGATGCCTTTGACAGATTAACTGTAATTTTCCAGTTAATCTATTGGGATTCTCCTCCATCTGCTAGGTGTAAACTACCAAAACTAAGGGAGACACCAGTTGGCCTGGAGAAGCATGGCAAATTAACAAAATTTTGTGAAAGGAGAGCCAAACAATAAAGGAAACTGGCTATAGAGAAAAGAAAGAAAAAGGGTCTTGAATGACATTGGCATTTAAAGACAGTCCTTGAAAAGCAAAGGTGTCAGTTTCAGCTGACACTTTTCCACCTCAAAGATGCCTTTGTAAAAAGTCATTGCAGGAAGTTCTTCCTCTTCCTTCTCCTGCCACCTGTGCTGCAAGTTTAGTATTTTCTCCTATGGAGTTTTGCTGTCCTCCAGCTCCTGCGTAATGGAACAGTACCAGACATATAGTTGCTGAGTTGCTCATTTTTTTAAAGATTATTATTATTGTTATTGTGGACCTGAGAAGAACCATAATTCATGTCACACGTTTATTTTTAAATGCATCTTCTAAGAAAAGCCTGCAGTTTGGTCTACCAAGCTATTACATGGTTGAGGAAAAAAAAAAAGCAACCTGTAAGAATTATTGGGAAAAATCAAGTCCAAGTTTATGTGCTTGGCAGCACCCCCTAATTGGCAAACAAGTATCCTGTGTTGCCAGTCATGTGATTGAGCTGATTGTGGGCAGTGAAACCGCCTCCCATCACAAGTGTGCTCTAAAGGTGGGTTAATGAATATTCACTGTGTGCACCCATGCAATTGAATAGGGATGTCAAACATTGCAGAATTAGTAATTCTGTCCCAAGACAAGGATTTGGAGTGTGCAGTAAATAAGAACTGGTGTGCAGTATATCAGGCCACACCTGAAATGAAAAGAAACAATGAAATAATTAAGAACTATCCATCTAAGGAAACAGAGATTTAAGGGGAGCCAAATGTTATACCATTATACTATTAAGTACCAATATACTATTAAGTATAAAACCAGGCAAATTAAAGTATCAAAGATAACTGTTAATTCTGGGATATCTGAACTTTTAAGTGTTGAACTGTACTATAGAACATATTTTAATGGAAAATTACAGTACAATGTTGTAAGGCATTCAATACCACATTGTATAAAAAGGAAGCAGGTTCAGTCTTGAAGTTAACATCTGCTTGGGGAAAATGTATGGGATTAACAGAAAGAGAGTGCTCTCGTTGCTAATCGCAGAGTGAGGAACTGAGCTCTCAGAAAACAAGTTGAAGTGTCCTTGTTGAAACTAGGAGGAAAAAAGATGACTTTTGACACTTGAGAGAGTCGTGAGGAGCTATGGCTGGAGAATATGCTATGCAGTGTGAAGGGGCTTTTTTGCTGAAAGACTTGATACCTGGGTGTCGCTTTCAGACTCTTTCTTGTCTCCTTCAGTAAAGGTCTCAGGTTAAAAAAAAAAAAAAAAGGGAGAGAGAACAGGATGTGGTTCCTTTTCTCAGACGTGCCTCAGACATTGGCAAAATGAGTGGGTGACTAAGTACAGCACTGTACAAGGGCTGCAGGGACTGACTCTTGCAGCCTGGCTTTTTTGTCAGTTGTCTGCCCCAGGCAGGCTGTGTGTCAAATGCCTGTAAGGCATTGCTGGTTGTACATCCTCCATGAGCACAAATGCACCAATACAGCCACAGGATAACTGTGCTATTCTACTGTTTTTTGCAGCTTACTTTAAATTCTACATTGTTTCAGAGGCATTGAAAACTGTTTTTTTCCTATTTTCCTTGAAATGTCCTGTACAGAGTGAGCAAAACTGCTTGCATTTTTTATGACAAATCCAAGCCAAGGATGTGTTATCACTAGTCAGGGAGATCCACCAAAAACTATTTCTCCTGATAACCAGAGAAGCACTTGGAGAGCACCTACAGCCACAGATGATGTTTTACACTCTTAAAAGAGTAAAGATGTTTTTTGCAATTCCTGGGAGGGATGCTGAAAAACAGAAGAAAGGTGTGGGGGAATGTTTTTTGATTGCCTGTGGGAACTGCTTATTTCAGGTATTTTTACAAACCTATCCTCCCTGTGTGCTCTTCAGGAGACCAGGAAGCTTCAGTAGTTGACAAAGCAGCATCTTTGACAGCCACAATACGCAACAAGGATTTAAAACTCAGCAGGGCTACTTTTTCAGGAAACTATGGAGTCATAAAACCTTTCTGCTGTCTCAAGGTGGGAGTAATAGAGAGTGGTTCATATTAATTAAAAAAGTCAGTATGGCAGGTGATTCAGTTACCATTTTTCTCCTGGTAGAAATTAGCTAAAATATTCTGATTAAGTGCATCCCCAAAACAGAAACGTGGTTAAATATTGTCTCTGTTTGCAAGATTTTCTAAAGAGGGACAGAAAGTTTAAGCACACAAGTTAAAGCAGATGATCCTTAATGCTTTCCCAGTCCCTTCTGAATTGATCAAGGGCCACTATGCAACTTTTGATTACTGTTTTATGTGTAGTGTAGAGAGGAGAGGAACGGGGAAAGCACTGTTATAACTAAAAAAAAAAAAAAAAATCTCAAAAAACAGCTTTTTAATCTATAGTAGTATCCTTCTATGGGACAGCGGAGCATTCCATTGGGGGAAGGAGCTGGAATGTTAGAGGTCTTTGAGTACCTAAATATGCAGATAAAAACCCAGTCTGCATGCTTAAGTGGCCAACAGCCTTAAATAGCTCTGAGTGCCTAAACACACCATAGCTCTTTTCTGTCTCCTTAGAGTAGCCTTTAAAGAAGAGTGTATCCAGTAACCGTGTGTAACCATGGCCTCCTCAACCTAGCAGGATTTCTCCAACTCCAGTAAATGTTAGGGGAGTGAAAAGGGGTTGAAAAACCTCTTAAGTTCATGATAGTACTCTTCACTTTGGCATTAGATGAATTCTGTTTTGAGAATGTCCTTCTGCCACCCTCAAATGGCAGGAGGACTTCGAAATGTACCTTTATGCAAGATGTGACCTTCTGGGTGAAAACCTGAATTCTGATAAAGTGACAGCCAATACCACCTTTAAGACAAAAAAGAGCTTTCAACCATGAAGTGACCAACTCAGTTACTCCCTCAAGTTTGAAAATTTCCATGTGACCATATATACATTTTCAAAAATTGAAAATGTTCAAAAATTTTTGAATGCTTTAGCTCAGATACAAATTAGTTTTGTACAAATAATCAGATGTAGGCCATAGTGGCTGAGGATATCTGATGGCACATAACTTTTCTGCTGCTTTCATATGATACAGGTGTGTTAAAATATTTATATATTCATGTACATTCTGATACTTGTGTGTCATTTTCATAGACTATGAATACAGCATTAGTATGACAGTGGTGATGATAGCTGTTGCATTTGGTGGAAAAATCAAGTAACTCTTATATTCCTGTTATTTTCTTGCTATAATAGCAATTAGAAGCTAAAAATAGCCAATCCTGAAATAGAAATACAGCCTAGTAATAAGTCTAATTTAATTGAGTGTTAACAAAACTATAATATAAACTCTTGTCAGGTAAGAACAACTAGGATCAGTGTTAATTGGAAATGAGACCTAAGCAAACAGAAAAAAAGGAATACCTGTGTAGATTTTATGTCCTATCATGACATAAGGATCTTATTTTTGTGTTTGGTGATTCAGAATGTATTAAATATTTTATTTTGTTCTGATTTATTGCAGTCACTCTGCAAGCACTTGCATGAACATTTCATGGTACATCTCTTAAAGCAGGGCCTTTCTGCATTTTCATGAAAAAATCTTTCTCTTTATTCATTGCTTTCAAGGGCAGTGGGTGCCTAGAAATCCTGTAGCTTTAGGCCAGTGTGTAGCTTGTGCAGTATATAACAAGGTGTTTTGATTTACTGCTGACCTGAAGGTTGTGTTAGGAACAAGGAATTAATGTGTGTTCCACGCTGTTTTCAGGGAGATGCATGGCATCTCTGAAGTAAGTGTGTCTGCTTGATGAGATGCATGTACGTGGGAACTATTTCTATCCTGCCCCCAGAATAGCAGTGGTTTGGAGAGAGAGTGAAGGTAGTAAGTGGCAGATCAGCTCTTGAATGAGTCAAAAAGAAGCAACCAAGCTATAGAATAGAAAGAGATTTGCCTCATAGGGCCAAGATTGTGGAGTTTTTTAAGTTATGTTTTGATGAAGGAATATGTCTCCTGGACTGCCACCTCTTTCACTCCTGAGAAGGTGCTCTGCTTGGCTTTCACTCACTGCTCTGTGGCAGCACTCCTTTCCCTCTGGGAAAATGGTATCAACATGTCCTTTAACTAGAAAGTCACTTTCAGAACTTTTCCTTCTTTGTTTTGCGTTCTTCTTGAATAACCACAGGTTGCGGTTTCACCTGGCAGGTAGCTAAGTACCACACAGCTATTCTCTCATTCTCCCACAGTGGAACAAGGGAGAGAATCCAAGAAGATGAAAGTGCAAGAACTCACTGGTTTAAGGAGAAAGGAAATCATCAAAGAAAAAAAAAAAATTAAGTGATGCACATTGCAATTGCATGCCAGCAGTCAACTGATACGCAGGCAGTCTCCGAGCAATGGCAGCCCCTGAATCTTGGCCAACTCCCTGCAGTTTTATTGTTGCATATGTGACATAATATGGTTTGGCACAATATTTTGGTCCATTTGGGTCACTTGTACTGATAGTGTCCCCTCCGAGCTTTGTGCACTGTATTGGGTCTGCATGGCAAGGTAGCAGATGCTGCAGAGTGGACTCTGAGAGGAGAGCCCAGCACTGCCCCATGTCAGAGGAGAGCCAAAAGGTACCCACTGCTGCTTGTAGCAGTTGGCCATAAATTATACTAATCTTCCTTAGACTGAGTTCTTTTTGTCCATGACAGTAACTGGTGAGTTACTCCATATCTCAACCCACAAGGGTTTTTTTTATCATTTCTTTTCCCTGTACCTGTGAGGAGGGGCAGTAAGGGAAGTGTGTGGGAACTTAGCTACATATCAGTGTGAAACCACCACAGGAAGAAAATTCACTGGCTTATGAGGGAGAGTACAGCATTATAAAACAGAACCAACAACAAGCCCACCTGTTATTGTAGACCACTACATCACCCAAGGCAGTTCTTTAAATGTACCTTTCTCTATCTTACTGCTCAGTTGAGCAGTTGCTCCCATGTTTCTCATTCTCAAAGTTGACCCAGAACTCTCGCTCTCCGATAAAAAGGTGCTTCTTCTAACTTCTTCACTTTCACAGTCAACATGTACCAGTTTTTCTCCTGCCTATGTTGGCCTTAGTACAACCAGCCCTTTTTCTTCTCTGGTAACTGTTCCTCACCCTGAAGGACAACAGTCATCTTTCCTCACATCCTTTGTCTTGCTGAACTAAACAGATCTTTTCATTCTCTCTCACATGGAAAACTTTGTTTTTCTTTGGTCAGTGTAGAGATCTCACTCTTATCCCACAGCAAGTTCCATGAATAGGAATGAATTGTGCAGTATTCCAGGGACACATCTCTTTTGGATCCTCAACCAAAAATACATCTTAGGGTCACATTTTCCATTTTCTCAGCAGTATCCCTTTGGCTGTGCGTCTGTCATTCACAAAAGCTAATGTTTGGCATATGACCACGCTATTTCTGTGTCAGTTCTTTTGCACTATTTAATTTGATTGCATTTCCACTGTTTGTTCTCAAGGTTATCCAGTCCACCTGTCTTGTTATCTCACTCTTCCTCTACACTTGCAAAGCCCATGAGATTTGTAGCTAACATTTCATTACTTTTTAAGGCAATCATTAATGGAAATTGGTCCTAAAATGTGTCCCTAAATATCTTTATTAGGAACTTCCCTTCAGCTGGTCCTTCTTTTAATGCAGCGTATAGCTGTACTATGTCTTACACTGTCTTACCTTACTCCTCATATATTAATCCCCGTCTCTCACATGACACTTATGAAATGTTTCACAGAACCTTCAGTCAATTATATTATCTTATTTTTTGTGCAAAGAGAACAATATTCATGAGGTGGATCACATTTCTTTGATACAATTTCTCTTTGAAAATCTTGTGTTACATTTTAATGCATTTTCCATTTATCTCCATGTACTTAATGTTTTCTTCTGCTAATATTTGTTCTGAAGTCGTGCATGCCATTGAGGTCAGGCCTCTCCCTTTATCAAAGCTTGCCCTCTTGAAATTGCAAACTGTCATCCCGGACCATTGCTGTTTATCCTTCTGTTTAAAGAAAATCAACTCATGATCACTAGATTCAGGTTATCTTCTTCGACCCGCGCTTTTACAATGGCTTTATTTTTTTACCAAAACAAAATCTAACATAACTTCTGCTGCTGCTTGGGAGAATATGCGATGACAAAGTAAATGAGCTATTTCCAGGCATATCTGGGTCTTAACCTCATTAATAGCATTTTTTCTTCAGTTTATATCTGATATTCTTTCCATAATGCTACACTCCTGGTAATGTTTCTTACTTAATAACATTGAGACTTATAACATTGTCCAAATGTTATACAGTACAGTGTATGAACCGTTAACAATTTGCGGACATCTTAGTTTTCCATAGAGTAGTATTTGCTGATAACTGGAAGAAATAAGAAAGCAAATCCATTTGTAGCAAACCTTTCCTGAAACAGACAATGCAAATCTGAATCTAAGTGTTGTGTAAAGAGTGCAAAAGCTGCCTACTAGAGTGGCACTTGTCACTGTCCTTGCACTGCCAGTTTGTATCAAAACAGTACATGCATGAAGCAAAGCAAAGTAGGGGTCCTATCTCTGCCGAAGCTGCTCTGCCTGTCATGATTAGCAGCTGAGATCTCCACCTAAGTTGTATGAACCCAGCAGAATCCATCTGCTAAACCATCTGTGGGACGAGTCACTAAAATTATAGCCCATCTGTTGTTTCACTGCCACTAAGTTTGCCTGCCAGCCTCATCCTTCCTCTATTATCAGAATACTCGTCTTTCCATGTGGTCCTCCTCTTCTCTCTCCTCATTTTTATTTTTCATGTGTGTTTTTTATTTGTTTAGATTTTTTTTTGTTGTTGTTAAGCTACTGTCTTTCCAAACTCTGAAGGAGGTTGCATTCTTACTGGCCTCCAGTCAGCCAAGAACAAATTACTCCAGGCAGAGCATAGGTCTGTTGTGTACAATATCATTGCTGGAGCAGTTCCTGGGCCTTCAGAGACCAGGCAGAACCAGAGAAGTCAAACTTCTCACCAGTGACAGATGGAGATAGGCCGTCTGCACAAAGCTTGAACTGTGGTTTGCTTTCTAAGACTCTGCCCAAGCCACCAAGACTTGGCGCAGTTTGACTAACACAGTCCCCAGCAATGTAATTTTGTTTAAGGGAGATTCATTTCTTCCAGAGATTAGCAGTGTGGTGTTAAGACACAAAGAGAGCAGAAAAGCACACTGGAACATAAAAATTCTAGATGAATCACAAATGTACCACAAAAATTCTAGGCCCGTCTTCAACTATGCTGTACCAGCAGAGCTCATTTCAGGCAAGAGATGAAAATTATTTTACACTAGTTAAATTTCTCCCCCACATCTAATCTCTCACATGGGTTTACAAGAAATTTAGATTGTGATTTGACCTTTTCTCACTCTTCAGGAAAGTGTTTTTCAAGCATTATTTATTTATAATTTTGAAAATTCAATCTTGCCTTTAATGTCATACTCTAAACCAAAACCAATAACAAGAAATATCCTTTCACCTCTCTCCTCCTACCTATCTTTTTTATGCTTGTGAAACAGTGGGTTTTTCACTGGAGGACCAGCTTTGGCTCACCATCAGCCATGAGACAGTACTGTGACAGTGGGGATAGACAGGGAAAGTGGCTGTATGCAAAAAAACAGGTTTATTTTTGTTCAGCAAAAGCCTTCAGCTTTGAATCTCATCTCCCTTGTCTTGAACCAATCTATCCACTGCCTTTAGAAGGACCTAGAGAGCTTGATCACTTCATTTAGACTCTTGGATTGCAAGCATAAAACAAAGTGGTTTGAGACCCCTGCCCTCTATACCCACCCTTGCTTCTTTTTTGCCTAGGTTTGAATTCACCATCACCACTACCACCAAGAGATGTTAAAATGATTAATTTTCCTCTTAAAAAATTAAAAAGCCAGCAACCTGTGCTTTTAATTTTCATGTTGGCTAGTTTTTAGCTTCAGCTTCCACCCACTGATTCTTGTTAGAATTTCATCTGCTAGATTAAAGGGCTTTCTCCTGTCAGATATCCTCTTGTATAGGAATTTATATTCCTACACTTGGGAACGTCAGAGATCAAGATAAGAACATAAGCAGCACTGAACAATGTTGCACTTAAGGAGAGGATGGGCAAAAATACCCTGGCTGATATGATCACTTTTCACAAAGATAGTGCAAGTAAGAGCAATGTTCTCTCTTGGCAAACAGTCTGGAGAAATAGCAGCACTAGTGCAAGCCTGGAAAACAGTGATTTCTTGGCTCTTTTGAAAAACTAGAATTTTGGTGTTTTGTGCAACATTCGCTTTAGAGGCACTACTTGTTTAGTAACACCTATGTCAAGCAAGAACCAGTACCCTCAAGACAAGAGTTTATGGAAATCTTCAGTAGAAAGGGAAGTTAAGTGTAAAACAATTAGTAGAAGAACCAAGGAACAGAATTAACTCAGTGCATGGATGAGGAGTGTGAAAAAGAAAAAGTAAAAACACTTGGTACATTTGGGCCCATGGATCTAGTCCAATTTTCAGATGTGTTATTCTAGAAGGGTTAAAAGTATTATCATTTGGCACATAGAGGCAGTACTGTCCAACAAGTACATGTTTCCGTTGGAATGGATGCATCAATCTAAAAACAAAATCCAAGATAGACAAATTATCTATGTTTAGTGGTTTTCTCAGTGTCTATCAGACATGCATCTAGGCATTCAGTTTGTTAGACTTGCAGTTTTGAGAGCTCCAATGAGCTTGAAGATCTGCATGCAGCAATACTGGGATAGTTTTCTTTGTTTACCCATTGATAACCACTAAATTTATTCTGGGAACTCAGGTTTGGAATCGAGGCCATTCCTGGCCCAAACCCGGTCATTGCACACTCCTGTGGCATCTCCTGTCCTTGACTTTTTAAGAGTTTTTATGTTCAGCTGAAGCACATAGAAAATAACTTTAAACTTGTGGCAAGGAAGCTACAAAATGTAATACTCAAGAAGGACTCACTGAGTGCTTTTATAGGGCGAACATTAAAAAATCATTTGGACTCTGCAAGCAAAAATAAAAATGGTCAGGGTAGTCTCTTGATGCTTTGGCTAACCTACAAAACTGCCAGGATACAGCCAGTGAGATAGCACTGCTCAGAAAGGGGGAGCAGAACTGTGTCTCCATACAATTCGAAGATGTGACATTCCTCAGCAAAGAAACACAGTAGAACAGCAGGATGGGACAGAAGTATGGTTATGGCCAGTAGCTGTCAATTACAACATATTCCCTTGTCCCTTTTTGGACAGAAAGCTTGTATCCAGCAGGCACCTGGAGCACAAGTGTGTGAAACAGAAAGAGATAACCTCCCAAGAATATGCATCCCTTTCTTAGAAAACTTTTAGATTTTCTTGTCCTTCTACACGATTTTAGTGCCAGAGAGGACTATTGTGATCATCCATTCTGAGCTAACTCTAATGTCTGTCTAGGAAAGAGTAAGCAGGGAAAAAAAGGAGGTGAAGGGAGCGAGTAATCCAGGGGTATGTCAATACAAACTGCTCTTTAAGGACATGGAGGAGCACTTGGCTGCAGTCTGTAAAATAATAAGAAGAAATGAAGTAAATAAAACAGCTATTTGTGCAAATGTAGTTTGTGGGAGTGCAAGCAAGAAGGGGCATGGAGAAGTCCTCTAGCTGAGGGACTGCTTCCTTGGTGGGCAGAATAGTATTGTTTTCTGATATGTTGTTTCATTTTTCCTATAACAGGAATAATTCAGGGGGGTGAAGGGTGCAGCAGGCACTGTTCCACTTTCCAAAGTTGGGACACTGATCAGGAATGGTTAGAAGATGCAGCTGTGGTACTTTCCCCAATACAAAGAGGGATGCAAGGTCAATACTGATGTCACGCAGAATAGTGTGATGCAACAATTGTGGGGTGAACGCTGAACTCACCAGCTCAGGAAGCAGGAGCAGCATAAGTAGTGAAAGACTTTGATGAGACCTAACCCTGTGGCCTTGCGTGTTTGCTGTGCTCCCTCATGGAACTGGCGCGGGCATTTCTGCGTGACGATACACTGTATAGACGTGGTGTTGTGCTCAAAGCTTAGGTATCTCTAACATACCGCTGTGCAGACATGATGTAAAATTAAGATTTTCTTTTTTTTTTTTTTTTTTTTTTTTTGTAGGATAGCTTATAGCTCAGGATGCAGAACTGCAAATGAATCCATGTGCTAACTGCTACAGGCCAGGAAGACCTTCTGGTCGCTGTTTGTTCTTGGCTACTAGGCTTGCTCTAGGCTATTCCTTTGACATGTGTCTGTAATGTGTAAGACCCGTCTGCATCTGTGTAGTTTTCAGTGCTAGTAATTTGAGAAACATAAGCTGAAGGACCAGAGCAGCCAGGAATGAAATAATCCTGTTATCTTCAATAAACAACAGTTTAAGATTAATATACATACTTCTTCTACATTTTATTATCTGGTCCCTGAACCTCTACCACCAAATATAAATTTGGACATTTAAAATTCCAAATCACTTTGTTATGCTAAAGAAGATTAAGGGGAAGGAGGAGGGGGAGTGGTGTTTGACTGCAATATATAAGTTTCATAAGGAAGAAACTAAAGGGAAAGAGGGGCTCTGAAACTCGAGGTATCAAAGCAAAACCAGAAGCACTTAGGAGACTGTTTCAAATGTAGTGTAATGCAGTGCAAGTTCTTGGGCTCACTGACAAGGCTCAAAAAAAGATGAGAAAAGTGAAGGGATTCTTAATACCAGGAGGTTGAAATACATGATCTAACTATATTAGACCCCTGTGAACACACAATTCCTAGACAAGCTGGACATTGCCTCCATATTAAGTTGTTCTAAGAGTCAGGGACTGGGCAGCAACAGCATAAAGTGTTCTGTAGAGAGAAGTTGCTTGGCACAGACACTGCATCTCCTTGTTGCATCCCCATTAACTGTAACATGTGCATGTGTTACTGTGGATGCAGATAATTTGAAAGTTCAAGACTGGAAATGATATCCCTTGCCACGTGTTCTTGTTTTGGCTGGAAAAGAGTTTCTTCACAGTCGAGAGAGAAACATCTGAGGTTAACTATCTTTGCTTAGACCTGTTGTTGTGGGAGGTGCCACTACAAAGGAAGCCCATATGACTGGCTTAGTCACAATGCCCAACTACTAAACTGCTGCCATTTGTTGGGGGTGAAAGCCATCTTAATTGTCCAGAACCTTTCAGCAGTCTAACTGTGTGCCCTAATATTTACCTGAGCATGGCTTCCATTAAAAATGTATGTGATCTATGCTACAACCAGGCAGTAAACTCTACCCAAAAGATAATTGGTTTGTAAAGCAAAAGTATTTCCGGGAATTTCTGAGCAGCTCTCCTTTGAAGAAATGAATTTCTTAAAATTATTTAAGAGAAGTAAATAGCTTCATACAGTATGCCAGCTAATTTGTTTGACAGCTGATGAAGAAGGAGTGGGGAGGGCAATGCGGAGAAAAATGATTCACTGGAAAATATTTGCTTTCTGCAGAAGTAGTCAAATAATGACAGGTCCCAGTCAGAAATAAAGTAGTCATAAAAAAAAGATTCATTGCATAATTTACTTGAAACAAATAACATGACCACCTCTATTCCTCAGCTACAAAAACAAATTTACCTAATAGCATATGACAGGTCCTTCTTATGAAAATATATTGCTATACAGTCAGCATGTACATTTTTAAAGGAACTGGCATTGGGGAAAAAGAGCACCCTTCAAGCACTTAATAAAAGAGATTTTTCTTTATGACTTTAATTTCAAATGCATTAGGAAAATCACTTGATTCTCCTTGTCTGCTGCCAGATTTTGAATAACTGACTTTCAAAGCACTACAGTGTTCGAGCTAATTTAATATTCTAAGAGGAAACTTGTCAGAGCAGCATGTGGTATCAGCCACAATGGTTTGGAAGTTTACCATTGTGTAAAAACAACAGCATCATCATCAGATCACAACGTGAGAGATGGGAACTGATGCAGGTTCATCACAGAAGAAGGAATCTTTGTCGATCTTACCAGTCTTGCCACAAACATGTTCAGGGGTAGGACTTGACTTTATGACTGTCAGTTGTGAGCAGCACTAGCCATAGATCTCTTCACAATGTTAGTTCAGCATTTGGATCGAACTGAGTTCTGACCTGAAGTAGAGACAGTCCTTCCAAGTGGTTCGTAGTGTTTGCCCACAGATATCTGTTTTTAGTGGAACAAAGCTGAGTCAATATCATGTTTTCATAAATGCTGGTTTGTTAGTTTGAATCTGTCTGGATGGGATCCTGCCAGCAAAAAACGCAGTTTGTCATGCCTTTTGTCTGAAGTTTCTCCAGAGCAAAAATATACTGCCCATTAACTGTGCCTAAGGCTTCCGTAATTTTTAGAAACCGTTTGTAACCATCTGAATGTTGCTTTTGGCAAATGGATTTGGTCAAAAGAAAAGTATGCGAATTCTCATGAATTCAAGTCCAGAGTAAATTTGTCCTAATCTTCCATGTAAACAATTTAAGATGTGAAATACTTTTATCATCTCAGCAATAAGTGAGTGAACAAACTGCCAGCAGAAATATTTGTGGGGAGAAATCTCTTTTACACTTTGGAAATAAACTATATATGGAATTTTCTAAATTCTAAATGCCACTATTACACAAATGACTAAGAATATGAAACTAGAAGATCCACTGCCCTCCTGCCTGATATCTTTGTCATCAGACAGGGGAACAGAGGAGTGCTGTGACTTGCACAAGTTAGTACACAAGAGTGAGTAAGCACAGGAGGACTGTTTTTTTATGGCTGCAGCCTTTAAGGGATGTTTATTAACTTATTAATGGATGCAGATCTTGATTTTGAGGGCAATGGAAAAAGATGTCAGTTCCAAGGGACTCTCTGCTGTCTATTGTGGTTTCTATGTCTTCTACCAAGACAGTTCCTCAGTAAAGATTTGCTCTCTTAATTGTTTCTCCATTCTCACATTAATATAAGTTCATCAAGCAAATGCAGCTTTGATCAGGGCGTAGTGGGCTACAGAAGAATTTGCTGTCTTGCTCTGAATATCTGTAGATGTACAATCTAAGTTACACCAGTGGCACAGTATCCCACTAGTCAGTGAAGGTGGAAATGTACCTCACATAGTGATTCTTCCTGTCCTCATATATGAATCTAAGAAAAGTGGGAAAAACTGTGCTTGTGAGTTACTGGTCTTTGTTTTGGAAATAAAAGTGAGGTTTGTACAAGATGCTAATTTCCAAACAGCTGGAGCTGGATTGTTCCCATCCCACAGGAGGTCTACTCCTGGTTCTGCTTCCCACCAACTCAAGTATGCTATTTGAGTTATTACTCTTGTAAGTGTATTTCTGAATCAGAGGAAATAATTCCAAATTTATCTGCATAGCAGGATCTCTAAGCAAAATAAAAAGACGTACAACTCTCAGTTTCACCCCTACTGCACAATATTAAAAACACTTTTATCCTCCAAAAACAGTATGCTCTCATTTGTCTGGAGATTGGGAACACAAGTCCTTCTTTCACTCCTCTTTGTAGCTTTGTTTATTTATAAAAGTATCCAGCTTCTGAGTTCTTTGAAGTCTTCTGCATAATGTTTGTGTTTCAAATGGGTTTTATTACTGTCATCTTAGTCTTGAAGTCCTCATCCCAAGTAGGCTATTAATTCTGTGGTGGGTAACTTCAGCCCAGTGACTTTAAGGCACTGTTTATTTATTGTTAAAGCCTGAGATGATTTTGTCTTGTGGAAATACAAGCATCCTCTAGACTTCATGCCTTCAAGGCTATTTTTCAAGCTGAAGTCTTTTTCTTATCAGAGAGTTGCACAACTTCAGTAGCTCAATGCAGCACAATGTGAAGGCCCTTAAAAAATCAGAAGTGATTTATGCAAAAGATTTTTCACTAATCCCTCCTCAAATACCACATTTCTGAGAGACATTTGAGGAAAGTAAGCTCTTACTTCCCACAAATATTTATACAGCCTCAATACAGCTATAAAGGCAGAAGAGGCAAGTCGATGAAATAGAAAGGTTTCTAGGCAAAAATATTTGCTTATGGGAAAATGCATCCCAAGGCTTTAGAAAAATAAATGGCATGATAGAAACACAAATAGCACAGAAATTTCTATTAAGTATCAGTTTGAGTTTGCCCGCTGTGAGTGCTATCTTGTTTCCTGTCCTTTTCCACAGCTCTTAACATGGCAGAATGAGAGCAGGGCCAATACCAAAATTAGCTGCTTGTCGGGTGCTGGTAGTTGTGATGAGACCCATAAGTCTGGTCAGTTAGCTTTAGTTCAGGAAATACGGAGACACTGTTTTCAAAGAAGAGTGTTTCAAATGAACTGCATATTTCACACTGCATGTTTAACCTTAAATACATGGGCTGCTATATGCTTAGCACTTCACTTATTTATGATATTATTTAGTTCTGAAACTGCACGAGTTCTTCATTAAGAGTCAAATGGAAAGTCTTCCATTTTATCTTTGAGAGCATAGTTCTTCTCTTCAAAACCCTTGTTGTGATATGTGGAATACAGAATGCCCGAGCTGCTCAGACTGAATACATTTTCCTTTCAAACTGGAACTATGGAGGCAAAAATGTCCATTCAGAACCAGATACAGGATTTGTCAGAATGGAAAGTTATGGAAAGTTTTTCCCAAATTTAGTAAGAAGCACCTAGACTAGCTTCTTTTCGCTTTCATTTGGCAAATAAGAAGGGACAGACCAGGGAAATGCACTTCTCTTCCATTCTGAATCAAATGTTTATTGCCACTTCCCTGAATCACTTGATAAAAGGTGAGATACCCATAAAATTTACCCATTTAATGAGAACAGGATTAAGTTTCTGCCGAGTAGGTAATTGTTTGAAGAATTACTGAAATCAAAAGGAAGTCAAATAATTGTTTAATAAGAAATAAGCAAAATTGGTTAAAGAAAATGAGAGAAAGATTAGCCAGAGTGATTTCTGAGGATGAGGTTTGCTCCTCTTTGATTATTAAAGAAGAGAGAATAACAGAGCAAGGAAGTGTGGCTCAGGTCACTTTGGAGCCTGCTTGTATCTTTGTTACAGAATTAATTTTAATGTGTGATGTACTCAATCACTATGTCTGCCTCAGTGGCAGCCATTTGGTTCCTCCTATTCATTTGACTGTCTATCATATTTAAACTCTTCGATCTGGCACTTACGTATTGCTGTAGATGTTGTGGTTGTCTCTTTATAAGGCAAGGGTGCATGAATTGCTTTCTCCTCTTCTTAACAGTTCTTTTTTTTTCTCAGTATGAGAGAATTAAGAATAAGCAGGTGCTGGTGGCTGAGCTCAAAAGGGAAAGGGGAAATCTGGGCAGAAAACATATAAGGAAGATTGAAGTAACTGTGGAGAAAGCAAAATGCAGAATACTAGGTTTTGGCTGTAAAAACATTACTTTCGCTAATTCAGGCTGATTGTATTTGTATGATCTGTAATTAAAAGGCATTGTAGCAACAATGGGTCAAATTCTTTTACAGTAATGGTTCTGACCTTCTGAATTTCACTCACACTGAAGTGGCTATAATTACACGCAACTCTTTTTCTCAAGATTCTTCTGAGTACTGAATCAAATGGTAGATAACAAGCAGCACTTTTTTTTTTTTCGTGCTAAAAACTCTCAAGACTGAGTCACAAGAGAAAAACTGGAGTTTGTTTTTGCATTCCATAACAAATAGCATAAAGAAATGTTAAGTTCCAAAGTAGTTTAAAAATTCTTCAAAGGTATTTCTAAATGTCACACCAATATTTTTCTTACAAAAGGTAACTAATTTTCTTCTTGGTTACGTTCTGCATTCCGCAGAAAGCTCTTCATTGATGCCTCTTGCAGATCAATATTGCATAAACAAAGATATTTCCTTTCTTGTTAATCCTATCAGATGCTGAGTTATTTTAAACTTGTATCTTTTGAGAAGTCCTCACCTCTGACTCTCTTCTCTTAGTCAAGAAAAAAGTGTTCTTGTTAGTCATCATTTTTCTCCCATTAATTTCCCTCACAAATCTTAATGGTGAAAATCCTTTTCCCGTGATTTCTTACAACATTTATTTTCTATCATTGCACATGGTTCTCTACAGTTACGAGAGGACATGACCATGAATGTTAGTAAATTGTTACTTTTGGGAAACAGCTTTTAGAAATCTTAATGGAGTGTATGAAAAAAATAAAAATTATAGGAAAAATAAACAATTTTCAATAAGCCAGGCTCAGAAACTTTATGCTGTAAGTCAGCGTAAAACTACTCAGAGATTCAGCTGCATCATGCTAGGAAAACAACCATAGACTCTCATCTGCTGTTTCCCCTGCATGGGTAGGTTGATGGCCACAGAAATGATCCCAGGGATGGAACACCTCCCCTGCGAGGACAGGCTGAGAGAGGGGATGTTCAGCATGGAGAAGAGAAGGATCTGCAGAGACCTGAGAGCGACCTTTCAGTATCTAAGGGGGAGCTATAAGAAGGAAGGGGACAGAGTCTTTAGCAGGGTCTGTGGTAACAGGACAAGGGGAAATGGTTTCAAACTAAAAGATGAGAGATTGAGATTGGATATAAGGAAAATGTTTTTTACAGTAAAAGTGGTGAGGCACCGGCACAAGTTGCCCACAGAGATGCTGGGTGCCCCATCCCTGGACACTCTCACTATCAGGCTGGACAAGCAACCTGAACGAGCTGTCGGTGTCCTTGTTTATTGCAGGGTAGTTGGGCTAGACGGCATTTAAGGGTCCCTTCCAAATGGTTCTATGATTCTATGAACCTGTGCCAACATCTGCCCAGCTCCTTTAAACTCTCACAGCAGAGCCTTAGGTTGTAACTAAATTAATTATAGCAAGGGCCTCTTCCCTTTCTTTGCATTGGAGTTGCAGGAAAATTTCTAAACCACCAGAAGATCAATGTTTCATCATAAATATGGGGATTTGTAGCCTTGTCGATAGGAAGAGGGAAGTAGCTTGTCTTAGCAGCACATTGCTCCCCTGCAGTACTTCAGAGCAAGTAATTGAACAGCTTGTCAGGCACTGCTGCTGAAATTCTGAGCAGCCTTAAAAATTTAGTGCTACAGTTGACTGCAACAGAGCCAGAACGTGCGGGAGAGCCCTGGTTCCTTCAAGCAGCATCCCCTCCATGACCATGCTGTGACTAAGGAACCAGCAAGGAGAAGAGTGACAGAGACAGGTTTTCTCTCCCAAGGCTTCAGCCACTTAAATGAGACATGTTTTTTTCACCATATTAGAGTAAAATGAATTTAGAACCAACGCTCCCAGAAGTGAAGTTTATCTGACTTCAATATTAGTATGTCCAAAGAAGCAACCTGTCTCTCTGAGGATGACACAGTGAGGACAGCTCACTGCTTCACATTTTGAAAATGTGACTTACAACTACTTGTAAGTCAAGTACTGCAAAGCGAGATCTCTGAGATCTCTGGAAACTTGGGTCTGGAATCTTCCCAATGCTAAGGGAAGGGAGCAGTGAGTACCTACAGTTCTAGCTTCCTCACTCCGTGTTTGCACAGTGGAGACTGCTGGGGATGGAATCTTAACCTGCCAGAGTGTGAATATTTTATTCAAAACCTTTGGT
Organism: Tragopan temminckii; assembly: GCA_028571105.1. Lineage (NCBI taxonomy): Eukaryota > Metazoa > Chordata > Aves > Galliformes > Phasianidae > Tragopan > Tragopan temminckii. The sequence continues at coordinate 18,554,520 of JAOWBP010002392.1, read as the reverse complement.
GAAAATTTGTGAGATAATTTAATCAAATCTGTGAAATGTTAGGTCAGTTCTATTAGTTGCATTTCTAATAGGAAAAGCATGTTGTGTTTCAAAAACGACACTCAGTGAATTATTCAGTAAATAACATTCAGCCAGCTCTTCCAGCAACTGAAAGGAACTTGTAGAAAAACAATTGAAATTAAACTGCCCTTCAAATGAGTCTGAATATTGCAGCCTATTCCAGTAACAAAAATGTTTTCCACTACTCTAGTTTTCTAGTGCTTTCCATTCTAAGAGTTTTTAGGTAAGGCTGAAATCAGCAAGCATTCAATCCTCAGTGTACTTTCCTACAAACTCTGCTAATGTATGAGTGATAACCTCTTTTTTTCTGTAATTATGTTTTGTTAAAATTACTACCTTCTAGGAGCAATGATCCAGTGGTAGTAATATAAAGGAAATCTTTGTCTAACTCAGAGCATTTTTTGACAGTCTTTCTGAACGTCTTGGCCTTGGATGTTGTAGGACTCTCAAAACCAACAGCAAATATTCTTGCTCATTCATTTCCTTTGAAGAGTCATGGTAGTACTATGAAAGGGAGGATAGTCTGCTGAAGGAAAAACATCCAGAGCGTGGTTTGTAATTGGATTGGTCACATCCTGTTTGTTTATTTTCAGTTGAGAAAAAAAATCTACAGAGCATAAAATTGGAATTTGATGATCCTTGGGGTCCCTTCTAACTCAAGTCATTCTATGATTCTATGATAAAAACCTGACTCCACTGAGATCTGTTTTGCCTGAATGACTTTATCTTTCTCCCAAACTGTTTTTGCATCAGCCCATTCAGCAAACCCACCGCTGGGGTTTTCAGCACTGGAAGCCATCCCATATAGGTCATGGCTAGCCCAGAGTTCATAACAGATTGTTCTTGCCTCCAGTAAACTTGGGAGAATGGTATGAGGCTGTATGGACCCTGCAGCCCATTTTCCTTCGTCTGTAAGATGTAATATTATCCTGGTGCCCATGCTGTGAAAAATTGTATAGTGAATGCCTTTTCTGCATGGTAAAGAAGGAAAACCTGCTTTTGAGGATAGTTACGGAAATATGTTTCAGATTTATAAGCTGATCTGTGACATTTATTTCAGTCTTAAATTGGCATTCACCTACGAGTGAGGTGAAAGAAGTTTACTTCTATAATAGATGCATCTTTTTAGTTAGGCAGTTTTTCTTCTGCAGTATTTCTCAGAGAGAAGGGAAAACATCCTCCTCACATGCAGAGAAAAACAAAAAAAAAGATGAAACAGAATCTCTTCTATCAGAGTTTTTTTAACTGCTTGGAAAGTGTGAGGTGAAGAAGGGCATTATTTCTTACACACAAAAACAAACTCATGGAAATAATTTAAATAGTAATTGGTCTATACTCCTCAACGAAAAACACCTCAAATTTTTAGATCAGAAAATTGTCATTGTGTCTGAGTGCAAAAAAATACAATTCACATTCATGTAATAGACAGGGATTAATTAGGAATTTGAATGGTTTGTAGTTCCTGTGGCTCAAGAATTTGCTAGGGCTGTTGATTTTGTTACCCTTTCAGCATTGTTCATAACAAGAGCCGATTTCCAGAATCAGAAAATGATGGAAATATTTTTTTCTGAGACAGGTTTTTTTTTTTTTTAAGAGCTTGAAAAATTGTAACTGAAATTCAGAAATAAAATCCTAGTACCTCTTTTTGCCTTTTCTGTTTTCTTTTTCTCCTTTCCCCTTCTTTTCCCTTCACTGACTTTAGAATCTCAGCTACAAACAATTAGGTAAATTCACAATTGGAATTAACCTGACATCCAGCATCTGAACAGACGGTAAATGTCTCTAAGCTCTGTGATTTTCTGCATCCTTTGCATGTATCATCTCACAACACTAAGGGAGAGACTGAGTTAAGCATGCTGTAGAAATTTAAATGCATAATTTCAGCATTTTGTACCAGGTAGGAGAAACACTGACTGCCAGTTTTGAAACTGAAGTTTTGCAAGCTTATGTATGAAAAGGCTGCTGCCCTACTAACTACCTATAACACAGAATATTTAAGCTCTGCAGAAATCCTAATGGCGTCGTGATGTAAAACATCTTGAGATGTCAATGCAAAAAAAAAGTTATTGGAGGCTAGCGGGGTCTCTCTAAAAGACCTACATCAAGAAAATGAGGCTTTGTTTCTTCTGCCCAGGCATTGCTGTACTTCATAAATATGTCCATGAATTACATATACAGCCCCTGATTCAGCAGATAATTTGCATAAATGCTTAACTCTAGAGTTGTGCTTAAATTTAAGCACAAGGTTAAGTGTTCTCCTGAATCATAGATCTTTCAGAAAGCAACTCTTTCCTTGTCAACAACATGGTTTATTCTTGGTTTTGATTGGTCAAGTATGGATTACATTAAATTATGTACCTCCTTTACCAGTTAAACAGTATAAAAGCAAATCTCACAACTTTTGTCTGCCCACCACTTAAATGTACCATAAGTGCAAAGATATTTCCACCTATAGCATAAATACTGGATATTCCTCTTTCCCCTGTCTCTTACACAGATGTTTCTTGTAGGGAAACTGCTAGTGAAACAATTCTCCTGACCTGGAACACACTTAGAACAGCAGTTTGTTCAGGTTCAAAGACGTGAACAGTCTCAGTGAAGCTTACAAAGGGAATGATCTGGTTTAAACCTGGGCACATGCTAGAAGTACTTTGATGAAAATGGGTCTGCTTATGTGGATTTTGATTTTTTTTTATAGTCAGAACTTTAAAAATAATTTGCTAACAGCTCCTGTTTAGGAAGATATATGTCCAGAAAGTAACAACTGTGTTGAAAATGTCACTGAAATTGTTATTCTCAATAAGTTTGATTAGTTATCTTTGGCTCTCTGTTAGGGGGACTCAATCTCTTTAGCATCTCTGCTATTGTCAACTCTCTTCCATTGTAATAATTAGGTGATAAAACAGCTGAAGGATTGCTTTGATAAAACACACTGCTGAGTTTCCATAACTGTCAACCAACATAATTGCAATTAGCCAGTTATTAATTGATTCACCATTACAGAAGACATGCATACTGAAAGCAGTCATTATTCTAAGGAATTTGTAATCTAGGAGGCAAAAACAGGAAAAATCAGGCATAGGAAGAAGTTGAGAGGGATTGGGCTTCATGGTTATTATTTCTCATTGCATTCTGTTTGCTATATTTTGATTAAATTTTATTCTTTATACGCTACCGTTAAATATTCTTTGATTTTACTGTTACAGAGGGCAGAATCTGGTCTTCCCTCTGGCTGTGCATGCTGCTTTCTGTCTTTCATGCCCTCCTCTTCTCTGCTGAGTTACCTGTTGTTAACAGCACAAATGATCAAAAACATGTCCTTGCTAAAGTCAGACAACAAGCTGTTTATGACTCTAAAATAAAGAAGCCTTCTGGTTATTTGGCTCAATTGGAGCCATATGGACTATCTACCTCCTAAGAGCAAGTGACAATGAGCTGGAGAAAGAGACTCCCTTCCTGAAACACTAAACAGAAAGTGTTGATCTAATTGACAGAGAGAAGATCTGGGAGGTTAAATGAAACAGAATCTGATACAGCCATTGCTTAAAATGCTCTGTAAATCTAGGCTTAAGGAAAGGGTAAGAAGCTCAAATGAGAAATGAAATTATTTTAAACTATATTATGAGAATTGCAAAAACGCTACAATTACTCAAACTGTGAGAGCCTTTGTATATAGGTGTATGCCAGAGTAGTTTCCTGTTGTATAGTACAAATCATTGCAGAAAAAAATGCAAAAGCATTTCAGTGAGTACAGTCAAGCCTTGAATTACAGTAGAGAAGGTTAGTGCAGTCAGCATATCTGCAGCAATTGCAGAAGAACCTTGCTGATAGACACAAGATAAGGCCATTCACTTACAGAGTTGAACTCTAGGTACTGCACACAGTCACAAATATCAGAGCAAGCTATGCAGGAATTGTGCAAGAAACTATCCATGAGAGATGTAGTTGCTTAGGGACTTCTCTTAATAGTAATTAAACTGTCCAGCTATGGGCTGAGTCAGTACTTCTTCCCTGGCATGAGCTTGCAATTTGAAGATTTGAAGCAACTTTTAGTTCTCAGGACAAAAAAAAATATTTTTCTTTCTTCATCAGAGCCTTTGTCAAAGCCTTAGAGACAGTGTAACATTCATGCCAGCTTCTGCAGATGCTGCTAGAATAAACAGATTTTTATAACACCAGTCTTCTCTCCTTGATGTTTGCCTGCCCTCTGTATTTGTCTGTGATATTTTTTTTAGTGGCAGATGCCTTGATAAGTTCCTATTACAGCCTGTTTTCTTTCTGATCCAGCATTAAAGTATTTTTTTCTTTTTACAGCACTTTGAAAATCTCCTTTCACAAATTACAACATACATACTTTATAAAGCAACTTAGTATGCTAAATTATGCACAAATCAGCCTAATTTTGCCTGAAGGCATCTGTCCAAGTCGAAATGAACCTTTAGAACTTCATTATTAGCAGTCTTAAGTGCTGTTCTTTACAGTGCTATAAATGCAGAAATCATGAGACAAGAGTCTGAAAGCCGTCAGTTTTGCTTTTCTGTTTGGTTTGGTTTTTAGATAATCAAAAATTTAACTGGGAAACCAGAAAACCCAAACCTGTTGTGGTGCAAAGCCCATGAGTATGCCCAGAGCCTGGGTTCCAAATAGATTTAGGCGGAGACTGATTTTGAAAGAATTGCAGTGTACAAAAAATCTTGTTCCCAGAAAAAAAAAAGTTAGGATCCTGTTAGGTGCTGAGTCCATATTTGAACCTGACACTGTCATTTATTTGTTTATAAGTTCACCTGGATTTTTTCTCCTGATAAGCAACCACAAAGAGAAGTGCAGAGTTCCATCAGAATGATGAAAAGGAACTTTTATATGTGTATGTAAATTGGGGTTTGGGGTTTGTAGTTAACCAGACTGATTTCTTCTTGGTTTACTGTTGACGTGGGCAGAGGGACTGAGTGCATTCTCAGCAAGGATGACACCACCATTTGTGGGTGACACCAAACTGAGTGGTGCAGTTGATGCGCTGGAGACAAGGGATGCCATCCAGAGGGACCTTGACGGGCTTGAGGGTCCATGTGAACCTCATGAAGTTCAACAAGGCTAAGTGCAAGGTCCTGCACTAGGGTCAAGACAATCCCAAGCAGACATACAAGCTGGGTGGAAACAGCCTTGTTGAGAAGCACTTGGGAGTGTTGGTTGATGAAAAGTTCAACATGAGTCAGCAATGTGTGCTAGCAGCCCAAAAAGCCAACTGTATCCATTCCTGCATCAACAGAAGGGTGGTCAGCAGGGCAAAGAAGGTAATTGTCCCTCTCTGCTTTGCTCTCATGAGACCCCCACCTATGTCCAGCTTTGGGACATCCAGAATGAGAAGGACATGAACCTGTTGGAGTGAGTCCAGGGCCATGAGGCCTCTAAATCTGCAACCAGGAGAGGTGTTGGAGGACTTGTCACCTAGTCACCTACCTAAGGTTTGACGACAGAAAGGAAGGTGATGATAGGGCAACAGTTTGGAAAAAGGAGAGCTGTCATGCACAGTAATCCTCAGAGCCAGGCAGTTGAGTGTCTGCAGTACTTTCTTGGGGAGTCATCTGCTTACAGCCTTTACTTGCCTCTTACAGCAAATGAACCTCACTGTTGACGCTGTGAAACATTCATGTTCATTTCCATGCTCAACCACAGTCTCATTCTGATTCTGTAACTGTCACTTAGAGGCTTTGATGAGGGCAAGGAAGATGATGAGTAGGCTACAACTTGGAGAAATTAGAGATGTTGGATATGGTCAAGCCATTGAAGCTTCCAGTTGAGAACTGTATTGTGGTGGAAATACTTTTATGCTAGCTGAATTCAGAAGATGGTATTACTGGGTGGTGTGCACCCAAATTAACTCAGTGCAGAGTAATAAATGAAATGAGTATGTGAAAATAAGCCATGTGGCGTTTACTCTTTTTTTTTTTCTGTGGAGAGTGATGTGCCAATCCCAGCTGCTAATTACCTGTATGATTTGGGGTGAGTTCATGTTTGATGGCTGAATATTAAGAATGAGATGAACATTAAAGTGAATGTCAAAGCAGTTGTATATAATTTTTTAGTTCAGAATCTGGGAATGGTGACACACTATCACTAAAGGAATGCTAGCTCCTGCACAGATAGTTAGAATCACTAGGCAGCTGCACTCAAATTCTTCTTTGGTCCAAGTTTTCAGCTAATGAGAGCAGGCTGACTAAAATATGCTAAAATAAGAACAACATATACTCACTGTTAGCACTAGGGAAGAGCTTTGAGTGCTAAGTAGATACGTGAATTGCTATTTTTTACTTTTGTCACATGTACGGCAACTTCTTGATAGGCATTCAGGGAATATCCTGCTCCAAGGTCTGCTGTGAAAACTGTTATACAAGTTGTCTTTTTCAAGAACGCTGTATCACTTTTTTGAAGTCCAGTAGCTAGGATGAAGATCCACATGGTACATGTCCTTTACCACCACAGAACTATGAACAATTACTATGACTATTCAGCTGTGTCTTGAGATGAATCACCTAGTTATTTTTCCTTCCTTTGAAGTATGGTAAAACACATGGTATTCTAGAGTATATTTGCACTCAAAAATGGCAGATTGATATAGTAGAGTGTAGGATGAGATGGTGTTGTGATTTCACGGACACTGCTAATGACTTATTCATTTTAAAACAGCATTTGTATTTTTTAATGTCTTATCATTTTGATTTCTAAAAATCCATAAAGGAGTGTGTTAATACATGATCATTTGACATAGAGCAACAGGAATATAACAAATGCATGAAATCAAACAGTGCTGAAAATTTAAAGAGGGCATGTAGACAAGAAACACAGAGTGCACTTGAGAGCAATGTATTTATAACAGTCTCAAATTTTGGAAGGGCCTACTTACTCCAATGCTTTTCTGGTCATATTTGTTCCTATATCTCTGGAGCAAGTGTCAGCTTTCCCTTACTAGAAATGTCATTATCTATACATACAAATTCAAATTCAGGTAATGCTTAGTATCTCAAGCTATGCTGAGATTTAGCCACTAGTGGACAGCCTGTCATCATTATACAGTGCTCTCCAACGAATGCAGAATGTTTGGGGTCTATCTCCAACTCTGTCTCTTTCATGTTCCTCAGCTTTGAAACCTGCTCAAGGCAACTCAGATGTCACTAACAGGTCCAAGATCAAAAGTTGACTCTGTTGTATCTGGGCTGAGCCCTCAGAATCTTGATGTTTTTCTCTCCTTTTGAAAGGAAAAATAGCCAAAGCCAGTTAGATCATAAAAGCCAATTCTAGTGAGTGTGGTCATTTTCAATTAATTTCTTGTCTTCCAAGGAAGGACTGATTCAGCAATCTTCTTGTTTTTATACAATTGTAAAAATGCTTTGGCTGACAATAGAACAGCTCAACATATGACATTACTTCCATTGTTCTTCCACTTCTTAGAATCCTTTGCCATACAAGCCAAACAAATAACCCCACCTTCCCTCAACCTAGTTTTCCTTACCTACTTAAATCATTGATAGAAAAATAGTTAATTTCAGAAAGGCTCAGAAAAACGACTGATCGCTCATTTTTAAATGATGGTATAGACGCATCAATGGTTAGTATATTGAAATGATTTAAAGGAGCTTGTTCATAAGGAAGGCAATGTCACAGTTCAATAGCAAGCCTTTTGTAAGCTGTATGAGGGTGGTTGATACTATTCTTACAAGGTCTTTGCATTCTTCCTACCTCTTTCATTTTCCCCCACAGAAGCTGTCAGCTTGTGTCTATTTGCTCAGTGCACCACAAATAACCAAGAATTCACCTGAAATATTTCAGAGAGATGGTAGACTCTGTATGGATCAGCAGTTCCATGTGTCTTAGCAAATTGTTTAAAAAAATCTTGAGGAACTCACTTTTCTCTCTAAGAATTATCTTTTTCGTTTATCTTCTAACTCTTCTGTAATTACGGTCTTTCCACATTAACGCTTCTAGTAGATGCATTCAAGGTCACTTAGGTGATAGACTGTTTTTAAAAGTAAAGGTAATAGATTGTTTTTAAAAGTCTTCTCCTGCTTCGCCTACACAATTATTTCTTCTTCAAGAAAAAAGCATGTTTTTTGTCTTGATGGAGAATTTATAAAAGAAACAAAAAGTTCTTAGTGCAAGGAAATATGCCCTGAAGTCTTCTTAGGGTAGCTCAGCACTCAAGAACATGGTTTCAGTATGCTTTAAGCACATATTGAACGGATTGTTTTACTCGAATAATGACTGGATCTTTTCACCTTTTCTTCAAAAACATGATTCAGTCACCAAATCCGGGAGGGTAACACATTTCTGTATAATGGAATGAAGAGTATTTAATATTTGCAAGTTCAAGGTTTGTTAATAGATAACCCTTGTCTGCATTCAATAGTTAGGCATTATTCACTCCATTTTGCTTCATCCCTCTGAACCTAATGGAAATTTGACAGTCAAGTTATTAAATGGAGGCTGAAAATACTGGGGTTCGTATCACCAGCTGCACTGGATGCTGTCTATGCTCTAAACCATAGCATGTGCTTGCTAATCCATAGCATTTGCAGACCCTGTGGAAGGCTTCAGAAATAAACAGAAAGGTCCATCAGATGGCTGCTTCTCTGCTGCTGGTGCAGGGAATTATGGGTGGAGATGGTAGGTATTTGTTGAGCTTTCTCTCTTTCCAGTAGAGAATTGGAAGACAGCAACTGAGCAACATTAGCTCATTCTGTGAAGCGCCAAATGTTGATCCTTCCCTATTTGTCTGACGAGCAAAAATGCAGCATTAGGCTGGTAAGCATGTTAATTTCAGCCAAGTTGCTCATTAGTCTCAGCGAGTTGTGTATCAGCCAGTAAATGTTCTTCACTTGTATTTCACCTGTTTGCAGAATCTTTCTGCACGTGGTAAAGATTTCAGCCAGTGAAGTGATAAGGAGGTGAAAGGTTACAAGCACTTAGTTGCTTACACATTGCCCACCATTAGCAGGGCAAACAGAGTCATGAATTACTGCTTGTACTTAAGTGTGCAGTTCGCATCAAATACACCCAGCACACCTTGTGGTCATTTATGTAATTAAAAAAAATAATAATGAGAGACTTGAAATAATTTAACATAGACTAGTTAATAAAGCTATGTAAAGTGTTTCTTTTGTTGTAGATGACGTAGATTAATTATTAGAAGCCTTAAGAGTGCTATAAGGAACCCTTCATCCTCAAGGGCTTGCAGCAGTTAGGGATGCTCATCTGTCATGCACAGTTTCATCATAATTTCTGATCTGTGCAGCTCAGCACAGGACCCTAATGACAGCACGGGCAGTTAACACTTCAGGTTTGAACATCTCTTCCTGCTTCATGTTAAGGTACCTGTGTGCAACCACTTTGTTTCTGCTGCACCTTTCCCTCAACTAAAGCGTAATCAAACAAGGTGGAAATATTTACTGTGGTGTCTGGTTTCAGTGTAATGCTCCTAAGTGCTAAGAGAATCCCAATTACCATGATCATGATTTCTTTGCTGGCACACAGTACTGAAAGCAAATTGCTGCAGATTGCAGTTACACAACAATACTGAGACCCTGCTTTCAACTGCAGAGCCAGCAGCAGGCGTGGAAAAGAGAACCAGGCACAGTGCTAGGCCTCCCTTTTCTGCTTTCCAGCAGAATATCTGTCAGTCACGGCTATTCAATGAATCCAAAGTTCTTTGCATTCACACAACAGCCACCTCTTGTGTTTACAGGGCAGCTGGTTAATCAGAACTCAGGTAAGTTACCTATTCAGTCTGTACAACTTTGGAAGAAATTTCCCAGGTGTAACAGCTTCAGCTGTAGACTTTTAATATAGGGAGATCAAAAGACAAATGTCGGCTGGTGGAAAAAATTTCCCACAAACACATTCATCAGCCCCAGTTTTTGCATTGTTTTACTCCTGAGGAAGCTGCTCTAGACTTCAGATCAAATACAAAACAAGTCAGGAGCTTAATGCATCTGGGTCTCTGTCACCATGCAATCTCACAGCATTTATGCAGTCCCATGCAGATACATTGTTCTCATTATGTACACACTACAGAGATAATCTGTGCGTTCATGATGATCTATGCATTCATAATGACTTCTGTTAGGTAGGGATGTCTACCTGCCTAATGCCGACTAATAAAATGATTTGGTTCCCAAATCTCCAAAAAATCCACACAGTGAGCCAATAGATGAGATAGGGAAGGTGACCTCATAAATAGTAATCTGCTACCAAAATCTGTGGACAAAGATGTGAAGTGATAGAGACCTTATATGGAGGAAGAAAAAAAAAAAAAAAAAAAGTGATATCTCTTTTCTTTTCCAAGAGGAGAGTGAGAGGTTTGGGACTAAAATACATTTGAAATTAAAAAAAAAACCTGCACATTCCCTTCATTTCAGTTGTTATTTCTGCAGCTTATCTACTGGAGACTATAGAGAATCTTGAATGACGCACTGTCATCTTCCTCTGCATTCTCAAGAAGAGCTACTCCTGCTGCTTGCCAGGAGTTGTAAAATTCAGACTCAAGTTCACTTTCCAGTACTGCCCTAGAGAGACCTCTCTTTGGAGTACTTCCAGCATTGCTGGCTCTGCTGATGGACAAGTGACACATTCTATCTGCAGGGTGGCTGGAGCATGGGAGTTAGATGTCAGGACTTCCAGTTTCTCACCTGATTTAGGAAGATAGGATGACCTGGTGTTCACAGAGTTCGTGTAAGACACAGGAGAGTTGTGCTTAATCTTGCTCTACATCTCAGACCTCTTGTGTGATCTTCTGGGAAGTGACAGGGGAAGGGGTTCTTCACTTCTTTAATCAGGGAAAGGTTCAGTGTCTCATTCTACATTGGTTCAGAAAACTTCACTTAAGTGTTCAGACATCCTGTTCAGACAATATAATCTTCTGAAAACGATTCGCCTGAACTGTATTAAGCACCTAAATTAACATAGGCTGAATCGCCTCTCCTTTATCTTAGATAAGGTGGATGTTAGTCTCTCTATGATTTTACTTTCTACCTGCAGAGTGCTTTATAGTTTTCTATCAGTAGTGCTTGTAAGGAACTCATCAGCTTTAATGGTGTTGCAGAATGTAGCTGCATGATTGATTCGAATTGTTTTGCCCTTCCAAACTATGTCAGCCACACTCCATTTTTCTCTATTAATGTAAGGTACACTCATTTCACACAGTGCATTTGAATCCCAATAAAAGTAGCCATGGGAAAGCCTTGGTTGGTACAGTTCAAAAAATCTCTCCTGCTGTAAAAGAATAGCAAACACAAGAGAAGTACTTGAGAGCTGATGGAGAAACAAATTTGCCTGTGGAAGGAGTGGATTGTTATGAACAAGAGAAATGAATATCTGACAGGTCTGAATTACATCAGACTGTTCTAGCATTTAATCAACAGAATGGATCATGAACCTTTTATCGTCTCTTCCAGCCCCATTTTTTAAAGTCTGAATTACTTCTTTTATTTTTAAAATAATGTTTATCAACGGATGTTCTAACTTCTTCCTTCTCTTCAAGTGATATGTGTCACACCAGTGAATGTACTTCAAACTTAAGATTGAAAATAAAAATTGCCCCCATATGTTCAGTAACTACATATACAGTGCTGCCCTGGTAGAAAATTGGTCAGATATTGATTTAGAAACATAAGGTAAGATTCACTTCACTGAGCTTTATACATCTCACTTTTAGTGGTCTAACCCTGAGGTAATTGTACTGGCTCCCTATGCGGTCACTGTAGGCGCAGCACTCATAGTGCAGCAGTGCTTTATCAATAGGAGGTATTTTCTTATATTTGCAGGGAACTTTTGGCGCTGAAGACAAAAATGTATCATGGCTCAGTACCTTACAGACAAAACTGTATTTTATCATCAGAAGCTGTAATTGTAGAATGGGATATGGGGTGGTTTGCTACAATTCTTAGCAGACCTAGCCATTCTTCCATGAACACTAGCTGCCAGAACTGATGTTACTGCAGCAAGGGTCATCCTGATGGGGAAAATTCAGGGCAAAATATTCAGGTTTTTTGTGGCAGTACGCTTCAAATGTGAAGTTCTGCTTAGTCGGAATTTTTTGCCCACTTGTCTAAGTTCAGGGTTCCCTCAAGTAAAAAAAAAAATCTGTTCATCATCTACTAGAGATAGAAGATGGCAAATGCAACATCAATGCTTTTTATTCGCTTCCTTTAGTGCTCTAATTGTGTGCAAGGCTTGGACTACGAAATGATAGTGGAATCCATCAAAGCCAAACTTAGCCTTCCATAAGTTATGCACACTGTCTGAGCCAATTGTCTAGACTTACTACATTTTGGAGTAAAGACTTCCAGAGAGTGGTTAATTCTGTGTTTGAGTAAGCATGTGAAATACATGAGGTTCATCTCCCCTGGAGATCCTGTCTTTGTATTAATTATGCAGGTCCTGATCTGTAGCTTTGAAAAACCTAGAATTTGATAACCTAAGCTGTACACTAAACATACAAAGTAATAAATGCTCTGTAACTTTACTTGTGCTGCAGGTTAGAGTTAATGCTATAAACTTCTTTAACTCCTGGAGAAGAAAACTGCAGAAGCTTGAAGTGAACGTAGTATGCGGGATATTTAATTTATTACCTAACATTTCCCTTGCCCTCCACCCAGTCCCATTTTCAGTGTGTCACAAATCATGCTTTTGGGACATAGACCTTTGTCAAAGGAGGAAAAAGCAATGAGGGAAAGGGGTTTTGAAAAAGTGTTTCAGGATAGAACATTGAATGTCTAATTCTTCCCTGCTGAATCTCCATCAGGTAGGTTTATTTTATATATCTTTCGTTTGCACCAAATTCATTAATTACAGTGAAAGAAAAACCAGGGGTGCAGTCTTGTTACTCAGTTTGACCGTAGATTTGGAAAATCCCAATCTTTACCATACCTTACATCAGCAGACACTTTAAAGAGAATTTGTCCAGGTCCATCACTGCAGCATAACTATACCAATTTAGAAACATAGGCCTTTGGCCTTGGAAAAAAATGATGCCTGCTAATGATGATCCCAGCCTTGCTAAGAAATTCACAAGCTGTGGTACAATCTTACAGCATTCCAGAAGTGTTTGTGCATATCAGCCCCAAAATAACAAGACCCTTTGCTCACTGGAGTCAGCATAGCGTATGTCCTTGCATATGTCATGCACACTACCTGTAACCTTTCGCAGTAGTGGTTTGGTGACCTTTCATCCCCATGCAAGAGATTCAGAGCTCAGGCATAAAACAGCATAGCTGTATCTCCCCCAGAAATCTCTTGCATCTAGACATGTCAGACTTCAGTGTGTGAGACAATAAGAAAATCCCAGCTGCACACTCCCTTACTAAACCCCACAGCTATCAAGAGCTGATGATTTTGACTTTGGAATGCATGCTTAGTGGAAATGTAAGCTATAGACCAATGGAGAAAACAGAAGACATCCTCTCTTCCGTCTCTAACTCCTTTCCCAAAAAAAGTCTTTTGAAATATTTATCTGCTATTGCTTAAAAATTATTCAAGGTGCTGTAGATTTGAATGTCAGCAGATTAGTAGTAGATAGAATTACAAGCAGAAAGCAAATATATCCAAGTGACACATAAGCAGCACATTCCTTGGTGTCCACTGCGTGTGGATATTGTGTTAGGAGGTGGATACTGAATCAGAAAGACTTGTAAGAGAAAGATAAGGACAGTGAAGAATGCAAGGTGTTGTAATGCTATGCAGAAAGGAAGAGATAAAGAGTTCAGTTTTTGATAAAAAATAATAAATGCTAGAACATCAGCTTGTTGACAACAACTGCAAATGGGTGTGGAAGCTTGATAAATGGGAATTAGGGGAAGAATCTGGATGGTTGCCCAAAGCCATCTTACTAGAGTGTGCTAGAAGAGGCAAGCAAGTCACTAATCTTACTACTCAGGAAAAACTTGGAAACGTGATTGGTGGAAGTTTGGCTTAATGGGTTATATCAGCTAAGCATATCTCATTCGGTACAGTATATCAGATGTCATTAGGCTGTTTATTTTCTCCATTGTAGTAGTATAAATAATTTTCTCTTATAGTACTCAGAGATCTTTGGTAGCATACAGACACATTTAGATTAAGTAACATATCTCACATTCACTAAATTAAGTGAAATGGCTTAAGGACAAATGATTGGAATAGCGTGTCTGTTATAATTAACATTATAGACATATAAAAAAGATGTGGGAAAAGAATGCATCGAACTAAAAAGCTTGAGGGAGAGAACTGTGGGTTACAGAATATTCTTCTGTTTCATGATTGACAATGTTTGAATAAGAAATTAGAAACTCTTCTGTGTGGAGCCAGGGGTTGGAGTTGATGTTCTTTATAGGTCTCTTCCAACTTGGGATATTCTATGACTAATTTTTACAAGCTAACTGCTGATTATTCCCTGTCTTCCGCAGGGCTGTTTTCATGGAAAGTTACATATGCAGAGTAAAGGAACGAGCAGCATTTACAACGTTTAGTAAATCAACATTGCCAGTGAGGTCACAGAACATTAGAGTTATTTCTTTTAATGTAAAACTACTGAAGACAATTCAGCTGTTAAGCTAGAGGATCAAAAAGTTAAGCAGTTTAAAGTTCTGAAAGTCCAACCATTAAAATTCTTAGAGCAAAATTTGTAGGTTAGATATAAATAAATGGACTTTTTTTTTTTTAAATTATTATTATTTTTGCGGGTGGAGAAAATACTTTAGACAAGCACTCTTCTATAGTCAATAGATATTTATTCCTCGAAGAAATCACTGTGATGTTCTTTTGCCTTTCAGTTTAGCTATTGACATGGTGACTTGCTTGAATGGCGACTGTTCTCCACTGGAGAAATGTGTATGAATTGTCCAGCCTTTTCAAGAAGAACAGTTAGCAGTCCTAAACATTTGTATGGCTTCTACTCTTAATACTTTAAGTCAGTGACATTTCGGAACTTAGACATCATTACATCATTATCAAAACCCATTTCCTACTTGTAAAGTTGTTTTGACTTGTGCAGTCCAAGAATAAATTACTACAGCTCCTTTGTTTTTCGGGTTTTGCTACTGTTTTTTTGTTTGATTGTTTGTTTTGTTTGTTTTTTCCTAATTAAAAATCATTGGTCTTTCAGTTTTCTGGAAACACATATGTTCTGTTACCCTGGAGGCTTAGAAAGATGTTTGTATACTTGCGGTTATACATGCCACAACTGTTTTAAAAATCCCAACATTGACTTAGTACATATATGTATATATAAAATATATATTCAGATATGAATTTATGTGCACATTCATTTGCACTTGAGTTTAAGAATATTTCTGAGTTTCAGGACAGAGAGACCAATTTCTTAAGATAAACACCCATGTTTCAGTTAAAATACATCTTGTGAGATAGTAGGTCAGAAATTGACTTCTCTTAAGAGAAAGGACACATGATGTTGGGACTCGGTGACCCTCATCCTTAAGAAAATGTCAGATGTTTTCCATTCTGATAGAATGTGCATGAGCAGACAGAATTCAGGCAGGTAAAATGAAAATTAATATCCCCAGTTAGTGTGAAAAGAGAATGACGACTAAAAAAAAGATCAAAAATAGAATCAAAGTGAAAGGAAAAATTTTATCATTTTTCTGACATTTTTTCATAGATGCAATATAAGGAATATATCAGCTTGGTAAAAGATTTCTGTGCAAGGAAGGTAAATTCCCAATCATTTTATTTAATAGGGAGAATTCTAAATAGGGCGTGAAATTGTCTAGCTCTGGAAGTTATGTATGTGCTCAGTAAACATTACAGTGGATATAGTGCAAGAAGTGAACACAAGGCCAGGAGGGACTCATTTTCTTCATACATACAATAGTTTGGTATTTCATTTCACACATAATTTAGTATTTCCCTGGAAGGAGAAATGAGCCCCTTAACACAAGTGAAAAACGAGTGTACAGATGGACTTAGTATAGTCTAAATCATCACACGTGGTTTGAATTCCAATAAAGGAAAGGAAATTTGTCTAGAGCAAAGACAGAAATCAGGTTAACCAGCATTTTTTCTGGCTGTTTTGAGTAATTGCTTAGGTTAAGAGACTAAGAATCACAGATTAAAACCAGCCAAAGGTTTTTAAGGCACTTTTGAGAATTTGATGATTTCTGCCACTGGAAATGAGTGAAGTTAGGTGCTTAGCTGCTTCTTGGCTGGTTTAGAAGCTCTCTTCAAGTATATATTTTGGCTGCCAGTAAACTGGGCTCTTGTCCTTTTTTTTTTTTTTCTTTTCTTTTTTTTTAACTGATACTGAATGGCAAGTCCCAGTAAGCATATGTTACCACTAGCATAGGAAAACTACAAACTACCATTGAAAATTGAACGTAATTGATACCACTTGAACACTGGAAATCTTAAGAGGATGCTGAAATTTGGTCAAAGAGTTTTAAAAGCCCTGACTGATGGGTTGTATTTTTTTTTTACTGTAACATCCTTTGCTGGAGACGCAAATAACAATCTTTGTTACCTAGGAGAAATATTGACACTTCCTATACATTAACACTTATCATTGTCTGTTCACTTGTACTACCACCAGCCAATACATGACAGCTCACTGAATGTGTGATGTAGTCACAATTCTCTCAATTTAGCACAAAGGATAATTTTGTTTTCCTGGTCAGACTGTAAAGTGGAGATGCTGTGTCTCATCTCAGCCAACAGCGGTGTAGAAGAATGCAGTGCTTTACAGAGGGAGATTTCACTAGAAGTCAGTGGAAATTTGTGTCCTTGATTTGTCAGAAACTGTTACTGACGTGTTTTTGAACCAAGAAGCTGTCAGGCTGGAATCTGTATTTCATTTAATGGCTTTGTGAAGACTCTGTAATTTGAACAGAAGAAGCCATCTAGTTTCCTCAGCTACCAGAGATACTACTCTGTTTACTCCATCCATCATTGTTTCTCTAGTGAGATGTTGCAGTTCTAGAGACAGTAAGTAAGCCTTGGATCAGGATTCAGAGATGCAGCTTCACCAAGCAGCTGCAAAGCCAGCAGGGCATTATTTCTGTCTCCCTCTGTATCAAGTGTCCTGTTTGGTAGAAAGAAGCAACAAGCATGACTTAGTCGTGTGTTGTGGAAGTCCCACCCAAGAGTTAGGTTTGTAAGTTCTGAGGTCTACTGCATTCTGCTGCACATGACTTTCAGCTTTATCATGGAAATCACAGCCTAAATATAGGTATTTTTATGAGTTCATAAACTGCAAACTGTTTTCATCAGTTGGCTACACTGAATTTAAAAAAATGTGTTGGTCTTCCTTTTCCTAATTTGTAGATGTTTCTCACAATGTCTGTACGCATTCCTAGAGAAAGACTGTGCCCTTTTCTCACTGGTAATGCTCCACTATGTGCAATAATAGGCATACCCATAACAGGCAAAGGGTTTTCAGCTCACAGTTCAAAGGAAGAAAGCAGATTTTCCACCCACTCCACTTCTGGTCCCCACCAATGTTTAATTCAAGTAGCTCAGCAAAGAATGCAATACCTATGATTTTGAGAGGATTAGTGACAGATCTCTGATGCCCCAACAATTTCCTCTCTACCAGTTTCATGTGTTTAAATTTATCTCAAAACTATTTCAGTAATTGGTGATGTTGGTAAAAGAACTTCAGTATAGTTTAATGAAAATTTTATTCTGTAATGATTTCCATGTAGTATTTTAACACATTTATACTGCAAATAACAGGAGGGCTTCTCTTTTAAGAGAAACCATCAACCACAGTGACTGTCCTTCTGGACAAACAAAATATTAGGCAAGCTGTTGTCTGGAACCTACTAAAGAATTGGTTTAAAAAGCCTTTATTTAAATGTATTTGAAAGCCAAACAAGTCATAGGCATGTAAATTCTCACTAGCATGAAAGAAGAAACAACATTTCAGTCTTCTTGTTCCATTCTGATAGTGTTAAAAGACCCTCTTTGAATGATTACATGCAGATTCTTTGTTTAGGTGATTATATGAAAGGATAATTAGACAAGTGATTAGATGTTCTTCAAATCTATTTGATCATCCTAATTTGAGGTAAGACAGTTTTACTTTGAGGAAAATGATGGTATTTTGGTTTTTTGCTCTGGCTTGGGATATCAACTGATTTTGGAGGTTGGAATTTGCTTCTCAGTAAAAATGTGACTTCCTAATCAGTTGTTCTTCCTCAAAGGCAGGGCAAATAATTGGCTTAATTTACAGCACAGAAAATAAGGTTAGGTATTAGGAAAATATTCTTTTGAAATTGATAGGAAATGCAGGAAAGTGGTAGAATATCTGGTGACGTGAGCTTCCAAAATGTGTTTAAAAAATATGTCTGTCCATCCAGATGGAATTAATTCTGTCCTAGATTGAAGAGGACAGTCTTGAAGTCCTTTGCAGTTCTTCATTTCTCTAACTGGTGTCACTGCCATAAATAACAAAATCGGGTTAGAAGGAAAGGCCAGAAGGAATTTCAAAGAACATTCTCTACTGCTGCTTTTTTTGTTGTTGTTTGTTTGTTTGTTTTGGCAGATATGTCCACTATGCTAATCAAATACACTGATTTTGCTTTCTTCTTCCTTCCTCCTTCCTCTTGCCATCACTTAAAGAACAAGGGAAACAATCAGATTCACAGAGCTGTTTTCTTCTTTTCTTGGTTAGACATCTGTGTTCCAAGCTCTTATGATTGGGAAGTTGATGTTGGTAAAACTTATAATTAATTATGCTCCTTCAGGCTGTGATTAATTAAATTGGATCCCCTTTTGTCTTTAGCATGGGCAACAGGGGAATTTGGCTGTTTAAATTGATGAGTCTTACTTTAATCAAATTCCTAGTGGACAGGCAGTCCTGCTGCCAGATAGTCACACAGGAGCTCACAAAGATCCTGCACTCTTTCAAATAGTTCACCATCCTTCACAAGAAGCAATACTGGAATTATAATTTGTTAAAAAACATTTATAAAAATGCAGCTTGTCCATAGGATAAGGAAAATCTTTAAAAATACTGCAATAACAGTTGTGAACAAAAGCAAGTCAGGAAGGCTTGTCCAACCTGTGTTTCTGGTGAGACAGTGTTAAACAGGACATTCTGCCTCTTTTTATCTGGCAGTCAGGAAGCATGTGTCATCAATGCTAGGTGTTACTGCACAGCAGTCAGGAAACTGTGTTCTCACCTTCTGTTGAGATGAATGTGATGGAAATTCCAGAGCAGCATGAGAAAAGTCTTGCATGACTAAAGCACGTCCAGCACTAAAGCTGTCTGGTGATCATTCTTATTGAAAGATTCTGTGGAATAGTCACATCACCTATTTTAAAGTGGGAAAAAAAAAAAAAAAAAAAAAAAGTGTTCCTAAAGACAAGGGAGAATGGATACCAATGGTATCTGATTGATTCTTCTGTCGGTAGTTAACTAGAGCAGTGGCCTGGTATGACAGCTCTGCATAGAAAAGCAGCCAGTCAAAAGCCTTTCTGACAAGGTGGATATGATCTCAGAAAATTGAGTTTAGGCACTGACTCCAATGAATGGATAAATGAAAAATGGTAACGGCTGTGCCAGTTCTGTTGTAGTGCAGCTAACTGGACTGACAAGTTCCCAGCATGGTTTGGGATAAATACATCTGTCTTCATCACCAATGACTTAAAGGTTGTTCTGTATTTTGTTTTGCAGAGGGAGCTACATCCAGAATTCTTTGAACAGGAAACACTGGACTCAGGTATTTAAGTTCTGGCTACATGTACTTTCAGGATCATGTAAAATTGTTTTCTGACTTTTATTTTACCCATGACTATCCAAAGTTTTCTCCTCAAAATAAGATTTTAAAAAAATACATATACTAAATAAAAAGGTTCAATTAATCTTCACCTGTGACTTGAATCACTGAGACCTAGCTGGGGCTGGTCACCTGTAAGAGCCCTAAGTAGGCTTTGGATATGGTTGGTTTTCTCTTTGGGAGATAGACTTGCAGATTTCTGTCATACTTTTTCAAAAAAGGTCTCTTTTTAAGTGTTTCTTCTACTTAAACTATATGTTCTTACCTTTTCAATAGAAACAATTTTTAGTTCCCATACCAGTTTCTTCTGCACATTCATCAACTTCCAGCAAAATAAGTTTTTGCCTAGACTGTCTTTTTAAGATCATTTATGCTCAGTTCTGGTACAGTTTGTGTTTGTGTGTGTGTGTGTAGGTGAGAGAGTCTGGGTACCCCATAAGTCCAGTTTGCTGCTTATCCTTTCTAGCAGATCACAACCTTCCATGCAGTACTTTGAAAGAATGTTCTTTCATTCTTCTGGTTCGTAGAAAGCAGTGATTGCCCCCAAATGACCTCACGTGTAGTTTGCCATTTTCCTAGTGATGGACATAGAATTGAAAAAATAGGAACTTTAAATTTTTTTTTACCTTTTTAATGCTTTTCTGGAAAAAAAAACAGCTACTTGGCAAGCAATGCAGGTTTGGGGATTGTATTTTATTTTTAAGAGAAGGCAGTTAAGCTCTTCAAAATGCATTAAATAATATATTTCAATGACATTGATGTCAGCACTAATTACTTCACTTCTGTTTCCTGCTTGGGCGCCGGTCAAACAATTAACAGGAAGTTTGCAATAGTTCCTCATGGGGTCTTCAATTCACTAAAATTTAATGAAATTAACATTTTCAGAACTAAGTTGTATTTTATAGTAAGTAAACCAATCACTGCCAAAAAATGAATTTACCACATAACAAAGCAGTATGTTTTTTCCACCAGAACATACTTACTGCTCTACTGAAAGCATAATTACAACATTGTTGATTTTTATAGTAAGCTTATATTATAATTAGGGATGTAACATTTGGTGATGATATTTCAATTCTCCTAGGGATTGTTGTTTGACTAGGAAAGATCTCGCTAGATCTGCTTGGCTGCTGCTGCCTATTCTCTCCTGACCTAATTAAATTAAATTGTTAGACTATGTGCTTTGCAAAATAAGAAATTTTTACAGCTCTACTTTTCTTAGGTAAATTACATATGTTTTTTAGAAGTGGAGTCCCAATTCACCTCACATTCACAGTACTGCTAGAAAGCTAGCTAGCAGTGGTAGAAAGCAGGGAAAATTTGCTGTTCCCATGGCCGGGATTTCTAGAGTTAATCTGAAGCCCAAGTGACTGGTTTGTTTTCTCCCAATGGAAAGAGCATGCATTCTGTTTCTAAACACAAGTAAACTAAAACATTGTTTATTCTCTTTTCTTTGTGCAACTGCAGTGATGGATATAAAATACCTCTTTCTTCATCTTGCTCACCCACACATCAGCGTGGCAGCTCTAAGCACAGGCTTTCCACAGATTGCTTCTCTCTTTGCCATATGTGAAGTTGGAATCCCTTCTTCACCTGTTATGTTTAGCACTGATTTTATGTCTTTTAAACTTGGAAATCTTTCCATAAAGGTCTTTTCAAAATAGCTTGTCTTGTTAAGGCAGCTGTTTGCCCCACTTACTGAAGAAAGAATATTGAACATTTCAAGAGAAACAATCTTAGCTCCAAGCTAATATGGATGGAAACATAAACTGAAGTCCTACAATCAGAGCTGTATAACAAAAACTGTGTGGATTTGTCAAAATTAGACAAAATGTACATTTACTACATTGTCTGTAGAGATGGGGACTTTCAGAAAAGGTACTTCTTCCAGGGAGAAACTTCAGGGTAGTTACTAAACTTGAGGTTTGCTTAATATGGTTTTGGGAATATGACCCATCCATTCACTGCTTGAAGTCTTCAGTATTTTGTAACCAGAATACAATTTTATGGTGGTATCTTGATTTGAATTTACTTCTGCATGTGTAGGCTCTTTCCAGAAAAATGTTAGGACATGGTAATGGCCATACTGTGTTTGCTCTTTTGGCCTCAGCTTGCTGTATATCACTAAGCAAATGTGCATGGAAAAAAAATATATAGATAGATTATACAGTGGTATCAGTTATATTTCCTGGGTATGCTCTTCCTGCCAAGGGACTTCTAAGCCAAGTGGTTTTGCACTTCATAGCATCAAAGGATTCCATTTCCCTCTATTTGTCCATTTACTCTTAACCCAGAGTAGACATTTAGCCCACCCACACTGCATTTTGGCAAGACCATGAGCTACCTGACCCAGCACAGGCTGCGTACACCTCACCTGCTCTTGCAAAAGGAGTTATTGGGGCCCTTCCAAAAGGGTTATTGAGTGACTCATCTACCATTGCTGAGGGCACCCAAGCTCTGTGGATCCTTGCAGGCCTGTGTGAACTGGAGTGCACTCCCAAGGAGAACACAACATTTCCCTCTGGCTCTTTCAGCTCGCCTAAACCTGTGCCAGGGCATTCCCCTGAGTGTAAAGAATATGAATAGCTAATCACTTCCCAAAATGTTACAGCTGGAGCATAAAACTACACAGACCTTGATAGGTAAATGAGAAGCTTAAGCTTCCTGCTGCCAAAAAACATTTATGTTTAGCTGCAGAGTTTGTTTGAATTATGTTAGGCAGAAGGAAGTGAAAGGATATTTTATTTTTAATTAGCAGAAAACTTCTCTCTATTTGCTAATTGCTGAGCCAAATATTTTCTTTAACACTGTTAGCTCCTAGCACCTTTAAGCTTATTTCTACGTGGCTCTACATATGCATTGCATCTAAACATGAAATGGAAATCTTCAAAAACTCGTTCCCAGTATGTTCTCCAAGTTTCTTAGCACATTCCTTAGATTCCATTGCTAACTTCTTCAACTCAGCAGGTGCTTTGCATATTTCAAATAAGAAAAAATGAGAGATGTCCTCTCGTGCACACTACTGTCCCTCATGCTTCTCCATGGCTTAACATTATTTCATATGTACATAAATACCTTCTTATTGACTGGAGAGAGAAAACTGTTGATTGCCCCATAGCATAAATTTTTCATTGAGAAGGAAACACATCCAGGCACTTCAAAACTTATTAAATAATTAACGTGCTTCAGACGTAGTAAAAATCAGAGCTAATTACCAATATCCGCTTAGTGAACCTAGTACACTTGGGCAGGGAATCAAGGTCACCATTTGTATTTTCTTATTCTAGAAATACTAATGATTATTTTATAAAAACTTAGGGCCCGCTTTCAAATAAGAAGCTATCGTGCCATTATGAACAGTTTGGAAGATTAACCTTATGTTCAGACAGTGACAGCTTCTACAGTTTTAGGACTGTCTTGCATTTAGCACCAGAAGTCTGGATTTTATAGTAGCTTTGGACTGCTACCAGCTCTTTTGTTTTTTCTTAATTCAAAACAACTTCACTGAGCTTATACAGTCACAGCAACAACTGGAAACAGCCATCACAAACTAGCAAATGCAGAACATGGACTTTTGCAAGTAAGGTCTAAGAAAGCCAGACTAGAAAAACTACAGGGAGGGCAGAGAGATCCTTCAAGGTGATAATCTACATACAGTATTTCTTATTGCATCGATATTTAGAATTTGTTGAACCTTTGATACTAGTTTCATGTTCATTGCCAGTTTCAGAGTTTTCATCCATGAAGTCTGGAGAAAATCTGCCAGGAATTCTCACTGCAAAGAGTCATGGCCCTGTTCTTAAAGCTGGAAGCATGTCTGGAGATTTATGCAATGGATGATATTTTATAGATTGGTTTATAAATAAATTCAGAATGATGGCATGCGCTTCAGGCACGTGATGTAATTTACCTGTTGTTTTTATTTTTTTCCTGACAACATCACCTGGGAAAATGAAGAATGTAGCTTATTTTGTGTGTATAAAGAAACTGGTTTTAAGACAATACATAATGCAGATCAGATGGAGGAAAATTGTCAGTCCTAAAAACAGGACAGGAGATCAGTATTGAGAGTCTGGACCCATCTGGATGAGCTCTGTATCCACAGCTGCATCCTGATACATGACTCATACGTTTCATCAGCTGATGTTGAAAGTTCTAACACTTCTTCCTGAAATATCCCCAATGGCATGCAATAAAGGGCAAGTAGAAGGAAAGACTATTAAGTACAGATAACAGTGGATATAAGGACATACTAGAAGTGTTGGGGGTTTTTTGGAGCATAGGTCTTATGAGGAACAGCTGAGGGAACTGGGATTGTTTAATCTGGAGAAGAGGAGGCTCAGGGGAGACCTTATCGCTTTCTGCAACTCCCTAAAAATAGGTTGTAGCAAGGTGGAGGTCAGCCTCTTCTCCTAGGTAACAACAACAGGACAAGAGGGATTGGCTTCAAGTTGTACCAGAGAAGGTTCTGGCTGGGTATTAGGAACAATTTTTTCTCAGAAAGAGTGGTGATGCACTGAAACAGGCTGCTCAGGGAGGTAGTGGAATCACCATCCATGGAGGTGTTCAGGAAACATGAGGATGGAGCACTAAGGGACATGGTTAATGGGCGTGGTGGGGATGGGTTGGTAGTTGGACTGGATGATCTGAGAGGTCTGTTTCAACCTTAATGATTCTTTGGTCATATGATTCTAAGTTTTTCAGGTAGACACAACAGCAGAGTTAGCACACCTACAGCTCAGGTGATCCATCATCTTTTCCTTTCTGGATGGGAGACATGCAGACATGGCTGTGGCAGGAGGATGAAGGCTATATGGTGCTTTCACATGGTGCCTTCTTTCTGAGTACATTAGCACTGCATGCTTGAAGCTACATAGTATACTCTGGCACAAGAAACCTGTCCTGACAATGTTTGCATTACAACCCTAGACGACGCAGTTTTTCTTCTCACCCTCTTTGTGGTCAAAGGTAGTGCATGGGCAATGAGCAGCTGCAGACATAAGAGGAATTGTCTTGCTGAGCAGGCAGGCACTTCTTCCAGCATAGTTGATATCATCTATGTACGCACTATTTTTTTCCAGTCTATTCACACTAGCTTAATCTATGCTGGAAAGAGTTCAACCATATCATCCTGATTTCAGCCCCAGTTTAATTTAGACACAACATCTAACCTACAAGTCTATTAATGGACTAACATTGTTTCTGCAGGAACAATAAGTTACCAGGTAAAGAATAACAGCAACAACAACATCAAAAAACCTCCTATATCTGCTAAGATAGAAACATGTGCAATGATGAGTGCTTAATGTTCTGCTCTCTCCTACCGTGTGTAGTCTTTTACATTAATGTAAAGACCATACTGAAAAAATGTTTTAGATGTCATTTGCAGTGGGGGTTTCAGTATGAGCTAACTAATGCTCCAACTCCTTATGTTAATCCAAAACGTATTATGAGACAGGGTGGATGCAACATCTGGAAAAGTTGCTACAGACATGCTGACTGTCTCAAAGCAGTTGACAGTCATGGAATCAGAGGCTGAAAATGCCATCTGGGAAAAAGCTGTCATGTTTCTCTTTCTTCTCCAGAGTACATTTCCTTTTTCTTTTGTTGGTTCAGAGCGATGAGAGTCACAGTGACAAGAACTCACTAGAATCGTGGTATAAGGCTCCAAACTCAAAAGTCCCTCTGCAGGCCATCACAGACGGGATAAATGGCCTTCGTTTGGCTCTCAGAAGAGCAAGGAATCTACAGAGGACACTTTTCTCGGGAACTGTAGCCATCATCAAAGTTCCTTTTCAAATAAAGCTGGGCTTCAGCAGAATTGATAGTGTTTCTGAGAGCTCAGGGGATCAATAAAGGCAGCAGGAAAAGGAAAAGGCAAACGGCTGTAGCTTCTTAAATGAGAATTGATTTTGTCCATTGTCCAGTCCCAGGGCAAAGGAACAAGCTTATCACTTCAAACCAAGAATAGAAGGGAAACTAATTCTCTGTCTCAAAAAAGGACAGGTGCTCAGTAAAAGGTCACTGAGGAGATCAACACTGTCATAAAGAGATCCTTTTTTACTTGACTTCCTGACAGAGAAAGTAGACTTAGGCTACTCATCTGTGTGGCTTTCCTCCAACATTGATGTCTATGGCTGCAAGGAAGCCAAGACGCACCACTGGGGGAAAAAAATAAATCCATATATATGCCTTTCTCTGAGATTCACTAAAATCAGGGGAGTTTGCGGTAGTTTCAGACCTCTGCATCTACTTGGAGAAGCCCGGGAAGTTACCACCAACCTCCATGCATCATTGCCAAGGGTGGCAGAGCCCTGTGGAGCTCGGAGATACCCCACAGTGGTCCTGTCCAGTACCTTCTAGTTTGTTCCTTTGGGCAAGCTTCACACAGTCCTGCATCCCATCCCATTTTTTTTTCTAATTGTTCACCTACTGTCATGATTAAAACAAACACAATCAATCCAGTTTTGCTTGCCTGTATCTAGCAATGCTGTTTCCCTAATACCTTTTGTGCTAGGACAATGCATGAATATATCTATGAAAAACAAATGCACGTATATTTGTTTATATAACAATTTATTCACAGAGCCATTTCACAAGGATGAGAGGGAGCTGATTTTGACCACAGGAACCTCAGCAGAGGTCAAGGGACTGACATTGCTTTTTTAACTCCACTACTCAGGCTCTGTGCAATGAGACATTTTGTGCACAGAAAGGCTGCCCCAATGCAGAACTGAGGCCAAGCAGAGTCTCAATGACATTTATAAGAAACAGGTGTGATGAAGTTGGTGCTCTCATTCCTCAAGGGACCCTGAAAGAGAAGAGGGCACTCTTCCTGAAGGAACATACTGGAAGCTTATAGAGATACAAAGTGTTGTTTGTGGCTTTCCTACTGGCTACAGAAAACACTTGGTTGCAGGAAAAGAGGAAAGGAACTGTTCTATCATATGAGATTTCTAAAAGTTTATAGTGGTGGTGCTGTGTTTTTAACTACATCCGAACATTTCCTCTGTCTTACGTTCTTTCTTCATGCCCCCCGAATCCTTGATCTCTCAGCTGGAAGCAATCAGCATTTTCTAGTCAGCTCAAGGTCCTTTGAAGCGATTCTTTAGAGTTCCCAAATCCCTTTTGTTTAGCCTTTTCTCCATATGAGTTTGTTAAATTTTAAAGTACAGAAAAAAACGACCACACAAACTGTTCCTTCAGCAAACATCATGTGAAGAATGTTTTGGCATTTCCGAAGTTCATATTTTCAGAGTGAATATGTCCAAATAATGTCTTTTGATGTTTGTTTCAATTGCTGAGTCTTTTCCTGCTGGTTTTTATATGCTGGAACAGCTCAGTGAGTTCTGCCTGAATTCATCACTAGACTCAGTACTAATTTGGGGGCAAAAAATACAGACAGTCCCAACCATGCAGAGGCTACTGGAGTTTCAAATGTGAGAGCTGTGAGTCCGATGTCTGTGCTGGGAATACTCAGTTGAAAGAAATACTTCTGAAGAGAAATACCTTATATAATAAACTCCCTGAGTTTTTATCAGTTGAAAACTCATCAGAAAAGTTCTCTGATGCTCAGAAATCAACTGGTGTTCATCTGCTGTCTGTTAATTGGCCTACTTTCATCCTACCACAGTGACATCAATCCTTCTTTTCAAAATCTTTCCCATTTGAACCAACCAAACAAAAGAAACCAATGCATCCAATGGAACATTAAAACAAAGTTAAAACAAACAAACAAGCTGCAAGCAGCTCCTGAAGGTGCACAGCATGATTAAAGGAACTGCATTTCAACCGTTGACATGCACTGCAATATACAAGAGATTATTTTTATTTATTTATTTAGCAGCATATTTATTGCAGGAAACAGTCATTTTCTGGTTACTGGTTATGATACTATGTTTTCTGCTGTGTCTAGACAGCATAGTAAACACATTGTCTGCTCTCCAAGGTGAATTTGGCCTTGTTAGGCTCATAAAAAAATACCGACTGATTTCAGTGGCTGCTCAGTAGTGTTTGAATATAGGGTTTGGCTTCTGTTGTTTTATTCCAGCTGCATTTTCTTCACTTTTCTTGTTATTTAGAAAGTCTAAAGTCTGTTTATTTCAGCTCTGTGATTTAGTGTTTCATGGTCCTGGAGGCTCAGATTTGTTTGGTGAAATATCTAAGTAGATGCTTATATAATGACTCTTTCCTGAAATTTAGTATCTTCTGGGTTAATGTGATATATAATGCTAAAAGAAAAGGTGGCGGAGAGTCCTGTGTAGCTTTGACCATGAATAGTCTCACAAAAACTATTGGGACCAGACTTGTTTCATAAGGTTTATATCATCAGGGCCAAACATGAGGTTCATGAAAAGAATGAAAATATAGTTTACAGGGTAATAGAAGGCAATGTGAAATTAAGGTTTGCTTTTGCTCTTCAGGGCTTTCTGCTTTCTTTACCTCTCACAAGACTCCAAATTAAATAGGTACTGCTGCTATGGTTTGTATAGGACTACAATAAAAATTATTAGCCATTTAATTATATATTTCAAATTTCATGGTCATAAAGGACTGGGTTTTTTTTTGGTTGGTTTTGTTTTGTAAGGGGCACAGGCAGAGCATAGTGTGAGTGACTGATATGAGTTGACCTGTTGTACATTGCTGGAGGCTTGCAGGTGTGAGAACAGACTTGAGCAGCTGGATTTCTGCCCCTTCACAGGAGACTGCCAAAAGGAGTGAACCAAAGACATAAGGTCTGTGAAAACCCTTTCCAGAGTATAAACTGCAGACCACTGCAGTTATGGTGTCTGAATATGAGCCAGTGGAAAGCAGTCCAGAGTGGCTGGACAGTCAGGTAAAGCTAAGTATTGGCTCCTGAAAGCTGTCATGTTTTTTATTTTGGGAATCTAACCCAGAGAGAGGACAAGAAAGTGTTCTATCCTGTACTGCAAAGAATAGAAAAAAAAAAAATGAAGTAACTTTCCTTTCTCATGACTTATGATCTTTATATTGGATAGTACTACTCATGTCAGGTTTACCTGGAGTAGTTGACTTTTGGTATGACAGGTATAGATCTTGTCTGCACTTATGAACCCAGTGTTCAGTCACTGTGAGTGATGAGAGGTGGGAACAAAGGCCAGCAGAAGGTCCAGCAAATGAGAGGCTATTTCTTCAGTGCTGGAAAGCCTTTGCTGTACATACACAGTTCTGCAGAAGGCACTGGCTCCACACTCCTGACACAGTAGTCCCAAGACTTGAGAACTGTTACATGAGTTAGTTGAATTCTTGTTCCAAATACTGGCAAGTGATGGATTTAATTTTGATAAGACAAAAGGAGGTGCATGCTTTTAATGCAGTTGTACAATCAATGAATGTACAGATGTTATAAATACCAGAGAGCTAGGCTACGCTGTTATTATACCAGAGCAAATAAAAGATAGGATGCTCACCCATATCCTGGGCTCGCTACAAATCTCCAATGGAGAGGATCTCCAGAAGAGATCCTTCCCCACTGGTAGTCAGCTCTTAAATAGGTCTAGGAGAGGTGGAGTCAGGCTCCACTGCTTCTGGCAGCACAGGTGAATTGCCTTCACCTGTGCTCCCATGGCTGACTCATTGCTTGCCCCAGGTGATCAAATCCACAGTTTTGGCAGGCAAATAGCCCCATGTTTCACATGGCCTCTTAATATTGCCTGCACCACCCAGATACTAATACATCTCTGTCAAAGTCTGAACTCTCCCACAGTTGTCTGGAGAGCCAGACCCCATAGAATATCTATGCCCAAAATGTAATCCTGGACTGGGGCAATAGATACCTTATACTCCCAGAGTGGGAGACGCACAACCCCCAATTTCAACCATGTTTGGGTGACAGGAATAGTCTGCCCCTCCAAAACCACCAATCATCACTCTGTCAAATTTAGTTGGATCTCTGTAGATAATTGATGTTTCTGCTCCAGTATCAACAAGTGCCATAACTCTCTGGATGTTTTTCTGGGACCAGAATATTGTCAACTCTACATAGGGCCTCCAGTCCCATCTGGAGGCGCTAGGGGGATTAACATCCCTCATCACACCATGAACTGAGCCAAAGTCAAGTCTTTTGTTTCAGCTGGCTCAGGCATTGTAGCCCAAGACACCTGAGGGGGCTTTTTTTTTTTTTCCTACTGGGAACAATGAAATCCTCTAAGTTCCACATCATCGTTAGTACTCTTTCTATAATTCTTACCCATGGTTTCTTAGGGTAATTTTGGAATCTCTGATCATCCTTCAGCTGTCTCCACAGCTGAAGGAGGATGTGATTGGGCT
>JAOWBP010002392.1:18405091-18524310 GCA_028571105.1 Tragopan temminckii | reverse complement strand
AGGATTCGTTGTTACCAAGTTGGCAGCATTTAGGTACATGACTGGGTGCAGAATTAAAAACCAGCACCAAATGCATGTAATACTGAATATCAGGTACTGCAGAACCTTAAAGAGAATGTGGTAGTAGTACCACAAAATTATTACTTAGATCCCTCATCAGTATTCTGTATTTTCTTTTGCTTGTTTGAATTTGTTAGCTTCCTATTTGTTTTTTATTAGTGTTGATATTCTTTATAGGCTCTTCTGTACTGCAAGGAGTTTGGCATAAACTTCAAACCACAGTGTCTATTCTCCTTTGTATCTCGTAGAAGCTGGACATAGACTTTTACTGATGTAGATCTTCAGGACAAAAGAGAGAGGGTGTGGACCCATACCTTACAGAAGTGAGGGTGCAATGAGAATTCTAAATACGTAAGCCAAAAGTGTGAGAGCCTGAATTTCCTTGCAGTGGAGTAAATCTCACAAGTTAATGGCATGACTTTTAGTGAGTGATTGTTGAACTGTTTGGTAGAGAGGATCACTTTTTCTTGTATTTTAGTGGTAGTTACCCTGTGATTCTATAAAGCACCAAATCTTATTTTGATGTATTGCTTTTCCTCTGTTTCATACTTGTCCCACCTTCTGCTTCCCAACTGTTCTATATCTCCTCTATCCCATTTTCCATCTATCAAAATTAATTGAGGTAAATAAAAGAAAAATGTGTACTGTGTCAGAGTGAGTGCAGTGTGAGTGGCAGAGGAAAATTATGGCCATCAGAGCAAATGCTGTATTAACATCTATTGAAAGTCACATCCTTTAAATTAAAAAAAAAAAAAAACCCTGAAAATTACACCAAAGCATCAAACACAAAAGACCAATACACCCCAAACCAGAAACCATTTAATTCACTGTCGCCAGTACCAACAGGAAAGAAATTCCAAAGAAAAGAACCTGAACTATTATAAATGACCACAATTGTTGAATGCTGCAATATCTTTGTTTAGGTGCCTGCTCTCTGTGATAATGGGGAAAAAGATCTGAGCATGGAGATCATGGAGTACATATCTAATCTTTGAAGTAGGGAATAAAAAGTGGTGTGAAATTTCTTTATTGTCAGGAGTGCTGTATGGGCTAAGATGCAGAGATATGCTGACATTAAGTATGGCAGAAGGCATTGTAGCCATAGTCCATTCACACATCTATAGTCAAAAACAGGAACTACTAGTTGATGAGAATTTTATTATGTCTTGGGGTGTCTTGGTGATTGCTTGAAAGTTGTCAGCTGGATGTGGTCATCAGCTCTCAATTGGGATTCAAGCCAAATGGAAAGCTATCTACAAGATGACATGCAACAATAAGTAGAACGAAGAACTCTTGATCCTTGTGTGAACAGCTTAATCTATTTTATGCTGCAGTTTCCTATCAGTAAAATTGGGATAATTGTGTTCTACTGCCCTCAGGGGTGCTGTAAGGGTAAATACAGAGTATTCAGATGAATTGGCTAGGAGAGCCATAAAAATACTAGGAAAAGGAATAATTTTCACAGCAAATCTATGAAACAAATCTTAAGTAAAGGCAAGAGTGTGCTGGTCAGACTACTTGAAATTCTGTTCTCATATTACACTCAGATTTGAGTGTACAACTAATAGTTATGTTTTGCACATAATCAAGTTTTGCTTAACTGATTTTTACTTGATATTGCACTAGCTGCTATAGATGATGCTGATGTTTCCTAGCTTTGAAACCATCACTACTGTGGAGAAACTGTCCTGTACATAATCTCCCTAGGGGTCTGCGAATACACAAGAGTATTTCTTCTTAGTACCTTGAAGGTGCAATATGCGTCTTTAGTGTAAATGTATCTTACGGGATTGCATGAGGGGGAATTCCTAGTTGCTGTGACCTGGCTGGGATGCACAGTGTGGGTTTTCTGAAGGCCTCTATTTCCTGGAAAATGCAATACTGGGTAACTAACACTGAAACACTAATTATATGGAAATGTTTGCAGGTTTTATTTTCTTGTTATGCAGTAAGCACTTCGAAAGTTTCAGAGCAAAGAAATTTCCTGTCTGCAGTGGTTTTTAAGGAAATTCATAAAAGATACATTACCTCTAGCGAGTAGATGTCAGATGACTGGAAATACAGGTTTGGAGATACTGAGAGAAGCCTTTTGCTTGTTTTCAGGGAATATTTTTGTAGGAAGCAAACAGAAGAAGAGTATATTAGCTTGGACAGAAAATTCTGGCAGATTTTGCTACTGCTATTGTTTTCTGACCTCTAAAACTTTATTGGCAAGCTTTTTGGAAAAGACTCTAATTTCAGCTTTATTGAGTGTGTAAAAAAAAAAAAAAATTGTTGTCACTACTGTGCGAGGTTCAGCCTCGTATTTTTACTTTTGACAGCAGCTCAGACCCACAGTATCTAAAACATGCAAATGATGTTGCTAATTTAATTAAACAAGCCACACGAAATAAGAAAAATTACGGTCAGGAGTTGTATTTATTTATTTATTGGATTACATCAATAGCTAGCTGAAAAATAATATATAATTGCTTTTGGTTACACAGTAGAAAGTATATAATGTAAGTAGATCTATTTCATGACTTTCATTATGTCAGAATCTGAATACTTAGTGAACTTTCATGTGTTTTTTTTCTGAGAACATCCAGTGACAGAGGAATAGAATAGTTCAATTGCAAGAGACCTTCAAAGAAAATTGAGCACAACTGTTTGATCACTTTAGGGCTAACCAAAAGTTAGCTTATTGTTGAAGGTATTGCCCAAGTGCCTCAGCACTAGCAAGTATGGAGCATCAATGCACTTGCTTGGAAGTCTGTTCCAGTGTTTGATCACCCTCACAATAATGCCTTTTTTGTAATGTTCAGTCTGAATCTTTTCTAGTGCAGTTTTGTGCCACTTCAAAGTATTTTGTCTTGATGAACCCACAATTGACTATGCCTCATAACATCTATGTTTTTTAACTGACTATCCCTCAGGTTAATATTCTCTATAACTCTTTCACTGTCTGAGGTTAAACTAACAGATTTGTAGATGCATACGTCTTTTCTTATGCCCTTTTTGTAGATGCTTATAAAACTTAACAGGAACTTTCTCAGGCACACAAGACCTTTGGTAAATTCTTGAGAAAGGTCCCATTGTAACATCTGCTAAATACTTCAGCTCTCTGGGTTCTATCTCATCTGACTCTATGGACTTTTGAATATTTAAGTGATACAGTTCATCCCTTACAATTTTGAAGACTACGAAAGAAAAGTTACTGGTCTCCAAGTCATGGCTCTCCCACTCAGAGAATTGAACAGCCCCAGATCTGTCAGGACTGATAAATACTGAGGCAAGAAAGTTATTAAATGCCTTAGCCTTTTTCCTGTCCTTACTTGTTAGGGGATCATCTACATCAAGTATCAGTCCTGTGTTTTCCTTGGACATCTTTTTGCTGTTGATGTTCTTGAAGAAACTGTTGCTGTCTCACACCTAAGTGGCTGGTGTTCCAGCTGGGATTTGGCTTTTCTTATTTTCTCCCTGCAGATATGGCTATCCTACATGCACTCTGCATTCTTAAAGATATTCTCCTCTCCCACTGATCCTAGTTTGAAGCTCTCTCAATCAGTCTCACCAGGTTACAGGCCAAGAAACACTTTCCTCATCAAGACAGATGAGTCCTGTCAGGCTTCAGCAGGCCTCTTTTCTTGAATATTCTTCCATTATTATACTGAAATTCTGGAGGTAGGTGTTGATGACCTGAGCTTGCCTGTTTCTTTCACCATCTCTCCCTACTGCTGGGATAATTAAGGAAAATATCTGTGTGCATTAGGCATTTCAGGGCCTTAAAATATCTTCTGATAGACCTTAGGCTTTCTGTAGCTACATCATTGCTACCCACATGAAAGATGAAAGGTAAGCAATAGTCCGAAGGCTGTACTATGTGCAAAAGCTTACAGTCCCTCATTCTATCCCAGAAAGACAGCTAAATTTTCTGTGTGGAGGGTCTGGTCTGTAAATAAGAGCCTGTATTTTCTTTTCAGGGAATCACCTATAACAACTTGTTGCCATTACTTCATGGCGCTAGTCTTGATGCTGCACTTGCTATGAGGCCTTGTTTGATACAATTTTGGAGGGGGAACTTGTACAAATGCCTCTTCCATTATTTCACATCCCTCAACTGCCATACCCAGAGCTTAGTACTTATTCAGTAACTGAAGGTGAGTTGGCAGATGGGCTTTTCTTCTCTCTCCTTGCAACAACTTGCTTCCACTCCTCAATGTTCCTCAGGTTGCAACCTTTGTGCAGAACATCCAGCTGATTATGAAGGGCGTGAATTTATTGAAGTGTGTCTGGAAGAGACCATGAGAGTGATCACAGGGCTGGAGCACATTTCCTCTGGAGGCAGGCTGGGAGAGTTGTGATTGTTCAGCTGGATGAGAGAAGGCTCCAGGGAGTCTTCATTACAGTCTTTTGATATTTAAAGTAAGCTTATGGGAAAGCTAGGGAGGAACTCTTCATCAAGGTGTGTAGTGCTAGGGCAAGGGGTAGTGATTATAATGCAGAAGAGAGTGGGTTTAGATTAGACATTAAGAAGAAAATCTTTACCGTGAGGGTAGTGAGGCCCTGGCAAAGGTTACTCAGTGAAAATGTGGATGTGCCATCTCTGGAGATGTTGAAGGCTGGATTGGATGGGGCCCTGGGCAGCCTGACCAGGCAGCAAGTGTCTGCCCATGGTGAGGGGTTAGAACTGAACGGTCTTCGAAGTCTCTGCCAACCTAAACTTTGCTTGGATTAGTACTCTCATAGAGATCAAATGAGTCTACTTAAGGGTGGTAGTGCCACACCAAGGAGGAAGAAATCTGCACTGGAGTGTATTTAAAAGCTGACACCGCTAGCCTCGTAACTAAGCTTCCTTTACAGTCTGGAAACTACGATGAGTTTGTAAAGCGTACAACTGACAAAATACCAAACACATTTTAAAATATTATTTAAAACTGCTTACTGCAAGACAAGGAAAACTGTCAACAGTACTGCAGTTTAATAGCAGTTATTTTGATCTTTATTTTTATAACCCACTGCAGGCAGATTCCTGCAGATGCATCTGTGATTACTAGACTTGATATGTAAAAGTAGTTGCTTGGGGTTTGGAGAAAAATGTTGGGTAGTTTTCACGGTGCTGCTTTTTACATATGGTTGTTTTCAAAGAGAAGCAAATCCTATTGTAAGGTAGAAGGCAGACATAAAGAGTCGTAGAACTCTGATTTTACCAGGAGGTATTTTAACTGATTTGTATGCATGTAAGCATTCAAATATTGTAAGCAGGTGTCTATTATATGGAAAACATTAAGCTCTGTGATATGAAGCGATATGGAGAATTCACCAGAATGCCACAGGTGAAATCTAATCATGTGCTTGAAATTAAGTATATACAATACATGATTCAGAGTTTTCAGATGTTCTTTCAAACATGCTTAACATAAATTGATGTTTAAATTCTATTAATCTAATGGGAATTGAATGTCCATTTCTGTAAATGATGCAAAGTGTGTTTTCATACGTAGGTAGGTTGATTGCTTTGTGCTGGTTCAAGTTACTCTGCTCCTTGCTTGAGTGGAAAGTATTTGTGAGAAGTGAGTATTATTATTATTTTTCCAATTGCCAACATTGATTACTGGTAGCTTTGGAGCTAGGTAAAAAAAAACAAACAAACAAAAAAAAACCCTTCTAGTCTTCAATAGTAATTGAAATTCTTAATTTCATATCTTTTCTAATAAAATTGAATAAAGATGGAAAACAGAACTTCTCACTGAGCTGACACATTGGAAGGTTGTTTTCTTCTGTGCTTCTATCTTTTTCCCCAGCTATGTGCCCTTGCCGTAAACAGTGTAGAAGGGGGAACCACAAAAACTAGAAGTTCAGAAAGCCATGTAGTGTATGCAATTTGATCTGATCTGAATGGGGGTATTCAAGAGTTCTCAAAAGATGAGACAGTGAACGTTTTCACAATGAAAACATTGTTATTCTTGAAAAGCCCCTTCTTGACTTCAAAAATAATAACTAAAAACAAAACAACAGAGCAACAAACAAGTAGTCATCCCTCGAACTTTTGAAAGAGAGAAACGAGTTTGCAGGCCTTATTGTCCACTTATCTTTTTATCAGTTTAAAACACTACTGTGTGTTTGTTGGGATGTCGTTGAGATATAGTCTAAGTATAGCTGTGGCTTCAAATGACAATATTGCAGGCACAATTCAACAACTTGTGCAAGCACACATTTGAAAGGTTAAAGGTAGGCGTTTAAAGCTTTTTAGTGATTGAAAAGTGAACTTCTCTTCAGCATCAGTGTTGGTTTTCGTTGAATCTGCATTGTGCTTCACACTGCTGTATTCTGAGGTCTTTAGAAATGACATTGTCTGCTATTCAGACAGTTGTAGCAACATGTAGAAGTAGCATCACAATGCAAGCAGAGGGTAGCTTTCAACTCTAGGCTGCTCTCTTTCTCCTTTTTCTCCTTCCTGCTGTTTGACCTTTCTGTCTTGCTTGTAAAGCCGTGGGGTGTGCTTTTAGAGTAAATCTCTTGAAGTAATCTTTTCAAATGTATCAACAGTTCTTCTAAAATAAGAAGAGCTCTCACCACAGACTAAAGAAAACGTGTCCTTCAGGTCAGCAACTGTTGCTCTTTCAGTGGTTGTATTTACCTGTCACATCTTTCAAATCTTCATTGATACATTTTCCTGTTCCTTGACAATGCAGTGTTTCATCCCCTTAAGTTAGAACTTCATCCTTTTGTCTTGTGTCCTCTTCATGTTGTTTTAGACAGTCTTTTCATTTCTTATGTCGTGTGCGTGGTAGAATATCCCTAGTTGGAAGGATCCCTGAGTCTAGTTCACAATTCTGTGTGTTCTTTCTCTGGTTCTTCTTCTGAAACCATGTTTTGTTATCTGCATACCTCTACTACACAGTTGTTCCTGTTACTGATGGTACCACGTATTATTGCTTTCTCATCCTCTAAGGATTAATGTAAGGTTAAAGCCAGAGTGAGCATCCTGAGGAACTCAAAGATCTTCTTCCTGTTTTATTTATGGGTAAATATAAATAATATGTTATATTGATGATTCTGTATAAAAGACATTTTCCCTCCTACGACTTAATTAGCTAATGCAGAGCTGAAGGTTGTCCAGCAGACGCACGAAAAGATGCATCATCCTTCTTGAAATTAAAGAGCTATGGGGGCAGGTAAACTGAAATTTGTTTACAATAAGTAATTACTCTTATTTTAATACATCAGTTGTGAAGTTGTCAGTCTCTGTAGAAAATAGCTGAGGTCATTTCAAAGTTAGTAGTTAATTTCTTTCATATTAATTGATGAGTTGGTGGCTACGGATTGCTAACTGGAGAGCACTTTTATTATTTATTTTTAGTCTTTCTACTCAAATTTGTTTTAATTCCTCACTGCAGACTTTGGAATGCCTGCGAAATTTATCTACATGCTGGAGGCAAAATCCTCATCAAAAAAGCCAACTGTGGCCTGGTTATATGAAGATCCTCAAGCAGTGACACAGTTGTATATGCAGTTATATTGACCATTGCTGCTAACCTAGCGCACTTGTCACACTTACAAGGCATCGTATAGCAGAATTGCTAACATAGTTTGTAGCAGATGTCATAAAAGATCCTATTCTGAGGTGGTGCTGTCCTTGTAAGGGAGAGCTTTCATTGTTATTTGCTCTAAGATCCAACAACCAGAAACCTGCTGAAAATGGATCTGCTGTGTCCCCTTACCATTGACACGAACTCCCATTCATGTGTGGCATAAGAAATATGCAAAGTGTCTCACAGGATATGAAAAGACTCCCTGTGATATCTATATGCTTTGCACCAAGGCCTAAGCGTCTCCAGAACAGAGCCCCATTGTTCTTTGCTTTGCTAACAGGACATGCTTGCAGGCTATATCCTCTCATTCTTGCTCACTTACTGTGAAAATTCAGACTCAAAGCAATTGAAATATATAAAATGTTGGGGTTTTTTGACCTCCTGTACCTAATTTTGCAATGAACAGGGGCAAATCAATGGAATATAGTGCACGACAATCTCTAAAATCATTTTCTCCCTGAAAAATAGGAAGTGCCAGGTAATGCACAGACTTGAGGATTATTGAGGTAATGTGGTGCATAAATGGTGTTGCTGTGTTGGGTAATAGAATAAAGCTCTAAGACAGACACACAAGATAATTAAAAGTGGCAGAAGTGGTCCCTTAAGAGTTCATTGTTTAATCATCAGCTTCCTATCATTATCATCTCATCTTATGGCTTGCCAGCAATCCTGCCTAAAGCTCTTTTTATTGGGTAGTGTGATGATGTGCTCATTGAAATGCCAGTGATGAATTTATGTAGCTAATTAGGAGGCTGAGTTCCTTGCAGGACTTTTGTTTTGTTTTGTTTCTGTGTCTTCTTTCATCTCACCTATGAATCAGAATTTCTTACAAAATAAACTCAAACTATGAATATGTGGCTTTTCTGGAATTAGAACTCATGAAGAAAGAAACATACAAATCAAAACAGTAAATACACACAGAACTCTGATTAATCTGCAGGTAGAATTGACAAGAAAAGTGATCGTTTGGGACTCTGTCACTGATGGGTTTGTTGAAGATGGATGGATGTTTCTTTCCTTATGTTTTCTTACTTATTGCTCTGTTCAGTTTTCTTTCTGAAGTAAACACGCGTAACAGTTCTATTAGAAAATATCTTGGAGGCCAAGATGAAGTATCAGTAACACTTAACAAAACTTGATGAATATACGATACTCAAATGCAACACCCAGTAATACAACCAAATGTTATCTGATAGTTAACATAGTAAAAGTGAGACAATGTTTATATTTTAATAATTCTCTCTCAATCAGTTTCTGCTATGTATCCCAGCTGATCAAGCTCTGGTTTTTCAATGTGTTTTTTTTCCTTTGTGAGACTGAAAATAGGATCATAAATGTGGATAAGGTATTTTTCCTTGAAATCTCTTGTTGGAAGTAGATGACAGAATTTTTATCTCGCTACGCATTGTAATCTCCAAAGAACAATAGGTTTAAGTATATGGAGAACATGATAAAGTTGAGCGAGATTCTTATATTACTTTTGATGTTACATCCATAATGGAAAGCATTTTGCTACCCTGACTCGTCACAAGTCACACACTTTCCCAGGAAACCTTCAGGTGGGAAAACAAAACAAGGAAAAGAAAATCCACCTTCCATTTAAACATTTGAATAAGCAGTTAAATTTTCAAAAGTGCCAAGTATTTCCGGGTAGATTTAATTATCTGTCTAAATAGGAGAGCGGATCTTTTAAAGAGCCTAGTTCTTGCATTCCCAGTGGAGAATGAGAGAAAATGACCATTTGTTTTAGCAGGGCTTTTTGAAAACCTGTTGTCTTTGTGTTGTTGGATGAGTTGAGCTCCTTTGGAAGTCTATCTAATGTGAGTTTTAAACACTTAGGAGAAGTTGGTTCTGTTCAAAGCTGTATTCAATTTGTGGGAAATCAGACTAGTTTTTCTTTCTTTTGTTCATCAAACTTAAAATAGAATTCTCAGACATAGGTGGATTTTTTTGTTGCTGTTTAATGAAGGAGTAACAGATCAGGGGACATTGCAATGTACATCAGTATTTAAACAGTTGTCATCAAGTGACACTAATTCTCAAATTTGCATGTACATCCACGATATCCATCCTTACAGGAGTGAGCAACTGCATTTCCAGATCAAATAAGTAGGCTGCAGGCGCGCTGAGTGCTTTGTGCTGATGTTGAGATATAGTGTTGATTGCTACCTCAGAGGGAAAAAAAAAACCCTGTCTTTTGGGAGGATTTGAGGTTTCTTTTTTGAGGATAAGCATTCTCCTTCATGGGAAGATTATTTTTGCCATGGCATAGTGTCTACACATTCCAGTTAGCAGATTTCTAAAATTATATCTTTACTCCATGCCTGTCCCATTAGCACAGTCACCTTGTCATTTGTATCCCTGTAATGATCGCTTCGGAAACATTTACACCCTGTGTTTGGCTGGCTGGTTGCTGCTTACTCAGTGGCGAGATTATTGATTGCAGGCACTTATTAAGAAAATACGAAGCAATAAGCCATGAGGGCTGTTGATAATTCAAGAGGTGAAGCTGGCAATTA
The DNA here is from genome assembly GCA_028571105.1 of Tragopan temminckii. NCBI lineage: Eukaryota > Metazoa > Chordata > Aves > Galliformes > Phasianidae > Tragopan > Tragopan temminckii. Next base: position 18,514,157 of record JAOWBP010002392.1, on the reverse strand, counting down.
CATAGGGATCAAGGGGATTATTACATACAGGACCTGGGTAAATATGACTGGTTGCTGTGGCAGTGCTGTCATGAATGTTTGAATTGAAATGTATCATTATTGATTTTTTGTTGTTTTTATCACATCCTAAATCTACATCTTTTTAATGCAAACAGCCCATTTTACCCTGGAGGTAGAATATGCTGCTGTAGTTTAGTGATTTATGAATATCTCTCTGTACAATATTTTCATCTCTTGGTACAGGCTTTTATTATTTTTCACTCTATTGCTGCTTTTTGAATGAGATTAAAAATCACATACCTGATCTTGAATTCTACTTCTTCCTCTGTTGCTGCTGTTACACTGCCTTTAAGGAGTGTTCTTCTAATTATGAAAATACAATGAAGAGTGTGAAGAAATAGGATGAGTTGTTTTTTTATTTTTATTTTTTATTTCCTTTCTTGTTTGACTTCTAGATCTCTCATGAATTGAGCATCTTTTCAAAAGAGAGCAAAACAAACATACAAACAAAAGAATTCTTCACTATCAAATTACTTTAACTTTTAATCATTTTTTTTTCAAGTTTCTTTCTGATAGTTGTTTGAGCTTTTATTAGGATTTATCTGCAAGTATTAAATATGTTACCTTATTTTCTGCTGTGGATAATGCTACTCTGTGATCTGAAGAAGCTCTCTGAAGACGACAAAAACTGCATAGGTAATAAAAAGGAACCAACCCTGCATCTGCTTGTACTTAATTTTGAGGAGAACAGTGAATTGTGGGTTTAGGCTTAAAATCAATAATTATTTTGGATGAGTTTTGTTCTTTGAGATCACCTATGTAGCAGGCTGGCAGAAGGAAAGCATCTAATGTAGATTGTTCTATGTCAGATGTTGTGATGTGTGGACAAAAGTGCACTGGAACTGGTAGAAGTATACTAGTGTAATGTGAGCAGAGAATTAGTATGTTTTAAAATGGGATCTGCATAAAGAATAAAAGCTATTTGAAGGAGCTGAAACATTCTCCTTCATGTTCACCTTTGGAACATTATATGGGTGAAATCTGTCACCTCTTGCAGAACTCATTTTCTGCAAGGCTTGATTATGGCTTGGATAAAGGATGTTTCTTTGAGCATGCCCTTAATCCTATCCAGTTTCTGCTCCTGGACAAGTAAGCACTGATTCTGCATGAGTTAGGTAACGGAGGAGAAACCTGTGCATCTGTTAGCATGTGCAGAAATGTAACTTAACTCTGTCCTGTGGAGGCAGTATCTCATTCTAAAGTTGTGTTTATACTGCTCACATCCTGGCATGGCCTTGAGCAGGTGTTTGCTACCTGTTACCTCGCCATATGTGTTGCACTTTTTCTTATCCAATTGCTTCTAGTAACAAAAATGCAGATCTCTGTAGTTTCTGCTTAAGCCTGACAATTCTCCACAACAGATTTTGGGAAGCTGTGGTGTTTTACTGAGGAGAGACCCTTTACCATGGAATGAAGTGAGAGAACAAGGGATAATGGTTTTAAACTAAAAGAAAATACGTTTAGATTAAATGCAAGGAAGAAATTCATCCATTTGAGGACAGTGAGGCACTGGAATAGGCTGCCTAGAAAAGCTGTGGATGCCCCCTCCCTGGAAATGTTCTGATTGGTGGCACTGCCCACGGCGGGGTGTTAGAACTGGATGGCCTTTAAGATGTTCCAAATTATTTAAGATTTCCAATTCAGCCTGCCTCTCTTTCACTATTGCTTCCTAATCTTTTTTAGTTCTCATGAGTAGTCTTTTTATATTTTGCAGTTCTTCCTGTATCTTCCAATAACATCAACTTCTGAAAACATGTAATTTAAAGAAAGTAAGAAAATCTTCTTTCAGCAGAAGTAAATCATGATGGCAAATTGAGTACAGTGAGATGGCAGTGTTTGTCATTAATAATCCTAAATGTGACTTGCTGAAATAAGATTGGATGTCTTTATGATTTTTTTCTTATATTTTTGTGTCAGCTTAAGTGTGTCAATTTTGACATTATATTTCTCAGATTTATTATATTGGAGAAAATAGAGACTTAGTGGTAAAATCATAGGAGCTATTGTTTCCTATATTGGAAGGAAGTTGGCCTTCTATTGAGGTGACTGTCCCCATGACTGCATTTTTGTACAGGTAGATATGCTTTCTCTGTCCATAGTTAGAATCTTGAGGAGGCCAAGCCTTCTTTCAGAAATTTTACTGGTTTACTGAGTAAAACATGCCTGCACCAGCAATCTGCATGGTTTCTGGACTGGAATTACCAACTACTAAGCCAGCTTGAGTTTCAGGCAAGGAAAGCTCTCTTTTGACTTCAAAGCGCTGTGTAGACACGCTACCAAAGTGTGTTGTTACTTTCTCAAGAAGAAACAAAGGAAAAGCCAACCTAAAGACTATAAAGATTTAGACAAAAGTATAACTGTGAGAAATATGCCAGTAGTGATAATCTTCTTCCTGATTCTTGACTTCAGGGTAGGATTTGGGGATGAAGGTAAGAGGAGGCAGGAGTTCAGTGGTTTATCCACTTCACTAAGTTTTGAGAAACTACTACTTCAGATTTTTATTTACCTTTTTTCTTCTTTCTCTGTACCAGATTATAGATTTGGTCTTCAGGGCATTGTCTTACAGAAATGTTACATGGAAAAAAAAAAAAAATGATTGATTTTTCAAAACAGTCTAATCTAATAACTACTTGTGGGAAGTCTGTCATTAGAAACAAGTTAATGTCAATTCAGTGTGAGATAATGATATGCCTGGAAGTGGCTACTGATTAGGGCTAGTGTAGAAGAAGTAGGTTACTACTCATAAATTACTTGCCTGTAAACTCTTTGGTTAGTGGTATTGTTTCAGTAGAGGTTCCAGGTGTGAAAAGATCTTTTGTGAAAGCAGCAGCTTGTTTCCTTAAAACTTTTCTTTGCTGTAAGAAGTGTAGTTATGATCTTGTTGCCAGTATGTCCCCTCATCCCCAACCTCCCGCTGGGCAGCAATAGGGGTGTTGCACCGAAAACAAAGCACACTGGCTTTACTGGTCAGATTTGAGTGTGAACTGAGCAAGATGTAGTTGAAAAGAATGGCAAGACACTTGCAGTTCAAGCTGTAGGAAGCTTTTGTTTTCTTTAAAATGGAGGAAGGCTTATGTGTGAAATCTAGGAGTTGAGAGCAGGCTGCTGCAATTAAAACATTGTATCTCAAATCATAACTTAATTCAAGCAGTTTAGTTGATGAGAAACTTGGGTCTTGATCTCACTGCTTACATCAAGTCACCTTGTCACATGAATAACTCCAGTTAGGTTTAAAGAATACAGTTTATTTGTGTATATGGCTCCGGTATGATGATTTCAGGATGTCTTGAAAATCTCTAACGCCTTAAAGACCAAGAGCTGAATGATCAGGAGGAGTTGTAGTTCTGATCGTGGCTGTATTTTGAACCTGTAACATTATATATAACCTAGGCCAGACTGACTGAAATTTAGCCAGTGCTTTGAAAGGGTGTTACAAAAGCAGGCAAAATCTGTCTCAGCTCCTCCCATTTATAACAGAATACTTCAGTTTTCAATGGTGATGAGGAGATGTAAATTATCAGGCCATCACCCAAAACTTCAAACAAACTTTTTGTTTTCTTTGAACTGGGACTGAGACAGCCAGGCTGAAAAGCGTTAGGAATATACTTCCCTAATCTGAATTAGCAATTCTGCTCTTATACCACTCTGAAAATTCAAGTGGGGAAAAGAAAAACCTGTGGTTAGATGCCCAGCACAGTTAGTAGACATCGGGTGTCTTTATAGCTATATCAGCTTGTGTTTCTATTTCCAACTTCTTAAATGTAGTTTGTTGGCCATTCTCATAATTCTGGAGGTGTTTAACTCTGTATTGTCTTAAATCTACAGCAGCTGATTCAACACTGGCTGATGCTGAAACCTGTATTTTTTTATAAGAGGGGTGAAGCTTGAGACATGGTCTTGTTTTCTTCTTAATAGTCAAGCCAGTTTGTATGAGATGAACTCCTGACATTCTGGATACTTTATTCAAATCTTCAGTCTCTACTTAAGCTCCATGCTGTTTTCCACATCCTCCAAATGCTTGCTTTTTGTCAGGCAGTTAGGTATGTAGTTTGCTTGTGCTGGAGCCCTGGGCGCGTTGCTGCAGAAGCTGTTGCAGTGTGGTGGTAAACAGGATGGTCTTGTGTCCTTTGGTAAGCAGCAGTTGTTTTTCTTGTCCCCTCAGTCATGAGAAGAACACAGCCAGCTTGTTGGTGGCAAAGCTTAATTCAGTCTGCATTGCAGAGGAATCTTGCCTTATTCGCAGTCTCTCTCTCTGCAATGGAAATGTCCCTTGTCAGTCAGGGTGACATGGGAAATTCTCTTTGTTTCACATAACCAGTGCTTGCTTGTATCTAGCTCTGTCTCTTTCCATTTCTTCTGTAGAAAGATATTTAATGAGGTTACTTAATATAATGTGTTCTTTTCTCCTTCACATCCCTCAGAATAGCATCATATGATTGGCTCTGTGGTATTTCTTACCTGGACCCTGGGGACTTTCTTTGATAGTCGAAACATGAGTAACACATCCTGCTTTAGCATTTGCATCTCTGGATTGTTATAGTTAGTATGTGGATTCCATAGTAATATTGGTCTGTAAGATTTACTGTTGCTAAATTGAAGGCCTGCACTCCTTTTTGCAAACCCATATCCACATTTTCCTCCTCAGGAACACCTGATCTACATAGTGAGGGCAGCCAATAAATATACAAGATGAGCTCTGGAAAAATTGAAAGTGCTATGAATCAGTGAATACCTTCTCTCTTTCAGCCCTGCAGGAACAGATGGACTGGAGAATACAAGGCATCAGTAATTTATGAATGGCTGGGACAGCGTTTCACTTAAATAAAACAACACACAGCATGAAAGTCAGTGTTTGAGCCTTGTTCCCAGGCCTCCACTACTGAATTCTTCCGTGGAGTGTATAAAGGAGTCACTTCTGAGTCTGTGCTTCTAGACTCTGATGAATAATATATTTAAGTGTTTTAAGTGTCATTGCTACAGATAAGTAGTGGATAGGGAGATAATATATAAGGGACTGATTTCTTTAGTCAAATTAATTTCAGTATGTTGGGAGAGTGTATAATAATGTTTTGAATGCTACTACGCACTATAGTTTGATTATTTCAGGAAATTGTTTGAGTTTGGAACACTAATTTTGACCAAAGATAATTTGGTGTATGCTTACTGCTTCTGATGTATTTTGATCTCGATACAGCATAATATGTACTTTTATGCTTTATTCAGGCATATCAGCATTGCATTTGTTGCAATACAACCTTTTTGCTACAATGTAAGTGCTCCAGTTGACTGTATTTCTAAGTAGTTTCCTAGACTGAGGTTTTCAACACTAATGTTGTCTTCTTTCATATTCTTACTCTGCTTTGTTGGTTTTTTTAATTATACCTGTGTTGTGCAAATGGGAAATTGAGGCTTAGAAATCATTTTGTGTTGAAATTCATACTGAATTATTTTTTTGAGAGTTTGTGTTCTGACTTTACAGGGGTTTTTTTTTGAGCTAGTTTTTCCTACATGCATCTTGCTTAAGAATGTCAGCAATGTATAAATTCATAAATTACATGTTGAGATATAATTGCTGAAAATTTGTTGATACACTGAAGGAGCAATGCAACTAGCATTCTAGTCAATGGAAAACTGAGCTCTGCATTACATCTTTAGTAAGGTGGCTTAGAGACTTAGGTGGCATTGTCCCATTGGGATCCAGTGTTCCAAAGCTAGCTCCCATCTGAATTGGCTTTACATTTTTCCAGGAACGCTTTTCCAAAACCAGTATAAAAGTGTCAAATGTCACTGACATGCTATGTGTGAGCTGGGGCTTGGGGTTGCTTTGAAATTTTTGTCTATGTCTGTGTGACTGATAGGCTTGCCAGTGATTGTAGCATTATGCTGCTGATCCTCTGCTTGCAGTTAATTGCATGCTGTATTAGTACTAGTTGCTTGCTCTTAATGTGTGCGCTAGCAAGTGGAAGAGTTTAGCAAACATTAAAAATACCAATTTCCTCACATCCAAGTGAAATTAAATGTTAGAAGTCACCCATTGCTCTCACTTAATTTACCCTGAAGAACTAGAGATTTGTTTCTAATAATCAGTGTAAAGTCACTTAATTATTTACATTTGCTAAAGAGGCAATGTTTATGGTTGCACAGCACTCATAGTACTGAGCAGCATTTTCCTAAGACCTGTTCTCTTTATTGTGCTGTTCCTGCTTTCTGTGTATCACTGCTGGGCAGAATGACTTTCTGAGATGTGCAGAATGAAGCTCTCCTAAATGTTAGTTTTCCATGTGCATTTTCAAACCAACAAGAGCTCTAATTCTGAAGAGCTGCTGACAGTGACCAAAATAATACGTCTGATGCAGGCGCTTAGCGGGGTGTTGGTAGGCACCAGCAATGGTCTATGGAGAGAGTAGATAAAATGTTGGAAACTATTTTGATTCTATAAAGTTGGAGTTGAATATAAACATTTAATTGCAATTAATTTTAAAAAAAAAAAAAAAAAAAAAAAAAAAAACCACAGAAGTGATAGTGAAGCTGGCTGGTACAAAAGAGGAGTTACTTAAAAAGCTGAATCTGCAGTTTCATGTTCACCTTAATCTACAGAGGTGCAGGCCCTTGCTGAAAGGAATGGTGCCTTACTGCCTGCTCTCTGGTTTCCTTTCTTGTTGTTTTTTATCAGATTTGTGCATCTCTGTAGTGATCCCAAGGATAGATCTAACTGGGAATCCGTTTCTAGCAGTTTATGCTGTGGACAAGTAAGTGCATATAGCTGAGGTCACAAGCATACGTAGTCTTTTTTGATATAGCCTGCTCTTTAACCTGGAGTGAGTGGCTGTAGAACCATCTCTTCAGTCACTGATAACAATATTATACCTGAAAAAAATAATTTATTGTCAGTTGACTAATAGAGACAAAATACCTTAAGGCACTATATTATATTTTTCTCTTCTGTGAATGAGTTCCTACAAACAGTTCTTTTTTGACAAATAGCAGTGATAGAGGATTATGATCTTAGGTAGCCTATGTCTTCCCACATTCTTCTGTAAATGAGAGTGAATTTACATGTATTTAAGTTGTGCTGCTTCTATGTTCTTTTCTCTGAAGGATGCCTGTCTGGCTGAGGTGAAGTGGATGAAGATGTTTTTACTCTACTGTGTTATATACCAATTAACAGTAAGGTGTTTGATTATCTGTGTCTTATTACCTAAGAACAGATACAGTTGTGTCAGAAACAAAATAGAGAGCAATTTTGTTGATACCAGAATAAATTACTGGGACGTATGCACTTTGGAGTAACAAATATGTATAAAATACGTATGACATCATCAGTTCCTAAATTTTGTGAATTGGTAAAGAAGCCAGTGCTAAGGGTTGGATATCCTTTGTGCTCCTAGAAAGTCCAAAAAAGCATACAGTTTTCTCTGAAAGCAAAATACCAAATCTTCAAGTGCTCTCTCTGGGAAAATGTTGCCAATATACCTTCCACTCAGAATTAATATTCTGGTAGTTTCTACTCTTTAACATTGGCCTAATGGACAAGATTTTCACCTCCAGTGTGGTTATGTTAATGGTGGAGGGAAGCAGGGTGTACAGCATGGAAAATTTTACGCAGTTGCACAAGTAATAGGACAAGAGGTAATGGCTTTAAGTTGAACCGGAAGGGGTTCGGGTTGAATATTAGGAAACCTTTCTTCTCAGAAAGAGTGGAGATGCAGTGGCACAGGCTGCCCGGGGGGGGGTGGTGGAGTCACCATCCCTGGAGGTGTTCAAAGAACCGTGGAGATGTGGCACTGAGGGATGTGTTTGGTGGGCATGGTGGGGATGGGTTGGGGGTTGGACAGGATGATCTTTACAAGCCTTTTCAAACCTTAATGATTCCGTGATTCTATTCTATCATTCTATGACTTACTCTATGTAATGCTAATGTTCTGGAAACTGTGAGTTACTTGAAACGTAAGACACCATACTCACTGGAATGTTTTGCATGCAGGATCTGCTCCTATTCTCTCTGAAAACATCTATTCAGTTATTTGGGTAGAGTTGAGTTTTGCTTTTTCTTAGTCAGATCCAGACTGAGCCCCACAAGCCAGAGGCCTAATCAATACCATACTAACTGCTCCATTAATCCTCTTTTGCTGATATTTCTCTCCCATCTATCCAGGAGACTGTTGTTACCTCAGAGCAGATAATTGATTTTTTTCTGGGTAATAACTGTAGCAGCTTATCAGTGATATTTCCCACATACCCCCTGTACTGCAGGTCCCTATTATGGTCTGGCAGATCAGAGCTGCTTTCTGATTACTCTGAAGCAGTGACTGTATGAACTGCAGCCTAACGTAAAAAGCCACAGCCAGTGCAACTACTAGATATGCCTAACTGCCTTTTACTTGCATCTTGTTGGTGCTGGGAGAGGATCTCATTTTATTCAGTCTAATTTTATAAACTTTAGTATGTGATAGGAAGTGCAAAGCTTCACCAGCTTTCCTTTCACCATGCTTTGCTACAGATGGAGAGTGTAAAGTACTGTTCCCTTACAGTATTAATAAAACTGTCTGCATGTAAAAAATAGCATTGAATTTTAGCAAGAGTAATCATTTTTACTTTTGTCTACCACAGTGGAAACTGGTATAGTTTCATCTTTGAACATACACCTCTGTCCATGTCAGATATTTCCAAGTGGCAGTGCTTTGAGTTTCAGTTGGATTCAACTTTATAGCAGGAATTTGAGGTAGGGAGGGAGTTGAATTGCTTAAGCAAGTAAATCTTGTATGGTCATGCAGATGACTTTCTGAGTGTGATAGCATAACCTGAACAGTTTTAGTTTCATGTGTCCATTAAGTATAAGCTCAGACAAAAGATTTTGATTTGGTGTAAAGATCTTAGGTATTTTGCTCGTGTTACTGAGTTCATTGAACTCAGATTTACTTTCAGTCTGTACTGATATATTGTGGGGGAAAAACAATTACAGGCACATTATTGATAGTAGCAGTGAAAAAAAGGGGGAATATAGATACTTGTTGTCTCTTAGCTCCACAGGTGGAGGATTAATTTCCAGGTGTACCCAGAGCTCTTTTTGAGCAGAGAAGATCAGCTTCTAGAGAATTGTTTCCTTTTCTAAGATGCCTTAGAAGTTGCTTGAATTTCAAGGACCTTCTTGGGTGCATAATGTAATCTGTAACTACTATTACCCAGTATCTGACCCTGTAATTTTTAATGTCATGGTCTTTTAAAAAAGAAAAAAAAGCAGCAAACCCAAAGCCTTGAATTTCTTGTTAGGTTTCATTGCATGCTGATCCGTTTTATCACAACAAAGTATAGTATCTATTAAGGCAAAAAAAAAAAAAAGAAAACCCACCTCATTGTACATGCTCCATTAAGTTTATTACAATACTAAACCGAGGTTTGTCTGGATGCAGTGTGTAAACATCTAAGGACATGGGAAAGGATAATTAATGCTTAATCTTTTCTCATCGGTAGGCCCAAGCAAATTACAACGGTGGAAGAAAACTGAAGGGCTTTATTCCTTAATCATTTTTTTGCTAGGAAATTCTTTTCTAGAAAAATGCAACCCTGTGTGGCAAAATACAGATCTCTGCTTGAATTTGTGACTAGCATGTAATAAGGGGTTACAGCTCCTATACACAGCTGTAACTTGTTAATGTGAATGATAAATACATGGCCCTTGCACTAAGGAGGGTGGTGGAGAGATCCTTCTACTAGTCAACAGTTGCTGGCAGAGGACTTGGTGGTCACTCTATTGGCTGCTATTTGTGATGTGGGTATCTTTCCATTAAACTGATGAAAATTAACTTTTCTGTGACTGGCAAACTTTACACTGAGCTGGTGCTTGATTTGCTTTGTCACCTAGGTGCTCCTTATTTCTTAACAAAACAAAAAGCCTTAGTCCTGTGGATTGCTCAGTGAATGTATTGTATAAGGACAAGGCTGAAACAACGTTGTGTTTCTTTTCCTAGCTAGAAATGGCAGAAACCTTGATATAATCAAGGCTTGTGGCATGTCTGCTGCATTACAAAGGTTGCCTGTGCTTTGTGAGGGAGACTGTAGTCAATGTGATGGCTGTTCAATAACTCGTTTTGTTGTGCTTTTATTTGAAAAGGGAAACATAGTGGTGTGAAAGATAGGGTAAAATGTGGTTTCTCCACTCCTTTCCTTATTGAAAAGAGACTGTATGTTATGCAGTAAAGATCTAGCTTGTCTTTGGAGTCAAGATGTTAATGTGGTTGTTGTGTAACTGTAACAGAACAGTAATGGCCAAGTGTGAGGCAGTCAAGTGAGAAGAAACCACTGCAGAGAGCAGCTGATAAGGTCTGCAGCCAGCAGAGCCATATGGATAGAGTACCAGCCTTTTGTGCAGCCAACTGGGCTGCAGCTTCCTAGGATGATGTCTGGCGAGTTGAAGAAGCCAGGCTGAGCTTCACTTTTCCATCCGTAGGTCATGGATCTTGCTCTTTGCAGTGCCCATGAGAAGCAAATCGCATGACAGACGTGGAACTACTCAAGTCCCCTTTAGATTAAGGCTAAAGGTACTTTCTTGTTTTGTAGAGTGGATTAGAAATAGAACTTTGTACAGTAAATGCTGATGTCCCTCTGAAGAGTCATGACTTCTTAGTCGAAGAACCTAGAGTCAAAAACATAATTCTTTCCTCAGTTACTAATTCACAGCATAAATGAGAGAGAGACAGACTTCGGTTTAGTATATGTATATGAATGCATAATAACACCTAAATTAAACACAGAAATGACAGGAGTAGAGAGACTTAAGATGTGGTACGATTTAGTTTATATGTATAGCCTCACATGGCTCCCTGTGATTTGTATGTTATGAGGCACAGTAATCAGAAGAATAGAAGAATGATAAATATTTAGAAAGAGATATTTGTTTTCCTATAGGCCTCTGTTGCACAGAGTGCTCTTAATTGAGGGTGCTGAAGCACAGCTGGTTGTTTCCATCAGAAAGCCTGGCCTGTCTCTAACTAGGGTGAGTCAGTGCAGAGTGACAGAGGCAGAAACACAGGTGAAGAATGCCATGGAACTTTCGGGTTGTTTCCCCCCCCCCCCCCCAGAAGGGTTTTTGTTTTTAAGCAAGAAAATTTCATGAATGGGGCCCTCCTTTTCTTTTCACATTTTCAGTTAATAAGCATAGGGTCTGCTTTTCAGAGACTCTGAATTCTTACTGCTCAATAACTTACATGGATCTCTTCTTTGTGTGAATGTGAAGAGCTGTATAATGTCATTAAAATCAGGCAGTAATTTAGGAATCTACTGATTTTGCATCTTTTTAAACTAAACTTTATCTGCATTATGCCTTAGTAAGATGGGAAGTACCACCTGCAAACTTCTTAGAAGTTCCATAAAGGAAAAAATAGTTAATATCTGATAGCTTTGCAAATATTACAGTGATGACAGCAGGGAAGAATCCTAGAGAACATTATTAATTTTTCCATAAGGGCAAGGTTTAGTCTGTGCTTAGTAGGTAAGTGTTGGTCTTCTCATTGAGTAGTGTGGAGATGGACACTTTTTCAGTGAGTCCTATTGTAAGAAACCTAGATTTGTTCTTAATCAATGGATTAAGCTTTGATGACTATCCTGGAGTGATACATCTCCATTTAGGGAAGACAGAATCCACTCAGGTAAAATGAACAAAATACAGAAATATGAGATAACTTGAGTTGCAAGTAAGCTTGCATCTGGCATCTCCAAATGAGAACAAGAGAAAGAATAAATGAATACAGAATAAAGGGCTCAAATTCAAGTCTGTTTTTTATTTTTGCAGCCTGATCTGCTCATGCAGCTTTCCAGTTTTTTTTTTCTTGGGGCTGACAATAATTACTGTATTATAGTAATCACAAGAAAAATGCATTTGTCTGTTTCCATTACGAAGTACTCAGAGTGTTGGTGTGCATGAAGCTTTTTCTACTATTGAAATGTTTGTTTGGAAGAAGGGTGTGGGGTGATACAAATCTAGAAAAACTGTAGAAAGTTACAAGTTGCACTTGTTTCTTCAAGTGCTGTTGAAAGATACCATAATTGCTGTGCTATCAAATCAAAGAATAATGACTTCTTCGATTCATACCCATGCCACTATTAAATAATAATTAACGTTACAGGAAACATTGCTTCACGCTGGTGTGTGATAGTGACTGGTCCCTGTTCCCCCCTGAAATATTTTATGTATGGGAAACTGCTGAACTTTTTTTTTAAGCTTTTAAACTTCAATCTTAATAAGAACTAATTATTTTCCTCTGTTCCTTTAGGAAAGTCTTGTTGCTTTATATCAGGTGAATTTATCTCCAGAGAGACTTCTACCTAAGAATTGTTCTCTTGAAGTGAATGTGCTAATGAAAATAAGGTAAATCACGAGCTTTTACCTTATTATAGTTTTGAGCAAATCCTCTGTTTCTCAAAATAATTACTGGAAGAAGAAAATGAAGATATTTTAAGCGAGTGGTGGTGTGTGTGCTGGGTACTCAGTTGTCTGACCTGAGTGAAAAGTGTTTGGAAGGCACTAATGTCTGAAGAGTAGGATTTGAAGCCGAATTGATCTACCTTACAGCCTAAAAAAAGTACAATGTTATACTAAGCACTCCATTACTGTTTCATTTTATGCATTCCTTTGAAAGTGTTTTCTGGTAGCCCTTCTCAAAATATGATCTATCCAGTTGGGCTAGATTGGGTCTCCATGGCAGTGCTCTTTGCTTCAAACTAGGGCCACGTTTGACCCTTTTGTAACTTCTGCTTTAGCTCAAGAAGTTGTTCTTTTATGTAAACAATCTCCCTTCTCCATTTGTGGTGCTGTTATTATTCTGTAATTCCTCAGTACTTTCACAGTGGATGGCAACTCTGGAAGAAGTAATAGGATTTTTGCATTGCTGATATTCTACAGCCCTTCAGATTGGAGAACAATTTAGTTTTATTTATTGTTTAGCATTTTTTTGAAGGGTTTTTGAATGTTACTAACCATTAATGTAAGGACTAGAAAGCATTTGGTAGAGCCATGCTTAACGGGAATAGTTACTGTGCAAAATTTACAAACTCAGCTACCAGGTTGGATCAGACTCAAGAATCACCTCTTTGCCTCGCTTTCCTATGGCCTGCTCCAAATGCCTGGTGGAGTGGTAAAGCCCAAGAGTTACTATCCTATTCCCACAGAGTAGGTCTTATCTTTTTCTACTTGTTAGGGCTGTCACCCTCTAGTGCTCTACGTATTGTAAGAATTCTAACAACAATAGTAAATCTGGACATTTTTGCTATCCATAGAAACATCCAAATATGAAAACCTCTTATCTTCAAGGACTTTTCTGTGGCAAAATTTGATATTCTACTGACATGGTGCAAGAAAAAATGTTTTTTGTTCTCTGCTCCTGTCAGGCTTGGGAGTCATAGTAAATTTTCAAGTCTTTTTTTTTTTTTTTTTTTTTTTTTTTTTTGAGTTGTTCAGATGTGTATCTTCTGAATATCTCCATTTTCATATATATCATGTCCTTAGTCATCCCTGCTTTTAAAGTAGGAAATCTGATTGTGTTCTGCCTTTCTCTTCCACCCTAATGTGGGGCAGTTTGCCGACATGTAGTTAGGTTCTTCAAATATTCTTCACACATAGTAATACCAAAGCCTGTATCACTGCAAAATGATCTTTTAGGCATTGGCTCTAGGGCAAGCTAAGTCTGGGATGCTGTTTCTGTACAAGTGCCTGAAATGGCAGTATTTAGTGTAGGCTAGTCATAGCTTTCATGTCTAAGGTACTAATTTCAGTTTTGGCAAGTATCTGATACATTGTGAAGAGTTTAAGTGCTTTTAAAATGACAGCCATTTTTTTCCTGTAAGATTGAATCAGATATGAGGTCAAAGATCAGAAGATTAATTCTGCAGCCTGGAAGCATCCTTCTAAGCTGGGCAGTGTGGCTTTTATGACTTGGGCTGCCTTTTCCTTTGAATAACAAGGACAATGTAGCTGTGCCAAGGACAATTCAAAATACAAACAGTAACGATGCTGCAATTCATCTTAAGGGCTCTTATTAAAAACGCTGCAAGTAGGACCCTTTGATGTAGCTGGGTGCATTATTGACTTTAAAACAAAGCTGTGGCCTATGGGAAGTATAAAATCCTGACCCAATATAACTGAAATAATCAAAAGAACAATGAAGAGCACATTTAAGCTCACTGAAAGTATTCCCACACTGCCCCTTGGAGAACTTAGAGAGTAATGCAATCTTTGATAATGTGGCCTGTCTACATTTAATATCATTTCTTAAAAATAATTCTTGTTCTAGTATCCTGTTTGCATAAAAATAAAATAACAGAAGCAAGTAGATATATTCATAAGCCAAAACATTAGGCATCAGATCAAAATGCAGAATTATGCCCATGTTTATGCTTTGGGACAATATTACTAAACCATAGTTCTTCACAAAATCCAAAGTAAATACATTTACAAATAAATGAAATGAAACTTTATATCAGCTGCTAATCTGAAACCAGAGCTATGGACCCTGTGAAGGAATTGGGCTGAAGGCCTGCACTGTTTCCATTTCTTTATTCAAACTAGCAGCGTAGAGGAGACCTGATCCAGGTCTATAAATATCTAAGGTGTGGGGGGCAGAGTGGCGACGCTGGACTCTTTTCAGCGGTATGTGGAGACAGAACAAGAGGAAACGGCCGGAAACTGGAGCATAGGATGTTCTGCACAAATGTGCGCAAGAACTTCTTTACGGTGAGGGTGACGGAGCACTGGAACAGGCTGCCCAGGGAGGTTGTGGAGTCTCCTTCTCTGGAGATATTCAAGACCTGCCTGGATGCCTACCTGTGTGACCTGGTGTAGGGAACCTGCTTTGGCAGGGGGACTGGAGTCAGTGATCGCTGGAGGTCCCTTCCAACCCCTACGATTCTGTGATTCAGTGATTCTGTTCAGACTGCTTTGTGGATTTTTCAAATAGGCCTCCCAGGGTTGTGTAACCAACTTTTCTTAAAGAAATATATAATGACAGTAGTAAAATATAGCGACAATAGAATCAGAAGGCATTCAGTTGGACTACTCTGAACAAAAAAGATACAAAAGAATAAATGTTAAAAGCTTGAACAAAGGTAAAGGTCCTTGCTTTAAACAGTGCTTTTCAAGAGAGAGGACCAAACATTTGAACAACCTGTGCTAAATGTTGTTTTAAAACAACCATAGAAAACAAAACCCCAAAAGAAGACAACTCTTCATATGGATTTGTAATTTGGAGTAAGCAAGCTCCAAGCTTATGACAGGATAGGGACAAGAAAAAGCTTACATTACTTCACTGGTTTTAAGCTCCCACACACAAAACTACTTCTTAAATGGTGTGTGAAGCAGTATTCTTCTGTTTTATCTGGAAAATTTTAGTGGCTTTGTATTCATATAAGAACATTTCCCTTAAGAGCCTGAAAATATCTCACAGACTTACCAGAGTTGCTTTCACCCAGAAGGTGAAGAATGATGTTGAGGTCTTAAAAGCTTAATGCACATAACCAAGAAGCCTCCTGTTATTTTCCTCTTCTGTGCATTTAAAGAAATTTATGGGGAAATCCCATCGCTTTACCTGCTTTCTTCCTCCAGATGGAGAATCTCTTTCAGTCACTGGGCCAGCTGCTGGTCAGGCTGGCTTGCACCCTCTGGCTGTATAAAATGCAAGTTTCTGTCACTGAGGTTTAACCATTAGGACTTATGCTGGACCAAGTGTTGGATGTTGAACCACTCCTTGTTAGAGCTGAAATAGTTGCTCTACTCCATTTTGTTAACTAAGACTCTGTATGCGCTCTTATTTCTATTACTTCTGAACACTGTCATTTTTGGCTTGGTTGCATGCTTGGTCTTCTAGTAGATGTGATCTCCATTAGATTTAGGAGCACAAAGGAAGACTCATGCATTGTGCAGTGCAATGACCTTCTGTACACTGCATTGCATCTCTGCAGTACCACACTTTTAAAGAGAAAGTGATAGATTGATTCTTGTCTATTAAGCTCATAAGACCTAGCTGTTTGTAAACAGTGCTGTTTTAAAGTTGATTTTTGTTGCAGTTTAATCTTTGTGAAGCTCTCATGTTTTGATTGGACTTATTTAAACTTATGGTAAAATAAAAAATATTTGGACAAATAAGTACATCAAGCAGCCTTTCTGTTTGGATGTATGTGGTGTTTATCTTGGGTATCCCATTGGACACCTTTGGCATTGTACCAAGTAGTGAGAAAATTTACTATTAAAAAAAGAAAATTTTATCAAATATGATATGCAATATACAGTTCTATATTGTTGATACTCATCAATTGTACATGCAGTTTAAAATAAAAGACAAAATATTAAGCGATAATGTTACAAAATGCTGTGTTGGCCTAGGATGATCCTGATTGAGGAAAAACATTTGAATGTGCTTGCATTCTACTGATTTTTTGAAAACTAAGTTCTGTGATTACATGACTTAATATAATATGATATAAATTAATGAATAAAGCCTTGAAAAATTGTTCTGGTAAAGATAACCTGGTCATGATCCACATGTAATAAAGAGAACCTCAGATCTTTGGAGAAACCGTCTTTCTATATGGAGTACAGAATAGCAGAAACTGGAGCAGATTTGAGGTGAAAAACACAAGTGTATATAATGCACTGTTAAGGGAACGAGATATAAATATTAGAAGATAAAACAAGAGAAGGAAGCAATAGATAAAGAAAGATAAGTAGGAGATAAAAGAAAAATAAAGACTGTCAAAAAGAGATATGTGAAGAAGAGAGAATCAATCTCAATGCGTTTTGCTCAACCATACCCAGGTGGTAAAGTATTGTCGAGGGTGCTTACATGTCTTTTTTTTTTTTGTCTCTAAATATATTAATAAATCAGATGTGATAGGATCTGATCCAGATTCTCCAGTCATACAAATGTGAGTGTGGGGCACACAGTAATGCCAGTCTACCATAATCTGATTTCAAAATCGTGATTTTACAATATAAACTTATTCCTCATTGAGAAACAAGTCAGTTACTCTTTGAAAAACATATGCTTGAGTATTTTGACTAAGCACGCAGTGTAGTAGTTTTCTTCGTTAGTGATTTACATGCAGAACTATTTTTAGTATGGTTAGCAAGGTGCGACCTGATTTCTCATACTGTCATGTTGGTATATGTGGCATTCCAATTAAACACGACTACAACTCCTTGCATCTGCAGGTATAATGTAGTATTTAATATTTGTGAAATCTATATTGGGAGAACAATAATAATGAGTTGATGTAAATTTTTCTTAATTTTCTGTAAGTCCAAAGGGGGCTTAACTCTCTGGCTCAAACAAAACTACAAGATATGTGAATGAAGGTAGGCACAGTGAATTCAATCCTTTGACACACTGTCTTCTGAGGTATTGTCAATACCTCATTAAATATGTAGTCTGGTAGAAGAATGCTCCAAAAACAGGTCAAAAATAGAATTGAAACAACATGATAAAAATAGTGATAACCATTTCTCAAGCATGTTTTCTGGTGCTAAAGAAATCTGAATGAACTCCTAGTTTTTGAGAAGTCTGGCATAACATGCTCAGAAGATGAAAAAAGGTGAAATGTGTAGTTTGATTAATTCAAATCTATGTAATATGCTGTTTCTATACAGTTATTGCTTCTGTTGTGCATTTATACCTAGCAAAGCTAATGAACTACCAAAATGCCAATAATTACTTTTTGTCTTAAAGCAGAAGACAAACAGTGGTCTTTAGCTTCTTGGACAGAAATTCTGATAGAAGTCGTCCTTGCTTTAAGGACTCACTTAAGTCTTAACATTGTATAGACAGCCTCATGCTTCTCTCTGGAGTTTTTGTATTGGTAGTGCTAGGAAATGAAAGATTGTCACAGGAAGCATGTTCTGAATACTTCAGCACAGATGGAAGTAAATTCCTGTCTCCTTTTTCTCATATGGAGATTAATATTACTGAAGTGAATGAATTCAGTCTTACTTTAAAAAAAAAAAAAGCTAATTATAGTTCCGTTCGGTAAATATGGTATTGCAGAAATGTGATATGCAGTAGAATATAGAAAAAAGTGTAGTACTTTCACTATCAGTGTTAGAAGTCCTTGTGTAGCTGCAACAAATGTTTTCAGTGCTGTCCAAGTGTCATTAAGGCACTCCTGTTCCTGAAAAGACTTGCAGCATCAGTTTTTGCCTAGGCAGGGATTTTTCTCCATAGTGTTAAGTCTATTTTTTTTTACTTCGTATTCTGTTGCATGCTTTGTTACTTGAAGTTGAAGGGAAATGTTATAATGGAAAGATTTGATATTCAGGAGTGTCTGCCTGAATAAGTAGATTTCTTTTGAATTTGTGTTTAATTAATTTGTATTAAAAATGGGGGCACAGCAGGTCTTCTGTTAGCTACTTCTTTGATTAACACAGTGAATTCTGTATATCTATCTACTAGTGCTGAGTGGATTTAGAGCTTTCAGAAGATCATTTTGCCAACATACGGTTCTGACTTGACTTTTAAGATACGCCTAACTTTGGCAAAATTTTACTGAAAAAAATGTGCGGGTTGTGGTTTTATTGTCAGGTTTACCATTTGTCCTGTTACCTTTTCACCTGTAGTAGAGCATCTTCCATGGCATAGCAAAGGTGCAAACCTAATGCACCCGTTAGGTTTGTGGGTAGCCAATCACTACTATCAGCTGGTCCTCGGAATCATCTCTGCTGCCTTAAACTTTGCCCAGTAAAACACGCATTTTGACCTACAGATTCTTGTCAAGTGTCATGCACCCTTGGAAATTATCCTCAAATCAGTTGCTGAGCAGGTGGAAAATATTGTTTTATTTTCCCTTCAATTCCTTTTTGTTCTTGCTAGAGTAGATGGAATTGTGTATGATGCAAGGTGATATTAAATTTACAACCCTTCATCTTTAATTGAGGAAAAAAAATGCAGGTAAAAATGATCATAAATTTGAAAGCACTGTAAAAGCACTGGTATATCAAGTTGTCTGAGAAGAAATAATTATTAATGTTTTGAATTAGCCTGGATGTTGTAATATGGCAGTCAAGCACAGCACTACACAATTATAAATAAGAAAACGTTCTAAACTAATGTTACTCCTATACACTGTAGTGCACTCAGTAAATCATATACATCTATATCAAGCAACTTAAATATAATATAACTAATCACCTGATGAGCTGGAAAGTTTCTGATCTAAAAAGTTTCTAACAACCAGAGTTAGTTATGTGAATGAAGTGCAATCAATGAATAATATTCTATGTATCCACAGTAATGGCTCAGAAATGCCCTTACAATTGCTTTCCTATAAGATCAGGAGCTGATTTGTGTTCTACAGTGATATTACTCTGCAAAGATGTGGTTGTTCTCCACAGTGTGCCAAACTACCCTATTCCCAAGATATATTTATCTACATAGCAGAACACATGTAGTGTTCCTTCAGTAAATCTGCTAGTCAGCAAATGCTTCAATCATTTGTCAAGCTACTTAGTGATTAGATTTTTTCAGCTAGCTTTAACTGTAATTAAACCACAAAACATTAATATGAAAGAAACTGCAGAGCTCTGCTGCTTTTGTAGACGTGGTAACCAATGCATTGATGTTGAAATGGTTTTTTTAAAATTAAAAAAAAAAAGTTGGAAAACCAGTGAAATTCTTCCTCATTCTCAAATTGAAACATGTAAAAATCTAAATATATGAAACTAGCATATTGAGAAGACTTTTGTAATTCATCAGAACCCAAGAATGGTGGTTTTTAAAATCTTGTTTTCAGATTACATTTCAAAACCATTTTTTCCATTTGGAATTGGTGTTTCAAACTACTATTTGAAACCAAAAATTTCACTTCAAAGCTGTTGTTCTCAATATGCCTTTTGTCTTAAGTCTATCATAAGAAATCTTTACTTTGACAGGTGGGGGGCAGAGGAGGACCAAGCTTTATTTTTCACTGTTTCTAGAGATCTTGAAGATTTGTGTACTTCATTTAAAATAAATGAACTAAAACATTCTATCTCAAGATATAATTTGCTCTAAAGCACTTGTTAGATTCTACTTCCTCACTTCTAAATAGTGTTTTGGAGAAACACATCATAATTTTTCCATGCATTTTAACCAGAATAATTTCAGTAACTCAGTAGCAGCCAAGTGAGTTTAATGAAAAATGCCTTATTTCTCTAGAACATAAGGAGTCTTCTAGACTTGCACATCAGTTCAATAATTATTTTGGCTCATGTTCAGAAAGACTTTTGTTCTTTCCTCATATGCCTCTCCTGAGTGTTGAGGATATACAAGCCTTATGACTTTAAGACGGAATTCTTCCATCAAATAAATCAAATTTTGATGCAGAGGAATAACATCTCTGAAAATATGGAACTATAATCTGCATTTATGAATAGTGGATCCTTAAAGATCAGTAATGTAAGACTTCAGAATATTTAAGACTTTCTAAAATTGTTTTGAGGCAATAGCAGATCACTAGCAAGGTTATTGTGAATATGTCACTGAGTGTTCTGGCCTTTTAGAATGGGATTTCTGACCTGTCACTGGTTAAATCTAGTTTTCATGGAAATGGAAGTTAATGATGACAGTACTACCAACTGCAAGCTGAATGATGCCAGCAATAAGCAGTTGTGAGCAGTGCATCCTCTGGGGTGACGCATGCTGTTTACACACTAGGTATGGAACGAGTGGTATGGTATTTCTCACCTTCCATTCATCTTTATGACGCTTCTTTCAATTAAAACAGGTTTTCAGTAGTTCTGAGAGCAGGTACTTCTATGTTACAAGACCATACCAGAATTAATTACTTCGAAGATTCCTCTCCATCAGTTGTCTTTTGTTTCTTTCCTATCTTGATTCATATTTGCATCTGGAAAGGAGAAAGGTCCAAGTTATCAATCTGCCAAGAAAAAAATATATAGCTTGATCATAAATTGTAGGTTACAGCTCAAGACAGCCAATGCTGGAACAAGGATTACGGTACTATGTTCTAGAAGGATTTAAATTTGTTATAGACTGAAGAAATATTGAGAATTTCAATCTTTTGAAGTAGAATTTCTGCTAGGCATAATTTTATTTCTGTTTTTTGAAACGATTCTTAATGTGCACTACAGAAAAGAATTAAAAAGCAAAAAGCCACAAAAAGTTGGATATGAGTTCAACGTTTAATAAAAGAAACTTCCTTAAGGATTTCTTGGTATTATATTTAATTTTTAACCATCAGAAAAGTTTATGGCAGCACAGATATCTAAGATTTAACTGTAGAGGATGAGAAAACTTTATTAATTTTGTCTCAAGAAATCAATGATTTGAGTTTCAATCTTTTTTTAGAGGCATCTTTATTCTTTATCTCCCAATCCGGCCTCAGAAATAAATGTCTCTTGTACTCTGTCATATGATTTACAGGTTGTTGGTTTGAGATTCAGGGACAGTAAGTCAATATTCTCTTTGAAAATCCTGCTGAGAGTTAAGATTGTCAAGCATGAGATGTGCAATCAGAGTCAATCTGCTGTTGGGAAGCTATATTCTCTACTTTGTATGGGAACACCCACCAAAATAATTTCCCAAGAGTTTTTTGAAAGCTTGTCATTGAAATGCTCAAGAGGATTTAGGTGGAATCCTGGAAAGTTGTCAAGAGTGTAAGTGTATGACCTTGGTAAATCTTCATTTTTATTTTCATTGCAGGGGACTAATCAAGTTGAGCTTGTACGTTCAATACTACGATATTTACTGTAAACAGCAACTTATAATTTAAAAAAATGCCATTCCAATTGAAAACAGAAGCTTAATGCTGGCAACATGTTTAAGATTTTGGTTTAAAAAAAAAAAAAAGGCAAAAAAACCCTCAAGAATCTCTTGGCTTACTTTCACTTGGTTGACTATACCATTACTGACAGCAAATTATTTAACCTTACTGTATTTTTTATGAGGTTTTCTTTGGGCTTGCTTGAAAATAAACCTCCTGAAATATGGAGCAGAGGGAAATTTCAGTAGTTTCTTGTTTGGTTTTTTTTGTTTGTTTTTTGTTTTTTTTTTTTGGCTGGGGGAAAGGGTTGGAGATCAACCTGAAGCACTTGGAATGAAGTGAAAAGCTTTATCCTTCTTGGGAATAAAGTTAAATTGATTTGCCATGAGTTGGAGACAGAGATATCAAATAACTTCAGAATTTGAAGAGCATTTTCTTTTGCTTTTTTTCTGTTTTGGGAGTGTGTTAGTTTTTTGAAGGATTTCAGTACAGGAAACTAAATGATTAAGAGAAGCTAATTCATTATTCTTTTTGTTAAAAAGATACTTTTGTATAGAATACAATCATCTACAATATTCTCAATGCAGGGAGGTTGCTGTGGTCGTGTGAAGAGTTTTGGTTTAGAAGAAGTGTCACATGGCCTTAGAAAAATGAGTACTGAAACATGTGATGACTGCTAATAATATTGATTTCTTTCTGTGGGAAAAATAGCAGGTTTTTGTTGCTGTTGTTTTTGTTTAAATATGATTGTGTAGAGCTTCCAAAATTTTTCTATAGTTTTGCAGAAGGTGGTATGCCAGGAGGAGCCACAGAGAATTCATGAGATCGTGACACAAGCAGCATGAACTACGTGTCTTTTATTTCTTGCCAAAGAGTGGCAATGTTTCCAAGAAAGTAATTTCCCCTTCTACTAGGGAAGTAACAAAAAATAACAAAGCCAAACAGTGGAAGTTGTGGATGTAAGAAAAGTCTTGAGTTGGTCAGGACAAAAAATATAATGATATAAATGATAATATTATTATGTGATGATTCTTGTTAATTTGAGGCTTCTGTCCACAGTGGAAAATTCATCAGTAATTAAAATAGGACACTTAAAATTCATTGTGTGATTTTTGTTGATTAGGGGACTTTGGAGCCGGAGGCGGTTCCGTATTGCTGAGGACCTTAATCGCCTTTCCCAATTGGAAACCTTTGCATGAGCTGTCTGAAACGAAACTTAACCAGTAAGCTTTTCAATGCACTTTTGAAGAAGTTTATTGTTTTAAAAAAAAAAAAAAAAAAAAAGCCCAAAACAAAAATTTATGGATTTGACCCCTTTGATTAAAATGCTTAATCTTTTGGAGATGCTTCTATGATGCTGCTGTGGCAGAAATTTGGAAAGTTAGATCAACACACCAATATAGTAGGAGATAGTAATAATCAGCTGTTTCTTTTCATTTTGCTTTACAGCATGCAATGTAATGCTATTTTCAAGTCATTCCAGTAGCCCTGTGCCTAATCTATAATTACAGGTCTGATCTGATTGTATTTTAGTGGATTGACTGCTTCTCCTAACAACTGAATTAGGCTAAATAAAGATTAAAAAGCACTTCATATTTTCAAAAATACTTTAAAAAGTTTTATGAAGCAAGCATGATTCTTAGAGGGATTTAGTAAAACTACAGTGGACGTATTCATCTGAGCACAAGCTGTTCTGCCAGACTCATCAATGGGAGCTGCTGAAGGTAAATCTGGCCCTCATAGATCAGAATCAGTGATGGGTCCTGTGACATTTTTCTCTGAATTGCAGCCTGTGATTAATCTCCCTGCTTTGATATTAGTGAGCTAGCAAAGAGTTTGAACCCTTGTAATCAATGATCCTGCTGGCAGCTACTGAGGTGAGCAGTGCTGGCTTCAGTTCCTGAGCCAAATGAGAGTTCATGTTGTCATTTATTTACCATTTGCTGAAGGGAACATTTTAATCAATCACTTTGCTGTGTTTTTGATATTTCATTTGTTCATAACAGTTATCTTAGTTTTTGGCTTTAAGTTTCTTTGTTTTAACCATTATATTAGCGAAACTAATATGAGTAATTTAAATAGTAAACAAGTGAGGTCTAAATAAGAACAGCAAAGTCTTAGCTCTAGATTTCTAACATGTACTTTTTCAGACTTGATGTTCAGGCTTGTTTTAACATAAGGTGAGGGGCAACTCTGGAGAGTGCATGCAGAAATAGGATTAAAATTGATACAGCTAAGTTATCTTTAGAAAGCCAGAATGGTTGAGAAGTCTTGCAGTGTTTCTAGGTATTCACAGGCTCATCAGCAAAACCATAATTAGTGACTACTGGGGAAACCAGAAAATACTGCCCAAACTTGCAATTCAAATCAGCTTTGGAGAGTTCATCCTGTTGTTTCAAGTCCAGCATACAAGGTTGTTGTTACTCCTGTCCTTCAAGCTCAGAGGAAGCCAGGGGTCAAGAGCCACCTAGTTAAACCTGTCTGCATCTCTAGGAGAGGTTCACCTGACAAAATAAGCTATGTTGCAATGAAGCATCGGTTATTATACGTGTTTCTAGAAAAGAAGCCTCTCTGTTTTGTTATACTCTCCTATGCTATGGTTTAACAGAATCAATCCTTTATTTAGATCTCCTTAGCTGCTTTGCCTTTTGAATTAATTGCCCTGTGGAATTCTCTACATGATAATGTTGAGTAGAGCTTCTCATCTTACAAAATATCAGAGCATTTATCTGGAGAAAAGGGAGTGATATGAAGCATGAAACCATACTTGAAAAATTGCCTTCTTTGTGCCTTGCAATCTTGATATGCGTGTTTCATTTTAATCTGTGTGCTAGTTTGTGACCCTTAGCTCCTTCTGGGAGTCAGAAGCATGCATAGCCTTCCTGAACTGCTCAATCTGTATTTGGATCTCTAAGTTTGCTAACAGGTGTGCAAAATCTCAGTGGTCAGATGATTCCCTGGTAGCATACAACTGATAATTGTGAAAAGCTGAAGCTATTCAAGTAAGTGTTGGCATTTATTTATGCTTGGAGCTTTCCCTCTGGATGTAGCTCTTGTGAGATTGTAATAAATTTTTTTGTGCTTGTGGAGATTTTACCTTGGCATTTTTTGAAACGATAGCTTCTAGGAGAATGAGATTTTTCATGTAGCTAATACTGGAAGAAGCAAGCCAAAAATGTTCTTGGGTAGGAGTGACTTTACCAGATGATACAATCAAAATTATAAGACCTAATTTTTATTCTCAATTTCTTTAAAATTCTTTGTTTTCTTTCTTACGTTCTTCATTTTTTGGATATGTATAGAAGATTCCCTGTTGTAGATTACTTCAGAATAGCAAATGCAGTGGTGGCAAACTGCAGGAGCAGTTTGCTTTCCTTCTATTACCATACCACTCCTTTCCAAAGCAGAGATACTTTAGATTTGCCCTACTTCATTTCATTCTTATCTGCCAGCATTCTCTATGAATTCTCAAAACAGGATCTAAAGTTTTGCGCAGTTAAGGATTGAATTTGTTTTGAGGTCAAGATCTTCTAGGTTATCTTTAGATAGCCCTGCTCTAAAAAGATCCGTGGTCTTGGCTTTATTTCTCAATGATATAAGGCACAGAGTGGACTTGCTGGAGTGACTTGAAGAAAATTGTTATGTTTATGATATGTATTTAGTTCACAACTGAATGCCTTCCCAGTTTTTAACATAGACCATTTGCTCTTCTAGCAAGCTTATTCAAAAATGGTACCTGATTTTTTTTTTTTAGTCCCTTTTTCCCTGCTCCTATGGCTGCATATTGAAAATGAGTATGAGAAGAAATTTAAATAAGAGAAGTCCATTTCATAATAACTGCAATCAGGTCATGATTTGAAACTTGAGAGTAGTTTTCAGATATATGGAAGCAACAACAAAACAACCCATGAATCAATTTAAAACACTAATGAAGGGAAATTGAAGGCCAGAGGAAAAAGTTTTTCACATGAGATGGACTTTAATTACATGCATTTCTCTGAAAGGAAGGAAATATATATTAGTTTTTTGTGTGTGTGTGAATAGAAATAAGCACTCTTATCTGTTGCATATATTGTTTTTATCAGAGAGCTTTGAACTTCAAGGTTTGTGCTTATGTACACGTGGCATGCATGCATCTAAATTGGTGCTTTACTCAAATTTTTACTTGAGGATGTGAACTGTTTTATACCTGTGACTCATTTACTCCTGTGCTTCTTCACTTGGAGTAAAGGAGGATATCACACATGCTCAAGGAGAACAGCTTGCTCTGCTCAGTGAGACCACACTCAGTGACAAGCTGTTTCTCCCATGCTTTTCCATACTGATAGATTATGGAATTTCTTTTCACTAACAACAGCTTTCCAGAAGCTATATTTTAAAAAGCTTAACTTTTTAATTCATTTGTGGAAACTTCTGCGTATTGAGTTGTTTGACGTGCTGACATTGCTCCATTGTAATGGCCAGTGTATGTTGTATCAAGTGCTCATGTTGTGTCCAGTTCCTTTGCTGTACAGAGGACAGAAATCATTTTATCCAAAATCGATTGTGGAATCATATTGTATTCTAAATCACCCAAAACTTCTGTGATATGTGTGAAGATGCACGTTACCTGGTTGGTTTTGTGTCCGTAAGCAGCTACGTAAGACTATTTACATGCTATGATGTATTAATCTTTTTTCTTTTTTGTAACGGCCATGGCATCTGCTAAATCTGCATTCATTACATGGAGTTACTGAAGCATTGAGGGCTGGAACAGTAACTGCTGAGTGGTATTTTAAAGTGTGAATATGCTTTGGCATATTTTGCTACAGTTAGTTATTTGATTTATAAAGGTCAAATAGTTACTGCATAGATCAAGATTTGATTTGTTTTCAATAAGGGTCTAACTTAATCAATCAATAGGCTACCACATTGTTTTCTGTTCAAATCTTGTTCTAAGCATTTCCTTCTGCTTTGTAGAACCTAAGTACTCTTGTCCTCTGCTCCTGGCTTTACAACTGAATGCATTCATCACCTTCTGAGTTATATGACTCTAGAGAATGAATAATTTAAGTACTATTCAAACTCTTTTCTGTGAAATTTTTAGGAATGGTTAGGAGTTTCTCTGAATTGAAGAAAGCAATGAATGTTGGGTCAAAAACTATAAATAAGGTATTTATTTTATTCTTCCTGTTTACTCACCTAGTTATTCTGCCAAATACGCTTACCCTTTCTAAAGTGATCAGCACAAAGAATGAAATAGTGCAATCTGAATTGATTTCCATGTGATTTTATATTATGAATACGTTTTCCCAACCTTTTCAATGCTTTTGCCTTACCCAATAGATCTTATTGGTATAGTTATCTGACTTTAGTCAAAAGCTGTAGTGAATCCAGGAAAACAGTCTTAACTATAACAAGATGAAATCCCAAGCTTATGCTTTCCTGTAGTTGAGTTTGACATAATTAATAGGAACACACACAAAACACAAAGTTTCAGTTTTTGGCAGCTGACTGATTTTTCTAATCATCATTGTTTCCAATTGCAGTGCTTTTGAGGAGGATGATCTTCAGATCAGTAGTCTGTGAACTATTTACGGAAGATGAGCCTGTCTATAGCAAAATGGTAGAGTCATAGGACAGTTTGGGTTCAAAGTAACTTTGAAACTCATCTAGTCCAACTTTTCTGCCATGGGCAGGGGCATCTTTCACTTGGTCTGGCTGCCTAAAGTCTTGGCCAATCTGACCTTGAACACTCACTTGGATTGGATTCTCTGATTTCTTACACATGAGAATCAAGAGCTCTTCTATGTAAAATGTCCTTAAAGAGCTCTCAACTCTGATCTGTTCCTTTATCCCTTAGGACAGTGTCCTAGGGGGATGCTATCCATTAATGGGACAAGGAGGCCCCATGTCTCTAAAGATCATGAACTCTACTAGCATCTGACTATTGTTTAGGGGCAGATGCATGCATCCTAGGTGTTGATTTTGTGGAAATGCTACCAAACTAAGGCCACTAAAGGAATATGGGAATGAATAAATATATCAGTAAAGCACTGCTTCCAAGACAGACTGTCAAATTCAGTGGACTGAGGTGCTGCATGTCAAGTGAAGTGTTTTAAACTCAAACTTTCAGTGGGATTTTTAACCTGTATTTTTACTGGTCAGCATTTAAAAGATCAGATTGGGGGATGCAGTTCACAAGTGATAAAACTCAGTCCTCTAAAGCTCAGAGGTGCTTTCTGGAAAGGTGATCTTTAACTTAAGCAACTCTAGCCCTTAAATCTGCTGTTTTGTAGAGAATTGTTTTTGAGTGGGAGTGTTAATAAACACTATTCAAGGGATATACTGAATGCGTATCTGGGGTATGTGTGGTTCTGGGGGAGAAGAGAAGATTGATGCTGTAGGGCTGCCAGTTGCTAAGTGTGAGAACAGGAGACTCATTGCTTCTTTATGTTCTGATAACAATTGGGATAGTCAATTTTCTTCATAGTGGCTGGTATGGTGCAATGTTTTAAATTTAGGAATAAAATAATTTTGATAAGATTGATGTTTGAGTAGTTGAATGCTGCTGACACAGTCAAGGACTTGTCAGCTTCTCACACTAACCTGTCAGAGAGATTGCTATCCACTTGTGGGGGAGTGAGCGAATGGCTGTGTGGTGCTTAGCTACCTGCAGGATTAAATCCTAGCATTTCATTTCATCTTGTCTTTTCCTTAGAAAATTCCTGCTTGATCACCTCTTGCAACTCTATTTGGATTACGAAGTATTAGCTGATTTTGATTTGGTGTGCCTTGAAAAACTTGAGTATGTGCTATCAAGTTGCCTTTGTAAATATTGCTGGGGGAGAGTTAATTTGACTTATTTTAGACACGATGCATTTTTTATTTTCTAAAAAAGGTGATATTCTGAAGAAAGCAGATTTTTACTCTGAATAAGACTGGTATTAGTGAATGTAATATTGTATATTTTTGTTTTTGTTCTTGTGTTTGTTTAAAAGATTCTGTTTTCAATCAGTGCCTTAAAAGATCATGTTTAATGTTGCATCAAATCTCTTTCACAGACATTTATTTTTGTTCTGGCACTGGTAATGTTAAGCAAACATCCAGGGTTTTGATCATTTTCTTTAGTTCATTCTCTGTTTAAACATTACATATCATGATACTTTGATCTTATTTAACAGCTTTATATTTTAAGGGGCAATTTCAGTCCTTTTGTTATGGAGAAAAGCATCCTACTGATCTGAAGAGGCTTCAGCCATAGGTGTGAAGCATTCATGCTGTAATAATAGCCCCAGGAACTGAGCATGGATTTGCACAGAAGTCTTGATAAATTTTATAGTTTGCTTATTTTTAACTTGCAGTGAGAATTAGTGAGCAGATCTTTGAGACCTCTCTTAAAATCCTGCATTTGGATGATCTCTTTGCCTAGCTATTCTCCCCCAGAAATTGGAGCTAACTTTGTTTTCAAATCTTGTGGCTTTGGTATTTCTTCTAAGTAACACTACTGCTCTTTGGATTATCCCATTGAATAAACAGGATAAACTGGAAGCTCCATATGCCATGAGTTTGTCATGTGTGTTTATTATCACCTGTCCATTCAGGACAGTGACACAGATGAGGTGTTCTGTAGGTGTGAGAAATCTTGGGATTGGTTGCCCTAGTCCTTCCAGGAGACTTAAGCTTCTCAGATATGCTGGGAATATCATACTGCTGCGACAAGCAAGTCCAAGAAATTTCTAAAGGATTTTGAAGACAACTTCCAATCACAAGTACTGAGCAAATCAGCTAGGAAAGGTGAGCTCTTGAATCTATTATTTGAGTAAAGGGATGGCCTATTGGGAAGGGTGATGGCTGATGCCTGTCTTGGACATAGTGATCATGAACTAGTTGAGTTCAATGTTTTTGGTGTAAGAAGAAGAAAAAACCAATAGAGTTGCCAACATGGACTTCAAGAAATCAAACTTGAAGCTTCTTACAGATCAGGTTCTCAGTGTCCCCTGGGTCTACACAGATGATGTCCTTTCATATACTGTCCCTAGCAGCAGGTAGTCTGCTAATAGAGACAAGATCCTGAGCAAATTAGAGCTCTGCCATTTCTCAACCTAGTCCTCCTTTTATTCTAAAAGCTTAATTAAATTATTAGAAAGTACAAAAACAGTGCTTTGACATGTCATGGCTGCTGTGGGAGCATTAAATTTTATTGCTGACAATGCTCTGAAAATTTAAGTACTTCTGCATCATGTTGCTTTGTCTCAGGGCTGCCAAGTCTGTCTCCAGATATGAAAGCCTCCATTCCTGGGCAGATCCAACTATCCTGGCATGCCTTTTATTCCATGGGAGCTATTTGTAACTCACAGAATGACTTGGAGTGAGGATCCTAGTAAGCATGTGGATGTCATGTATTTGGATTTTCAAAAAGCCTTTCACAGGTTTCGAAGCCAATGCTTTTTTAAGAAACAGCACTGCTATGGGGGGTGAAGGAAATGTTCATTTATAGAGTGAAGGCTGATTTAAGAGCTGGGAAGCACAGTTCATTGATGACTTGGTAGTTTGCAGTGTCTATTGTGGTGTTTGAAAATAAGTTTGAGAAATTGTTGTTCCAGGTTTGCAGTCAGTCCTGCCACTTCCAATCTCTCTGGGATTCTCAGGGAAGATGAGGGTAAATGCAGCACAGTGATATTACCTTACTTAGGAAAACCCTAAGTTGTTTCTTGATTATTTTTTTCTTCCCTGTCCAGCCTGAGGAGCAAGCAGGTACACACAGATAAGTTAATGTTGATCTAATGCAGTGATATAAGTAGGCTCTACTTGTTTACACAGGCTGTCAGGGAGCTGAGTTCTATCATTATTTGTTTGTATTTATTACACTGGAAACAGCATTCATGTACATGTGATATGTATGTGTTCCTACTGTGTAGAATAAAAGAAAGTTCTGGAGTCTCCAGCCTCAGTCTGCAGTGTAACATGAAAGCAGTGCTTTTAATTTATGCTTCTTCAATTTTAGACGTTAAATGGTGGTGAAGAATTTTCAGAATGGTGAGAATATTGTTCTTTCTTGAGATTATCCAGTGCACAAGAAAAAAAATTAAAAAATCAAATCTGGTTTGTCGTCTTTTCAAAAGCACTTTGCTAGGAAATACTGCAAATATTCAAAAGGGTATCAGTTCAAACTCCAAACTAATTTATTTGCAAATGCATACAGAGCATTAGAAATCCTGCTAAAGACATTACTTTCAGTATCTTCCTTTGCTAAAGTTACCTAAAATTTTTAATTTTGGAGCCCAGCTTTTACTCACTTGAACTTGGAAAAAAATGTAACTTTTTGGTCTAAAATTTCCCTTGCTGGTTATTTGCCCAAAGCTTGAATGATTTGATTTCTGGGAATATGCTGAGGCAAAATATATGCATAAGAATCGTTCAAGCAAGTTTACAGGTTTGTCACTGAGGAATTGTAGTTTAGGGAAAATCGTTTGCAGTAATATATTTTCATGAATTCTTCCCATGATATTTATTCATATAACTCTCAAGTTATAAAAGAACACACAATAAAAAATCACATGACTACAACTGCACGAGGGACCTGGAGTAAAACTAACTGAACTACATTATTTTGTTGATTTAAATTTGTGAAACTACTTGGCCACAGTATATTAAAAAGAAATTAGGACTTAAAAAATAATATTTCTGTGTAATGGTGAAGAAAGCAATCTGCCCTGGGTGTTCAGTTCAAAATGTGAAGTACTTAGAAGTAAAATAGTGAAACTTCATAGGCAGCTCAATTCCTATGACCAATACACAGAGTCATCCAATTTTTAAACTCATTTCGGTTTTCATCTTTAAAAACTTTTCTTTCTGTTTGCATAAAGTCATTTTGAAGAGTCTGAATCACAAAATATCAGTCTTTTTATTTGCTGGGACTTCATATTTAGGACTAGACTGCACTGTTTCCATTCAGCTTAGCGTGTTTTCATAGTTTAAGAATTTGAGCATAGCTGTGCTGCATCTAGAGCAAGAACAAATCAGATTCCAAAGCAGGATGTACTCAGGAAATCAGTCTCTATGAAGTACATAGATGCCATCACAGACAAATTAGGATATTTTTATTTAGTCAAAGCAGTAAAATGTCTGAAGAAAGCTCTTGGCACTCCAGGCATGTACTTTTTCAATTAGAAGGTAATAAAAGTTTGGGATTGTCTGCATGGCAGGATTTTTTAGGTCAGAATACCAAGGTTATTCTAAAAGCAAACTCATACTATACTGAGAGAATGAAATATTTCAAGAGGTTGCCCAGTTTACACCAAATAGCCCTCCCTTTTTCTACATTTCTCATGCCTTTTATCACGTTCAACAAAAGCGCTGTTCAGCTGCATCTTGCCTGACTATTGAGATATATAAAATGCCCATTTTGTTCAAATGAATGACAGTAACCTTTATTCTGAACAAATAGCTAGTCCAGCAGGGGAAATGCAGCACTGTCTCTGCAGTTTTTCTGTGCTCACTCTTCATCCATTATGGCTAAATAACAGTCATATTTCCCTCCTTTCCATTTTGCCAGCTCTAGTTCCAGTCTCTGTAAGTGATCACTGTATGGTTCATTAAGTTCTTGCACACATAAACTGATGGTCTGGGAGTTGTTGAGATGTACAGTTGGTGGAATCTGGCCATATTTCCCCAAATCGTGTTTCTCTGTGACAGTGTTGTGTGGAAGGACACTATACTGGATGTTCTAGATGGGGAGAATATTTCAAAAATGAACTTCTTTTGGAGTTCTTAAAATTATGCAGAATTGTAGCAGCAGGTGTTGAAAATTGTGACCAGTGTTTTAGGTGTATTTCTGACTTCCCCAAACTGCATGAGAACTTTTATCATGTGTATGCCAGAGCGTACATAAGTTAAGTGGATAGAACTAGATGAGTTTTATTGTTTTCAGTTGAACTACAGTTCAAAGTAAGACAAATTTATAGGCAGAAAAATAGGGTAGTAGGGAATATATAACTAGGAGTCATAACAAATATGTACCCATGAATATTTCTGTCATGTGATTAAGCTTAAGCATGCAAAAGGACCTGTTGCCTTTACTGTGAGCCTCTATCCAAATACTTAGAGGTCCAAAATGTAAGAGTAAGTTATTGAAGAGTACTTTGTTGAAGAATATTATTTTACCCTTTATGGTAAAGAACGCCAACACAAACTTCTACAAATTTCTGTGATGTAGTGCTAAAACTTTCACTTGTCTTAAGAGGAATCAAGACTTTCACATGCAACATGACACATTACTGACATGTAACGTGGTGGTTCTCTGTTTAATGGACTTAGGCTGTAGAAGTTACGGTTGCTTTTGGCAAATCGCTGCGTGGTCCTGGACTATAGCAACTGAGGGAAGGATTTTTTCTTTTAAGACTTGCTATATCTACAGAGGCAGGGATATGCCCAAATGTTTTTTTCTACTCCTTAGGTATGGACAATGAATGTGAGCGGGGAACTAGGACAGAGTTCTTGATGCTTATCAGCCCAGCTGGGGGAATTCTTGAACTTTCATCCTTTCTTCTGTTTGTTAACAGAGCTAGGAGCAAAGACAAACTGATACCAATGCATCTGAAAATTTTGCCTAGTCTGCTGAAAGTTTCATTGATGATAATCCAGATCCTGTCTGTGTATGCTGAGTAACTGCGTAAAAATAATTTTTCATATGCAGTAACCTCACAAGCAAAAAAATATATATTTTACAACAGACTAATCATTTCAATAATTACTTATAGACTATTGTTTCAAGTACTGGAAGTGCATGAGACAGTTCACTCTCCTACAGGTGGAGCTCATGAAGCTAATTAACATAAGATATATAATTAAAATACTCACTTAGAATAAAATCTTAGATAAAATAGCCTGAATTTTCAAGGTCTCATACTGCTGGACCGTCTAATTGTTTAATTTTGCCCTGAAATAGTTTATGTGTAAGTAGAGCATGATGAGAAGTGGGGGTTCCTTAAGTGAAGAAGCAAAAAGAAGGTTAATGTTGCACAAAACTAACCTGTTTCCAATGCTTGAGGATGTTAATGCTGTGGGCGGAGGAACTTGGAAAGTTGGAGAGGAAAGTGTGGAGTGTACTTCTCTGGAACTCACTGTCTTCCATCTCATCAGAGTCCTAATTCCTAAGGAAACATAATGCCTTTTCCTTAGTATGTTTGATTATTTCTGGAAGTCAGAATGGTCTTTCTGAATATAGCCACCCTAGATAACTCTAATAATCCCATGAGAAATGCTATCTTTGTTATTCTGCTACAATAAGATCTGTATATGTAAATAAGTGCATCTCATGTGACGCCCTGTGTTTCTGCAAATAGACCTAACTTGATCCATCTTCACTTACATTTACGTCTTCTAAATCTGAATTAGGATACTGATCTGCTTGAGATTCCTGAGCAGTGTTTTCTGGAGTGTAAAACAATTTGAAATAGATATAATCTTTATCCTGGAAATTTGGGACGTAATGCAAACTGACAGTCATTTCTTCTGTAGCTGTAAAGCATTGTGTATTACAATGCATGAGTCTGGCTGGTGTAACGCCTCTATTGTAAAGGCTTCTCGCAGAGAGGGGAGGACTAGCACTTAAAACTGAGCCATTGTGTAACTGTAGTTAATAGCCTTCATAGTCTAAAAGCAAACTTTCATTCTCTTTTCCTGGATTCTGAAGAACCCAGTTTGAAAATAGTGCCAAAACCCTTGATTTGGACAGATGCAGAGGAAATTCTCTACTAGCTTCTTGTATTGCCCTGTCTTGGCAAGTTCCCTGAATCCTTCTTTTCCCTCCTTCTCCTGAAGGGATTCAGGCTTAACCATTTACATTTTTGAATGTAACATCTTTGCTCAGGTCTCTCCCTGGGGCGCTTGATGTGCACAGATAAAGGAAGGAACAGCTTCTCAGCACCACAGCTTTTTGGATGTGGTTTGCTAAGCAGAGTCTACGTGTTCTGGCTCAAACTGACTCTGGTTTTGTGGTGGCAGGGAGAAAGAATTCTGGCGCAGCAAGATTGATATGTAGCTGGGGACTTTGAGCTGTGGAGAACTGAACTGTGTTTCTAGCAACAGGTTGCTTGGCTGTGGGCTGAGAGTTTCCACGTGGTGTTCTGCATTGCTGGCCTCTGCATTTGTTGTCTCATTTGTTGTGCTCCCTGTGTAGCTGGTACTGTCTGCAAGCGTCTGTTGTTGTGTTAAAGGAGATTACCAGCAGTCAGGTGTTATATATCTATATACCATGATATTATAGTAAGACTTACAGGGTACTTGGTGAGGCAACCTCACAGAGATGATGGTTTCTCCCCTCAGAAGTGTGTAGTCAGATGCAACATCCTCTGCTGTAAATTGTTCTGGCCCTGGGGAATTAAGTTATTCAGGCATTTTTTAGCAACTGGTATGATTTCAATTATGGGACTTAAGCAAGTCACCCTTGGTTCCTATTGGAAATCTGAGCATAGAATACAGCCAGAAAGCTGTTGTACAGCAAAGAACAGGTCAAATATAAAGTAGTATTTAATTGATTTTTGTGGATTTAGGGCCAAATGAATTGCATTGCTCTGCTGTATTTTCTGTCATATTCAGCTAGATATTGTTTTTTTATATATACATACATATATATATATGTGTGTGTGTGTATATATATATACGTTTTGCTGTATTTTATCCTCCATCTCTTCTTTGCCCTCTCTATTCATATTACTCCAAAAATGGAATAAACCAAGCCTCTACTCCCAGTGGTGTGGTAGAAGGCAGTTGTATGCAATGGGGATGCTGGAAGTTATACTTTTGTGTATGCCAGTCTAAGGAATAGCCTGCTTTCCTAATAAAACCATTTCACTTTTGCATGTCTCATCAGCATTGTAAATACAGAACACTTCTCTGCAACTTAACCTGCCATCTGGGGCTGAATTCTAGTAACAACCTACCATACGGAGTAAGTAAAGAATAAATGTGAGTCAGCTCTGCTGTAAAGAAATACAGCTTTGCAAGCTCCTGCCATAAATTTTAGAGAATTTTTCCTCTCTTCCGAATTAGAAATCTGCTAAATTATCATGAAGCAATTTGGATAGTCTGCAAATAGTTATTTCCTGGATAGTATAGTGAAATTTCTAATAATTGAGAGCCCTTCTGTCTATAGAAACTTTTGCTTGTTTATTTCAACATTATGGGAGGCAGGAGATGAGAGCACAAGCTGTCATTAGTGCTGTGCAGATACTAAAATGGCCTCTAGCTGTCTGAAGACCAGCATACAAAAGTGCTTTCATAATAATCACAACAACAATATGTTGCTCTTACCAAGGCATTTCTCAATTGCAAAATATTTCATGAGTGCTAGCCACTTGGCTATGTTTCAAAATCAGCAATCAGTGTCTGAGAAGTCTAGGACTGATTCCTTAACGGCAAAATCAGTGTGATTCTTTCCACCACCTGAGCCACACGCATAGGTGCAACTAGAATCAATTGCATAAGTAACTTGCCATATTGCTTTAGTTTTTTTAATCTCTTCTGCATTAATATGCCCTAAGATACATAAGACTGATAGGAATATGGATAGATCTGATAGAGATTTTACTTTGAATTTGGCTGTGTTATGAAGGGCTAAATGCAGCTATGAGTGGGGAAGGGAGAAAGGAATTATCAGAGGTGCAGCTATCTAGTATGAGTAGGAGAACATGCTGCCACAAATGGTATCAAGGGGTGGCACAACCATTTGAATTTCTCTAAGTTTCTCATGTATGACACTAAAACACATTATCTGTGTTTGATTTCTGATCAGGGAAAATGGTATTTTGCAAACTTTTGAAACATTTACCATACGAGAGGAAGCTTGTGATCTACACAGTGCAGTGCCTCCCACATTTCTACATGTATGCTGCACTTGTGGCAAAATCTCTATGGTTTTACAAGCAGACAGGAGAGGAGTGCAAGAGGAACTCGTTCATTTGTGTGGAGTAGTGCAGAGCTCAAGAACTGACGCAGCTCAGGCAGAAATGGTGCTCTGGCTCACCGCTCACCAGCAAGATTGCAAATACTTGGGTTCTTGGGTTGCACTTCCTTCCATTTCCCATTCAGAAAGCACTGGAACTGTTGCCAGTTACAACTTCTTAGTAGGAGAGACAAGGCCAGTTACTGTATTCCACAGAGGCCATGCAATATCCATTAACTGGAGTAGTTTTGTTTGCTATCAGATATGATTTAGTTCCAACTAATTTAAGACGTGTAACTCTTTATTTAATTTCCAACTATAGCTTCAGAACAGCTATGTTTGCAGATGAAAAGCTGTTCCTTATTTATCCTGTATCTGTTAGTTGTGGAGGGAATGCACTTTCAGTACCCCTAAAGTACCATACATGGGCTGTTTCAGGCACACGCACAAAGTAAGCCTACAACATTCACTTTGTATTAAATATCAGTATGAGTGTGTAATCTGCAAGTGTTCTTTTGACTAAACGGTAGAATTGTGCAACAAACTTCTACCATGCTGAGAGAAGAGACGAGGATTTTTTTCTGTGAAAGGATGCAACTCATTACTTTAACATCATCCTACCCTTGAGATTTCTGACTGCATCTTTGTATTCTTGCTGAAAAAGTTGACTAGTTTTCATGTGCTGACGTCAATGAAGAGTGGAAAATCTCACTGCTATGTGAATTCTAGGAATTATCTTTCAGATTTAAAAACAAACAGAAAAGTTACTTTGTATTTTCCTTGTCTGATATGCAGTAAAAGTAATGAGCTCTTTTGAGAATTTGTCAGTTTGATATTTTGTTTTATTTTATCATTTGGTTATAGATTTCCTTATTTCCTGTAGATGGTGATCTACAGGTGGTCATCATTGTGGGTTTTAATTCATACAAAACTGTTTCAGGCTCTCTTATTCATGAAGCAAAACTGGCTAGAGCCCTACCCAGAGGAAGATAAAACAGCCATCATCATTCCATCCATCAAGGTAGCTCAGGCCTCTTGAAATGAATCACTGTGTTCTGGTGGGACCTTTAACCAGAGGCAACTTCAGATCTATCCTCCAATTCTGTCAAAGTAGGCCTCACGCTTCCAGAGAAGCTGTGTCCACTTGAATGCTGCAGGACTATACTTCTAAAACAGCTTGCCATTGTGGTATTTATTGAAGAGTGTACTCTCAAAGTCATTCTATAATAGCAGAGGAATATCAAAATGTATGTTTACTGTTTTGATGGATGGGAGCAGGAATATTTCCAAGTTGCTTATGAGAGTTATATGTCCTTCTGAAAATCCAAATATTTTGTAGCAGGTCTTGTGACTATTCTGTCCCAGTTTATTCAGACATTTGGATCAGGAAGGGTAGTGGGTACAAATGAGAGATCAGATTTCACTACCTAGAGGTAAGATCTTAACAGCTTCTACTAAAAATAACTAAGGGGTGGGCTTCTCTTTGCTTCACAAGGTTTGTGGGATTTGAGCTCTTCGGATAATCCAGTTCAGAGCAGCTACTTATGCAGCATGTTGTCTTATATAGCGTGTGTTGCATTCTACTTCTTGTATTTAACCATTTTCTGAACTGACTGCAATGACACCCACAAACAAGTCTTTAGAAACCTCTCGCTTTAGGTAGAGTTTGTCATCTAATCTCAAATTATAGCAGAGCAGATATCTGTTTCTGAGGAATTTATTGAGACATTTAATTTTTAATCAATGAAAAGAAAAAAGAAAAGCAGGTTGACTCGTCTAGCCTAATTGGTACGCCTTTTGAGTAAGTAAAACTGAAAGATATTTCTCCCCATTGAAAGATGGTGCAAGTATTAGGTGTGTATATTGTACAGGTCTTCAGATGATTTCTACTTTTGCGAGACCTCATAAAACTCATTAGTTTGCTCTTTAACCTTCAACAAAGATATGACTTCCCAAAGTTTTACTGTAGATACCTTTAACTGCTGTTTTAATGTTATATGTAATTATTCGGTACATTACCAATGTTAGTGACGTTGTCCAGCAGCGGTCTCTTTCAGTGGAAGGAGTTCTAGATGAGTATTTTGTTCCCTGGTTTCTCCCTGGCCCACTGTGGACCTCTCGCTTTTGCTGTTTATGTTTTGAAAAGTAAGAAGAATAAAATCATACCTGCCTCCATTGAGACTACCTGCACTCTGTGAATTATTATTAATTTTTTGTTATATTCTGAATTAGGCTTCTTCAGGTTTTTCATTTAATTTTGGACTTAACATATAGGGAATTGATTTTGGGTTGTTATACTTGTCAGGATAGCAGAATTCTTGTTACAGGGAAGAAAATATGATAATTGTTTTAGTCCCACTCTCTGATACAGTGTGTGTATTTTATATTGTCTTCATCAGTCTTCTTTGGAGTTCCTCTGCTCATTTGAATGATCAAAAGTCAGCAGGAAATCTGAAGCTAGCTATTTTCCAGCAGCACCGATCTCTCATAGTGAGCTCAATCATGCCAACTTAAGACAATCTACCAGGCAAAAAGAAAGTTGCTGTTTCCCTGTTGTAACTGAGGTTGTAGAAGACTTACAGAGAGAAAATCTTTCTCCATGCATGCTTTATACAATACTCTTTAGAATTTATGCCCTTCCAAACAGTGCTCTTCTGCAACTGCATTGGACTCTGTATAGCTCAACAGAGAAATGGGAATTATCCTAGACTTAAGGAATACTAGAGCATCATTTAATCAATTTACTTCCTTCTTAGTCAGAGAGAGGCATAAGAAGGGAGGAATTTGCGGAATCTCAATTTTTTCTGATATTCCTGCTTCCATTCACTAATACCAACTTACTGGTTTTGTATGAGAAGTGTGAGTCATTTAGATAAGGTAAGCAGCTTAAACATTATCATTCCAAGTAATTTCATTTGTAATGTAGTGCAAACATTTATTTTCATGTTACTTTTCATGAATTCTGTTTCATATTTGAATATGAATTCAAACCTAAAATAACAAAAGCAATAAAACCAAATCAAATACCAAGTAGGGTGAAACATTTTGACATTTTAAAAACAAACCAACATTGTCTAATTAAAACTCTTGATGGTTCCAACTAGAAATAGATTTTAGTTTTTATTTGACAGCATGTTTTAAATAGTTTAGGTATCTCTTCTGATTCAGATCAGGAATTGTGACCTGTTTTAGTAGCATCTTCTCTGCCCCTATTGCTGCTTGGGGTTCTGATCAATGAAGCAATTTGGTTCTGGTGACAGTGGTGAAACACAAGTCAAATGTAGCATGGCAATTAGGACAGTTCCTATTCTTTAGATAGAGATAATGCAGTTATTCCTGCTGAGTGCTAAAAGATTTACAGCCTTTCATTAATTTCCATTCAACTTTGTATTGGGCAAAAAAGAAGGGTAGACAGCTTCTTCCTAGTATTGTTACGTGTTATGAAAGCCTTGCAACCCAACTTCTTAGACATAGAAATTATCTGGTAGACAAACACGTAATCTTGTGATCTGGAGATCACAAAGCTTAGAGACAACTGATGGGATTCCCTTCCCTTTTAGATTATCAGTTGGGTATTGAACCACAACCTGTGCTGCGGAGTACATTATGAGGGATGTTATAGATTGGCTAGTGTTATGTGCATAGTACTCTCACTGTTTAAGAATGTTTGAACATCCCTGGGTTATGTGTACTGTTGTGGAGGACATGAGGTCTCCTCCAGGTGATTTGATAGTGGAACAAAGAGAGCAGATCTGGGAAGTACTTGTAACCTAAGTCTGAAGAGCTGAAAGCCAGAGACAGTAGCAGACTTGCCAAGACAATAGTCAGTCTGTAGCTGTCCTAAGCTGAATTTAGAGAGCCAGGCTATCACCATTAATCAGACCATCTGGGGGAGGGGAATGGTATTTTTTTCATATTTTTCACCTGAAAAACTAAAAATTAGGTGAATAGAAGTATGTATTACAAGTATAAAACATATACATATGTATTAATGTTTAGACTAGTTTTCATAAACTGTAACCTAGACTCTCATTGTCATTTACATTTCTGCTCCTTGCTAAATCCATAGCCACATCCACCTGTATGCATTCGTGCTATCTGACCTGTTGCTGGTTGAACAGGCATGTTTTTTTCTGACATGTATTTTCTGGTCACTGTGAGGATTCAGAACAACTGAACTTGATTGTTTTCACTCACAGAACAGTTTCTACTTTGGGGACAAAAACTTTGTTTTGCTAATGTTATTTAACCTTTTCAAGGCTGAGATAACTATGGTCATATCAACAGAGCAGAGAAACAAATTGAATCACAGGGGAACTTCTGTCTTTGAGAGGTGTCTCTGTTAGAGACAAGACCTTTACAGTGCTAACTTTGTTTTAATCTTGAGCTTTTTTCTCTTCTTTATTTGCAGTCCCACTGTTTTGTAACCATATTCATTGCCCTACCTGCAAAGCATCAAAGCTTTTAAGTTCTGACTGAAAGCTTTGTATTCCATTTTCATCCAATTTTACTGAATCTTATATTCAGTATTTCACTCATGTCTTCAATCATGTCTTTTACCTCTTAACATCTCCCATACTAAGCATACTAAGTTCACAATGTAACAGTCACCTGAAAGCAGTTTATTGCTGCTTTGATACACCACAAAGGCAATGTGTTCATTGTATTTCAAATATGAAAGCATCCTTTGTTGTAAACTGATGCAAAGAATCAGAGTTTTGAGTACTTTGAATTTTGCAATGCCTGCAAAAAGAATGGCTGTAGTATTAGACTATCTCACTGCTTCTCTTTGACAGGGCCAAATGTTTAGGAACATGGAACGGGTGAGGCTTCTCCACTTACATCCTGCATCTTCCCACAGTCTGTGGCTTGGGAAACTCATTTAACAAACATTGCTTCCAGCATGTGGTTTTTATTAGTTCCTAGTAATATTTTTCCTTAATTTTTAGTGAATTCTTCTTTGTATTGAGTCTCATCAGCATCCTGTGACAGACAGTTTATTGTTTTAACCATATTCCCTGCAAATTTCAGTTGCTTCCAATTCAAAGACATAATTGTCCCAAGTTCATCATCTTCATGTAGCTTGTAATTTTAGGTAGCACTGTTACATACCTGTTCAATTGCTTTCCAAACTGCAATGTACTGCCTATTCAATTTCTCCTCAGAGAGGAGACACTCCACATATTAGATGATTTTTTTCTTTGGAAATAAGAGTTAGGAGAACAAATATTAATTATGCTAGACAGAAAAAGACAAGTTGACTGAAGCAGAAAAGAAATGCTGCTGTATATATTTATATAGAATATATATATGGCTGGGGTTAGCCAAAAACAAGAGCTCAGCAAAGTAAACCACATGTACAAATTCAAAATGAATGAATGAAATATTTATATAATATTTATAAATATTTATAAATATTTGAACTGCTGAAAACAGTGTGTTAGCGGTAATTAAACAGTGATTTGGCCTTTGTTTAGTCCTGATGTTAACAGGAGAAGCGGCAGGCCAGTGTTATGGGTGCTGGTGAAAAAACCTTTTCCAAGTACACTGGTAGTCTTTGTACTACTCTGACTGGCTTATTCCGGATGTTGATTACAACAAATAAAACAGAAAATATTCGCTCAATAGTACTGAACTTTTGGTTTGATGTATTTTGCATACCGAAATAACATAATACTTACAAGATGATCTATATACAACTAAATACATGATCATGCTGATGTGCAGAATGTAGATCTAAAGGAGAATTCTGTGGTAAAAGATTTTATTAGAATGCAGATATCTGAACTTTGAAAAACTTCTTTAAGCCCGGGCCACCCTTAGCTTTTGCTCTGGGCAATAAACACAGTATTTCTTCTCCCTCCTTCCCTGCTACGTAGTCATTAATATTTTCTAAAAGTTAGAAGTTCAGAGGCCATAGAAGCTGAAGATCTGTTTTAAAGAGCTCAAGAGGATGACAGGACTGACTGTAATGGACTGGAGTACGATTTTATAACATTACAATTTTGCTACAAAACTGGATATGTTCAAAGTGATACAGAACTGCATTGTTTTAGTCTGGACTGAGTAAATCTTCTGAACAGTTGCTGAAATTGATTTCATTTAAACCAGCTCTGAGTAGGTGGGTAAAGTGTGAAGTTGTATTTTTGTTGTTTTTCTGAACAGAAGATCTCAGCCCCTACTCTTAATATATGCTGTTAGAATTGAGTCAGCAGAGTTCTAAACCAAAAATCCTAAGGATTGAATGAAATTCAGTCCAAGAGCACTATATATAATGTTCTAACATTATAAGGCTACAAGAGCAGCTTGATTTCAGCCTACAGCAGCTCAGGGGCTGCTGAGGTGCTTGGTAAC
The DNA here is from genome assembly GCA_028571105.1 of Tragopan temminckii. NCBI lineage: Eukaryota > Metazoa > Chordata > Aves > Galliformes > Phasianidae > Tragopan > Tragopan temminckii. The sequence continues at coordinate 18,471,079 of JAOWBP010002392.1, read as the reverse complement.
ATGAAAGTTCCCAGTAACCAAATTATTTTTTTACTATGCTGTGTGAAAGGTCCTCAATCTACATCTGACTAAAATTTAGGTTTTTTTTTTTGTAACTTTTTGTTTAGTTTTGTCATTATAGAGATATATAATGCCTTCCCTCACATGATTTTCTTTCTTTCTTTTGATGTTGTTTCTCTCTTTTGTCTCTTCCGCTTTCTCCCTCACCTAATGAACTATGGGAATGACGGACAAAAAATCAGCGAAAGGAAATTTGTGAATGATGGAGAAATGAAGTCAGAACTCTTAGAATATTTTGTGTATCTTGCTCAAATTCCTCAAGCACAAATAATATTGAAATGATTTTCTGTGTGTTACTCAACTGTTTGTTTTTCTTAAAAGAAGCACTGTTGACTAGTCCTGACTTTAGTCTGAGTGTCCCACTTTGAAGGAGCCAAAATTGCCCTGGGGCAGAGGAATCTGACCCAGAAAAGGTAAATTAAAAAGGAGGTGGTGAGCAGTAAATGACAGCCACAGCTAAAAAGGGACATAAAACTGTTCTTACAAAAATGACAGGAAAAAAACTTGAAGGAAGGTGGCTCTGCTAATAATTGTGAAATAGTGTAGCTCTGGAAATTTTATGTCTGAAAAGAGTTTATGGGAATACCTACTAACGCAGCCTTCATAAAGATATTTGTGAACTAGAAGCATAAACATTTGTAGTGGTACTATATAACTTCATGGCAAAAAAAAAACCCAACAAAAAAAAACATAACAGTATACAGTGCCAGTTGGTCCTTGCAGGGTGAAGAATGGATACTATTTGTTCTTTTGATTGAGTTGCCCTCAGTTAGCCGTGGAATTGCTTCAGATCCTGTGCTTTTGACACTTAGCCTTAGTGTAGTGAAGCAAGTGGTTCTCTCCCAGATAAGCTCTCTTTACATGCATCCTGGGCTGGTCCTTAGTGTTAACTGGAATTTGGGGAGATGTCACTGCAGGGCTTGTAGTAATGGTGCTTTTCACTGTTGGCTGCAGACTCCAAAACCATAATAATAATGATATATTAATTGATTTCAGGACAACACACATTTAACTCCCTGGAATCTGTAGCTTATGAAAGTCTTTTTCTAATACTGAATGAAACCAGAAAAACATACTCCATGGGGAAGAAATCTTGCACTTCTAGGGAGGCTGGAATTCAGTTGTTTAGCTCAGGGTTTCACTTCTGTTTTTGTCATATAAGCAGAAATATTTGTAATGCAAATCCCCCACAACAGCAAGTGGATGTTCTGCTTTCCTCAAGCAACAAAGCCTGGCATAATCTTGCAAGCACCATAAAACCTAGTTTACTCAAGCATTTGATGTATTTGTTTTTCCGTGTGCTAAGCTGACAAGTTGTAAGGTTGGACTTAGTGTTCAACATGCAACAGAACAAAAAAAAAAACTACAACAACAACGAAAAACAACTTAAGTGTGTATTGCTTTAATTAAGTCCTTATGTAACACTTAGTATTGAGGTCATTGCCTGGTTCTGTACTGTCTGGTACCACTGGCTTATTTTCTGCCCTGTTGTGGTCTCCCTTTAGCTGTGACAAGACTCAACAAGCAAATAATCTTCTTGCGTACTGAGTTAATTACTTTTCTCCATATCATACAGTCTGGGGAAAAACTGTTATAAATTTGGTGAATTCATTTCTTTCTCATCAGCCATTCCAAAGAGTAGAGTGAGCTTTTCTCCCTTGATCCTTCCCTCTGTAGACCTGTCATTTCTTTGGGTAGCCCATTATCTCTGCTTTATTTCTTGCTCTTAGTTGGGGCTGTGTATTTTAACCTCCAAGTAGATGCTGTCAAGAAATGGTTTTTCCATTCTCTGAAAAGATTTGGGATTAACAATAAGATCAAATCCAGGATAAAAGGTTGAGACTGTGGCTTGAACAGGTTCAGAGCAGAAAGAAAAAAAGAACAAACCACACAGCTGAAAGTCCAAAACTAACTTGTCAATTATTGCAGCTTTCACAGAATGGTTGAAATCGGAAAAATGTCTGTACTCTTTGGTAGAAACTCCCTATTAATTGTGTGTACAGACATAAAAATAAAATAACAATGGATCTGAAGTGATGGAATCTCTATACTGTAATTCAAATGAAGTAATGATACACCAAGGTTCTTTCAAAAACAACTGCCTTATGCTCAAAATGTTGTGTCCCATATATATCTGACGTCAAAAATAAACTTGCAGGTAGGCATAGTTCTAATGAAAGAAAAAACATTTTGCCCAGACTATTGATTACTTTACCAGATCTATAAAGTAAAAATAACTTGTCTGGAAAATAGAAGGAAGGTTTTGTTTATAGCAAGAGTTACAGAAGGAACATAATAACATCTTCTTGGGCTTGTGGATAATAATAGCATAAGAACAGAGGACATAAGTAAAGGCAACAGAAGGGTGATTAATTATTATTGAAGAAAGCCCAATGGGTATCCAGGAATATAATTGTGATTTGTCACAAGCTGTGACTAGAAAACAATAAAAAAACTGGAACAAAGAGGTGCATTACATACACTGTATGGAATATAAGACACTTTTTTTTTGCTTCATATTTATTTGTCCTGTAAAAGCTAGTGCAAATTTAAAAAAAAAAAAAAAAAGATTGTATTCTCTTGAGATGCTTGTATAAAATTGGTAAGTCATCCTATAATGTTAAGACATTGTTCCAAAAAGATTTTGTTTCAGTGTTTTTGTGTGACTTTGCTCTGAAGATTTTTTTGCCAAAAGCGTAATCAGAAAAAGTATGCTTTGGTTTATAGGAATGTCCTGATATGATGAAAGGTTTCTTATTTTGTTGTTCTTGTGTATCTGTTATGAACAGTAAAAACTTGCACATACCTCCCACTCCAGTCATGTTCTGTCTACAAAAAGGATTATCAAGAGATTCCTTTATTTATTGTTTGAAATCTTTCTCAGACAGGTCAGCTCCCTGGATAATTAATATTACAAATTTGTTCAGAAGCACAGCTAAATGTTCGAGTCTTCTGTCTTGTAGCTTTGCAATATTTTGGACTAAATTAGCCTAAAATAAAAGTGTTTGAGTTGATCTTTCTATTTGAGACATTTTCATTTACAAAAGGACTCATGGGCAATTGCACCCACGTTGTTCAGCTCAGTGGTCTAGAAAGTTTTCTTTGTGTGTGAGGATGCACCTCCCGCTTTTGCAGGAACTATGAATTTCTCTTTTGTCAGTTGAAGTTAAAATTGGCATTTTTTAAGAGCTTGTTAGTTAGTCCCCTCTGGCAGCTGGCATCTTCTGAGCATACTTGCATTTGCTATCACATCTGACACTCTGCAGGGAGTCCTTGTCAGCATGTGATGGCTATGTGCTGCCTTAATACTGCTACATTAATCAAACAGAGAACTTACTGCTTTATAGAACGTTACAAAAATGTGTTTATAGTCCTTTTATCTGGGACAGTGTGAAAGCTGCAGAAGAAGAGGCAGGTACGTAAATATAAATAAATAAAGGCTTTACAGGCAAAGCAATTAGCTCCCCACCAGAGATGTGCGGTTTAAATAACACTGACAGGACTGTCCTGAAGGAGGAGTGCCAAGGATATTCAGATGTCCCTTGCAGAACCTTACATTTGTTGTGTTTTTGACAGTGTTGCTGCAACTCAGTCTGGCATTCTGTGCCATGTGCAAAATATTGCTAGTTCAGATGTTCCAGCCTTTGCTATACAGATGCGATAATGTGAAATATGTGAACATTTGCAAGAGAATAATATTGTTCCTGGCCTTGGGGGCAGGAATGGCCTGAATATGTTATTAATTCATTGCTGAATATCTCCATTTCTATGCCTTGCCATATCTTCAGTACTTAAGCAGCAATGGATGCCAGTCTCTTCCAGTCTCTTAGTTCATACTGTGCAGTTTGTTGGAACTTCCTGGGATTCTTTTTCAATCTAAAGGCTTAAACAATACTAATTCTGGAGTCTTTTTCCAGAAAAAAAAAAAAGCTGATTCCTATTAGATGGGTCTAAAGATCATAGAACCTGCCTAGATGCATTCCTATGTGACTTAATATGGGTTTTCCTGCTCCAGCAGGGGATTGGACTAGATAATCTTTCAAGGTCCCTTCTAGTTCATGACAGTCTGTAATTTAGACTGGAAAAGTCCTTGTATGTCCTATGTAAGTGCACTGGGAAGGTGGGGTCATCCTTGGGGAGACTCATCTACTGCATGGGTCAGGAAATTGTTGCTGTTTCCCCCTCAGCCTTTAGGTCTCTGTGCTCAGCCAAGTGAAGAAAGGACAGGGAAGCCTCCATATCACAAGTACTGCCTACCTATTGGACCTGTCTCAGGGGGTCTTAGCACAGGAACCCCTCTCAGCATACCACCATCTTCTCCTCAGCTGCAGAACACCCTGAAGTTGAACACCTCACCAATGGGTTGGTCAGTAGGTGACATCACACAGGTATATAGGAAGAGGCAGCAATTCATAAAAGCAATGGAGTGTTCTGGTTTTTAGGCAGCATTATTGGTCAAGAGAGGCACCAGTCACTTAAGGAGAGTGGTATGCTTTGCATTTTGCAAATGTAGCACTTGGGGATATGGTTTAGAGGGCATGGTAGTGACAGGTTGGTAGTTGGACTAGGTGATGTTAGAGGTCTTTTCAAACCCTAATATTCCATTCTGTAAATCAAAAGTAACATGTCTGTTAATTGTTTAAAAAACAAAACAAAACAAAAAACAAAACAAAACAAAAAACTAATGCATTTCTGGGCTTTCATGCTGTATGTAGTTCAGGGCATCTAGAAAGCAATGCATGGCACCTGATTCTTATTTGATTAGTCAAGGCACATGCATGAAAATGATAGCATGTGGTTATTGCCTGATGATATAACGTATGAGATGAAGCTGTGGTTTTATTTTATTTTATAAGAGTTGATATTGTGGTCTTCTACTTCCATCCCTCTCCTATACCTGATGTATTCTGGTTTCTCAGCAGCTGCAGGAGCTCTTCATGTCTGCCAAGTGCCAAGAGCAGCTCCAATTAGGATGCTCTCATTCTTTGCTGCAGGGGAAAAAATAATCTCAAAGCAGCCTGAATATTTTTTCTTTTTTTTTTTTTTTTCTTGTATAAGGTGCCAAATAAATGCACATTAATTCCCACAGCTTTGCAGTTTAGAGATGTATCTATTTCAGGGAAAATACTGGTTATTAAGTGAGAATGCCATTCTAGGATGTCTGCTTTATCGATTTAGTATCTGATCCCTTAAAGGCTGAAAGTCACATAACTTTCATTGACTATTTGTAAGTGTACTGATAGTTAGGTCTTCTCCAAAAATTTTCAGTCTGCAGAACTAAGCTGTAAATATTTACAGTATTTCAAGAGAGCATGGACTGAGAAGCCTATTTTCTATACTTTTCAAGGCTATCTAGTCTCAGGGATTGAAGTTTCTTTAAAGAATTGTCTCCAGATGCAAGCACTGAATGCATTCAAATGCCTCTCTTAGTGCATAATTCTCTCATTTAAAATATATTTATGAGCAGTGAGTGTGATAATTACATCCTTAACATTTTATATATTGAACTGTTAATCTACTTGCATTGATTGCAGCCTGCTTTTTAATCAGGATGTAAGAAACATCCTATAAAAATGACTGTATAAATGGTCAAATTGCAAATGGCTTATTCACAGACATAGGAGATCACTTTTCAGACAGTCTTTCTCTCAGTAAAAAATTCTGCTGTTACAGAAGAAGGCTATTTATACCTATGTTGTTCAGGCAAAAAGCACACCTAGTTAATTTACTGCAAGGAGTATTAGCTGTGAATTTATTTCTGTTTTCTATTTGCAAATCATTCATGAAATGAGCTGATTTTTTCTGTGAATGAAAAATATCTCTCTATGGGTTATTTTATCCAGAGCTTTGCATGATTCCTTCATAAAGGAATAGCATAAATTTTCTAAGCATTAGTCTCAATTTGTTACGTATGTATAATTTTGAATGAATATGCAGTATTCATTTTTCACCTATGTCTAGTAAGAAGTCATTTGTCAAGTGGAAATTACTCTAAAAGAGGAACTGTGAAATATGGTTTGGGAAAAGGCTTTGTCTAAATGTACATTCATGTAAGTGTGTTGGTATTTCATTGTTAACTCATGAATATTGGAGTAGAGCAAAGCAATGGGAAAAAGTGCCAATCTGGAGGTCAGAACCTGTTTGCTAGAAGTAACGTACAACACTCAGCACTTTAGACATCGAAGATATTTAGGAACTGAATTCAGTTGTAAGTACATAATACATTTAGAGCACTGAGCCTTAGTTAACATAAGTCTCTATAAAAGCAGAGGAAATTGAGATTCCTAAGTTTTAAGCCTCAACTAGAAGCTTAGATATTACCATAGATGAGTTGAGAGCAAAAAAAGTGTGTGAAGGAGGGAATACTTCTGTTTCGAAGTTTTTGTGTAGGAAAAGTAGTTTAGAAAAAATCTGTTTTGAAATGCTGTCTTTTCTGAGGATTGAATGGTGCTGACACAGAACAGAATTTCTTCGTTTTATAGAAATCCATGAATAATTATTGGGTTTAATTGTTTTGCTCGTTCTTTTTTTCTTAGAATCTGGTTATCTGCAGCAGTGTTAACAGCAGATTCAGTTCTCTCTAAAGTATGCTAAGATGATTAAAACTGAAATACAATATGTGAATAGTTCGGAGTATAATCTTAATACTGCATAACAGTTTACATGGTGCTCTATGTTCTCAAGTTCTTAGGAAGATCTCTACAGATGTTTTGCCTTAAACTGTAAAGCAAATATTTTCCTGCTAGTAATTATGTCATTTCTGTGTCATAACATGTGTCCCAGAAGTTGCATTTGCCTCTCTGAAATTATTCAAGTTAGAAAACTGATCATAAACCTATAACGCATGGTGAATTTCAGTACTGTGCAATTAACATTGCAGTTTAAACCTTAATTAGATTCTGCCTTTGAAGGCAGTGGATTTCCACGCAATTTAACGGTTTGTTTGTTCAGGGGCTCTTTGGTTCCATTGGGCTATTTTCTCTATGGCTCTTCTGAAAATAATTTTCCATACCAAGACAGCAAGAAGAGGCTGGAACAAGGTATTACTAAGGTTTGAGATGAGAAGAGATAGGTGGGGAGAATCTTAGAAAGGATGTTCAGAGTACCTGAGTGCACACAGTACCACTGCACTGCAGGATTGTTAAAATGGTAATACATCCATTTGACTGCAGTGGAAACAGATCAGAAGGTATCAGTTTTTGTACTCTCTAAAACTCTTATCAATGAAGTAAACTCTGGTTCTTCTTTAAGGAGGTTTCAGTTCAGATCTGGTTGTAAGTGCACGTATTAAATTAGAAATGCATTAATGGCATCATCCTGGTGGAATCTACCTGTTTGTAAGGGGTAGCAACACACAGACCCTGGCAGGTGGCCGGCCACAGTTGTTCTTCTTAATTATGAACTCCTAGTAAGAGGTGAGATACTCAAGTAATGCTTCCTCACTCTTGGGATTAACACGACATGTTTCATGTTTAAAATGGCAAGTTTTGCTCTTTCTATCTGGGGTGTGCTAGATGTCATATGTGCTGTTTTCAATGAATTTCCTGATTTAAAATAACCACATTCTTTTAGGTAGTAACATAGTTATTTAAAAGAGAAAACACTGCAGATAAGCATCTAGTGTGTAAATTCCACTTCCTATGTTTTTTCACACTGGGGTATGTGTAGCTGGTAACTAATTAAATAGACCAGTGATGTTGCATCAACATAGACTAGGGGAATTTATCCACCTTTGAGAATCCCATGAAATGGTGCTTAGCAATATACTTCTTTTGTTCATTCAGATTTCTGGAATAGTTTCTGGTCACCTTCATAATTATCACATTATAACATTATTCCACGTTACTTCCTACAAAAATTACCATAGGAGAGTAAGAAAATATCTGTAAGATTTGTGTGGTCATTAAAATGATGTATTTATTATACGGAACTTCAGTGTGTCTTTTGCAACTGTGAAGAATGCTTTCTGCATGCACCGTATGAAAAGGTTACTTGTAGAAACCATGTTATAGCTTCAGAAGCAAAACAGAGACCTCTTACAGATAGGAATGGAGAAATTCAGGGGCCAGTAGTGCGAATCCCAGTATCCCAGTCAACCTGTCACATTGCAAAGGAGAATCAGAATTGTGGTGTAAAATACTCATACCTTTCCCCTCAACCTGTTAACACGATTATTGGGCTTGTGCTAAGACGCAGGAAGACCATGATCATTTCTTTCTTAAGAAAGAGAACATGAATTGTTAGATGGGGAAGCGCAAGTGGGTAAATGAGATGAGGACTATGTTCTTCTTCAGCATTTCCCTAAAAAGTTTTGATTCCAGGTATTTTCCTTTGTGATAGAAAAACTTCTTAGACTTTAAACTTTCTATTAGTTACAAGGTATATACAGCTCAAGTTATAGACCTGTTCCCCAATCTCAAGGAGCATGATATTCTAAGGAATATTTGATGGGTTTGCCAAGGCATGTCAAAAAGCCATTGAGTTGTTAATCAATAGCACTGGAAACAGACAATGTTTTTTGCTGCCTGGAAGTGTGAAGAAGAGACAACTGAATATATGCTCTCAAATAAGCTTGTAAATTGGGAAGAAAAAAAAAAAAAAAAGGAGAAAACCAGGAATTGCAACTATTTATTGAAATTGGCAAATCTAAACCTGCTGGTTATACTGAATACAAACTGGCCATGAATTCTTAAGAGATCTGCTTTTTTCCTACGTGGAAGGTGCATTTAGACTGTTGTGTCTGGGCAAAATCATACAACAGTCTTCAGAAAATGGAAGCAGGGAGAAAATGATACTTCAGACTGGAGATGGTATCTATGACATGCTTCTTGTCATCTCTGACATACTGCTGAAAGAGTGTGATGGTAATGAAGATGTGCTTTACAAAAACATATGATACTACTTATTCTACTGGTATGACAATAATAGGGAGTTTGCAAACAGCAATGCTAAATGTGTGGTGAAAGTACAGTTTGGTTTGTTTTAATGTGCTCTTTTCCCTTACAAACTTTTTGTCTATCCATGACTTGTCTAAAACATTTTACTGCTTTCTCTGTAGCATTCTTGTGGCCAGCGATCTGGAACTGGCCACATCAGGGATTTGGATCATGAGAAATTACTGTCTGCAGCTGTGTGTAAGAGCTGATTTACAAAACCTATAAAATACGTTGCTTGGTGCTTCCAACTTTGGACCAAATTTCACTGTCCAGGAATGTACTGGTCAGGCATAAAGTTGAGCTGTTGGCAGTGTTAAATATTCACACCACAGAGCATTGATATAAAACGCTTTTCTCTAGCTGCCCGCTTGGCATAGATTTGAATTACTCTGCAGATTTGGTGTCTAAATCACTGACTTGCACTGGGTGGGGAAACGAGCCTTATTCATCATTGTAATGATGCCAGGGATGTTCTCCATTCCTGTCCTCGTTCCTTCTGTTATTGTTTAATATTTCATGTATTTATAGGTGCAAAATCAACTTGTCACTTTTATGATCTTATAATCAGATTTCCAGCATCTGATTCATGCATTTTCACCTAAGGATTTGTTGGTTAGGAATGGGGCTCTAGTGTACAAAACCCCCAGACAAACATCACATAGAGCCTTCACCCTGAAGAACACAGGATGGATCAAAAACAGAAAGGCAGAAATAGTTACGGGGAGATAAATGCACTGAAGTCACACATTTTTCAATGCATTTATGTTCTCTTTTTTTTCCCCCCTGAATATTTACCAGAACAGCACCTCCTCAGCTGCTGTTTAGTCTTATACACCTTGGTAAAATATGCCAATATTTGTTGTGCTGAAGTGAGCATACCAGTTTGGAGCAGTGTTTTATGTATGTGTGTATGTTTGTAGCTGCAATTTTTTTTTAATTGGTTTAAATATTATCACCCAGGGGAGCCACAGTTTAGTGAGAATCATGCTTCTAGAAGCAATGCAACTTTGTTGAGAGAAGATGTCTTATTTCTTTTACATTCATTTTGAAAAGCTGAAAGAAAAAGGGTTGGGTGTATTGTCCTTTTTGATCTGCTGCTGCTCCTGTTGCTCTGCCTCTTCACATTGAGGTAGAAATACAGGTTGCTGTTTGAACTGTCCAGGAAGTATGTGCCCAGCTGCACAAGCTCTCCATGCTTGGGGTCTATCCAAGTTCCTTTGTCAAAAAGAAGTTAATGTTGAATTGAATATTTTCCTTGAAATGGAGGAAAACATGCTCTGCTTTGGGCTGTAGCTTGGGAATGGTCATTGAAGCATAGAAGCCTTAAAATATTTTCTTGAATTCTCTTCCTTTCCAGCAGATGTCAGGAAGAAATCCTGTGATTTTTGGTTTACAATCCTGATGACTTAAATATCGAGTTCTAGACTCGAGACCTAGTGAGAGACATATTGTGCTAGATATACATACCAGTGGCATTTGAGAGTGTTGTTGAAAGGATGAGTTGACCTGTTCTGCGTGGCTTTCATCTAGACTAAAAACTTTCAATTTTTATGAAGTAATCCTTCAAAATAGAGTCCTGATTTTTTAAAGTAATTTACCAGAAAGACATTAGAAAAAAAAATACTACAGAGGAAGGAATTAAAATAGGAGAACATATGGAGACCATAGGACCTTAGCATGTTCCATTCTCCCAACGCATAGGGAAAACATATTGGTGGGGTTTTTTGTACCAATGTAAATGCATCAAAAGACCACTGAATTTCAAACTGTGAGGCTTTCAGGAAAACAAAGATGATGAATCTAAGTTTTCTGAAATTAAAACGTTAAAGCAACTAGATCTTTTACTGAATATAATCCTGAACACCTCTGACCCTGTAGGACTCATTCCAATGTTTTAAAATAACTTGGAGTTGTAATCTTCAATGCTGCGGCAATGTGTCAGGCTTCAGAGCATGATATCATGAACTTAGCTGTTATGCTTTATGGGTTTCCCCAGCAGAAAAACTGCTTGTGCTGAATCACGTTGGAATTGTGTAAAATGTAAAGCAGAAGCAGAGTGCAGAGAAAACAATAACGGGGGAAAACGGAAAAGGAGATGAAAAGCAACAAAGTAATAAACTGGAAGAAATCCTTACCACATAATAACTGGATCTAATCAGCTGGGGAAGGGGATTGCTCTTCTTTTTCATCAGCAGGATTTTGATCCAAAGCCACCACGTTAACAGATGAAGAGTAGCAATGTTCTCTGGAGAATCTGCTGCTGTTTTGCAGTGCTGCTTAGAAATAAATGAACAAGCATTCAGGTAGCTCTGTTACTGCTGCTCATGAATACAAAGATAGTATGATTAAAAATACGTTTAAAGGCACTGATCTGATCTTGCAGCAAGTCTTCAAGTAGTCTCTCTGCCACATCAAGTTCTTATTTCCTATGTGTTGTGGGCAGAGTGGACAGCTTGGTTGCAGAACCAGGTAGTTCTGCTGATTGGTATGATTAGCCTATGGTGGGTAATGTGTAGCTTGGAGGAAAAAAAAAAAAAACAGATCCAAAGGAGAGCAAGCTTTAATATTTATTAAATAATAATATTAAATAATATATATAAATAATAAATTATAAATATTCAGCTTAATATGTCTCTACTGGCTTTCTTTTTTTTTTTGTAAAGTGCACGTGCACTGTAGAAAAGCAAACTTGCTTTCTTGAAATAAAGTAAAATTAAATGATATCGTGAGTCACTTGTACTTTGAATATGTAAAGATTTTTGATTTAGACTGTTGCTCTTACTGGAGCACTTAGTCTTCTGTAAGCGTCTCATTTGTTGCTCACTGCATGTCTCTAAAATGTCCCAGTGCAATTTGTGATTGTTAATCTTCTATTGGAATAATGTACTTTTTTTAATATTTGTTTTCCAAATATTTTTTAAAAAATCATGATGGATTTTTCTTGGGATTATTGCTTTGGTGTTGCTGTGACTAACAGCACACAGTCTTCCTTATATAATCAGACAGATCTTTCTTTTCCATCTGGACAATCATTCTTTTGAAGATCTTAATTTATTTTGCCCTTGCCCAAATGCATCACAGTCTTGTTTCATTGTTGCAGTCAGTCTCACGTCCTCATCCTCATAAAACTCCACTGCTTATGCTGATCATTATGTTCCAGGAATTATTCCCTTCTCTTTCTCCTTATTAAGATTAGGTGTATTGTCAAGAGTATATCTTTATGCCTTGTGTTGATTTAAAAAAAGGGACAACAAACGCAACCACTTGTTGCAAGCATGAAACAATTTTTCTCAAGCCCATCTTTTCTTTTAGAATCTGGTTGATTTAAGTATCTCATCAAAAAAACAGACTTCCTTTGATTATGACTTTGTGTGTATAGTTATTCTCCAGTCTGTTAGATCTTTTTTTTCCTACTCAGTATACTGATGACTACCTGCATTTGAGAGTATGCCTAGAATATACTTTCAGTGGGCACCAAAGTTCAGCCTCATGTTTGCCTTTGGAAGAAACAAGCAACAAGTGTTTGTTATCAAAGTCTGTGGAAAGTAGAAAGAAGTATTACGAGGAGCTTTCTGCCAATCAAAGGAAAAGATGACCTACAGCTGCATACATAAGTTCCCATAGCCTGATCGTTGTCTTCTGATATTTTTTTTCTCTGCATCCTTTCCAGTTTCATTCATTAATACAGGGACTGAGATTTTGTGAAGAGCTCAGTTCCCACTGAGATATCTGAAAGTGTAATCAGTTCTACGGTGTAACCAAAATTAAGCAGCTTCCATTTAAAGTTACAGTGATGGGAGTGTTTATCCTATGGTAGGAGTATAGCCTGCGTGTGCTCACAGTCTGATCTCAAGAGCCCAGGTGTCAAGGTTACAGCCTATTCCTGGCAACAGGGAAGCTTGATTTTTAACTGACAATACATTGTAGATGTTTCAATCTTCAGTAGGTTCTAATTCAGTTCTGAGACATTCAAAGTTTTGCAGAGCATACTGAATTTAATAATAGTGAAACGAGATGAACAATCCAGCTTCTGTACTCAGAATAGTCTGAAATGATCACGTTTTCAGGCAGGTAGGTGGAAGATAGGAAAAGATGATGCTATGTATTTCTTTGTCTGCCACTGCTGTCAAAAATTTTGTGTTCTAGTTTCTTCTTTCTATACTGGAAATGTTTTTGGAACTCTTCATAGGAGCTTTTATAAGAAATATTGCTGCAATATACCTTGATGTGCTTTTTCTTCTTGCCTAATGCAACTCACTCATACCTGCGTACTTTCCTGGATTCCCATCTCAGGAGCTAATAGGGGTTGACTCTGGGTGGGGGGTGCAGCGTAGCAGTGGGATGGCCAGGAACTGAGTGCTGAATTGATTAATTTGCTTGCTTGTTACTGTCCTCTTGAACATGCTTGATTTACTGAATAAATAGCTATGACTGCATTTCTCTTTTAGTCACTCATCACACTTGCCGGGTCTCATTTTCATATGCTTTTGTATTTAGATCATATTCACAGAATCACCAAGGTTGGAAAAGACCTACAAGATCATCCTGTCCAACCATCCACCTATCACTAATAGTTCTCACTAAACCATGTCCCTCAACACAAAATCCAACCGTTCCTATTCATCACTTAGCACAATAACAGAGCCAGTGAAAATGCACAGATAAGCAAAGTTGTGTTCAACTTTACAGGTATTGTTAAATACATATATGTTTTTTGTAAAGATACTTGTCTATCTTAAAACATAAGTTTAGATATAGCATTTACTCTTGGAGTAATATCTAATAACTGATTGAATTCCTGCTATTCCTGCTTTGTTCCGCATGGAGCCTGAGGGCATACTTCTGAGTTTCAAGTCATGCCTCAAAGACTATAAACTCTTGTCTTCTTATAACCAGCTCTAGCACAGGCTGGTGACATTCCCTTTGGTGCCTCTAGCTCTGAAATGATCTCTCTTCATTTCAGAGTTATTTTTAGATCTAGAGTGTAAGAAGCTGATGGTGCTGTAATGTGCTTTCTCCCATATGCCACTTATTCCATAACTCTTTCTGTCCTGCTTTGCCCTGTTACTGTCTGTAACTCTGTGTCCCCGGATTACCTGCCAGGGATTCAACATTAGGCAAGGCTGAAGAAGTTCGCTGACATGGTTGATGTTTGCTGTGTAACGGATTCCCCAGATGTACCTTACTTGGACCTCAGCAAATTTTTGGATTGTCTTGAAACTCTCCTAGGTGTTTTTAGGGGACCTTTACTGAGGATGAAGGGATTTAGGTAACATGGGACTGTTCTGTGGAGCCCTTCCAACAAAATGTGTTTTCTTCATATTATATATGTAAACTTAGCCTGAAATAAGTTTCATTTGCTTTCAGGCTGTCAGGTCTTGCAGTAGACTTAAGAGCTCTAGCATGTTAACTTTTAAAATGATCACTTTTATATTCTGTAATAGTTATTTATAAGGATAACAACTCCTAGGTCCCACTTCATTCTGGGATGTGCTGGCTAGAATTTGCTGTGTGAACAGGAGTTAAGTTTGCTCTGTAGATGTGGAAGGAGGAGGAAATAATCCTTGTGCAAAAAGACATCATTAGATTGAAGTTGGTATTTGCAACTGGATTTCCCCTGAAGTTGTCTGGAAGGTCGTCATAAGGAAAGGATTTTTAAGTTTGGATTTAAGCTTAGTTGTATTCTGAGACAGACAATTACACTGTTTGGTTTTTTTTCGTTTTTTTTTTTTTTTAATTTCTGTTCACTCGTGCAATCCTAGAGCTTTAGTCTTATGCTTATACTTCTAGTTTAGGGCCTGAGTAACTTGGAAATAATTTTGGCCTCTTTCATAAGCTTCCCGAAGGGAAAGAAGCAGATTCAGGTTCTCCCAGTTTTTTCTTCCCCCCAGTCACTGTATAGAAAGTGATTTAGATGCATTTATGTGAAGAACTTGTTTTAAAAACAAACCAGATAAGTAAAACTGTCAAAAAGGCAATGGCTAATTTCTTCTCTACTGACATAACCATGTAGAAGTTTTTTTCCCCGTACCTTGCCTGGGCCTCTGCAAAGAGAAGCATTATGTTTAACCTGGATAAATTCATAGGTGTAGTTCACAGTATAGTCTTGGGAAATGATTGTGTCAGCAGTCTGGAGGAGATATGCTATTCTGTAGCTGGGAGCAGAAAACAGCTTGGAATGAGTGGAAGGGAACTGTTTCAGCTGGCTTCACTGCTGCAGTTCCTGAACTGTTGCACTGCCTTGAGGGTCTGTGTCTCTCAGCAGCTATTAAAATCTTTCCTTCTATCACTGGGAATCTTGACATTAGGATGCAGTGATTTTTAGAGGAGCTGTGCTTCTTTAGGCATAGAATTCCCCATAACTTGCAAATCACTGGGAGAAGGGATGATAACTTATATTCACATTTAAAAGAAGCAGCACATTTCTGATTATTTTATGGAAAATTGCAACTACTACTATGAATAGGAGAAGAGGAGAAAGAAAGCTTTATTTTGATAACAGATGCTGTGATCATTCTACAAGTGAAGTCCATTCAGGATTTGAAGTTTCGTTAGCATTTAAATCTGCTACTAACAGAGATCTTCTGAATGCTCATTTTGTCTTGTGCTTTATTTCTATTTCCAATACAGGCTTTAACTTCATTAGACTGACAGTGGTTAACTGGGGCTTTAGGTTTTCAGTAAACTACGAAGTTTCACTGCCAGTTTGCTATGACTGCTCAACTACATTTGGTACAAAGACAGATCTATTATTAAATTAAAAACTATCATCTGAACAGGCATAAAATATGACATGTAACAGGGGAAGGAATACAATGACAAATAGAACAGGTGTAAAAGATAAAGGAATGTTTTATCAAATGGCGCAAATATCCCTGAGTAGAAAGTCCTTCAAAACAGGCATTGATTACTGTAAGATGACTGCAAATGACAAATTAAGTGATGCTCTTGCGACAAGCGTAAAATCTGACATAAAGATTTGATACAAAGCATAATGAAAGCAAGACAGCAGCACAATACAGGAGAAAATTAAAAATGCATCAAAGATAGCTGATGGTTAAAGCTTTTTGATCCCAGCAACCATTAGATGTGTTTTTACCTGTCTGAATTGTTTTGGTGGTGCTTTTCAAGTGTTTGGTTAGCGCATGCAACAATGATGGAAAACAAAAAGAGACAGACGTGCTTGCCCTAAGAGAAATCCCAAGGTGATGAGGAGATTTGCTCATAGAAATTTTCTTCTTAGTCAAGTTAATAATTAATCAAAACAGTACGATAAACTATTGAAATCTGGTGTGTTGGACACGTTGAATTTCTTCAAGCTTCAACTGAAGACTTACACAGAGTGAATGTGCCAGTAAAATTCCAAACCTGTATTTAATCCCTTGAAGACAAGATATTCTTCTGGAAGTTTAAAGCTTCAGATAGAGGAGGAAAGTAGTCTTTCAGGAGTTAAAACTAAACAGAAAATAACACACATGGAAGCCTCATTGCACCTAAAGCATCTTTGAGCAGCGCATACGTTGAAGGGAACTAGAAAAATTGTGGGAGAGGTGTTCAAAAATTATTATTATTAGAAGTTAACATTTTGTTATACTGATAAGAAAAATCCTGAGCTCAACTGCTATTTCCTAATCTTATTTGGGATATAGACTCCACACTCCTGAAAATCCTCTTGCTCAGCTTCAAATCAGTGAGTTCCACTGAAAGGGAGTAAAGTTTGTGTGTGTTTACGGAGGAACAGGTCTGCTCCATCTTCTATGGGGATATTCCATAAGTATTTGCAGACCAAGTAATTTTTCCTTGTAAAGGTATTAGCTAAAGACATCTAAGTAAAAGTTTTACTATAGGATAAATTTTATCTTCATAATAAAGAGGATTTTTCTCTATATGAATTTCAACACAGGCAGAAAATTATGTGGAAGACGCTATTTAGCTATTGGCTATATATAACTAGTAGAAATATACGGTAACCTTTGCTTTCTTCAGTGGCCTGGTTGGTCAGCTCGAAAACTTGTATGGTAAGGCCCTGAAGGCAGAAGATGTCTTTCATAATCTGTGTAGTGTATTCTTAGCCTAATGTGGCTCTTTTTCTCTCTCTCTCTTTTTTCTTCTGTATGTTAAAATTTCAAGGTTTTATTTTTAATATGTCGAAAATAGGTTTTAAAAATGGAAAAGTGATGTTTTTACAGGATTTCTACTGTGAATGATTTGTATTTGAAATATATCTGAATACCTGTTTTTTCTAGGTATGATAAAACTATCTTTGTGGTTATTTTTTTATTAAGAAGGGAGAACTTGAGAATGCGTGTGTGTGTGCATATACTTTTATACTTATAAACTAAAACAAACAATAAGAAAATCGAAGTCCTGTGAGTACAGACATTGTTTTCTACTGAAACCTTAGAGTGGTCAAATGAATGAACCCACAAAGATATTTTTGTTTTTTTTAAGCGAATACTTTATATTCCATTATTAGCTTGTATGTAGTCCAAGCGTTTGACTGTCCTGAGAATCAGCTTGGCAGATTTCTGGACCCAGCTATACAGCCTTCCCTGAAGTGTTGCAGTTCTTCTCCGTTATGCATAGGCAGTAGGGGATCTAGGGAACCAGGCTTCAGCGGCCCACTATGGAGTTTCCATAGCCTGCAGACTGGTGAGCTGTAGAGTTCATTACAAGATTGGCTTAAGAAATCCAACTCCTGAAAAGGCTGTGAATGACAAGTAGAGATTTACCATAATCCTGCTGCTTTCTACCACAAGCTCAAAGCAGTTGGCAAAGGTAAGTGACAATTAAGGAAATACTGCTGGGTAGAAAAATATTGGCAGGACCATATCGGGGAAAAAGAGTCACGGGAGGCATGTTGACACGACCTGCAGTAAATACTACAGGAAGACAGGCACGTAACTGGAGTCAGCCATCAACAGCTGTTTTACCTTATGGACAAGGACAGTAATGCAGCATGTTGCAGGAAGACATAGCAGCCTGCAAGGAACATATGTATCTTCACAGTTGTTTCCTGAAAAGATACCTTAACTGTAATGAAGCATTGATTAATACATGATTAAACTATAACATTAATCCTTTAATGTCTTTAATAATTTTAGCAAGAGGTGTATGGAGGTTGATATTCTTTTTTGGCACTAGACTCAGAGACAGGATAAACGCTAGAATAAAACATCTCATAACAGGCACTTGGTAAATCAAATTCTGACATTGGTAAGGGATAAAGTATTGTGTCAGAGGAATATTGCAACATTAACAATTTTACATCTCTACCATAAGAAAAGGGCATATATTTGTTTTGTTTTTTCTTTCAGCAAGAAATGTTTAGTCTGGCTCCACCATGATATGGTTAATTCTTGATTAATATTCCACTTCTGAATGCCAGCAAAGGAAACTGTCAGAGCTTTGCTTCTTAATTAGCTTCTTGCTTTCCATTTGCAGAAATTATATGACATACAATGTGCTGAGATTTGTCTCACCAGAGAATTCGAACATTTAGAAGCAGAACATACTTTCAAACTTTTTATAGGCTGCTGTAATTGATTCTAGGACAATTTACACTGTAACAGAATCAAAACTTTATTAAAGGGGGGGAAAAAAAGCTATTCTGGGTTAAAACAGTAAAAAATATTATATGTACGTAAAATGTGAGACTTTGTATACAAAGCTCATCACATAAAGCAAATCAATAATGTAAAGGGTATGGAAGACCAGAAAGAGAAGAGTTATTTTGAAGTTTTGATGTGAAGGAGTGCTGCGGGAGCTGACAGAAGGCTTTTCTTTATTTGCACAAGTTAAGATAAATGATGAGATAAAATACAAAGCTTAGTATTTGGCATTGTAATAGGAATATCATAATACAGGGTTCTGTATTAGGACCACTGTTACTTAACATCTTTGCTGGCAATATGCACAGTGGGACTAAGTACACTCTCAGTTACCAGCAAAGTACAAACAAAAGTTGAGAATGAAGTTGTGCTGAATTCACAATATAATACATTGTAACAGATCATGTCAAAAAGGGGGGAAAAACAAAGTGAAATCATTTTGTCTAACCAAAATGAAGCATTTCTTGTAGAACATGTTGATTAGATTGAACCAGTGTTTTCTAACAGAAATTTATTCTCTTGGGAGAAATTTTAGGCAGTTCTTTCTGTAACTACTGTTCTAAGAACGCAGCACTGGAACAGGCTGCCAAGGGAGATTGTGGGGTCTCCTTCTCTGGGGATATTCAAGACCTGCCTGGACACCTACTTGTGCAACCTGGTGTAGGGAACCTGCTTTGGCAGGGGGGTTGGACTTGAAGATCTGTGGAGGTCCCTTCCAATCCTTGTGATTCTCTAAGTAGTCTGAAATTTATTTATTTATTATTATTTTATGTTATCCAATTGATTTTTCCATCATAAGATGTTTTGAACAAATATTTGGAAATACCTTCATTGGAGCAGAATATATATTTCAAATAATTATTTGCAGGTGGTAGACCTAGAAAGAAAATTCATTTTTTGTTCTTAATCACTTGAGATGACAGTTTGATGCATTCTGGAAGTTGGTAGAAAATGTTGAAACAAGTAAAATAAATATAGTCAAGCAATGCATGCCTTATTTCAGGTCTAGGATATGAGTGGAATAAGCATTTTGCTCAAAATCACATTGTGCTTCAGAAACATGAATAGAGAAGGACTGCTCATTTTTCGGAGTTACCTGTAACTCTCGGCTCTCTTCCCAGCAGAGGTCCTGGAAATTTCACCACAAACAAAATCTTGAATTTTCTTTTCCTTTCTTTATCATTAAATCTGTTTATGGCTGAGAATTCTATGGGGATTTCTCTTTGGCTTTACTTTGCTTTTGTGAAATCTACAGTCATGTCTTAGTCCTTTCTTGTCTTCATCAATCTCTGTAATTCTCTCTTCTACATCTGCCTTGTATTCCAAGGTTGAAAATCTGCCCCTTGGAATTCTATTGGAGTTTTGGCTTTGACATCAACGTACGTGTGACTCTATGTTTTTTTCTTCCTGTAAATTAGGCCCTGGTCTTTGTATAAAAGACAATTATTATGTATTTTCTACTGCTCCTTGTGCATTAAATTCTAACAATGAGATGTTAAAATATTACGTAATTTTCACTCAGATGATAGCCTTCTCATTTGAGTTCATTTGTCAGGATTTGTTTACACTCAGGAAAAGACCAGGAAGTATCTTGAAAAAGGTGAGATAGGTGGGAAGGACATGAAGGAGGAGCACACAGAGGTGGTTTTTCACCCAGGAGCAGTATGAACGCTAATTCATACGTGTGGCCAAAATACTCTGCATAGTATGAATGGTCACTAACTATTTATGGTGTATGTATCTTTTTAATCCCTGCATAAATTTGACTTTGAGGATTTATTTACCAATGGAAATCAACATCTATGATCTTCAGTATTAATACCTCAAATAAAACGTAGATTCTTTGGAGGGGGGGAGTGGAGGGGTGGGAAATCTTGCATATAATTGGCCTGAAAACAATAGATTAAGTATCAAATGAGTATTTTCTAAAAAACATTAATTGTGTTTAGAGGTCATCTACTGTACTTACTTTTTGGTGGCTGCTGAGCACCCAGATAGCCCCACTGGTCTCTGGTGCTGGTTGCCATCAAGAAGGCCAGTTGCCTTTGTGTGTAAAGAGTGATTTATCAACTTAATCCTGTCTAACAGCATTGTTCTTTTGTTAGCCAAGAAAATGCATCTTTCCAGTATCTTTGTCAGTAAGCATCCCTGAACAGCTGGCTAATTTGCCTGCAGCATGTTTCTGTACTCTATTCAACTTCCAAAGTAATTTTTAATGGAATAATTATTTAATGTGGGGAATGTTCCTTTTATGGCTTCCTTTATACTAGATTAGTTAATACAAATATTACAAAAAGCAGAAGCTTACATCTAGAAGAATTAGCCGGTATTATCTCTTATGATATACAAAGTAGCAAGTATATAAAATGAGCAGGTCAGTTGTACAGTATTAAGATTATATTTTCAGGCTTCCTTAAAAAATCTTCTAAGTCTTTCCTTGATGCCAGTATTAAAATGATTGTGACTGTGCCCTCATCCCAGAATCTGAGAATACCTCTTTGATAGTAGATCCAGTGCCATCAGAGATGGTTTTTCACTTTGCTCTGGGAGCTACTGCAGTTGTGATGAAACAGAAAGACATTATTGCATTTTGTTTAAAAAGTTGAACGTGTTCTTCCTGTTTTATTGAATACAGTCCAACGTACAATTTTAGTTCATATGCTTGTTTATTTCAATACTGTGCAAAGGAAACAGTGGAAGATAAAAATAATTGTCAACTGCTTTAATTCATTGTAGTCCTTTTTTTAATTGAATACTTAAAAGACACTTGTTTTACATCCACCTATAACTGTTTTTTTTTAAAAGTACATTTAAAGACAACATGTTAGTTCATGTTTAGCAGTTTGCTCGACTGACTTGAAACACAAAAAATGGATTGAAAATAATAGTAACTGAAGTCAATATATACCTGCATATAGATTTTATTCCCAAGTTTTGAGGCATATACCAAACTGTGATCAGAAATATTTGTTTTGAGGCACTGATGGGAGCAAAAGGCCACCTGTTGCTACTATTGTACTAGTATGAATGCTAATAATGAGATTCTTCTTCACTGTGCCCCCTATAAATTGGGAGATTGTAACCAGCATAGTGTTTCCTCTGTAGGAAAGATCTTAGAGTGTGCTGGGGGGAGGAGGAGCAAAGAAAGAAGGGGTGACAGGACCTCTATTAAATGTACAAGTTTAAAGGAAAGAAAAAGTAGCCTTGTGATAATTAAAAAGATTTACCCACACTAAGAGCCTTCCACCATTGAATTGGTTATCAAATTAGTAAGTTCAAAAAATGGATTGTTTTTCTTTTAAAACCTTAATACAACCAACCTGTTCAAACTAGCAGCATCAGGACACTCCCTGCTTTGATTAGATAGAATACCAGATGTTTAGTATACATGATGTGAACGTTTTATTAGCTTGCTGTTTATAAAACCGTGAGATTCACGAATTAAATAGTGAAGTCTGAGTCCCAGTGGAGGGGAAAACAAAAAACCAACACAAAAACAACCTTGTAACAAGTTTAGATTTTAAGAAAGCATGTGCCTGTTTCAAATCTGCATGCAAGTAAACAAGTATGAAATACTCATGCTAACTGTATAGATGGTTTTTATCTTGTCTTGTCGAGCTCTTTGTAGCAAACAGAACTTTACAACAAGGAACAGATTGTCCTGTTTTCTAATCAGCAGTATAATATAGCAACCTGCAAGAACTATGCAGAGAAATTTCCTCCAGTGTTTTTACTTTTTAAGGTTGTAGGTAGTTTTAAATAACGAAAATGTTTTAAGAAAGTGATTTTAATTATAAATACATTACTAGAAGGGTTTTTCCCTTTTGCAGCTTGAACAGCCTGCTTAGAACACAGGGATCTAAGGCAAAGCTTAATGAAATTGATCAGTACATTACATTTGGCTTTAAAGTAGTTGTTTGGGGACGCACATGTCTGTGAAAATTGTTCATTCCTCACCTTATGATCTTGTCTTGGTTTGACCCTGTGTGTTCTGTAACATTCTCTATTTGCTTTTCATTTTAAGAGTGCTTTTCCTCTCTCCAGGTTGAAAAGATTTAATAGAATATCACAGATGAATAAGATCTTTGGAAACCTGCTGTTTTTTCCAAAGAATTATATGAGATTGAGAAGCTGAAATAATAAAATATGGTTTCTGTCAACCTAAAAGAGAGATCATGTTCTATAAATATTTCATTTGGTCTCCTAATACAAGTGTATGAAGTTATTCAAATAGGTGTTTATCTTAAAATAATAGCACAGGGAATATTGAAATGATAACCCATCTGGTGTGACGATGTTTCAGCGGTTCTTATTCTTCTGTGAATTCCTGCTGTTCCTGAATTTCTTATACTTATCAAAAACTATCCTCAGACATCTGTCCACAGCTTGGTATTAGGAATCACAAGTATTGCATGCATCAGCTTCTGCAGAGCCATTGTAGTGGGACTGGCTCCTCCAGCTCAAAGCATAGCTAGCTGCCTCAGCATGTTTTCAGGAAAGTTTGTTTCTTCTGCCCTACACCAGTCTCCTAGAGATGGAGGGGAAGCAGCACCTGAGCCCTTACTCGCAAACCCCAGGAGTCTTCTTCCCTTTGCACTTTTCACTGTCTTCTTTCTCCCCAGGAATAGTCTCTTCATGCTGTGTGGAAATGAATATTTCATTCTAAGTGTTAAACAGAAAAATAGTAAGTGCAGTGTCATTTAAAGCATGAAATAGATGATGTACATTTAGTTTCATCTAATTTTATGTTTAAAACAAATTATCTTAATAGAACAGAATGTTTTAATTTCTCAGAAGTTCTTGATTATCAAAAGCATCTCAATTTCTTTTTCTCTCCTTTTCTGTATGAGCCAGTAGCATTTCTCCACTTGGGAGCAATCTAGAGTAATGGGCTTCCTTAAATGTGAGCATTTTCACAGCTGTTAGAAAAGGCTTCCTCACTCTGTCTTTGCTCTTAGGCTTCCTCTGCTGCCTGAATAATCCTGTTGGGTTAAATACTGGGTTGTTTATGGGTGGCATATCTCTATGCTGTTCTGATATTAGGTGCTAAGAGCTCTGCTCTTGAGGGTTGTTTCTTTTTGTTTTTTTTTTTTCTCCAGGAGAAATTTTTCAAATGGAAACAAATTTATATCTTATAAAGGAAATTATATTATTTCAACCAGTCCAGGTATGACAACTATCTGACACACTGTTTATACTGAAGTGTCTTGTATCAGCCTGGGTTATTTGTTGTAAGACATATTGTAATTGAACGTAGAGAAAGAGATTTGGAGTTCCTGGGTTAGGAAACCTGATTATATTTTATTTGCAGTAGTGAAATACTATGCAATTAATAGTAGCATTCATGTGAAGATCATTTTTAGTGCAATTTGTATTTGTGGTTGGAGTGTGGAAGGTATCTTTGTTGAAGGCATCTATTTAACAAATAGACAAACACAAAGCAGGGTGGTACAGAAGCACTGAGACATGTAAGAATAAAAAGCATTAATTTCACTTAGCCCTCAATATTCAGCATGTTCTTCCTTCAAATGATTTGTAGTATTCAGAAAGATTCAACTACAAACAAACCAGTTGCATATATAGATGAATGGGAAAAGTTCCCATTCTCTAAAGAGAGAATCGTAGAATGGTGGAGAAATCTAAATGCCACCTTTCAATCACTTCCTGGTTAATCACAGTATGAGAAGAGAAGTAGAGCCTAGCCCTTTAGCTTTGGTCTTTCCTGATGCGAATACCAACTCCTGCAACCTCACTTGCAGAGAAAACTTTGCTATCAGTAATGTATCATAGCCTTGAACTCTCTTGAGAAGACATGGAAGGAGAAAAAGAATTATGTATTGAAGTCTACTGAAAATCAAACATGGTATTTCTAAATAGTTTGGATTCAGCTTTGTCTCTGACAAAAAAAAAAAAATTCTGAAAGTTCAGAATTTGTCCTTTTGTTTATGTAGATGAATGGAAAGTTTTTCCATTCTCTAAAGAGGAAAACATAGTGCTGCCTTTAAAATGCTTTACTTTTCTCCATTTGAGCAAAAGGCAAGTAGGCAAGTTCCTTAATAAATTTCCCCAAATCTTGCATTTCACTGCTGTATTTCATGCCTCGCTAACAGGGACGATTTCAGAATATTCAGGGGATCTGAGTTGCTTGTTTTGGCACAAGTAACCTAGTTGCAAAGTCTCCATGAAGGTGTAAGTGCGAGTCTCCTCCAGCTCTAGACCATTTGGATGTCTAGCAAGCTGTTTTCTTTAATGTTGTATATGTTAAATTTGATAGCAATGCAAGATTTTCTTCAAAGTCAAATACTTCTCCACTTCATAAGTGAAAAGTACTTCTGCACTACTGGAACAGTGAGGGGGAAATGCTGCCGTGTATCAGCATGAATAGCTCTTTATGGGCCTGCCGTCGTCCACGCCACTCTCTCTTGCATGCAGCCTTCCTCCCTTTCCAAAGTTTCTGCTGGCTTAAATTAGTCTTTGAAAATGAACTTGTAAAAAATGCTTCTTCTGGACACTTAGAGTGTTTTCTGGGGCTCTAATGAAGCATGTGGAACAACCTGAAAGAATGACAGGTACTCAATATTCTGAAATACGATCTAAAATGAAGATGTTACTTTGGCATAATAACTCCCATCAGCTAGTAATAGCAATTGTTTATGCTAGCTTTTAGTTTTTTGTAATTTGGAAGTAAAACATTCAATCAGAGATATCTGAAGATGACTTCAGAGAACCACAGAATCACAAAACTATAGAGATTGGAAGGGACCTCTAAAGATGGAGTCCAACCCCCCTGCAAAGCAGGCCATCTCCAGCAAGCTGCAAAAGAAGACAAGTATGTATTTGGGGTGGTCTAAAATACATATATTTGATCTTGCATCAGATCAGTCAGCCATAGTAACTTACCTGCTTTGGGAGATCACTACTCATCATTTCTGGGCTAGTACTAAAGCTTCTTAAGATCAATAGCAGTTGTATGAATGAGCTAAGGAAACAGCTTTGCTCCTGATTATGTAGAGATAAAAATGTTTAGTAAAGAAAGAGTTACATGCCTGTAGGATTGCTGTGAGATATCATTTTCATCCTCCATTACAGAATTGTGCCTGGCAGTTGTGTACGCTATGTCTTACGTATGTACAACCTACAGTGTTTCCTTAAACAAAATTTTCTTGTTTGTGTGCTTAAATTTTCTCATGGTCAGATTTATTGCTGTTTGAAATCAAAATAGCCCAACTGACATGGATGTTTTCACCTTTGTGGTCTGTGCTGATTTATACCAGCACTAAATTATAGTGCTTTAAGGTACAGACAACTCTGAACAGCCTCTTGCAGACAGTGAATTGTGGTGAAATATTTCCTTTCCGATTGGATCATTGCAAACTGAAGTACTTCAAAGAGTGTTTTGTTACAGTTCATACTACACGGTATAGATTACAGGTAGGTATCATACAGTGAGGAACTCGGTCTTCCTGTCTCCCTCATACCATACATCCTTTTCTTTGCTGTCTGATATGTTTGATATTTGGCAAGGTTAGGAACCATTTTCACTTAGGTATCAGGTGGTGCTGGTAGGAGAGATGTCTTTTTACTTGTGGGAGAAGAGAAAATAGAGACTGATTTTTCCATGCTTGTTTTTCCACAGATTGACAGCAGGCATGAGTAAATGGTTTTTCCAGTCCTTCCTCTTTGCTTTCTATATTTTTTTTTTTTTTTCTGTATGAGTACCGGGAAGATAGAGCCTGCAAAAATGAATGGAACCAAACTCAAAACTTCTTTTTCCCAGAGCTGTGTTTGTTGCCATTGTGTTTTAAGTTGTGAATGCTCTTAAAAAAAAATAAAAAAAAAAATAAAAAACAGTAGTATGTTTCCTCAACCCATTCATATCCTCAATATGCTTTCTGAGTATTCTCAGAAACAGGATTGTAGGAAAGAAAGTCTGCTTTTAATGTTGTTTCCTCTTACAGATGTTTCATGTATGTTGGGAAAAAAAAAATCTTACTATGGAAAAGGCTCTATTGGAGCCTTGCAAAAATCACAAACCCCAAATTAACTGTCTAATGCTTTGAAAGAAAAGCGCATTCTAATAATACTCTGAAAGCTCAATATCTAATCACTGGAACAGTGGGGAAGCTGAAGGATCTATTAATGAAAGCTTCTATTTTACATTAGTTTGATCAAAACAAACCATTTAAACTGACAGCTGATGTTTCACAAAGTGGACAGGGGGCTGCTCAGTTACAGCATAAAACGTGAGCTGCTTATACTTAGAGATCAATAAACTGTGAAAAATCTCTACTTGGGTGGACATGAAGCAGCTTAGCACAGAATGTGGGAGATGGAAGTTTTAACACTGTACTTGCTGCAAATTGGCCTGGTTCTGATTGTAGGTTCTTCATGGCCACAGTGTTGAATGGCACCATTTCTAGGGATGCAAAGAAAATTTTTCAGGTCACATGCAGAGCAGGCTGGGGATTAGGAAAAACTTCCCCACCTTTTCCTAGGTGATTATTCACTGGAGCAGGCTCCCCAGGGCAAGGTCTCAGCCTCAAGTCTGCCAAGTTCAAGGAGTGTTTGGATAATACTCTCAGACGCAGGGTTTGGATTTTGGGTGGTGCTGTGTGAAGCCAGGATGTTCCTTAATGATCCTGGGGTGTCTGTTCCAACTCAGGATGTTCTGTTTAGTTCTAGCAATTAAAGGCACTATATATCTATAAATGTATCCCTTCAAATGTGGGACTTGGCAGTAACAAAACTGGATGATTTCTCAAAGTAACCCTGTGGCAGCAACAGTTTAATTTTAACTGTGAGATTGCTCCTAGATATTAAGCCACTGCAAAGTGGAAAAAACAAATGCCAGCCTGTTAGAATATACTTGATTTATTTATGAGATTGAGATGGTCCTTTTAAGTGCCAGGTAAAGTTACCCATCTGCACTGAGTGTTGCCAGAGAGGTGCTGCTGAGTAGGGTTAGCCAGCTGCTAAATAATGCATGGGACAACATGTGTTTACAAAATGCCTTCTGATAAATTTCCATGTTTATAGACAATCCAAGAAGTTATTACATCCATCCTGCTTTGCATTAGTAGCAGCAAGCTTCTAGCTGGTGTCATGCCTACCTGAGCAGTCTTGGTACTTATGACATGGGAGCATGAGCGCGCAGCAATGGGCTGTTCTCCAGTCAAGTTATATATCAAAGTGGTAGTAATCATAAAGGAAGTAAATTTAGCTAGCTGTCTGATTTTTTACTACAGATTGTTCTATGATTCTAAATATTTTTAGCATTTTTTTGTCATCGATATTTTAGACTCATATAATTGTAGAATCACGGAACAGCTGGATTGGAAGAGACCTTAAACCCAAGCAGCCCCAAACCCCTGCTGTGGGCTGGTTGTCCCCCACCAGATCAGACTACCCAGGGCCCCATCTAGCCTGGCCTTGAGCACCTACAGTGATGGGAACACTCACAGCTTCTTGTTGAATATCTGCTTTGCACTGATCTCCATTATTAAGGCAAAACCTAGGGCTTGAACATGGAAGAAGACTCAGTTCTTTGAGATCTTCAAAAGTCATCTGGTCCAGCTTGGAGTGTCCCTGCTTGAACAGGGATTGGAGATGATGCCCTGAACCTATGTCATAGTTCTTCTCATGCCAGCCTCTTTGAGGCTGGCTAGCAGATTAAAAATGAATTGTTTGAAGATTTCCAGTGTCTATGACCACTGAAATAAATTCTAGTATCTCCATCAGTTTTGATTTGTGTTAGAGAACCATTATGTTATTATTATTTTTTTTTAATGGGAGTTTCTTCCTTCAGATTTTGTCCAGGAGTTCAAACTACAATGTTGTAGGACTTTTTGTATTATTCTACGCTCTTCTGGTTACATGCAAGTGCTTCCTTTTGCTGCATTGGTCTTTGTGACAAATTTGTTTCCAAATTTTAAATGGCAAGTGCAAAATACATGTGGGGTCACGTTTTCTGAATGAGCTGCAATCTGGAATACAGTTTTCATACTGTCAGATGAAGGACTTTAAATGGGGTTATGTAGGCACAGGGGGAGCAGCTGCTTTTTTGCATATTCAGAAAAAGTGCTTGCTCTTCTGAGGTCATCAGAGAAACAAGGTTATTTTACCAATATAAATCATGGAAACGGTCTTGTCTATATAGTTTTTTTAAAACTTCTCAAATATGCACCCACTGGTTTAGATTAATGGTCATTGTTTAAAAATAAAAATAAAAAATCAAGAATGTGGGACTAAGTCCCTGACGATAGAATTCTAATAGAGCAGTTCAGCAGATGGCTGACTAAGATACTGAAATAACATACAAATTTGGTATATATAGAAATAAAGTAGTGGGTATTTGGATGAGAATATGTTTTCTAACAGGCACTAGCAAGGAAGATCTGTTATTTTCTCTGCTCTTCTCCATGATCTTCTGTGCCATTCTTTTAAATTGCAGGTAATTACGTAGAAGCAGATTTTCATAGCTAGTAATAAGATTGAATCAAAAGAAGAGCTACAGTACACGTTTGCAGTTCAGTAAACTAATACATAGTAATAGTAATGGGTTGGATAGGAAGACTTCTCAGTCCCTGCAGTAGGGTTTTGTTTTCTTTCTTTAGGTCTTTATTTTGCGTATGATATATTGCTTTCTTCCTAACCTATGATCTATGTAAGCCCCTGAGTCCTGCAAAATGTAAGTCTTTATGACCTGTGGAGCTTTAACTGCTCTGGAATCCTCCTACATGTTCGATGGCTTAGAGTGCAATCCTGTGTATAATGTATTTCTGCTTAGACATCTACTTAGACGACAGTGCTTTTTAAACACTGAGTGCAGAGATTACTGGCTAGATCTGGATAGGTCAAGATTCAGTGTCAAAGTACCGCTTCAGTTCAGGTGAAAATTTGATGAAAGTAAACAAAGGGTAATTTAGATAAAGTTTTTTAGGTAGCTTTATGCAGGTCATCAAGTTAGATAATCCACTTGATCTTAATGTCTGTGTGTGTGGTAAATCCAGGTTGAGGAAAAAAGGCAAGATAATTCTTTACTATCCATGTTTTATTGTGAGAGTGATCTGTTTTACAGTTAGTCTTCCTTAAGGCTCCAGTATCCTAGCTGGGGTACAGGGATGAATAATTTATGATGTTCCTTTAGTATTCCTTTCTCTTCTATTTCGAAGGAGACCCTAATTGGCATTCAGGAAAGTTGACTACCTGAAACAAAATGACGGGTGTGTTGGACACACCTTTGCATTATGTACAGCAGCAGGGAGAAAAAGATTGCGTTATAAGATTACTATTAAAATGAATGAGGTTCTATAAACAAAAGCACATGCTTCAGGATGACAAGTGGTGGATTATAAAGTAATTTTATGTGTGTGTGTAGATTATAATGAATCCATTAGATTACTCTTACGTTTCTGTTGTTAATGGCTTATTTGCTTTCCTCAGCAGTTTAAACTCACCGAATAGATTCAGTTCCTTGAACAGGGCAGATAGTAATTCCTGAGGAAGGAGGAATCAATACTTTGCCTTTCATTTAATTGAAAATAGAACAAAAGCTTGCAGATCATAACTTTGTGAGTACCCTTGTAAAATCCTGAAGCAAATTTGTCTTCATTTAGAGCTTTTCTGTCCAGGAAGATACTGTGCAAGGATTTCAGTGAATTTACAGTGTTCGCTGCTCCCTACAAACCTCCTCTTGGGACAGCCTTGGGGCATAGCATGACAACTTTAGTGGTCAAGGTCAGGCAGGTAGCATACAAGCAATTCTCACTGTTTCACTGTCCCTAATGAATGAGCATTAGCTGTGAATCTCTTTCAGTAAAGTTTCTATAAATGATCCATTTGTGCTAGAGTTTGCATATGCAGGAGAATACTTCACTAAAAATTATCTTGAATATTTTTTCATAAAGCTGTGATGTTAGCTTTTGCAACACTTCATGTTCTTCAAACAGAGCCAGTTGAGATCAGTGATGTAACAGAGAACAGCAGATCACTATTAAAGATTTTTAAGCACTTTGTGGCTGATTCTACCGTTGCATCATCCTCATACTCCCCTTGAAATATGACATCTCTTGCTGCCTCCAGGTTGTTCTGTCTTTCTGGCTGAGCTGAGGATAGAAGCTAGCATCTCGTAACCCTTGGGACTGCAGAACAAGAGATGGAGCTCACTGTTTACAGATACTGACATCAGAGACATTCATACTGGTAGACAGAAACAGTTTTTGAACCCTGTTGATCTGACGATTTCTTTTGGATGTGTATTTTGAGATAGAATGCATGTCACCCTGAAAGCACTTGTACCTCTGTATTTGTAAGAGGAAGGTGTAGACAAGCTATTTCAGGTATAGACATGCATTCATAACAGGCATTTCACATTAGGGTGAGGGAACCTGACCAAAGCTTTGTGCTGTGATGCTGAGGTCTGGTCAAGGAGGAACACTGTGAATTCATTTGACTTCAGTGCCAGAATGAATCACCAAAGGTTAAACCATCTCAGTCAGGTTTGAATGCCAGAGCAAGTACTGCAAAAAGTGGAGTTAACAGCAGTGCAGCTACTTACACAGGCTTCTAGAGAGATAATGAAACACATACCACAAAAATATGTGGTCTCTGAAAAAAAATTGATTACCTGGAAAATTGCCACAGAAGGTCATGTTTGAAAGCTGTTAACATTTCTGCATTTTCTGAGGGCAGTTTTAATACATCTCCTTCACCCTGGCTTACTCTGGCTGGAAGGAACAGTTTCTCTTTCCTTAACACTCTGGTGACCACAAGTATAGGACGCTTCCTGATAGCCCAGCCAGAAAGTAAGAGAGGACAAAGTCAGCACTGTTAAAATGATTGTTGGTAAGCAATTGCGTTGTGCATCAAGTTTGTTTTTTCTTTCCTTTTTCTTTCCCCCTTTCTTATTAAACTGCCTTTATCACAACCCACAAGTCTTCTAACTTTTTGCCCTGAAGATTCTCCTTCTCCTGTCTAGCTTTGGTTGAGGGAAATGAGCTAGCAGTTTTGTGGTGTTGAGCTGCCTACCAGTGTCACATCTCAATACCCAGCAAGGTCCATGGTAATCAATCCAGGAACTTATCAGTCTGATAAGAGAGAAGGAAGATGCTGACTTCATGTAAAGTTTTCCAATACCAGATTGGATCCTGTTCCTTTATTTTTGTTTTGTTTTTATTTCAGGTTTGTCTGTTATTACTATTAAAAAAAAAGTTAGTACTTTTGGTTTAGGCACTTCCACACTAAAGCATCTTCCTATGGGAGCAGTGTGTAAAGCTCCTGTGCTTGATCATAACCAATACATCCAGCAGGACAGCGTTATTATTTTGTCCTGTGCTTGTTTATGTGACCTCAGTTCAGTGGGTTTGATTCAGTATGAGGCTCCTCTGAAAATATTAGGCAATTTAGCCTCTATTATCCATAGCATGTTCCTGAGGTCTCCTCCTGGAGGTTTGTCTGCACATTCTCCTTAGCTTTTGGAGATAACTTAAAAATTGGTATTGCTTTTTTGTTTTCTTTTAAGTAAGAATGTGTACTTATAGTTAACTCAGACATACAGGCTTAGAGGTCTAAGAACAGAGAGCTCAGGTTAGAAAACATAACAACAACAACAACAGATGCAGAAGTGTTTTAAAAATGTATGTCAGGTATCTCTTACAATCCTTCTCTGATGCAGATGCCAAAATATTCCTAAATGAAGGACTAGCTTTAACACGTCAGCACACCAACAGGGCGTATGGTAGTGGAAGCCTGCTTTAGCCTGTGCAGTGTACCATGGAGTTTATTTGCTTTTGTTAAGTAAAAACTTAATTAACTGCTTGCTTTCTTCACTGGCATTATTTTTTGTTTGGTTGTAGAACACCATTAAGCCTGGGCAATCATGAAAGTCATATGAAGTAATAAAAGGCTGGAGCCTGATCTCTTCTTAATACACACACTCAACCAGTATCAGATAGATATCAGAAAATAATCCTTTCTCATTTATAACTTACTGCTATAAAGGATTTAATACCTATTGCTTCAGTGGGGTTGGTTATGCGATGGCTGCCTTCCTGCAAAAGGAGTTCACGTATTAAGTAAAATGAAAATAGATATAATCTCTTCAGGTTTAAAATCTGTTAAAATCAATGAAAACAATGTAGTGCAATATCATACATGGCAAAGAGGCAGGGGGAGGAATTTCTATCTCTTTATGTTTAGGGTGCAGCATCCTAAATTTTAACTACTCCCAAAATAGTACTACAAAAGGCTTACTGGCAGTCCTATATAATTGCTATATTAAATTATGTCTAAAAGATAAATGGATCCCACTAAGAGTTAGTTAATAGGTGTGTTGCTGGAGAGTTTAATGTTAATATATGGGAATTAAAAAAATACATATTTTTTTTTAATCAGTCTTATTTGATATTAACTCCTACCTCCGTCTCCTGCTCCTGAGCATATGATTAGATTGATGCTGAAGTCTTAGTAGCATGATCTTAAATAATCCTCCTCTCTTCTGCATGTCTCTTTCTTTCAATACTTAACACTGTCATGTTTGCTATTAGCAGACACTTTAAACGAGGAAAAACCAAAGATCTAACAAGGATTTACAGATACGCTGGGTAACTGACAACACGTAATATAATACAGCGCGTACAGTCTTTACTTGTGCAAGTTTTTTACAGTGAAGGAGGAAAATAAGGCTAACAATTCTAGTAAGTTTTGTCGAATTTGCTGCCGTGATTTTTCCATTTTACTACTCTGTGTCTTATACCATTTTAAGTTCCTGCCTTTGACTTATTTGACCAGGTTCACTTTAGTTTTTCTCCTGGTATCTGCTGAAAGGGACCTTCTTGTTCTTCATTTTTTGTTTTTTCTTTTGATTCTTAGCTATGATGGCCAGCAGGATTCTTATGGCAACAGGGAATTGTCACATCCGATATATTCGGGTTTTTTTTAATCATATTTATGGAGATGTGAAAAATGAGATTATACCTATCAGAGAACAGGAGATCAGCATCTCTTCTGAGAGTCAGCCAGCAGTAGAATGTAGGAAATGCTGATGTTTGTAACTGACAAAAAACAACTGTAAGCATATTACTATGTTACATTTCTACTGTGTTGATAGCAAAGTTGATGGTCTTAATGTATAGTAAAGCTTTGCAAAGAACAAGAAATTAAAACTCAATTCCCCACCTTGGTACATCATCTCAAAAAGCATCATTTTGAAAAGAAATGTTAAATAACATGCTTTCTAAACCACGTATAAATGCCAAAATAAGTACAGAAAACACCCACCTTATCATTTTATTAACAATAATAATTTCATTTTGGATTATTCCATTTTGGAATACTGGTCCCTTGAACCAAAGCAGAGAACATGTAAAAACAGACTGTGTACTGGATATTTTCATAGCAACGCATCTTTTATTTTCTTTCCATGAAGCAGCAATCTTGTTCATCATCATTGGAGGGGTTCACTTGAGAAAGGCCCCAGATGTGCTTCTCTTTCTATTATTTTTTGGAAATGCTGTTTTTAACATTAACATTCTATCTTAGGAATGAATTTATGTTAAGACATTAAAAAAAAAAAAAGTCTTAGAACAAATTTTTAAAGTATACTTAAGGATTTAAATATAGAGATTGAAAGATTGCAAATGTGCAGAGGTGTCTCCCCCAAGCCTGGTCCTTTAGGGGTCTAGCGCACATGTTTCTACGACCTTTGTAAAAGTTCACTCTCTTAGGTAATTTAGAGCTTTAAAAATCCTGCTCCTAACTTTCATACTGATTCAATAAAGCTTTTTCCACAGAAGTGAACATGTCGGTAAGCTTCTGTGTGTAGATACTACTATTAAACATGAACAACACTGAAAGCAGCAGCTCTGCCTGCCTCTCTGCCCTGGGCATTCCCCCCAGCTCCCTGTGTCAGCACTGATGATGGTTAGCATGTGGGTAGACCAACTTCTATAGCCCTGACATAAGCCCAGGGGCAGGGAGGAGTAGGTGTGATAGGGAAGCAGAAGGTACCTAGACCCTGTTCAGCAACAGTATGGACTTCTGCTGGGTTAAAGTAACCATCTAAATAGCCTAAAAAATTGCAGTGCTCAGGCAAAGATAAACCTCCTTCCCAATTTTCAAACTTAAACAGGCAATTTTCTGGGTCTCGAATCACTTCTACATTATTATTGTTTTTGCAAGAATTGCCTCTACTCTTTAACTTTTGAGAAGTGAACAGAGTTAGAGATGGAAAACAATCATTTGAGCCTGGGAATTATTTTGAAATGGTAAATTAATCTTCAGTTTAATATTCCCAGTTATCTGACCTGCAAACTAACCAGAATAATCAAGATATACAGCAAGAGAGACTTGAAAGGATACGTCAGCTGTTTTTTGACATATGGTGCGAGAGACTTACTGTACAAGAATGTCAGCAGTACTTGAAAGGTTAATGGAAGTGGGATTTGCAGAGACATGACTGATTCGCCTAGAACAGGAAGGGAAAAAAGCTGATTTGGACAAAGACCTTTAAAGGCCTTTTGCGTTTGCATCCTTCCATCTGAAAGGAAGAAAAGCACTAGTCTCTTTTAACTTAGATCACTGTAATCTCTTGAAGGGATCCAAAACTTGTCAAAGAAAACATTTTCAGGCTAGGAATGAGCCATCACAGGGTGAAATACTCAGTACGAGGCTTATGAAAATGTATCTATTGTAGCATAGCAGAGTGCCTGATAATATCAAGTGAAGGTTAAATGCTTCGTTTTGCTGTGTGTTGCCCTTTGTGTCTCACACACACTTTTCTGACTTATCTTTATTGTATCCATTTGAAATGTAGCCAGGTCCTTTCTTCTTTTTCTTCTTCTTCTTCTTTTTTTTAATCCATAATTTAATAGCATGAATTAATATACTTTTATTCTAGGACTGATTATATAGTAATGCATCAGTAACAATGATTCTGTTACTGGTCACCTTTGATTTAAACTCTTTACTTAGGTTAAAACAAAAATAAATAAAGGTTCTGTTGTATAGTAAATGTGTTCTCATTGCAAGAAATAAGTGAATTCACACTAAGTCAACAATTATATTAAAAGATAGTAATACAGTCAATAATTTTGCTAGCCAACAGCAAGGCTGCAAAAACTGAAGTTATTAGTACAGCTTGCCCCTCAGAAAATCCGTAGTCAAGCAGTACCTCATAAATCCTTTCTTTCCTATTCTATTAATTATGCACCTTGAAAGTATTTGTATGTCTACTATGTATTTATTTGCCATTGGTTTTATGTAACTGAAGTCAGATCTGGTATGGAGGATTGGTTTATGAAAAAAAAAAAAAAAAGATTTGTAATTCCTCCATGTAACTCATAGAGCAGTAGAGCAACGTGTCACCATGTGGAAAAGGTACATCATATTGGGTACTTTTGGTCTTTAAAATGTGTATACTCTCAATAGCAAAAAATACAGCAGACTGCAGTAGAATATTTGCAGTGGGCCAAGTGGAAGGGTGACACTGACACTGAGAATTAGGGAAATATGGGAGTGGGTTGCAATTGTCAAAGAAGAGAAAAAAAGGAAGAAGAGTAGTAAGGGGCAGCTGCCATCAGGAGGCAGCTCTGTATGCATCCCAAAAACAAGGTGTCAGTCACTGCTATCCTTAGATCAACCAGCCTGTGTTGGGTAAAGAACTGTGGTATAGCGGGTAAAAATTATGGGACTTTCAGAGGAGGTATGAGCTTTAAAAAGCCAACCAGAAACTGAGATAAGTCAAGCATTTATCAAAATAAAGGTTACAGATAGCCTGGTAGATGAAAGTATTAAAACTTAAATTCAGCATGGAACTGACACATTTATTACTAGTGAGAATATCTCATCACTCGAACAATGTGTCCAGGATTGTGATAGTTTCCTCCAACAATAGTTTGAGTTTCAACAAAACTGGTTTGGAAATGCTGTTTTTCCTGGGTCACAACATGGATCATAACATCCCAATGTTTTATTCGAGACTTTGCAGTGCATGAATTTAGCCTTTTCCCTTAGAAGGGTGTGGTTTTCTATTGAAGAGTACAGTATCTGGTGTCCCCATGATGACCTATGGGGTATTATCTGTGGAATGTTTAAACGAATACTGCTCTCCCCTAACCTAAAACATTCCTGTGCATTTTTTTCCCCATTTAGGCTATGGTTTGTAGAACATCAAGTAAAAAGAATACAATAAAAGGAATTTAACGGACACTAATTAGATAATAGTAATTCTAAAACTGTCCTATTGTCTTTCCTATGTATCATGTTATTCACTTACTAGATTTGTGAATATCTTAATACTGAAAGTTAAAAGTGTTTTGTTGTTTGCTGATTTTTTTTTAAATTTGTAAGTCCTAAAAATAACATGAAGCTGTGTTATCCTCAACATTAATTTGTCTGCCAGAGGAGGACGACATCCCATAATGTGATTTGATGCCTGACAAAATAATGCAATTTGACAGAATGTGCTGCTCAGGGGATTGATGGACTGATCTTGGTTGACGTAACTGTTGGGCAGGCAGCCCGAATTTTGATAGAATATTTGATGAGATAAAGGATTGACTAAAAGAGGGCAAGTATAATTGCATGAAAGTCACATCTCTACGTTGTTCAGTAATATTTCAGTTCTAAACATGGACTGAAGTGTTCGTATGGCTTCATGTGTCTTTCTGATTATTTTATTTTGCTGTGGTTTTAAGCATATTTTATGCCCACATTCTCAGTTTGGTGTAGTATCTACTTTATCTGGTTGCCAGAACTTAAAATAAATAATAAATAAAAATCATTCTGATACAGCTTTTTACAGAAGCTTACCCTCTCACAGTTTCCTATTCTCTCATTTTCATACCACTGTAGATATGCACTAGCCAGAGAGAAGTCTGGATTTCTGATTGGAAATGCTTTATTTATGGTGTAAGTGTAAGTGGTGAAGGTGATACACATGCACATATGTCCTGTGTAAAAGGCGCACAACTTTTTCCTCTGTGCCACAATTTTATTTTTTTTTTAATCTCTTAGAAAAATATTTTGGTTAAACAAATTTAACATAGCTTTCATTCATCTTCCTAAGCACGCTGGCTTATACTAGGAAAAAATGATGCCCAGATTTTTCACGTCAGAGTAAGTCAGTTAATACTTTCTCTCGTTTTTTCATCTCTGCATTCATAGTGATGCTCCTTCATTTATTCTGTTTTCAGGTCTAATCCAAACAGTATTTTAGTGATTCTTTGGACAGTAGGTTTTGTGTTGGGCTTTAAACTAAACTGTATCGTGGTTGAGTTGAGCTTTGTTTATTTCAGTTTGAATTTTAGTTTTGAGAACCTTAATAATTATTTGAAATGTGACATCCGTAGTACTAAGAGATGTAGCTAAGAGCAGGAGTAGAGCTGCTGTCTGAGAAATCTTTTCCTGCTGGCAGTCGCAGAAGGGAGGCAACTGGCACAGATATTAAGCTTTAACCCTCAGTGAATTAAAATTTATTCAGATGAAGCTTACCTCTGTTGTCTCCTGATCTTTCCTGAGAAAGTGAAAACCAAACTGCAGAGCAGGGCTCATTGTGCTTGTTTCTGATCTGCTATAGAAAAAAAATGGATGCACTTGTTACAGGGAAAAAGGGAAACAGCAGAATGGTAGCACTTACTGAGAGAAGATGGATAAGCCCCTGATTTAAAAAAAAAAAAAAAAAAAAAAAAAAGTACTTAATCTCTTCTGACTAACGTAATGGCAGTGATTTCTGGATGAAAAAAAAAGGAGGGAAGTTTAGTAATATGCTCATACTGTCATCAGTATCTGTGCTGTTTAACTACATGCTTTACTGGGTCTCCAAATGCGTGTTGTGACTTTTCTGGCAGCTAAAACAGGAAGAAAAAAAACAGCAGCACTTCGCAGTCTTCATACTGGGACTTGCAGGTCTCTATACAGCAACACTATGTAACAGCTATAAGCAACATGTGCCTTGTGCTTGCATTTAAAGAATAGGTGTCAGAAACTTAATTTTATGGAAAGCACGGATGATGACACGTTTATACTACATGGTCATTGAGTGCTGTGCAGGTCATCCCTAAAGGAGAAAAATAATATATCTAGAGATCGAGGGGGGCTTTAGGCAAGAAAGATAGTTGTTTTGTTTCATTCATTTTATTTATTTATTTATTTTTATTACATAGATCTATGCTTCACCTGCACTCTGACCCACCAAGCAGTAATTTTCCTGCTAGCAGTATTGGCTAGTAGCTCTCTCCTGCCTGCTGCCTCTCTGGAATAAGCTGGCATTGTTCCCTACAGCCCTGATTCTTCAGCTCGGACTACAGCAGCTTATGTTCTTAGAACAGAAAGTACCTATTTGATTCCATGTGTGTTGACTACTGTGGCGTCACATCAGGCAGTTAGCTTGCATGTCTGCTCTCTCCCAGGGTCAAGTCCTGTTTTTTCTGGCCAAGGTTACAAGTGTAAACCTACGTGTAGTCTGTCTCAAGGACAGCAAGGTGCTCTCAACTTCATTGTTCCCTGTTATGTTAGAAGCCACAGGAGGGTACTCTTGCAAAGGAATCTTTGTGAGAAAACTCTTGCAGAGGTTTTCTCCTGTTGTCTGAGAGGTGATTCACAGCCCAGTTCCCTGCCCATGTCTGTCCTCTACCTAGACAACTGTCAGTTTGAAGTGTGGCTGTTTTTATCTCCTTTCTTACTCTGTGCCTTTGTGAAGAAAATAATGGCCATCACTGGCAACTCTGCAGGTTGCTATCACCCACACTGCTGTAACCAACACAGGAGAAGAAGGAGCATTGCAAGCTGGATCGGTGGGCCGCCTTCAGTTACAAGGCATTCAGAAAGACTGGAGTCTGGGTCCTGCACTTTGGCTGCAAGAACTCTATGCTGCAGGGTGGGGAAAGAGTAGCTGGAATGCTGTCTGGCAGAAAAAGATTTGGGGGGTTTGCAGCTGGTCAACAATCAGCTGAATGTGAGCCAGCAGTGTGTCCATGTGGCCAAAGAGACCAATGGTTCCCATTCTGCATCAGAAATATGCGGACAGCAGTACTAGGGAAGGGATTGTTCCCTTATGCTGGTGAGACAGCACCTTAAGCCCTGTGCTTGGTTTTGGACCACTTACTATAAAGATTTCAAGTTGTTCAAGTACGTGCAAAGAGCAACAAAGTCAGTGAAGGGACTAGAAAACAAGATATCTAATGAGTGACTGAGGGAACTGGGGCTGTTCAATTTGGAGAAAACTAGGCTAAGCGGAAACCTCATCACTCCCTGTAACTGCCTGAAAGAAGGTTGCTGCAAGGAGGACTTTGGTCTCTTTTCCTAGATGGCAAGTTGAAGGACATTGAGGCACTGGCCACTTGTCTCAGGAGAGGTTTAGATTAGATATTAGGAAACAAATATTCACATAAAGATTGTATAGGTATTGGAACAGGCTACCCAGGAGAACACAGAGTTTCTATCCCCAGAGATACTTCAGAGACAAGTAGGATGCGGTGCTTAGGGCCATGATTTAGCAGTGGATGTATAGCGTTAGGTGGATGGTTTGAGTTAATGATATTAAAGGTTTTTTCCAACCTAAATAACTGTATGATTCTGTGATCTTTTTTCCTTGGTAGGACTTGGCACATACATATTCATGTATGTTCCTTATAGAATGTAGCTGCACACAGTGCTACTTATTTTGTCAGCTGCTCATAATCAGCAGGAATGTGAAATTTCCTGGGATAACTAGGAATATTCTTTATTATTTGTATTTTTCTGCAGTTAACCACGTAGCCGTTGGCTTCAGATACCATTCAGCTACTGTGACTTAAAAAGTTGTCCAGGGTTATTTGACTAAGTTTCATAACTATCCACATGTGTGTTCCCAGACTGTTGCAAATAAAAGATACTACACTGAAGGGTAAATAAAATATTGTTGCTTTTTTTTTTTTTTTTTTTTTTGAGAACAAAGTGTGTACACAGAGACAGTTTACACCATGTTCTCTGGGAGCTGGATTTGAATCCTTTGTTTCACATCACTGTTTTTTCACATTTCACTGCACATACGCATCTCTGAATAGGTATTTGGGTACATATAGATTTGCTGTATATATATACGTATAACATGAATACAGAATTGCTATTTAGGTTTATGGTTGTGTACACTTAAGTGTATCCAAAGAGGCAAGACTCTTAAAAGAATGAGCTACATTCTTGCAACAGAATGTGAAGGGCAAGGTACATTCCTGACATACCAACATTCAATATACTAAAATAGTGATGTGCAGCCTTGAGGCTTTTTTCTTATCGTTCATCTGCGATTGGTCTTGACTGCTTTGTAAATCTGATGGCTGTTGTAGTGGTAGGTGATTCTTCCTGAATGACCTTTCTTGTTTCAGAAGTGGTAAATCTCTTGACAGTGTGCATTCACTGTCTCTCAGTCATTGAATCCATGTGCTATACAGAGCAATAACATCTGCAGATGTTGCTTTTCATCTTCTGTGTTAATTCTTCTCTGTGTATAGTAAGAAGAGAAGGCTGCTCCAAAATGAGGTCTTTATTGCTAATAAAAAAGCTGTGCGTTGTGCACATAAAACACTTCACTCTGTCCTGTTGAGCATGCTTTTATGGCTTAACCAATTGGAGGTAGCTACCTGTGCTGGAAGTTATAAGGAAGGTGTGCTGATTTAATTAAACTGATTTAACAGTCAAGTTGTTTAGGCCAGTACGAGTTCCAATGTAGGTGCATTTTATCCTTTCATATTTCATTCCTATTAGTTTAATTAAGACCATTAGAAAAATTATTAGTTTAAGTGCACCAACTTGTGAACATCTCTCAACATCAAACTTATTGTCTCTTTGGCCTGAATTTATCAGAAGAGTTTAGACATGAGCATAAATTAGAGGGGCTAACACCATGGGACACATGCACCCATTCCTATGGAATGGTAGATATTTTCTCCCACTTCTGCAACTCTTGAAGTGAACCCTCACTCGTTCTCTGGAAGCCTCTAACTGGCAAAATTCTTTGATGCTAATTTGAATTAACATGAACCAGATAACTTAGTAAGAACTTTCAATCCTCCTTAAACTGGCATCATTTTAAAGATATTTATGCGATGAGAAGATGTTGAGGGAACACTTCTGTTAATATAAATTATTTCTGGAGCAAAGAAGGAATGAATGAAAGTGAATGTAATGCTAGGACTTAACAGAAAAGAAGCACTGTTCCATTTACAAATTGCATAGTTATTTTGTTAATATGGTGTTGAGGTTCTTCCCTCTTTTCCTCAAATGATGTGGTGTAGCTGGAAAAAAAATGTGTAAGAAGAGTAATGAAAATACTGGAAAAGTCGTTGTAACCTGCCATATAAATTATGAAACTACGGTCTCTACTCAGATAGCCTTGGACAGATCAACCACACTGTGTAAGAGATGGGATAAGACTGGGAAGAATGGGACTCGTCTTTAACTAGTGTAAGGTAGTAGCTGGGATTTTAAATCATTAGTTTAAAACTTCAGGTTTCTTAGTGTACAAAGTATAAAAGTAATAAATCTTACCAAGGAAAGAGTAACATTTTTTTTCTTTTGTTTCTGAATTAAAATATTTAGATTTTTTTTTCTTTTAAAAAAGCAAACAACAGTAAAAACATACTTTAAAAAAGAATAGAAACATACATGGTTTATTAGGAAACCAAACTAGCTCTACTTAGCATATCACCATTTGTTTTTTCCTAATGCTAGCTTAGAAACTTAGGCTTAATTTAGCAGTTGGAATGCATGTTTTATATGTTGTGTAATTTGTGCTTTCCATTTCTTTGTTAATGTTTTGATAAATTCCTGTAAATTTTCAGTGGCCTCTGAAATAGCCATTTCACACACTGCCAAGCTTACAGAGGCATTTTTCTAGGTTGTGTTTTGATTTTATATTTTTCCTAAAGAGATTCATGAGTGAAGGAACACAGATGCATCAAGATCATTTTTCACATTAGGTGGTGGCACATCCAAAAATGTTGGCATGGCTGAAGGGAGGTACCTAACACACTGGCAAATCTGACAGTATTTCTGTCTCTTATTAGAGGCAGTTAAAAGGGTCATGATTACTGAGATGATCACAGAGTGCCTTCAGAATGGATGTTACAGTTGTCCCAACTGTGCATAGTGGCAACAGTTTAGACATCCATTACAAAGAAGTGGGGATTCATTCTCTAAATGCAGATCGTCTCATAATTTTGAAACAGCTATTATATGCTGAGGCATCTCCCGCTGTATGACGGTGTTATGTCCACAGGAGAGCAGAGGAATACTGGAAAATGGTATTCTTTATTCTTAGCAGAGAAGGGGCAAAGAAAACTGGATAGCTGGAGGACACAAACATCATAGTGACTGTAATATGAGGAGATAAAAACTGGTTCAAGGATTAAGGAAATGAACAGTCTTTTTATTTGCTAAAATTTGTTATGAGGTCCCTTACCTAAGAGGGGCTAAGCACGAAGTCGTATGCAAGAGAAGCAGGGAATCTCCATCAATGAGGCTCTATAAGATCGGGTCAAGCAAACATCTTCCAGAAGTGCATAGGTATAGCTGATTTTTCCTTTGGATGCAGTGATAGCCTAGCTGGCCTCTTGATATCTCTTCCAACTGTACGGTTAATAGTTGGATGAAGACTGATGAGTCACACAGATGCATCGCGTGTCAAAACTGTTTTGTGCATCTTTGAAAAGTTAACCCAGTTTTTCACGTAATTCATGGAGAGTGAGGGGTGTGAAAACTTGGGTTTTTGCATCCTGTGTGGTGAATTCCTTTTGTACAGGTAGTGTGCTTCATGCTTTTAGAAGCATGGAAAGGGATTTGTATTAGACTTTATTTGAGGAGCAAACCTCAGGGTCGCACGTTGTGTGCGCTTGTACTTAAGGCTATGAGGCTTAGTTGTGCCTCATCTTTGAAAGGTCTTGGTGATCACAAGAGGTGCCTGAAAACTGGAGCATAGCCACTGTCACTCCAGTCTTCAAAATGGCAACAAGGAGAATCTAGAAAGCTACGGACCAGTCAGCCTCACCTCTATCCCTGGAAAGGTGATGGAGCAACTTGTCCTGGATGCCATCTCCAAGTAATTGGAAGAGGAGAAGAAGGTTATCAGGAGTAGTTAACATGGATTTACCAGGGGGAAATCATGCTTGTCCAACCTGGTAGCTTTTCATGATGTCATCGCTGGTTGGGTAGATAGGAGGAGAACAATGGTCGCTGTATACGTTGACTTCAGCAAGGCATTTGACACCATCTCCCACAACATCCTTGTTACAAAACTTAGGAAGTGTGGGATGGGTGAGTGGATGGTGAGGTGGATTGAGAACTGGCTGATTGGCAGAGCTCAGAAAATTTCTTCATTGGCACAAAGTCTAGTTGGAGGCCTGTAACTAGCAGTATTCCCCAGAAGTTGGTGCTGGGTCTGGTCATCAATGACCTGAATGAAGGGAATAGTGTCCACCCTCAGCAAGTTTGCGGATGATACTAAGCTGGGAAGGATGATTGACATGCTGGAAGGCTGTGTTGCCATTCAGCAAGACCTGGACAGGCTAAGAACTGGACAGAAAGATGAACCTAATGAGCTTTAACAAGGGCATGTACTGCACCTGGGGAGAAATAATGACATGTCAGTACAAGTTAGGGGATGACCTGCTGGAGATGAGCTCTGTGGTGAACGCCCTGGATGTTCTGGTGGAAAACAGGCCACGAGCCAGCAGCGTGCCCTTGTGGCCAAGAAGGGCAGTGGTATCCT
The DNA here is from genome assembly GCA_028571105.1 of Tragopan temminckii. Taxonomy (NCBI): domain Eukaryota; kingdom Metazoa; phylum Chordata; class Aves; order Galliformes; family Phasianidae; genus Tragopan; species Tragopan temminckii. The sequence continues at coordinate 18,426,734 of JAOWBP010002392.1, read as the reverse complement.
GGAGTGAATTAAAAAGAGAGAGGTCAGCAGGTGGAGGGAGGTGATCCTCCCCCACTACTCTGTCCTGGTGAGCCCACGTTTAGAATACTATGTCCAGTTCTGGGCTCCCTTGCTCCTAAGAGACAGATCTCCTAGAAGGAGTCCCGTGGAGGGCTAAGGAGATGATAAAGGGCCTGGAGCATCTTCCATATGAGGAAAGACTGAGTAACATGGGTCTTTCAAGCCTAGTGAAAAGAATACCGAGGGGGAATCTGATAAATGTTTATAAATATCTGAAGGGACATCGGAGGTAAATGGATGAGGCCAGGCTCTTCTCAATGTTGTGTAGTGATAGGACAAGGAGCAATTGCCTAAAACATGAATGTATGAAGTTCCATGAAAAGATGTGGAAGAACTTGTAATGTTGAGGGAGCACAGGAACAGATTACCCTGAGAGACTGTGGAATCTCCTTCTGTGAAGATATTCAAGACCCATCTGGATGCTTACCTGTGTGATCTATTGTAGTGAATGTGCTTTAGCAGGGGTGTTGGACTCAACAGTGTCTTGAGGTCCCTTTCAATGTCTGTAATTCTGTGGTCTACCCATGTCCACTTAACTTTAAGTTTTCAGATACGTTACTCATGCTGTGCCTTCTGTAACACTGGAATTATGGTAGAAACAGAAGTAAGCTTGAGGTTAAAAGAAGTTTTCTACTTTTGAACAACAGAGCGAGGTCTGTGGCAATCTATGATTATTTAATTGTTTTTTTTTTTTTCTTTTTCTTTTTTCCCCTACAGGTCTGCAAGAAGTCTATAACAAAAATTCTTATGGAATGTGGCTGTGAAAGATACTGTGTCAGTGGCGAGATTCCAGGAGTCTCTGAAAGGTAAAGGATAACATAGTTTATATCTCAGTCTTTATTAAAGAATTTATGGTCTATGAATTGTTCATTGATTAAGTGATGGGGCTGCCTTGATCAAAAGAAACAGCTTGTTGGAGAAAGCAAAAAGATGATACTGTTAAGGTTTATTTCTTTGCCAAGTCCTTGAGATCTACTGGACCTGGAAATGAATAGATGCAATACCTGTGAGTTTAATAAGCTAACAGCTGCTAGTCTTGCAAGGCCTGAAGGCAACAAAAGATAGGAGAGAATAAGCAGATGGCTTGAAGGAAACAATTTGAAGGAGCTAATTATTGTCTGAGCATGCCCTGTAAGGAAGTTGCAGAGGCTAGAAGTAACATATTGGAAAGATATCAGAACAAAATACTAAAAATTAAAAATAAAAAAGAGCAAAACCAGAAGTACAGAATAAAAACAAAAGAGGATAAAAACTGTGGCAAATAACCGAAAAAGCCTCCCACGTTACTACCTGGGTTGCATTTGGCTCTGGCACATTCTAGTGCTAGAAGCAATCTGATATAGCACAAACATATGAGAAGGAAGTGAGAGCGAGCATATAAGTTGTCTTGGGTATATTGAACAAACTGTTCTAACAAATTAAGTGAGTCTGTCATGTTAGTGTTCTTTGCTGTTTGGGATTCAAGTACAAAGATGTTCTTCAGTGAGCTTTGTGGGTAGATGGAGTCCCACAGAGTAAGATATTATTAAATGGCCCTCATACCCCAGTGAGAAATTCCTTGTTCACTCTTACTATTCTTGCTCACTCATGCACAGTATCCAAAATGAATGAATGAGTTTTATCTTTTGATTTCCATCCTGTTTCATTCTGCAGTTGTATTGTTTCTTAGTTGTTTGGTGGGCAAATGATCATGCAAAAAACTTAGTCTTCAATAGATTGTGAAATCATGGCTGTCCTGTCATACTGCTGACATAAAGGATCACTGCATTTTTTAACCTGTGTTCCTTGTGCTGTTTTGTAAAGATGTAACATGGCTGTCCTGATAAGATGGAGTAGGCGTAAGAATGACTGTATGTATTTAGTTAATACTGATTTTAGTTTGAAAATAAGCTTTCACATTGCTTTCTGCCAGTACTATAGTATATTGACTTTAGAGCTGTTTCAGATTTGCAAAGTAAAGTCTCTAGGATGCTTAGCTAGCAAGGTTTTCAACTAGCAGTTTTGAAATTCCCAGTTTGAAGTAAATCTTAGTTTTTTAAATAAGAATCCCCCTCTATCAATCACTTCATTTCTACTAATATAACCTCAAAGTCTGCCCCTTTAAATCAATTTTATCCTAATTTTATCTCTTGGTATTCAATTTTAATTAAATTTTCATACCAGTTTTACTGCTCTAGAGTTGATGTCAGAGTATGAGTGACTTTAAAACATTTTTCACTCCAAAGGTTCTAATTCCTTGTCAGATTTATTCTTCTATTGCTATTTTGTTGTCGTTCTTATGAATGCAAGTGTAATATAGATAGCAAGAGACTTAGGTATTTATAGAATTCTCTTTATTTTGTATCTTTATAATGGAACACAAGCACTCATGCTCTAATGAATGTACATTTAAGGAGTTCGCAGTACCTGAAATAAACACTGGGATGAAACTTTAGACTTTCTGATTACAAAAAAAAAGTTAAGTTCTTTCAAATGGAATGCCAAAAATAAGATACATGATCTGGATGAAACTCACACCTGCTGAGGAAGCTCTTAGCAGGCATAACTATCCCAGAGGTCATGAGTAAGTGCTTCTTTGGCTGTAAAAGTTCAGCATGAGGATGATATCATATGTTGTCCTTGGATCCACTTGCCTTGAATGTCTTTTCGTCTTTGAAAACTCAGCTTAATAGAGTGACTGGACCACATACTGGTTAACTTAGATGCTGACAGCTTTCAACGCCTCAGGAAATCTCTTAGGTCTACCATGAGGGACATCATGGGTTTAGATACAGAGGTCTGAAGGACTCTGCAATAGCAAAGGGCTGGTGTCACAAATCGACTGGCAGTGTACTACCTATATAAACCCCAGGCTGGATTTGTGTTGTATTTTTGTGGGTGTTTTTTCTTTTTTTTTTCTTTTTTTTTTTTTTTTGTTTGTTTGTTGTTTTTGGTTGGTTAGCTCTTTTTTGGAAAGGTTCCTTTTTGGGGGAAGAAAGAAAAAAGGCATCTTGTGAAATGAGCTACTGTTCTGTAGTGTCTGTGCTGTTAGGGGTTAGAGAAGAAAGGTGTTCTATTCTAAGAATAATAAACCCAAATTGTTTTCTTCTCTATAATTTCTCTAAAGCAAATTGTTTTTTTGAGTACATCCTGTGGAATAAATTGAGAAGACATTAAATGAAACTGCAGCACTCTGCCTTTTAGTTACATATAAAAATAAAGCAGTACTCAAATTTGCATTTTATTTCATTTCCTTGGTCCATGTTTTATTTTTTCGAAATAAATGCTGAACTTGAAAAGAACAATATTCCCTACTCAGTGCCTCTAACTTTCATTCTTATAATTTCTCCACTTCTAGCATCCCATTTTATGATATAGGAAGGGCCTATGAGGCTCAGTACAGGTTGATTCTGTCAAATACTACGTTGCTGGTAAAACAAACAAAAATTGTTTTGGAGAATGTGTGTATATATATATTTTCTTATTCATGTATCTATTCAGAATCTAAAAATATTATAGGAGAAGCCTTAGCAACGGTGGTGCCAGAAATAGCTGGTAGTGTTTGGTGTACATCTTTTAGTCTCTTATTCAAAATGCTGAAGATTCTGCAGCAGAAGTACTTTTATTTCACTCTGACACTTTGGCAGTCAAATCTTCATTTCTCTTAAACATTTTAAGTGTTAAAGCCCCAGCTGCAGATATTTGGGGTGCATCTAACAGATAGATTGTCATGAATATGTGCTAAGTATTTTGAAAGACAGAAGATACTATGGCCTTTTCAATGTTTTGGCAGCACTGACCATGTGAAAGGATATACTGAATGAGTAACCACTGTAAATAGCCTGTTTAACTGAACTGCAGGGTGGCTTAGTACTTATATTCTGCAGAAAATGTAGCAGTAAAGTTGTGCTAGTTTTACCGGCTTTAAGGTGACTTATTTAAATATTTATTAAGTAAACAAGCAGCCGTGCAAAACTAAAAGATGTTAAAGAGTTGCTTTTAGTGGGGGGAGAGGGAAACACAAGTTATGAAGGGTCATAGACATAGATCTTATGTCAAGCAATGGTTCCTCAGTGCACAGCATGCAGCAAAGTTTACTAGACTTCCTTCTGGAGAAATTAATTAGGTAATGTATTTAATGTGTCTAGAGTGCTTTGAAAAATATGAAGTGCTTTATAACTGCTAGGAATTTTATTTCTTAATTTGTTAATTGCATATTTATTTATTTTGAAAGCAGTAGTGTTGTTTTTTTTTTTTATGTGGAAATTCTTGGCAATGACTCTTGAGCTTTTCTAGTACCTGGGAGATATCAAAGATGTTACACTGTCAATTGGTTTCCCAGCTAACAAAATCTTGGAGCATTTTATGCCTCATAGGAATGTGGGTAATATCAGGAAGGAAATAACAAATCGTGATTTAATCTTCATTATAAATTTACTTGGAGAGTAACAATTCTAGGATTGCACTGAGACAAGACTGAAATGCATGTAATATGGAGAATTTTGAGGATCACAGCTTGGAATGGCTGGAATTCCCAATGAGAGGTTATAACCTTGCTTTAATTTGAGAAATAACATCTTTGATTTATATAAGATGTAGAGCAATAGTGTTGCCATCAGTATTAGGAATTCCTAAATATTGCCATAAATGGAAATAAAGGTAGTCCAGTAATAAGTCCTTTTGCAAAGTTTGTGTGTAGAAAGAGGCTTGCACAGTAGACTACAAATTACGAGGGTTATTGTCTGTTCTAGTTAAAGTTCTAGAAACTTGACAAATCCATCAATCTCAGTAAGACCATACATAATGCGGCAAAAAATTCAATACATGCTGTAGAGTCTGCCTTTACCCCTATTACTTCGTGCTTCTCTCTGCCAGAAATTTTGTAACTTTTCAGCCAGTTTGAAAACAAATCTAAATTGATCATTGCTTAATAAAAAGGTGGAAAATAAACTTAATTGAAGTGGAGTAAGAATGCATAAAATCAGAGGCCTGAAGAGGGTTCTTAAGTTCATATCTCTTGAGATTTTAATTGTCTAACTCATGCTGACTTAGTGACAAATTGGGTTTGTAAATAGGATAGCTGGTAGATTGGGGATAAGTTAAGAAGCAAGCCTTTATTCTTAAAAGATATTACACATTACACGGTGTGTTATAGTGAAAAGAGATAGTAACTGCCTAACTTACTTTCTCTGCATGAACAAGCAAGCTATCCATTAGAGAAACATTATTTTTGCTGTTAAGGTGTTGTTGGAACTTAGAATTAAAGTGTTGTTTCATAATACGTATTTAGGAATATGTGTGTGGGTAAGGACATGATGCCATCCACCATTCTCAGGATGGTGTCAGTCTGCTGTTGGCCTTCTGGTCCCATCAAATATGAATAAGATATAGATACACATTCAGTTTGAAGCGTTCCACAGTACTGGTAACATTTTTGCCTCTATTTTTTTAGAGGTCCTGTTTACAGCACTCTGATTTCCATTTTTCACTTCTTACATTTGTTCTACTGTTGAAATCTGACACTATTACATTAGAGCGAAGCTGCTGGTATGTGGGAAACTATTTTACTCTGCTTCCTAGTCTTGCCCTAGTACTGATATGAGCCCTGGAACCTTATTTTCCAGCTTTTCTTGTAAAGTTGCTACATTCTCTGTGAAAAAAAAAAAAAAGACAAAGACAGATTCTGTGGGGGAAGGATATTTTCTTGGAATTCAATTTGTGAGACAAATGAGAAAGAAACAAAAATGTCAGTGCTTCATTATTAGCCTTAAAATGGAATTGGGAAACATGGATGAACTCCCTCTTCTGTATACTTTAAAGAAAATAGCAAAGTTATATACATATAAATGTTCGTTGCTCCCAGAAATCTGTAGCAAAATATTCATCTTTTCTGTCCAGTTTGCTTTCCTTGATTTCTCTTGAGTAGGAGTCATGGTGCTAGGGAGGCCATATGCTGCTTGTACACTTCATGTGCCCATGGATAGCCTTAGTGACTTTTTCAAAGATTTCAGATTATTTCAGAACATTAAAAAAATATTTGGCCTTTTTATTTGCAATGCTTTTCATCTCTGTAGCTTTACGCAAACTAAAATATTTCTATTCTTAAAGAGTTTCTGCTTCTGTTGTAATGAATTAATTAAGGTCTGATCCAGAAAATATGAAAGAGTTTTAGGGGTAGAACCACATAAACTCCCATGCCAAAACAGCCCATACAGAAAACTACTAAATTTTTGGTACCATTCAATGGAGATCCATACAGGTTGCACTAAAGTTATCAGAGGGAACACTAGAATGCAGAATCTCCTTCTTTCAGGCAAGTAATTACCCTGCCTGCTACTTTATAAATCCATTCACTCATTCGTTTTCTGACATTCTAATTCTCATTCACTCATTCTCTCATTTTCTTTCCTCTGTAAACATTCACCATAAATACAAGATATGCAGAGAGAGGAAAGACTTTAATTTTGTAGGTGAGTACAACAGTACAGGATATATGTGCTGTTCCAGGCAGTTTCATGTTAGAGGCCAGTTCCCTCTCTGAGGCTGTGAATCATATGAATGGTTTTCGGAAAATTGAATTCTCATGAAATGTTTTGCACTGTAGGGTAATTTCTGTTAGCAGCACAATTTCATTTTTGAGGGACCACATGCAACTTTTGTCCACACAGTCCTTATTGTTTTGAACCTCTTTGTTTATTGTGCTAAATATCTGTTTTCAGTACCCTATGCAAGTTAATCCAGATTATGATTCATTTATAATAAAAAAGCTGCTCATAAATATTGCCTAAAGTTACCTTCGATCTCAAAATTCATGGTTTCTGCTTTTTTGTGGAAAGCTGCAAATTTCCAGTGGAAAGCAACTTTCCCACTGCAGTTTATCTGTGTCATTTTTCTTTGCCCTTCTTCATTCCTCTCTCTGAATTGCATATTTGCTTCTTCCCACATCACCGTGGTGCATTTTTTTTTCAATCCACATCAAAACTAGCTGTATGACAAGCTCTTATCCGCCACTGAACTGATATTGGGAAGTTGCTGATGATAGGACATGTAGTCTGGGAATTAGTTAATGAATTTTGTTCATTTATTTTAAATTTTCTTATGGTAATGAGGCTAAGAATATGCAGATTTCTTGCATGTTATCTAGTGTTCTCCTTTATGTGACCCTTATCCGCCTCCACTCTGTTCATTTCACCTTCCATCTCATTTGTGTGCTGCTGGTTTATAGTCTTGCAGTGTATACAGCAGACAGCACAAAGAAGCACAGATCTGGATCAGAATGTGTTTTGCCATCATGCCAATATAAGATTACCAGTCTATTTACTGTTTTCTCTGAAGCTTTTGTGCGCAGCTTACAGTGATGCAGCAGAATCTGGCTCAAAGAAGCAGAGGCTGTTGCATTCAAGCAGTCTTTGAAATTTGGAGGACAGAAGGAGAAAGGCAAAGGGAGATTTTCAGAGTCAATCCCAAGAAGACATGTCTATGATGTTATTTTTTTAAGCACACAGCTGTTGAAGGGGTGTATACAAAATGCGTGCTTTATGCCATTATCAAATCTATATGCACCATTTATTACCATATAAATGTCAGTACAGCAAATGAAACATTACATATATAAATAATAGGCTTTGGCTGGCTAGCATATCACTGCAGGTAAACAGGGCTGTGTACAAGCACTCACATCAAAAATTGATACATTTTTTCTTAACTTTGCATCTCTTCTTGTGCTTTTATCAGCATTTTAAAACAATGTTCACTGTGCTGTCCTTGCTCTAACAGCTTTGTTGTAATAGATTAGGAAGTAGCAATGATATACATCTGACTTTGTCAAGTTAACTAACGGAGACTGAAAACGGGGTAGCGTTTTGCAGTGATTCTTGTGGGCCAGTGCTGTCTTCATCAGCTAAGGAATATTTTGATGAAATGCTGGGTTTGCACATACTGAGACAGGTTATTATTGCAGAATTATAGAATCATAGATTATCATGTGTGGGAAGGGATCCATAAGGATCATCCTGGCCTGTATTAGAAATGGTGTGGTGAGCAGGACTAGGGAAGTAATCCTCCTCCTGAACTGTGCACTGGTGAGGCTCCACCTCAGACACTGTGTTCAGTTTTGGGCACCTCAATACAGACAGGACACTGAGGTGCTGGAGCAGGTCCACGGAAGGGCAATAAGGCTTGTGAAGGGCCTGGAGAATATGCCCTCCGAGGAGAAACTGAAGGAACTGGCTCTGTATAGTCTGGAGAAGAGGAGGCTGAGGGGAGACCTTATTGCTCTCTTCAAATATGTCAAGGGTGATTGCAGCGAAAGCAGGGCTGGTCTCTTCTCACTGGTGACAGGTGACAGGATGAGAGGGAAACGACCTCAAGTTGCACCAGGAGAGGTTTAGTTTGGATATCAGGGAAAATTTCTTTACAGAAAGGGTTGTTAAGCTCTGGAATAGGCTCCCCTGGGAGGTGGTTGAGTCACCATTCCTGAATGTGTTTAAAAACCGTTTGGATGTGGTGCTCAGGGACATGATTTAGCAGTGGGCTGCTAGAGTTTGGGTAGCATGGCTAGGTTGTGGTTGGACTTGATGATCTTTAATGTCTTTTCCTACCTGAGCAGTTCTAGGATTGTAAGTCCAACTCCTGGCTTCACACAAGACCACTCAAAATTCAACCTCCATGTTTGAGAGCATTGTTCAAATGCTCTTTGTGCTCTAGCAGGTTGGTGCCCTGACCACTGCCCTGGGCAGCCTGTTCCATGCCCACCACTCTCTGGTGAAGAACCTTTCCCTAACACCCAGCCTGACCCTCCTCTGATGCAACTCTGTGCCATTCCCTCAGGTCCTGTGTCGCTGTCGCAGAGAACAGAGCTCAGCATTGCTCCTCCGCTCCCTGTGAGGAGCTGTAGCTGCCATGAAGCCTCCCTTCAGCTTCCTCTGCCCTGGGCAGAGCAAATCCAGGGACATGAGCCACTCCTCACATGTCTTGTTCTCCAAACACTTCCCCAGCTTCATAGCCCTCTTTTTGAATGCTCTCTAAAAACTCTTGTAACTTTCTTATACTATTGATTAGTTCCACATCAGACATGGCATCAGTTTTATAGAAATCTCTGATGTGACCTTCAGTGCTAAGTTTCATAGGTGGAATTGACTCTCAGTTGCTACATCACATGACTGTTTACATCTCTGGTCTTAGCACAGTGGAGGTGAGACCCCTCTCAGGGGCTGTCTTGGTCATTGCGGACTTAACTTGAACAAGGCTGGGAGCTGTTAGCCCTGTAAACATCTGTGTTGTAGTTAGGCCCATGAAGGAAGGTTTTGGTTTTTATTCTTCTGAGGTGAAGAGAAAAATTGTCAGCTCTGTGCAAAAGCCATCTGGTATCTTATTCCATCTTTAACTAAGGAAAATCCTGTCTTTTCGTCTCCAGGCTGTACTTCCAGCCTGTTTAGGGCAAATACCAGAGAGCTGTTACAATCATTTTAGAAACAGATGCAGCTAAAGTACTAGCTTACTCAAATGTCAGCTGTGTACTGCATTCCTTCCTCATATTGCACAAGCAGATGTGGTTTAGTTTGTGTGCCACAATGATTGAAGACGCTTGGAATGCCGTCACTCACTCCAGAAGGGTTTGAAAAGGGCTTATGCCTTTTCTGTGCACAAATGATCAGAATGAATGAATATCTTGCAACTGCCAGAGCTTTGTTTTATTGTTTTATATGTTTGCTTTTCAAGCAACTTCTCCATCGCTAAAATTGGAAGCTATCTGTGTAAGGGATTTGCTTGATTCTCATTCTGGGAGACTGCGTGAGATCACAGATACTCTGGGTCAGTGTTGCATTCATCTGGAATTCAGTTTCTTCCTCACTGCTGGAGGGAGGAACTGCTTTACAACACTGAGGTTAACAATCAGCCAGAAAAGTTATCTCAAGTCTGACAACGTAGCTTCATAGTGTCTTTCTTTCTCTCTCTCTCTCTTTTTTACTTTTTCTTTCTAACTTAAAGTGCAGGTGCCTACATATGATAATGAGGACTTCTGTAATGCTGGCTTGTTTGTTTTTGATATTCTCTCTACAAACTAAAATGAAATTATTTTAGCCTCTGTTGTACTGTACTTGAAAAGACCTGCATTGTGCTAGAGATACTTGCTGTCCACTGGGACTAGCTCAAAAGAATTTTACAGAAAAATGTAGGTGTGTTATATTTTAAATCCCGATTCTGTCATGCAAATGTGTCTTATTTTTGTATCTCTAGCGTCATGCTTTTTTAATAAAGCCCCTCTTGTTGATATCTTTATACACCAAACCAAAAGGAGACATTTTAGAGGATCTGAATAAAACAAGAAGGAATATCAGTGAAAATTTCAGTAGAATTGACTCTTAGCCTGTATAGGAATTTCAAATTGTATTTTCTTGTTTACAGATCAGTCTGCATATGTTTGTGTGTTTGCTTCCAGGTGGTGGATAGAAATGGGTGGGCAATGGGGAAAAAACTGCACTTAGTGTTTATTACATATCCAACCTTAGGTTTTCTCTAAGTCTTGAGATCCCATTTCTGTTTGATGCCACAATGGATGCTTGAATCAGGAGGAATTCTTACATTCTTGTCTAAAGCCTGTTCTTCATAGGAAATATAGATTCTTTTCACACATTATTCCCTGCACCCATGTCAGCTTGTGTTTCATTACCTATCTGTTTCTGGCTACAGAGATACCTCCTCTGGCCTGTGTGCTTAGCTACTGCTAAGCGTTTATTTTTTTTTTACCTGATCTTAATATACCAAGCCAAAAAGTCTGCAAATCTGTAGCTAAAACTGGGAGGCCTTGACTCTTTAGACATACTAAGAGCTAATCTGATAACCACTCTGGCCGTACAGATACGTTAGTGTCATTGATGCAAGCATCATTATCAGACACTACTATGTAAACCTGGGGTTGTTATCAACCTGTATCACTTGGTTTAATAGCTCTTTCTTCGGTGTCTGAGCTTCATCTCTCGATGCCTTAGTTCTTGTATGTGTAATGTTTGTAAAACATGGATGATTAAAATAGGATTAAGTCACTTGTAAAACAAACCTTTACTAACAAGCAGCTGATCTTAATTGATTCATTTCTTAATTTTACACTGACTTAAAGATTTCATACTCATTTATTTTTTTTTACTGCCTGTTTCAAATTCCTCTGCTGATTGGAATTTCTTGGTAATAGACTTTTTAATTGAAAAGTGATGATATATTTCATGGAGATGGATCACTTCTGACAAAATTCTAAGTTTTAGAAAGATTGAAAAGAATTTAGAGATTGATCAAGCATCTTTTGTTGAAATTTTCTAAATAAAAACAGACATCTTGGAATTTTCTACTGATTTTCCTCCCTTGGTACTCAGTCATTTTTGTTTCAAAAAATAGTGAAGTTCAAAATAAAAATGAAGTGTCTTAAAGTTATCAGAATTAAATGTTTTGAAAGAGTGAAGGTGCAACTTAAGTGTTTCACTTAGTTTATAACAAACAAACAAAAAACTCGGTTTTTCCTTTTCATTCTGATGATAGAAAACATTTTCTAATCTGAAAACTGTTTGTAATCTGGGCAAACTTTTTTACCAAGTTTGTTAAAATTCCGTATTCGCTATTACCCAAATCTATCATATCTGCCTCCTTTTCAAAGTAGGTAGAAAATGATGTGAAATTATCTTGTAGAAAATGTATCTCATAATGGAATATCACAATTTTTCCTTGTTTCCCTTGACTACATAATTTCCACGCATGCTGCTCTGAAAAATTAAAACAAATACTTCCATTTTCAGATGCTTTCTCATGCAGACTACAAGATATTTATGGTTCACTGACTTCACTCAGCTTCCTCTTTATTCTGGTCACTTTTGATTAGGAAACTCCTCACTTCTAATAACTAAATAAAGCTGATATGCTCTAATTGTTCAGTTTACTAGATTTTATTGCATTCTAATGGGAGTACCATACTCTGGTTTATTGGTTTGCCTATCACATGAATAGTGGGTCCTAGATATGTCCTGATTATTATACAATATGCGAGTCCAGTTCTACTGTTAGGAATTGCAGTAGGTTTGCAAGTCTGAGTGCTAAATGAAGCAATATGGGAGGGGGGGGGGCAGAAATCAAATCAAATGGTTTTGCTTTTCCAGTGACAAGAAGAAAGGATTACTCTTGTTCTACTCATACTGAAAAGCAATAATTCTGTAATGAAGATCAAAAATAATCATCCTAACAATGAAACCTTTTTGTGGCTTTAAATACTTATAATTTATTATGCATATTTGGCAAATTATTGACAGTCATTACTTTTGTTGATGTTAAAGGATATCCTTGAAGTTTCGTGAAATAATAAAATGATTTAAAACCGTGACATTAAAGGATGATAGAGAGTATCATGGTTTTAAGGAACAAACATACAAAAGGAAGAGATTTTCCTAAAACTTCTAGAAAGTGAGGGGTATATTTCAGGACAGGTCATGCCTTAGTTTCTGTTAGGAAGAAGGGAAGATATATCAAACCATAAAAGGTTTAAATATGCTTAATTTAGAGCATACTTGAAGACAAATATGAGCTCCTGAAATTTCATTTGGTGATTGTAAAACTGTAGCATAGTTCTGTGACAAAAGGACCTCTGCTATGGCTCTGCCGTATGTCTAAAAGACCTGCACCAGCAACTGTTTTTTCTGTTAGTAGTGCTGCTTCATTGCCTTACCAGTAAGATCAGAAGGCCAGATAAGATTCACAGTTGTGTGGAGCCCTTAATTAGACAGTGGAGGTGGTGGTTGCAGTGTGCTGCCATCATCAGTGAGTTGAATGGACATCATGGTATTTGGCCTGCTAAGAGACCTGCAGTGCAGAAGGCAGTTTGTTTTATGGTAGCTTTCCACTGAGCAGCTTTGAACCTCATGTACAGGGGAGAGCTTAATCAGAGGGATGGCACTAGATCTAGTCTGAAGCAAGATTTAATGAATTGCCTATGTTCTGGGTCCCAATTGGGGTCCAGTGCCAATGGCATCCATATACTGATCTGTCTATGCTAGGCCTCCTTACTTGCTAATGTAGACACAGTCTGATTTAACAGGACCATGAGGTTACTGTCTCATTTAGGAGTGCAATAAATGTAAATTTGCATAATCAATACAGATCAGCCCCAATCGCTTTGTGAGTAGGATGCTACTCAGGATACTGACTGTAACACAAAGATAAACCAAAACAACCTTATTAAGGGGGATTCTTATTTCATTGATGCAAGTATCTTGCTGTGTAGCAGTGAATCAGCTAGGGAGCTGGTGTCAGACAGAGCTAGGAACAGGACAACAACTGAGATGACAGTTAAGCTGTGCCCTGTGACGCTCTGCAAGGGCCTGTGAGTGGCTCTCCGAGGGAGCTGACAGCTTCTTGCTGCTGTAAGTGCCCTGCATTCCCTGCTCACAGGTAGCAAGCTAACAAGAAGGGAAATAGTTGTACTGAAAAGTGGTAAAAGATTTAAATGAGAAGACCGAGTCCATCAGTGGAAGCGGAAAGTATTGTTTAGAAGCACTAAGCAGAGTTATAAGCACCTTCAATTGCATGATCCCTGGTTATCACTGCTGCTATAAATAAAGTAGCTGAATGGTAATAATGTACAATGAGCTATACTCATGTCAAACCCTGCATGAGTGAATATTGTGGAGAAAAGACATTTTCACCGTCCTTCACAGAGGCTGGAAAGAATTATGTCCCCCAGCTGGGTAGAAATAGTGAGTGTAGAAGCATGGAATAGGGATTGTACTGTGGCCTCTTCCTGGCCGATGGAACCACCATGGGGATGTACGTCCCAGCCCTTCTTTTTGGCTTCCTTCTGGAGGCTCAGACCTCATTGCATATCTTAGCAGTGTTCAGATTTTGGAAGCAAAGGAAGGTGATCTGTGCCTTATTTCTGGAGTTACTTTTGATGAAATTCTGACTCATTGAGATAACTCCACCAGGGTTTCACCTTCTCTTTCAAGTAATTTCTCTCATCTTCAGAACATCAGAGTTCTGACCTCAGTTCATGGAATTCAGCCATTCAAAGGATTCAAGTCCAGATTCCTTTTCCATAATGAACTCTGCCTACAAGCATATCCTTATAAATAGAAACTGTTCTTCAGAGATAAAATCCAATAAGAGTAGAGGAAAAAAAAAAAAAGGATAAAAATTTTGGTGCTTCAGACTTTGGCCTGAAGTTGTTTATCTTTGTCAAACATCCTTTAAAATATTTTTTTTCTCAAGCTTCAATGTCATTGGAACTTTTGCCATTCACTTAAAATAGATACTAAATAATATCACATCATATGTAATCTAATATGAGTAAGACAAGGAAAATGTATCAGGAAGAAAATACAGGTAAGGTAATAAGAACACTTTACTTACTCTCTTCACAATATTTTTAAGAAGTTCCACTCTGTTATATTATCTCTGTAAGGTTCAAATAAGGAAACCTTTTGCCTTTCTTTGGCATTCTTATAGTTCTTGATGCCAAAATGGGCAACTAAATTTAGAAGTTTCAGTGGAAGGTTTTGATCTTGCTAAATAGTTTCTAATAGAAGTGTGTGTGTTAGAAAAATGTTGATCTATTTTTGTCCTGAGTATCAAAAGAAAGTCTGCCAGTCTGCAGAAGCACGGCATAACTGGGCAATCACGCTACAGCTATTGTTTACAAGTCATTCCTGCCTCGTCTTCCTTTTGCTTGAGCAAGACAGTAAAGGAAAACATTATATGACAGATCTCATTACTCTGAAGATCTTAAAGGATCTCACGGACTGATTTTCACTAGACAGGTTTGACTTTTTTAACTACTTAAATTGCATATTATGCTATTGAGTCTATAATCGTTGTGGTAGTACACCACAGGCTGTTCATTCTAACTAGATAGTTAATAACTTCAGGAAGTGCAAACATTGTACGTTCATCTGTGCCTTGTACCTATATGGTGATATTCAAATAAAAATGCTTTAGCACTCTGCCTTGGAAAAGTGAAATTATTATGATTCTTATTACCTTTCAATAATAGCAAGAGCTGCCTAGGGGCCAACTCTGGCAATTTTGATTAGCCTACCATGTGCCTGGTTTCACACAGCATTTCTGAAAGACAGCTAGCAGCAATAAGTAAATAATATAACAAGGCAGCAATACTCAATATAAAATGCTCATCTTTTTTCCCAAGTTCTAGTTATGGAGAACCATATGTGGAGTGGTTGTGAAAGACCCCATTTCCCATTGGCTTGCCTGGGAGCTACAGGAGCACAGCACCATTCAGGATCAGCAAACCTGGGCCATTTGCCTTTGTCATCTGCTGCTTTTCTGCTGAACAGAGAATTTCTCTTCCCAGTGCCTTCCTTGGTGAGAGTAGGGCAAGACATCAGATGCATCCTGGGAGCAAAAGACACGTGCATTATCTTCTTTTTTCCATTCATCACCTTTTCTGTAAGCAGTAGGTCTGCCAGAGACAGCAGTAAGTTGTGCCACTACAGTCTCTTCTAGACGAATTCAGAGGCAGCCCTAATCTGCAGAAACATCAGGGCAGCATAAAGAGCGTGAGCAATAGAATTTGCAGGCTGGTAGCACAGGTAGAGTGCTAAGTGCACGCCATATTTCATAAAAAAATAATATCTGAAGATATTTAAAAGTATGATCTCTGAAAACACTTCTGTAATCTTAAAGGTGCTTGAAATAATATTTTTATAAAAATACCAACAAGATTATTTGGTTTACAAATTGATTTATGTAGCATCAGTTACATTTTGTCATGCTACTGGAAAACAACGAGCTTCATGGCAGATAAATAGTCCCTGCCAATCTCTCTAATAGTTTAACCTGTACTACATCATTTTTACAGCTCATTTATTCAGATACAGAAACTAAGAATTGTTACTATTTCTCCTGTTGGAAAGGTAGGACTCTGTCGTACATTTGTTATTCCCTTGTCACACTCAATGACAGCATGGCATGATGCTGTTACTATGATACATGGAAATATGGCATGATCTATATGGAGGGTATGACATGCTTATAAAATAATGCAAAACTATATGATAGTAACAGTTGGAGACACTAATTACTGTACTGTCTGTACGCCCGTCTCTTGCTCTTTCTGTCCTTTCTTCTCTTGTGCACACAGTCTGCCTGTGCAGTGCCTCTGTTCCTCTCAGAAAGGAAGTGTTACTTACAGCCTCTCCAATATGATGGGAGAGTACCAGACTGGAGTTGGGCCTTTCAGAAGATGAGACAGACCCCTACTCTTAGCTATAGTCCTCCAAAGCCTTCTAAATGCACTCAAAGCTTAAGAGTATCACTGTGAGATATTCTTAACACATTAGAGAGTTTTCAGGGTTGGAGAAATGCAACTCTGCCAAGGAAAATCCAAGCAATTTTGCTCAGCTGTGCTTCTCCATACACTCACTTCCACCATCACTACAAATCCCATAATTAAAATCACAGCTTACAATCAAAAATAGCTCAAGGAGCCAGAAAGACAAATGAATCCTGATTCCTCCAGGCTTGTTACCTCCTGAACATCTGCACTAAAACTACCATGGCATCCTTCTGCATGGTACAGTTTCTCACAGTGGACACAGTGTTGGTTGGTGCTGCTGCCATCAAAGTATAACAGGCTGTCTTCATGCTTTCCCCCCACAATGTTTTCACAGTCTTTTTTTTTCTGCCTGACCATGAAGTATATTCATAACTTAATTAATTAAAAACTGCAACATCCTTCTTCAAATTTCACTGAAAATGATAAATTAAAGGATATTATATCCTTGTGGAGTTAGACAATTCCAATGTTTACCCATTTAGAATTTCAGAAAATAGAAAAGAAGCCAAAGGTCTGTTGAAATTCAGGAACAGTCTCATGGAGTTTGGTATAAATAAAGGCTAATTTTCATGCTATAATACTGCTTCAATATGTGCCAAGGTATCTCATGCAATTCTAATGAAGGCTCTTGTTGTCACAAGTTGCAGAAAACTCTGCACTATCTTGTACCTTCAGGCTTCAAGCAGAGAAAGTATCTAGTCTACGCAGATTTTTGCAAAAACAATATTAACATTGGAGTAAAAGTTTGACAGTTCATGGATAATTTAAAAATAAGAAAGAAGTCATGAAGGTCTCAGGAACATACATGATTCCACTCTAATGTAGGTTGTATTGCATGATGTATTGCTGGACTTACTGTGATTTCTCTAATTATACAGACCCGAATGTGAGCCTCCCTTACCCATAGCTTCTCAAATCTTGGCTTTTATTTCTTGACCTCAATGGTTTTTTTCCAGAATGAATTCCTAAAATAAATTTGAATTCTCAGTTCACTGCTTTGAAGTTAGTTGGCTTCAGATGTTTGGAATATTACTATTTTGAAAATGTGAATTGATCACTATGATATCTGTGTGTTTGCATCCCTGTTTTGATATATATATGGGAGTTGTTGGGTGAAACACTGGAAGATCAGACAGCTGCAGATGGCTTATTAGTGATATAGTTTAAAGAATTAATGAAAAACTCCAGAGCTGAGATTGATTAATGCTTGCTGGTTAGATGTGGAGTTATATAAGCCTGCCTTCCACCATATTTGCAAGTAATGTCTGCTATAGCAGGAAGTACAGTGCTAGCTGTTCTTCAGCTGCACAGAGGCATGCGGATACTTCCTTGGGCACCAACATTTCTTGTTACTGTGCTCAAAGTCATAGCCAAATAATAGTACTGCTTGTTAATCTGTCGTCATACAGTGGCAGCAAAATGTGTTATCTCACCGTATACTATTTTCTCTGCTAATATTTCTCGTGCTGCTGGCATCATATGCTGTTCCCTTTAGAGGAAGCTCATGTGAGCTAACCTGACAAAACTCTCACTGAAGGCTTTGTGTGAACAGAGAAATCAGGAGTGATGCCAACATTTTCCACTATCAGACTCCTTTTTAAGAAAAGAGAAGTGTGGCTCACTGTAATCCTAGATAGAGGGCAGCTCTGAAAATGATACATTCCAATAAATTGACAAAATCCAACAAGTAGAAGAGCTTGCATGGTTGAAATCTTTCTTAGCTCTTTTTCCAGCATACATTATTATATTTTCTAGATTTCTTTGTTCAGTTCTTACTATTTTGACAATTCTGCCTGGACTTCTCCTTAAATTATTATTGAATTCTATAAGCAGTAGTATAGGATGTAAACACTCTTCAGTTAAATCTGTTACTTTTTAGCTTTTCCTATTTTATTGAACGTGCTGAGAAATTTCTTGAAAATTTATTCCTTTAAGTGAAGCCTTCTGTTAGTTAGCACTCTTATTACTCCTTTCTCTGTGTCTAATATGGGGTATTTATTTTTCTATTTCTTAGATTTAATAAATTTATGTCACAGTAATGTGACAGAGTAGCTTCTCCTAAAAATATTCAGACAGTGTCTAATCTAACGTTGCTCTCTCTGTGATTTAATGAATAAATTGTCACCAAAAAAAAAAAAAGTAATGTGAGTAAAATGCTTTTAGTATAAGATTTCAATTATAAACATTCAGTGTTCATATAGAAAAACTCTGTACACAACTGGTGGGGTAGAGGAGTGAGAGAGGGAAGGTGATTGCTTTTAAGGGCTGTTACAGAGAGATAAAACTTATGATTTTAGAAGAGTTTTACTGTATTGGCATGTGGCCATATTCATATGCTTTGTTACAATTTCCATATAGTTGCTTAGACCAATGCAAGAGGAAGTAGAAACACCATCAAATCCAAGAAGGGGTGAAAGTTTGCTTGGTTTCGGTGGAGATTACTACACAGTATGCAAATTGTTTCACAGAGGCTTTTGATTGAGTATGAGGGAGGAGGGAGGGGGAACACAGGAAAAAAAACAACACTGTCTTTTCACCTTCCTACTCAGCTGTGTCTCAGACCTTACCTGCTCAATTCCTGTAACAAAATCATGACTGCAGTTACATTTATGAGAAAGTTCTGTAAACTCATCAAAAAGTAAGATTTGTTGTGGAACAGTTTGACTGCAGCTGATCCAAGTACCTAATTCATTACTTCAGACGTTTTTACGCTGGGAGAGACTATTCTTCATCATCAAATCTGATCTACGTAGTCAAGACTTCAGACTTTATCTCTGGCATCCTTTCAGCTTCTGGAAAATGGAAGCTGTTTCTAGGCTGGATTTACCAGCTCTTGTGATGGCCAACTTGCCACTTGGTTTCCTACTGCAACAATCACCAGTTAATTCTGGGTAGCAGCCAGAATTGAAAGAAAAGCTCTAGACAGAGACACACACATATAATTAATTGCACTGGTGTTGGATGGTCAGGCTGATAGTTACACTGTGTTTTACTGGCTCCAATTTGTTACCAGTGAGTTTGACACAAACAGTTAACAGTATATCCAAAAGTGATGACATCCTAGGATGTGCAATTGCTAGTTAGTTGCATTCCAGCATCAATAGTCATTTTGTTAACAGAAGACTTCTTCTGAATGGCTTTGCTAAATATCTTGCCTTGAATAGCTAAACCCTATAAGCATCTTTATTTAAATAAAAGTGAGCATAATAAGTTAAGTGAAAAATCAAAGAACCTGAATAGTTCAAGTAGATGTATAAAAACGGTGTGGCAGAAAATCAAACTATGACTTCCTCCCTTTGCTTTCATATTGATTTCAAGGAGAAGCAACAGCAGTTCGTTTTCCTTGTTTCCTTGCTCATAAATTCTCAATTTTCCTTAGTGTTTAAAACCCTTGCTCCCCTGCAAACAGGGTTGTTTTATGTATGGAAAATTTAAACTAGCAGAGATAAATGGGCGGTTCTTCCCAGCAATTACATTTTATCTGGGAGCTTGCATTTCCTGTGTTAGCATAGCTGATCCAAAGATTTCTGCCGGAGAATCACTTGCTCTGATGGACAAGAGATGTGTACTTTTCCCCTGCAGTGCCTACATCAAAGATGATATTTACAAAGCATATCATAAAGTTGAAAGGACTCACCTATGAATGTCTTGGCTTCCTGTCAGTCCGCAGTTAGAAGGTGCAGTTGGTCTTGAGGTGGAAGAGATGAGAGTATTTCTTTTCTTTCTGGTAGGAAGAAGGAGAGCATCCAAATGGTTCACATGGAAAGGAACAAATGCCCAGGCAATCTTAGTCATCCAAGGAACTGGAATTGCACCCAGAAATATACATGCAATTAACTCCCCTTCTATTCTGGCTCAGTACTTCATCTCTGAATGCTTTGTTGGATCATTTACAATGGTGACAGGCAGCTTTAATTAAGACATTAAACTAAAATAATTAGAAGTGGTTCTAATTATTGGTTTCTAATTACTGGATTTTTTCCTGGTTCTTTCCTTTTTCTTTTTCTTTTTTCTTCTTTCTTTTCTTTCTTTCTTTTTTTTTTTTTTTTTTTTTAATTTGTATTCGATTGTTTCTTACAATGTGTTCTAATAACACGTCCTTGCTATAAAATCAGCATTGGCTGGCTAAGTAAATTTTCTGTTAATTGCTGCTTAGTGATTGTCCTACAGACTTGCTCTTTCTTCAGCAATCATGTCAACTTTTCTGACATTAGTACATTAATTGTAATGACTGAGGGTTCTCCCTCACATGGATTAGGAAGAATTTTTAGGGTATCTTAATTTTTATTTTTTTTTTCTGCAATCACTACTACTCTTACTGTGACTATTTTCATTACATCTCTGTCACTACAGACAAGAAGTGTCAAAAATAAGCACAAAATCCCCTTTTCAATACCTGCATAACAAATAACAGCAGAAAACAGCCTTAGTATAAAAACAGCTTTCAAATAATATTTATAATATCTGGCATAATTGTTCAGGAACTGATTGAGAAACTGAAGGCAGTTCTTAACAGGACAACCATATTGCAGCCTGTTCAGTAGTTGAAAGGCAACTCGTTACATGGTATTTTCTTCCTATACATTTCCACACCAGGTGCAAATGCTGTGTGGATCATTGTGCCCAGCTCATTCATTAGCAGTGATTATACCACAGAGTAGGCGTCAATGTAAGTTGCATGAGTATCTTGTAAACTTGTTATCTATATTGTATACATGAGGGTCATAAGCAAAAGGCCTCTTGAGCTCTCAAAGAACTGCAGTAAGTTGGGGTCCTTGATGTCTCCCTGCACTGGGAGCTTGTCAGGGCAGGCTTCTACAGTTTCACTGCTGTTAGATATCAAGGAAGGGGAGCCTCTTTTGGGATAGATTCTGTTGTCTGCTGAGAGCCAATGAAAGGGAGGGTGAGTAATTCACCAGGAAAGAATGTCCTTCGGCATGCAAATGAGCTTAGAAAACTCCCCATTCAGGTGAACCTTGCCATTCTCAAACCTTGAACTAAGTTGCTGTTTAAATCAGTCAGCACTTTCCACTCTGTAAGTCTCTTCCCCCAAAATTATTCACCTTACTGGTTTTTATTGTGTGTCTCTTTCTGTTCTGGTTACTATGAACAGTTGTGTGAATAAAGCTCTCCCTCCCTCCTTGTGAGACTTTTCTGCTTAAGTATCAGTCTTTATTTTCTTTCTGAAATAGTTATACTTGGTGTATGGGAACTGCTGAATCACAGCCTGAACCTCTGATTGATCACCTGGGGCGAGCAGTGAGTCAGCCATGGGAG
>JAOWBP010002392.1:18371407-18404991 GCA_028571105.1 Tragopan temminckii | reverse complement strand
AAACAGATACTGAATGCTGTGTTCACAGTAGTTACCCAAACACTTGCACAGTGCGTTGGAGGAAAACATGACTATTTCAAATTCCTTGTTACATTTTTCCCATTAGGAAGCTTGTGAATGACATGGATATGAACATGCCGCAAGGTTTTGATTTAAGGTTGCATTTTAAACTTGGAAGAGTCTGTCTTTTGAATAAAATTGAAAAGTTCTGATCCCATGAGAACCTTATTATCCAAAGAACTGAACTCAAGTTAGATTGGCTGTAACAATCAGAAAGATTAACATGGTGGAAGGAGTGTGGCAGCAAAGGAACAAGCACAAGGCATTTCAAAGGAAAAGCAAAGGTGCTCACCTGTCTCCGAAGATCTGGTGATATAGACTTCTGCTGACTTTTACTAGATTTTCATTTCTCCTAGTGTTCTAAGTCAACATAAGCGATATTCTGTATCTCATGCTTCGTGATCTGTCTGGAAGGTTTTGGATGCTAGTGGTCTTTCACAGCATATTTCTGCTGCCTGTTTATAAGTATTAACATTAAAAAATGTTTCACTTCAGTATGATTTTTTTTTTCAGTTAGAAACCTGAAGAAATTTTGTAGGAATGATGAAATAGCACAAGAATATTAAGGCTGTATTCATGACTTTTTTTAATCTTTTGACTACATCGTATCTTTGGGGTCAAACTTGAATGGAAGGTAATTGCACTTTATTGTTTCACATTTTTTTCCTTAAAATCTTACACTGAAAGTATGTAAATTTAAAAAAATAAAATTGGAAAATTATTGTGGTTCATAAAAGTATTTAATCTTGTAGTTGGTTCATTTCAAAGCTCCTAACAGTTAGGGGTGAAAAAATAAAGCCGGGCAGGCTTAGGTGCAACAATACATACATCAGTGACTGCTAAGGCATAAGAGTTGGAACACTTGTTTTAAATTTTAAGTTGTATGTTTCATAAATACAGCCTTCTCAAAGAAAGACAATTGCTAGAATTGCAATATCTTTTTTTTTTTTTTTTTTTTTATGAGGAGGATAAGTTATTCATGTTTGTCTTCTCTGGTGCTTTAATTACATTTCTGATAAGTTGGCAGCTACTCTTTCTATGTGTGCTACTGTCTGTGAGATGGCCAGTTGTCTGATTCTGCATCATTTTTCTTTCATTAAGCCTGAACTGACAAATGAGAGTATTGGATTATTTGATAGTGATCATGATGTTTACAGCAACTGAGTACTTGAGAGCCTCTTCCTTATCAAGAACAAGATGGCAATATCTTCATTTCCTCAGTTTTGAGAACCTAGGTTGAGACGTTTTGAATTCCAGCCTTAGTGATTTTGGGCTCTGAAAACTTAAGTCTACACTATTTTCACTTTGGTCTGTGTGAAACAAAGGAGTAAGAACAGGAGGAGTCTAAGAACTACCTGTTATAGTCAGAAAGATTAGCACAGTGGAAAGGCAACACAGGAGTGGAATGGCAAAAAGGGACAAACTGAAAAGTAATACTCACCTGTCTCTAAAGACCAAGGCTAACAGGGAAAAACTGGGCAAGGGAGAGATCTCCAACCAGAAATCCCTCCACAGTGGCAGTCAGCCCCTAAGTGAGATCTAAGAGAGGTGCAGATAGACTCCACTCCTTCTGGTCACACAGCTGAATTGCCTTCATCTGTGCTGCCAGGGCTGACTCTCTTTCCCCAGGTGATCAATCAGTGGTTCAGGCTGTGACTCAACAGTTCCCATACACTAGCGCTGTATTTTCAGATATGTTTATGATTATGTAAACTAGGCACTCACTGAAGTATGATAAAACTCATCATTATCATATATTAGGTAAATATTGCATGCTTATGAATAGTCCTTTATCATTCTCTGCAGTGTTTTGTCCTTTGTCAGAATGAGGATAACAGTACTTGCCTTGAAAAGGATACATTAATTTATTCTCTCTTGCAGTTTTTTGAATGAAAATCACTGTTAGGTGAAATCTTGCACAATCCAAATAATAAAAAATTGGGGACCCAGAGCCTTTACTTTCTATTCTTAATGATCCTCTGGTGTTGAACTTCGTTCATAGAATTGTAGAATGGCTTTTGCTGAAAGGGACCTTAACAATCATCTAGTTCCAGCCCCCCAGCTGTGCGTGGCCTTGTGACTCACTTTGATCAGGTGTTACCAATAGTTCATTTTGTTTCAGATCTATAGGTTAATTTCCATTGGAAAAAGCTTAAAAAAAAAAAAAAAAGAAAGAAAAAGAAAAACAGGAATAAAAAGATGAAACCACACAGAACAGCTTTCCATTGTACTCTAACTGTTCATTTTTTCTTAGGCTTTGAAGTTGAACTCTCCAGGTTTTGTTTATTATTTTTTATGCTTGTTTTATTTGACTTACCTGTCTTGGCAGTAATATTCTTGAAAATGTGAAGGCAATAGTGAAGTATGACCTTTTTCTCTTCAAACAGTCTTCTCTGTTGTTCGATCAGCCATCTTTCTTTTTAGAAGTTCCACCTCCCAGTTTTTTTTCTTCCTGTATTCTCCGAAGTAAAAGGTATTGTTTCACAAGTGAGTTGCTTAAGACTGTTATTCAGATATTTATTGTGTTCAGATTATTTTTGAAACGTGAAGTCGCATATGCACCTAGAGAACCTAGCACAGTCTGTGAGATCTATGAGGACATTGTCAAGCTTTTGTCACTTGTGATTAGTTTGTATAAGCAGTGCTCTTTAGGCTAGGCTGAATTGCTGCAGGATGGTGGAAGTCAGCTTTTTTTTTTTTTGCATGAGCGTCTTTTTGAATGTTTAGCTCAAAATTGTTTGGGATAAAAGTATTTCAGAATCAGGTTAATGTTGCAAGGCTTTATTTCTGCTCATTTCACACAGTTGGATCGCTTCCCTCTAGTCTTTGCTTTGAAGTTAAGGTTGTCCTAGGCTTACTTGGTGGGTGGATGCTGTTGCTTTCCTGGGGATTCATTGTCACTGTGAGACCCACTTTAAGGCTGTTTTTATCACACTTATGTGTTGGAAATTATCTAACATCAGTTTCTAAACTTCAGGCATCATGTCCAGCATTTATAAACTTGACTTATGGAACTTACTGCTGATTTCAGTAACAGCAGATATGATGTACATGTGTGAAGGTGTCTTCCTTAAGATGCATTGTTTTTCTAAGAGCTAGAGAAAAAGATCAGGCTTCTTTTAAAGAATAAACGGTGCCAGAAGGCATTTTAAAGCCATACCTTGCATGGTTAGTGAGACTTACCCACTCCCGTGAGACAGCTGCTGCCCCAGCTGACGGCACTTAAGACTGCTATTAGTACTGCCAGATTGGTAGTTGCAATATCTTCTCTGTCTCTACAGGGTTGAGTTGCTGCTGCTATGGCTTAAGAGTGAGTGATCTTTTAAGGTGTTTCACTTAAGTTTAGGATATTGATGCAGTTCAGTATTAATATTGCTTTATGTGAGGCATTGACCTTGTGTTTTGCTACGGGTCCTTTTGAGTTCTGTATGTATCTCTTGTTAACTGCATGGGATCTACTTGTGTATTTTGTAGAACACTGCTCTCCAGTCTCTTTTAGCTGGCTGAAGAGTTTGCTTCTTTGTGTGTAGGCAGGTTGCACAAAGCTCTTTGTAGTTTAGCACAAACTCTTTTTTTTTTTTTCACATGCAGGTTTTTCTTAGTATTTAGCTGACAAGAGGGTAAATCTTTCCTTTGAATCCTTGTGTTTTAAAGTTAATTACTCTTAGTGAAAAGTACTGTTTTCTCCTAATGCTTCCTTACTATTCGTGAGTCTTCTAGATAACTTGATTTCAGTTAGTTATCACAGATGAACATGATGTATTCAAAAGAACAGTAGCTGATATAAATAAGCACTGTAAATTAAGGAAGATTGAATCTGAGGAGTATGTGAGTGGCTTGATTGAAGGAACTGGAGTTAGAGCCTGCAGTAACAGTGTAATAATAATCTTTTCTCTGACACTTGATGAGACTTTAAAATGTATGTGGACTGTCTGGTGATTATTGTATGGTTTTTACCTGTGCATTTGGAGGGCTCTGGTAACATATGTTGCTGAAGCAGTTGTTCTCTGCAAGTGGATCCTCTCCTTCGTTTTGTCATCTTTTGTTAAATTTAATATCTGTAAGTTTGATGGAAGGTCTCGATGACCATGACCATAAGGAAATAATAACTATTCTGCCTAGAAGTTGCAAACTGTTTTGCTTTTGTGCAGAGCTTGTAAATACTGGCACTTTCACGGAATGTACTAGAAGCAACAAACTGATTGTATGACTAACTACGGAAAGTCCTGCTTTGAGAACCTCAGCTCTGGAGAGGAGCAAGGTGTTGGGTAGTCAGAGGGCTGAAGTAGACATAGACTTGACCTGCTGGATTTCAGGAAGTGTTTGGAGAATGTTCTCAGGTTTAAGGTTCAATTTTTGAGTGGTCCTGTGTGGAAACACGAGTTGGACATGATTCTTGCAGGGCCTTTACAACTCAGGATAATTTATGTTGTGCTCTTTGAAAGCATAACCATCTTGGATTTAATATGTGGGAGAAGGAATGTATTAATTGGTAGTGGAACCACTGGCAAAATGTATTACGAACTGTAGTAGAAATGCTGAGTCATGGCCTGAAGCAGTGATTGAGCACCTGGGGTGAATTCAGGGCCAAGGCAGGGGAGCTCAGGTGTGTGCAATGAACCTGAATGACCAGGAGGGGTGGAGCCAGGATCCACCCCTTTCCAGACCTCATTTAAGGGCTGGCAGTGAAGGCAAGGGTGTCTTGCTGGATATCTCTGCCCACCAGAGCCCTTCTAAGGGTAAGCAGATTCTTTTTTTTGTTTGTGTGTCCACTGTTGGTGCATTTGAGTACCTCACTTGCTGCAGTCCAGGATTTTGCTACTATTCTGTTGTTGCTGCACTTTGCATTGTATTACAACATTGCACAAATGCACAGAAGAGCTCACTGTATGCTGTTCCACTGTGTCTTCTAGTGAAGACATTTCTACTTTTTTATTATTTCCAAAAGAAATTGTGCTAAATAATGACTTCAGTTATTGTTCTAAGGGAAATACCTCTTTCCAAAATAAGCAGAGTCATTGAAAAAATGTTTCTGTATTTCTACAGAAAATGAAAGAACTTTGAATTTGTGAATTAGTTAAGTCTCTTAAGGGAGATGGAGCAAGTAGTTTAAGAGAAGAATGAAATAGTCTGTGGTTTGAATTTTACTGCAATAGTATGTCTCATTCTTAGAATTAGATATTTTCCTATGAAGACTGTAGTAGATATGGTTTAGCCATTTCCTTATCCCTTTGTCTACTGGAATTGCTACTTTTCACTTCAAAACGTTTATAAGTGGTACGCATTATTTCTGAAATGGGAACAGAAGTATGTTCACTTCTGAAATAGCGTAAGATCTTTGCTGTCTCTGAAAAAGCTTCTTGGTAGTATGTTTTATAGGTTTATGAAAACTTGTGAGAGTAATGATTGCTCTTGGCTCCCCTACTTCTGACTTGAAGCTAGTTAGAAATATACCAGGAAATAGGTACTTATTTTAGTATTAAGAGCTGAGACCTTCAGAGCACTTAAAATGGCATCTGATAGGTCCTGCGGAGTTCATGTTCTCATCTTTTTGGGCTAGGATTTTCCGATAGTTTGAGTTCTGCTTATTACTTTGAAGGTGTTATTTCACCTAGAGGGTCATCTTTGGTGAAGCTTCAAGAAGAAAGATAAGATGACCAGAAATCAGGAGGCAATATTTGTAATTGTGCATCTTTCTGACAAGGCCTTCCTGAGGTGCTAGTTCCTATTAAGAGATTGTCGGAACACCTTGGATGTTAAGTGACTTTCAGCAGGTCTGTTTCAGCTGTTAAAAATTATTAAATAAGCCTTCATAGAAAACAACATAAATTTGCACTGATTAAGAATGATACATGAAGGTGGAAGCTGAAATATATTCTCATAGTGTCTGTTGTGAAGTAGATGGGTTTGCATGACATAGCATTGTTATGACTAAATGATAGATGCAATACAGGGCTAAAAATAACATTGAGGGTGTTCCTAGCCTATACTTGTGAGGAGAAAAAAGGGTTGCAGTGGATAGGTGGCCTTAATAAAAGATTGCATTAGTTGTGGAAGGTGGCTGTGCTGCTGATACTGACGTATTCTCTGTGGCGAGGCCACATTACAGTCTCTGGTGGCTGTGACAAGATAAGAAATCATACAGCAGTGGCTGCCCATTGAGTACTCTCCTGATGTTGTTGCATCTTCCTCAACTCTAGGATTTTAGTGTCATCAGAATGTTTTGAGATACGTAGTGTGTTTCCTTGAATAGAATTCAGGGAAACTGTAGTATGCAAGAAGGCTGCTTCCTGGTACTGTATGACAGATGCTGTCTGTAGTAACCTTTGTCATTGATGTCAGGCTCATTCAGGCCTTCCATTGCTCTAAATAACAGTGCTTAAATTGAAGCTTGAACTTTTCCACATGACAATTTGGTTGGTATTTGATGTAAGGGAAGAAAAGAACATGTTAATTATTGATATGGCCACCGGATAAATACTGGAAAAATATGTAAGAAAGCCTCCTGTATGAGCATTCAAATAGGTAAATGGATTTTCTGAATTTAAGAAGACCATGTTTGAGTCTGTCCCCAGTACAAAGGGGAGATAAGACAGGAAGGATGTGTGCTGGGTTGTATACTCAAGATGTGAGCTAGGAAAGGAGAAAGTGTAGGAGATTTGATGTGTAAATAGAAAATGAGTCCTCATTTCTGTTACAGCTGTGGCAGAATTCTACCTGAGAAAAATTACTAGGGAAGAACACTTCAGAGTAATGTTTTAGTGGTGGCAATGATGGTTTTTTTTCTTAACTCAAGTGGGAGCTTTCATCTGCTTCCAGCAGATCCCCAGTGAAGGAACTGGTGTTAATGTAGGATTTCTTTCCAGTAGTATGCATCCATATACAGCATCTGAAAGTTATCTCTCTGACAATATGTCTACTTCTCTTGTTGATACATATGGAGTTCTGCAATGTGAAAAAAGACATAGCACTGGGAGAAGTTAGGAACTGAGCCTTGTAAGGCAGTACTCTTTTTTTTTCTTTTTTTTTCTTTTTTCTTTTTTTTGGCATTTCAAGAATCCATGCAGGTGTTTTCAAAGGATGTTTTTTGGGTTGGTAACTTGAATTAAGCCGACTTCTGAAACCTCTTCCTATTGCTTGTTGTGGTATACGAATAGTCTTCAGTGGTTTGTTTGCTCTTTGAGTGTTTAAGTGTTAATAATCAGAAGCCCTCCAAAACCTACTCCTAAAAATTCTAAAATGAAAAACCAACTCGGTTGGTATGCTAAATGCTGTAAAAAGTACTTATTGCATTGAAAGATAGCATATAAAGTATGCTTATGCTTTACTAATAATTTAGTTATTAATTCACTTTGAAACTGATGTGTCTGTTTATGGTTTTCCTGAACCAAGATGACTATAGATCATATTTTACTATATTTTATCACATAGTTTTCATTATTCTACAGTTCTTTCTGTAGTCACGTGTTAAAGCAATGTCATATTCTAAATACAAGTTTATAATCACTTTCATCATTAAAGAACAAGGAATTGATATGCTGCAAATTGTTCTGTCACTTTATCTAAATTTTCTTTGGAGACAGACGTCAGCCCTGCAAAATTATTGCTACCAGCCATAGTAGCACTGGTCTTTCACAAGTGAGTGGTCAGGCACAGGCTCCCAGTGGCAGTGGCCACAGCACCAAGGTGCTGGGGTTCAAGCAGCACTTGGATTATGCTTTCAAACATAGGGAGTGATTTTTTGGGTGGTCCTGTATGGAGCTAGGGATTTGACTTGGTGATCTGTGTGGGTCTGTTTGAGTTTGAGATATTCTATGGTTTCATGATTCTTTCTATCATCAACCCTCTGGCTCTAGTCCTGCATTCATGATGTGTACCTTCACGTATCTTGCTGTTTATTGGCACATATATAAGGCACTATTCTGCCTAAAAAGAACTCTTGCAGGTATTTTGACCTTGGTGTATTGCAAGTAGGGCAATAAGGAGGTGATGCTAAGGAGTTTGGTCCACTGCTGTGTTTATATTCTGGCTCTTTTTTTCCTAAGCAAATGTTGGTGAAAAGATGAAAAGACTTTCTCCTGTTGTTTCAAATGTATGAGCTCTGAAGCCAGTCATTAGGAAGGATATTCTCAATCAACTTCAGAGTCAGCAATCAAGTCCCTAGCACAACAAATATCCACATCAATTAAGTATGTTTTCTATCTCAATTACAACCTTCTATAAACAGACATAAAATCACCCATAATTGCTACCAATAAAGGAGAGAAAATGCTAAGACAGCTTTCAATAGTTATCATGAAAATGCAGTCCTAAAATGAATGACAGGGCTGTTATATTCAGGTTTTTTTTTCAAAGCTTTTCTACCTATGCATGTTCAGTAATAAACAGTATATTCGATCTGTAGTTGATGAGCATTGATTTGGTTCCCTTACAAGTGTCAGTGATTTACAGTGACTGAGGATACAACCCCAGATTCTTTGCAGTAACTGTACTATAAGAGACTTGGCATGTCAACAAGATATGATTTTTAATGAAATATGCTTGCAGAATTGTTAACATTTATAACATGAAAACTAAGATTTGGTTGTCGTCTCACATGGAGATTTGACTACAGGATAAATAATTATCCTACTTATAAAACTGGTTAAAAAAAAAAAGTTATATCTAAATGGCTTAATTTAGCTGATCTGTCTCTGCTTAGGGTTGTGGCTTTGCAAAGCAGTTCAGGATAGTTTGATTTAGTAGGGACATCTTAACTGCTTTGCATTTTTTAAACTGCTTACTGAGTTACATCAATTGACGTTTCATCTTAAGAATGAAATCTAATATATTTGGGGTGGAGGAGATCAGCAGAAGCTTTTGCTTTCTTAGGTGTTGATTAGATCTTCTATGCTACTTATAGGTAGGTTTTTTTGACTTCCTTAAAAAGACATTCGTGGTGTTAAACAATGTCCTACTTTTACCAAATAAATTGTATCTGGAGCCGGAAAACCTTCCTGTTTCAGCAGATGAATATGCAGATACTTTATTTCCACATACAGCTCCAGTTTCTAAACTGTTGCAAGATAGTCTACCAGTAAGTCAAAGCTCACTGCCAGGGCAATGCACTGCCATATGCTGTACTGGCTGTACTCAAACAGGTCAGGACATAAGGGCTTGTAATATTTTGTGGCGAAAAAAGTAGTGAAAAGTCATACACTGATTAATGTTTCTAGCTTTCTAGAGACCATTTGATTGATGTTCTAGTTTATCTTAATTAACAAGCTCTTGTCTTCAGGTAAGTTTCCTTTTCTGCAGCTTTATGCTGGTTTAATGTTAATCTTGAGATATTCTATAATTATCATCACTTGATATTTTTGGATAATACAAATAATGTTTTTTAGACTACTCATTCAAAACTATTTCAAGGTGTGTGGGTGCTGTTAAGGTTTTAAAGCAACCTAGAGGTGTATTGATTCAAGCTTTTAGCACATCTATACTCATCTCGCTCATCCATACAGAGAAAAGATAACCAGATCTCAAGATGTTATGCCTTGATTCTGTTTGCCTTTGATAATAATGTTAGAAATTTAGACAAAAATTTAAAATATTAACTAATTTGAAGCTAAACACAACCCAATTTATCCTGTTTGACTTTTTTTCCTTCCCTTAATCCAGAGTGTTGTTTTCAGCTGTATTAATATTAAAGACTTCAACTTAGCTGCAAGGAAATTAAAACTGAAATAACTTCAGCGCTTTGTCCTTCCTCATGATATGGTTGTGCTGAATTGTAAATAAAATATGTCTGAGCTGAATGGTGACTACAGCATTTCTGAAGTGATTTGATGGTCTCTGGGTACTGGTCACAGTCATCTCATTGCATGATGTTGCATATTGTTCTTATGCATGTTTTTTTTAAGCATCCTTGCTAAACTGCTGTTGTGCAGTTCTAGTTAATTGTCACTGGATTTTAAGTATGTTTAGTTTTTTAGATTATCTAGAATTCACAGTGTTTTGGAGATTCAGTTCATCAGGTTTTATAATCATGTAAAAACCCATTCTAGTCTGCTACATGTTTCCTGACTGAATTCAATCCTTAAATTTTCAATTCTCCTGAATATTACATATCATGCTGAAAGGGATTGCTTCAACGCTCGCAGTACAAATGAATAAATTGCCTGAGTGCCACCAAAAGTTCCAAAGCTAAATAAGTGGAAGATTGAAACATTAGTGGAAACACTGATTATTTTTCCCTTCAGCCATGGAGTTACTTAAATGACATTGCTGTACACGTGAGTGTAGAAGATCATCAGGTGGTGAACAGAATGGAGAAGAAAATGATCACCAGCCTAGCACCTTTAAGCAAAACAAACAGATATATCCAACTTTTTTGTAGTAGGTTGAAACTCTGAAAGTACATTTCACTCTTATCTTGCTAGTTCTGACAACGATTTAAGACTCTTTGTTTTGGTAACTTACAGCTAGAGAGGATTTTTCAGGTAAAACAAGTGTTCATGAGCTTGACATCTTGTAATTTCTCCTCTTCTAGCAGTGAAGTTATTTGTGCAGTCCTGCCACAGGAACTTTGGAAGGCTAAGTAACACTGTCTGAATTAAGCCCCGGTTAAGTGTAAAACCTGTTTTACTGATCTGCTTGCTGTTCAAACACAGTAAACCACACTGCTCAGCATCTCAGTCTCTCCATCTGTAAAATGAAGTATTGATGTTTAGATGGTAAGAAGAGATCTTTTGGATGTAGATGAATTTAAGTAGTAAGTAGTGTAAGAATACTGATCTATAATCTCATGCTTCATTTGGCTCAGCTTTATGTCAGTGTGTAACTAGAGCATTCATTTCAAGATACGAAACTAAATCTAATAATGCTAATGTTGCAAATATCTTGGTACCATAAAACAATATATTTTTCTATATTTTTCTTCCAAAGTGTTTCCATCACTCCTTGCTGCTGCTGCTCTGTGATCCAGTGAGTGATGAATACATCCTAAAGGTAATAATAAGGATAATATAGTATTATGAATTAATAGTAATAATGAGAATTTTTCTAAGCAGTAGATCTTGAAATGCATGTGCCTATTTTTTTAGATTTGAACATGATAAACATTGTGAGGATAAGAAAAGTAACCTTTCCTTGCTTTCATATGACTTGCTGCAAATCAGGAGTGTCATTATTTTCTGTAGCAATTTTTTTTCTGAAAAGTAATGCAGGAAGCAAGTCTTTTACAGTGTCTCAGTCACAGAAAGTACATGATATCAGCTCCCTCCTGTGCACTGCTGTTTTCCTGTTTGTCAGGTGGATTCTGGCTGATTTAACTGAAGCACTGGAATGAGAATAGGTGCCTTGACAATATTTTCAGAGGCAGTTTTACAGGAGGGAGTTTCCAACTTACTATGTTACTACTTTTTTTTAATTTGTGCGTGTATGAAACATATCTACTGCATTACTGTGTCTTCTGCTGACAGTGTAGAAATGGCAGCCCTCAAGGATAGTAATGCTGTCAGACTAAAAGGCTGATTTCAGTGGGTTAATTGGTTATTTCCAGTGTACCTCCAATTAAGACATTATCCCAGTGTTGCCAATAGGATAAAAAAGTAGCTTTAGGAATTCCACTGAAATGATTACTATGAAATGCTCCATTTTTATTTATAACTAGTGAGCCGCACAGAGTATACGATTTGTCTCAGAATAAATTTGTTTGCAGGTTGCCTGGTAGCAGTAAACATTTTTTTCTTAAATAAAGATTTTTTTTATACTGAACAAACTGCATATTATAGCCCTATTGGGAGTGCAAAGGATGTGTTGCATGTGATTTAGATCTGCCATGAAAGGATTTGTTTGAGGATAAATAAACAAAAAGGCATAAACTGTACATCAGTTATGCTGACACAAAGCATTGGTATATTGGGTATCAAGAGCACAATAATATTTATGTATGTATAGTTCTATTTTATTCTGTTCTATTGCACGGGTTTTATTGTAATGGTATATTGTTGGTGTTACAGTACAGTGTAGTGGTTTTGTGGTATCTATTCCTCCTTCAGTGTGATCTGAATATACAAAAGTATTAAAACTTCTGTATGCATCTTGATCTGTGTATTTCTCAGCGGGTATTCTGTGTGTAATAGGCAAGCTAGAAACTGTTTTATACACTGAGACTTTATGCAAATAATGCTCATTTCTTCCTTTACAATCATTTACATCCACATTCCTTTTAAGTCAATAGAAAACTATTTGAGCATGATTTTTCATTAGGCTGAGCCAAAATTATACACGTGATCACTCTTTTAGACAGCAGGTAAGTGAGAAGTATAAATGAGTGATGATGCAAAGAATCAAAAATAAAGAGGAAGCAAGCCAAGACTATGTTGAGTTTGAACATAATGATTTGGAACCTTCATGAACTGAAAACTCAGTGGGCCACAAACTCCAGCTGTGCTGCATTGATTATGTTTACAGAAGTGCTGGGGGATAGCACAATTAGTATACTAAGTGCAAGAATTTTTCTCTCGCACTGGCTGTATGTTGGTCTTCTAATTTTGTTTCCTCCAATATATAATCAAATTGCCTGCTACTAAGGTAAATGTTTCATGTTTTCATTTTTTGATAATAATCTGTTAAGGGTAAGTATTTCTGCTGTATTCCTGCTCTGCTGATGAGTTGATGAGTACATCTGTGAAATAGTGTAGCTTAAATTCAGTGAATTTTGGTCAATAATCAATTTTTTTCCAACAACTGCAGTCCTTGTCTCTTTTCTCATCTTCTTGGGCTGCTGCTCCTACTAGAGAATCCCCTTGCTTTTTCCTTGTGATATGTATCTTAGAGATTGTTACCTTAGATTGTTGGTGAAAATAGTGCTCCTAATTATGGATGTGATATATACCTTTTTACAAGACAGTTTCGCAAGGCTGGATTGCTGTAGAGAGCCCTTATTCTTTTGCTGCTTACGTTACTTCCACTATGAGAGTTCTGCCAGTGTAGTTAAGCCAGTAAATTCATGTTGATGCAAAAACTAAGAGTCTAGGCATTTATATAAACAATTTCAGAGGTTGCAGTGCAATAGCTGAAATGTAAATGTTCTTCGCTGCCCTGTTCTTTTGTGTGGTGAATTGATTGCTGATGTCTTGTGGTTCCTTAATGCTTTTTTCATAACCTTTTCATAGTCCTTTAGTAAGAAAGGACAGAGGGGAATCAGCCAATTTGAATTGCTGCCTGTACATTTTCTTGCTTTTCCACATTTAAGTATTTTGGGGTGACAGGTCCTCTGCTGTGCTTTAGGATATACCATGTATGGTAAATAAAGCCACTGTGAACATCTCAAACCAAGGAGTTGAAGAAATAACTTGACAATTCATGGTCTAATTCAGCATGAGTCCCTTCTGGTTTGGATCATAGACTGTGTTTTTTTGTCTGCTACTTGCCAACATCTAGAGATCACAGCAGAACTCAACTATCTGCACAGGAAGCAGATACGCAGACAGCAATGCACGTAAATCACTGCATCTCAGGAAGTTAAAATGTTAGTTGAAGTGGTAACAGAAGGATGTTTGTTCCAGTTCAGGTTGGCTCCTGTTGAGGATTGGAGGATAGAGAGAAAAACGTTTGATAGGGCTTGTGATGCTTTGAAGCTCAAGTTTACTTGATTTCTGAATTGGAGCTTGTCACAAATGATCTATTGGAAAAAGTTAATGTAGTGTAATGGGAAAGTTACATTGGCTGGAAGCTTGACCAATGGGATGATGTTAACGTGAGAGGAGAGCAGATCAGGACAGGTAGCTAGCCTGGAACTATAGTTTAGGAAGACACTCTGAACCCAGAGCAGTGAGTGTGCCACAGTGTGTGTAGGGGGGAATAAGACTTTCATTTCATTATTGCCTTTGTGTACTCATGTGGATGTGTATGTATATGTATGTGCTAAGATGTAAAAGTGACTGCTTTTCTGAGTGTGATGCTTTCCCGTTGTTTTCAGGACAGAATGCATCTACTTTTTATTGTTTTTTTTTTTTTACTTAAAATTGTTTTCATAAAGATTAAAAGGAAAAAAAGTAAAATGAATGTAGTTTCCTAAACAAATTTTTAACCAACTAAGCATCTATTTCAATTTCATGAGCAGAATAGACCTTATATTCAAAACAAGTATTTATTGTTTTTTTTTAATTGGAAGTATTTTTTTTTTTGTGGAGAACACATAGCAAGAGTAGGAATATCTTCACCCTCTTGTCCCCCTTTCTGCCTTAGAAAAAGATCTTTAAAGCATAATTTATAGTTTTTCACATGTGTGAGTTGGACATGGCTGTGGAGTTTTGAAGTTATGTAAGCCAGTCAGCCTTGATAGTAGGATGTGACTTTCATGGGTATTTTAGGCACTCGTAGCTTATAGCTTCAAAATGCTGGTTCTTAGTATGTTCCATTGTCTTTCTAGACCATATTTCAAATATCTTGTTGCTTTACTAGACAAGTTCATAGTTCCTCTTATAATCCATGCGGAAGTGTCTAACTTGGAGTTAAGCAGAAAGTGGAGTGAGTATTCAGATGTCATCCTGGGAATACGGTTTCTTATGATCCTTAAAGTGTATTTGCTTTTGTTCGTGGTACTGTCCTAGGTGTGCGGGTGTTTGCCCTAGGTAATATGTTCCCATCATTAAAGTGGTTAGGTACAAACTTCCTTGCTAAATACTTGCAAAAAAAAAAAAAAAGCATTTGGACTTGAACAGTGTCATGTAAGAGCATCTGATGCTTCAGTGTTAATTTACAAGTGTATCCAGCTGGTGGTAAGAATGCATGATGAGCTTAATTTCTCTAATTCTTCATTAAGGGGAATTTCTTTCCAATGTGCAGCCCTCTTAACTGCTTTTGTGGAGAAAAAAAAAAAAAAAAAGAAAAAAAGGAAAATCACACTTTGTTTGCGAGTCCTTGCTTCTATGAAGCATACGTCCAAAGTACCTTACAACCATTAGGGCATTTGTGTACCACTGTTGCATGATTTTAGCATATCAACCTGTTTTGGGAAGCCAGACTGAAGTTCATGGCCAGCTTTCTTAGAAACCTTACTCAGGTATGAAATTTGTTATAATTACTGAGACTGAACCATATTGAAGGTTTAGGGTTTTAATATCAGAGGAAAAAAAGTGTAGTAATGTTAATGCATATTGTCATTTGCAATTATATTCATATTTGTTAGATATTCAATTGGAAAAGAAGCTACACTAAGTTGTCATTCTTGATTATTTGGGAAAGTAAGTTTAGGAATGCATGCAGTTGTGGTAATCCAGGAGTATAAGCAAGGGGAAGTTCTGTTAGACACGCATTATCTGATATAATTGACAAGAAAATAAGGAAACTTTTGAGCGTAAAAACTATAGTTGGTTTGTCTTAACATTTAGTTTCAAAGCCATCATTATAGAGAGCTGTAGGTGAATTTGTGAAAACTACTTTCTTCTTCATGTTGTGGTGTTTTTTCTTCAAGGGCAGAGTTACGGGCTGGGGAAAGGCTTTTGTCCTCAAGTGGAAACCCTGCTTTCCCCTCACTTACTGCTGTGTTCTTTCTGTCAGTCTTGATCATCGCTGTTTTCATTTTGCCAGCAAACTGAATGTTTGCCCTGTCAACATAAAATAAATGCATCTGCAACAGTCACCCAGTAAAGCATAAAGTTTTGTGAGCTGTTAAATTAGCTTCTCCATCTGACCTGAGACATGGACCATATTTGCAAACCTTAAATTCTGATTTAATTTCACAGAATGATTGCTATGAAGAAAATTGTTTCCTGATCTTGTTTTAAAATGTATTTATATTATGCTTAAGATATTTTGGCATCTACACTGATTTGTATATTTGAAATAATATTTCCTGAGTGTTTGTTATTGTATTAACAGGAAGCTTTCAAGAAATGTTGAATTATGCTTTTGTTGTAGAACTCTGTCCTTTCCTCTCTTGAAGATGAACGCGTTCAGCTGTGGGATAAATATATGCGACTGCCTTGAGTTATAAATGCTTAAGTCACTTAAGACTGGAAGGATTGATATCTTGACGAAGGGACCCTGTATCCCTCAAACTGATACTTAAGGAAATAAATGGACTAAAGTAAAATGAAATTTTTGTACTTAATAATGATTTTTTACTTCCTTTTTCCTTCTGTTTTCAAATACCTGAATAATGTTGCCAAAATATTATCAAAAAGTTATCTATCTACCAAGCATGGTTTCAAAATTATAGAATTACTGATTACACAAAGAAAGATAATTTTGAAGTTTAGTCTGGTATACTAAGGGATATATGAGTAAAACTTGTTGAATGAGATTATAGAAAACACTTTGAAAAGGCAAACTTAGAACATATATTCTGAATTAAGATGCTTGGAATTGTGGACTGGGTAGAGATAACGGTTTATTGCTCATGGCAATTGTCACAGCCTCTTCTGTCTCTTACACAGGAGCTAACAGCTCATCCTTTCTGTCACAGGTTAACCACTATATTTTTCTCTATCAGTACAGTTGACTTTTTTCTTAATTAGGTTACACTAAAAGCTGTAATCCTTAACTTGTACTTAAACAGAGTTGATCTGCTTTAGTATAAATTATGGAAGAACAATGATTTGTCTGATTTTGGCTGCTATGTCAGTTGCTTTAACACAAGATAATTACCTTTTGAATGTTGCCCCTACTAATTAAAAATCTATAGCATTGTCTGAAGTGTTTTCAATAGTTTCTGTCCAGTTACCTAGGCAACAGAATTTTCTCAAATTGATGTGGTCTGTTAGAGTGTGCTTAAATACTAAAATATAAACTCTATTTTTCCATGTGAAATAGTACCTTTTGGAGGTATCATCTGATATTTCAACTTCAGTGTATTTATGG
Source organism: Tragopan temminckii (assembly GCA_028571105.1). Taxonomy (NCBI): domain Eukaryota; kingdom Metazoa; phylum Chordata; class Aves; order Galliformes; family Phasianidae; genus Tragopan; species Tragopan temminckii. The sequence continues at coordinate 18,388,083 of JAOWBP010002392.1, read as the reverse complement.
CACTGGGAAGTCTGCGAAGTCCTTTTTTAACAAGAAAATCAAATTCTTAAGACTGCAGTTCTCTCTTTGCTTTTCATCTGGAGCCAGTAGATAAATTTCACTAAAAACATTTGATTAAGATTCAGTCTTTCCCTATGAAATGTTCCTACGGTGTTTGCTGTTATGCTATGAAATGTTATGAATGAAAACCATTGTTTTAACAGTTACTCTATCATATGCAGTATAAGGACTATTTCATAAGAACCTATGTTTCATTTTCTTATGTAGTGGGTTTGATTTGAGCTTCACTGGAGGATCAGCTCTCGTATAATTACAAAATAAATCGAATATTTTTTAGCACATTTGGGGTAGGGTGGAACTTTTCTTTATAAGACAAATCCAGAAGTTTTAAAGTGAATCTCTTCTGATCCTGGATGTATTCTTTCTCAATTTAATCCTTGTCATTGTTGAAAGAAGAGGAGAATATCCTCTTCAAGTCTGGGAAGAGATTATATCTGATGCTTTTGATTTAGAGCTGCTGTCACTTCTTGTGTTCAAGTGAACTGAAGAAACTTAACTCACTGTGTTGAAGAGTAGTAAATGCATGTATTTAAGAAGATAGACTTTACTGGACACTGAATAACCAGGAAGGCCTGCTGTATTCTAAAAACAGATAATTCAGTAAGGATATCTGTATACACTTTCTTGCAAAAAAGATTCCAGTGAACTGACAAGTCTCAGTATAATGGACTGAAATGTCCATTTTGTTTGCTTAGTTTTTCAGTTTTATCTACTCATTTGGTTAGGCTGACAAGGGCTCACGCTTGATAGTTCCTCAAGGAATACGTTTGAGTGAAAGATAATGTATGCTATACCTTTATAAGGTACATCGCTGAGCATTGTATATCAGTTTGTCATTTGAGGATGTGTCATGCCCTATGTGAACATCTTTCTGGCTTTGAACAAATAGCCTAAGTTAGCATGGAAATGTTGCTTTTCGTGAACTATCCTTGTAAAAGTGTACAGAAATCGGCATGTTCAAAGTTAGTAGAGCTTTTCCTGAAATTTGCACTGCTGAAGTACTTAAAGCTTTGGCCTGTTACAACACAAATAGGACCTCTTACTTTCTACTTTGAAATTTGTGTGAGCAATTGAGTGGAATGGATTGTGTGAGCAAAGCTCAGGAGGAGGAAAGAGGTCAGCAACAATGAGATAGGTAACTAGGGGTGAGAAAAATGTTTACTTCTGCTATGTTGATGATACAAAGTGTTATTTAAAGATGCTATAATGTTCTACAACTGCACATAATGGGAAAACTGTGGCTATGTTTTCTATGTGATTGTTTGCTGTTTCTTTGACTGGAAATAATTTAAGTGAGTGTTCGTTGAAACCAGTTCTATTCTGGTCTTTCCCATCCATGTCTTGAGGAATGTGCTGCAAGCTTAAAATCAAATAGAAATATTCAGAGTAGAGACTTGGTGTGAACAAAGCAAGTTATTAATTCCATTAAATGCATGATTTTCTTTACTTCAATTTCCCCACAGTCCTTCAAGAAACTACTTTATATTTCTACAAATAATGTTGTGTCATAATCGAGATGAATTCTATAGAGCAATCTTATGAAATCATGTGTTATCTACTTAATTTTTTCTAGAACAGGTTTGAATGTGGTGAAAACTAACCATGAGAGTACTGACAAAGGAGATTATGGGGAAATGTCTTCATAGTATGAGTGCGGTAGTAAGTGACTCCGTGTAAGTTATCAAAACAGACGCACAAATGTAATTGTAAGGATTGCAAGCTGCCATATCTACTGAAAATTAAAAATGTGAGAGAGTAATTGTTGATGCTCAAAAACCAACAAGAACTAAATCAGACTTAAGTTCTTAGAAGTTGTCTTCTAATAAAACCCTGTCCTACTTCTCTCCCATGAGCAGCTCTAGGGAGCGGGGGCTTTCTCTCACATAATTATCAGTCTAAAAATAGTTGATACTCAGTGGACATCTTGATTTTTTTTTTTCTCTAAGGAGCTTCTCAGAATAAATGCTGGAAATTGTCATGTTTGAGCATTGCTGTAGCAGGTAGGAAGCCCTATTGCGGTCCAACACCTTTCTCTTTAAGTTGCAGAACAAGCATAGGAGGGGAGGAATCATGAAATCGTAGAATCCTTAGAGTTGGAAAGGGGACATCTGAGGGCCATCTAGTCCAACTCCCCTGCGGTGAACAGGGGCACCTCATCTAGATCAGGCTGCCTAGGGCCTGATCCTTGCCTTGAAATACTCCAGGGATGGGGTATCAACCACATCGCTAGGCAACCTGTTTCTTACCACCCTTACTGTAAAAGACCTTTTCCTTATACCTAACGTAATCTACCCATTTTGAGATTTTTGAGCCTTTTCCCTTTTTCTGTCACCACAGACCCTGCTAAAAAGTGTCCCCTTCGTTTCTGAAGCTCACCTGAGATACTGAAAGGCTGCTGTCAGGTGTCCCCAGAACCTTCTCTTTTCTAGGCTGAAGAGCCCCAACTCTCTCAGCCTCTCCTCATAGGAGAGGTGTTTCATTCCATGGATTATTTTTGTGGCCCTTCTTTGGATGCACTCCAACAGATTTATGTCTCAAGAAGAAGAGAATCATGCTGACTTGTGAGGGCTGAACAATTTGCAGGTATATTGCTTAGTGTTTTCAGTGATAAGCCTGAAACTGACCTCATATGCCGACATATAAAAGCTTCACAATCTTGTGTGTGTACGTATACATTTCTAATGCAGCCTGTTGTAGCTGTTGGACACTCAAAGGCTGCAGATTAAAACATCTCTATTCATAGTGTAGCATAACCCTCTGCTGTTTATCAGTATGTACAGCACCTTCTAAACATTGAAGAAAGCTGTTCAAGTGGTTGTGTGTTATAGAAACAATTGAAAAGGTATCTTGATACTCTACTTTGAAACAAGCAGAATGTTTAAGGTTTTTTTGAGATATGCAGAACAATTATCAAATAAAGTAGCAGCAGTATTAATGAAAAATAATTTGCCCTACGTAATGCTTCTTTTACTTTGAAGCATTCTGATTTGATTTAAAACAGTACAGCCAAAATGGTATTTTCGTATAAACTGTGCTGCAGCAAAAGAAGAATCAGCAAACTAACTGTATGTAGAGTTGAAGCTTGTGGCCTCATCCTCTGATAAGCTGGTGTATCCAACAGCAAAACAAAACCCTAGCTCAATGAAGATGAGGAAGATAGAAAGGGATGGATTAGATTATGAATGAAATGTAATAATTTATTCAATTACAGCAGTTCACAATCACGGTGAGTAAGAGATGTGATGAATATTTGTCTTTATCATCATTTAAGCATTGGAAGCCCTGAATGTGTATTAATTGCACTGGGGCAAAAAGGTTGTGTCCAAACTAAGGCTGTTGTCAGACATGTATAACGGATTATTTAAAAAAAAAAGGGGGGGGGGAGGAGAGGGGGAAAGCTGTCTGGTTTAAGTGATAACACTGGGTAGAGAGCAAAAGAGCATTTGTATGGCATGCAGAAAATAGGATTGGACTGGCCTCTTAACAAACATACCTCCACAGCTACCACCTCATCGTACGCCCCTTTAAAAAAACAAAAACACATCTATTTGCTTACAGCTGATGTGTGTCTATGGCTGTGATTATTTTGAACTCTCACAATGTGAGCATAGATGTGGCACCTGTTGTCAGATCTTGGAGCTGCAAATCTAAGTTACATTTGTGTTGGGGTTTCTTTCACTCCTGTTCACCCTCTGTGCAACAAAGCCTTTAAGTTTTCAAATGCCTATTGTATGCGTGTTGATGCTACTTGACTGTGAAGGACTCCAGCACAAATGAAGGTGCAAACAGCTGATTTCAGCTGCAGTATTACTTGTTGTGCTGTTACAGAAGTGTCCTTAGCTAACCTGCAATGTGAACTGTTCTCTTTCTGTCTTATTTGTGGTTTACACTGAATGCAATGGTAACCATCTACTTATTTTAATTTCATCTCAGATTCCTCTGATCTCCTTTGGGAAACTGTTCAGGCAGTTTATATTTCTAAGCCTATTTTTTTTTTTTTTTTACATTTGGGCAGGAAATTGGAAGGTCTGATGGGACTCCAGGACAAGGAATGGCTTGATTGCTAAAGTCAGGCTGTTTTCAGATGATATGATTCTCAGAAGTGCAATGACAGAAAAGTAAACAGGGCTGGGACAGCCTCAATCCTAGAGAAGTAATAGGGCCCCTTAAGACTGTGCTTCAGGAGCGGAGTTAAGGAGCCTTCTTGCAGGCAGGTGGTAAGTTAGGACATGGATAAAACCACAAAGAGTAATTGCTGGTCACGAGATTGTTAGCTAGTTTTATCCTAAACTTCCACGAAACTTCTGTGATAGCAATACAATTAATGATGCAGGTTGTCTTTGGAAGAAAGTTTTTGTGGCAAAGGTGTTCTTGAACTTTAAGTATTCTCTGAAGTTTGAATTTCTAAGTCTTTCATGTTTTGAGCTTCAATTAGGGCTAATGGAATTTTTTTTTACTGATCATCCTTTAAAATCTCATCAACCTAATGTGATTTGTATATTTCTTACATGCATTTAATCTATGCTTTTGTTATCTGCCAAAGCGTAAACTACATAATGAAACAGAATGTTGTGTTCTTATGTCCCAAATAAATCATTTCAGTCCTCATCATGGTAATATTACTAATAGGTCTGGGGGAAATTGTTTTGACTTTGGTACTAGGGAGATTTGGGCCTTGAAAATCAGCAGTAGATAAATCAAGGTTCTTGACCTCATTATTGTGGAGTGAAGAGAAAAGGGGCAACTGAATATTTTACTTTCTACTTTTTGTTAAATAGATATTTCAGAAAATACCTTACTAGTATTGCCAACAATACTATGGAGCAAACAGTTCCATTTAAAGTTGTTCCCTGTCTTAAGCTACTCCTTGCAAGATCTTTGGGAGAAGCAACAGGAGGTTTGCTAGGAAGCTCATAAAACAACAAAGACTGCAGAAACAGTTGAGCTTGGAGTCTGGATTATCTGGACTTCAACCAATCTAATTTTTACTTATCAAATAGGTGGATGCTTGTAGTAAACAGATTCAAGTGCTTGAAATGCATTAGATGTTTTCAGCTATTGCAGAATGGTTAATGATTGAAAGGACCTCTGGGGGCTATGTGGTCCAACACTCTTTGAGTCTTTACAGATACTGAAATACCCCAAGCTTTCTCTTCTCCTGTCTGTCCTGGCCAAGGTCTCTCAGCCTCTCCTTGTGGGAGAGGTAAACTTTAAAGAGGGTTTGATTTATACTTATAAAACTGTTGTGTAATGTTGGAGAACTCCAAGGATGATCCTGTAGGTAGTGATGGCCTTTAGAAATGAAGGCATTGACTGCCATTAGAATACCCCCTGATGTAGCCATGTAACTTAAGAGTTTTTTTGATCATTGTAGCAGCTGCTTTTGGATCATATGTCTGTTAATCATTCTTAACTGAGTCAGTGGAACAAGGACCCCACCACCATCCTGCCATCTGAAAAGAGTAAAGGTATTTTTTTGAGGGTGCTGGTATTTCCATCCACATTTGAATTTTGAGCATTGGAATGTTGAGAAGGAAGACTGAAAATGCATGCATGCATACATGAAAAAGCAGTATCTGCTGACTGAGTGAATAGATTTGAGCAACCAAAATAGAGAAAAATACTTTGAACTAGATAAGAGATCGAGAGAGGCTGCAAAACATAGTAATTGTATTTAACAGCCAACTGCCAAGGTATTATTTTAAGTGTGTAGAATTGTGAAGAAATCCCTAGTTGATGGCTCTGATTGTTTAGTGGGTTTGGAAGCCATTTCTCCTTCAGAAATAGGAAGAAGTGTCAGTACAATTAGGAGTCTTTGAAAATGCTTTGTTATTTAACAATGTTATATTAAATGAATTGCCTTCGTCTTTCGGTCTTTCTTGTTTGCATGTTTTGCAGTGAAATAAAGATTTGCATGGATATTCGTTGCTTTCTTGGATGCAAGTCAGCCTATCTACTTTAAAATCTGACAATGCACTTAAAATACAGGATTCTCTGTAGTGCGTTTACAGCACTTGTTTATCTATTGACTTAAACCATCCAAGCTATTATATGTATTAAGGTTGTTTTTGTTTTGGTTTGGTTTTTTGGTTGTTGAAGTACCAGCACTAGTAATTCAGCCCAGGGTCACTAATTACGAAACAGGCTCCTTAATCTGCTAGAACAAGTGTTTAGCAATATTAACAGTGCTGCTATTTATAAACTTAACAACAGTATATATTTGTTAAATGCTGAGTTGTTTGGTGCATCCTCTCCTCAGACATATTCTCTTGTAATGCTGTCAGCCATTGAGTTAGCTGTAAATCAGAACACAATTTTATCTGTTTGATCATTTGCTACTAACAATAATGTTTATATGGTAGTTTTGGCATTGCTCCTTCCTAATCAGGAGAATGTAAGTAAACAATTCTAGCACTGTTGCTTGAATATGCATTTATTCTGATTCCTAGTTTTTGTGTTTTCCTATTTTGTTAAGAAATGGAAAATTTCATTCATGTTTATTAGGCAAATACATTTGTATTCATTATTTCAAACTAAATTTGTATGAAAATTGGAATTTAATACAGAAGACAATATTGTTTCAGGAACCCCTTCTATCAAGTAGTAGAAATCTTAACTTGCCAGGTGTTAGATATCTCTAATGATAAATTAAGAAAGGAAAACCTAAAGACAGTTTTGTTTCAACTTAGAGTTAAAGCCTTTCATGTGTCGTAATTATGGAAGCACTTTGATTGTGGGGGAGTGTTTTAAGTAGATATCACTTTGATTAAGCTTCGGGCTTCAGCTTCTTAAATATGGATGTCTTTTTCAATGTACACTGTCACTTTTAGTGATGGGAATTTGTCTGTGCCGGGTTGTGCACCAGCTGTGCACTTCGCAGTAATGTTCAGAGAATCTGCAAGTCAGGTAGGATGTTACTGCTTGGAAAGCTTCATTTCTTACATATGAAGTGTTCTTCTTTGGTTTGAATGTTTCTGGTTAAATGGGCTCTTCCTTGGCAAGTATGAAGAGTATTTAATTGGTTGAGTTCCTCTATTTACAGCTTAAATTTGCTGCTTTAATTTAATTCATATACATCTAGCTTTGAATATAATCTTTCTTACAAAACTTGTAAGAAAAAGCAGTTATGCTTTGCTTACTTTGGTGTTGTCTGCCCTCTTTATTTACCTCTTCCTAGGTAGAATCAAATAGTTCAGAGAGTAATTTGTGGGAATTCAACCCAAGCTAGGAATTAGCTATTTAAGTGACATGTCAATTTATATAATTATTAGAATTAAAATGTACCTTCCACTCAAATGTCTAACTCGAAATTATTCCTTCGCAATAACAATTGATTGTTTCTGTTCAGACCTTTTTCCAATGTTAATTATTTTGAGTGATTGAATTTTGCGAACTTTTTAAAACAGTATTTTATCTGCAATGCATTTCGTGTTTGAGTGACTGAACTATAGTTCAAGGCCTACTGCACACACCTGGCATGTTTTTTAGGCCTGACATATGGAGGAAATAAATTACATACGTAAATACTTAATGTCACCCTTCTCATACTTCATAGTTTGCAGTCAAGGTTCCTTGTTCAGTTTACTGCTTAAAAGCTGGTGGAGTCTGTACTTTCAGTATTGTACTAAATGCTTAATTTTCTTTTTTTTTTACATATATTCATGATTTTGCATGTGCATCTGTTCTTTCTACAGCACTTTGAACTACTGGAGAAGCTGAGGTATAAATTCAACTCTAATGATTACAAACAATTATAAATTCACAATTCATAAATGTGAGAACACTAGCATCTACTGTTAGGGTGACAGAGCACTGAACAGCTGCCCATTGAGGTCATGGAGTCTCTTTCTCTGGAGATATTTGGGACCCACCTGGACACTGTCCTGTGTGACCTGCTGCAGGAATCTGCACTAGCAGGGGGTTGGGCTGGGGGATATCCAGAGGTCCCTTCCAGCCCCTGTGATTTTGTGAATGTGATATCTGTTCATATAGTAGCCATAGGGATTCATGGGTTGAAGGGCAGAAGTACTAAAGATCAGAGCTTAGTTTCCTAGTAGTTGCTTTTGCAGTATTAGAATTTTTTTTTTAAAAGGGGAGGGGGAGGGATTTAGACATGATTACTCTTCACTTAATTGCATGTACATGCTCCCACACAAATGTTTATTTTCTCTCAGATGATACATAATACAAAAGCCTTGAACAAGGTCCTAATTTAATCATAAAAGTGTCTCTTAGGAAGCAAACAAGTGTGTGTTGTAGTGGGAGATGATTACATGCATTATACTAGTCCTCATTATGATTAGAACAGGAAGAGCAATGGAAGCTGACAATGTCACATGTAAAGAAATGAAGGATTCCTTCTTTCAGAATAGCCATTTTTTACTAGGTCTTTTCCCCACTCTTCAATTTATTGCTATGGATGTTGTAGCTATATTAATGGCTAATAAAAATTTGGTCTCTGCGAGTTGATAGCAGGGCAAGGACAGAAATACCAGTTTTTTGTTTAAAATAATAACATTGTTTGAAGGCTACAATGTGCTGCCTTTCAAATAATTTAACCATATTTGATTGTTGATCTGAAAAAGAGTAATATTTGTCTGAAATCTAATTGTGTTTGGGTATGGTTAACTAGAATACTTGCTGTTAGCCTGATGCCAAGAAACTCGTGAAGTATTGGTCCATACATTTTCTAAGAGAAGTCAGCTTTTTTACTTTCAGTTAGAGGAATTTGATAATAGCCAAAAGGAAGAGACAGATTTTGCAAAAGTTTTTTCTGAATCTAGTAGGCATGCCAATGTCTCCTGTCTTTGATCATCTGGAACCTGAAAAGCAGTTGAGCACTTCATAAGTATGTCCAATTAAGCAAAGTACAAACGTAATTGTAAAACTTGAATACAGAACTGTCATTGCTTGGTGCAATGGCAAGTATTTTATGAGGCGATCTCATTCCAGCAAGACCACACATTCATAAATGTAACAGGTTATTTAATAATATTACCACTATGAGACATGAAATTTTCCTCAAGGAAGAAGATAGGGTTAAAGGTGAACAAATGGAGAAGGAAGGAGAGCACAACTGTGGGCTGTAAATACTTTCAGTCAAAATGCATTCCAGGTCTTTAAAGTAGATTGGCATATATATTTTGGAAGAGTAAAAAAACCTGCCCCTCCTTGTAGCAACGATGCTGGTAACAAGCATATCTATCAGCTCTTTTGACACAATAATACTGTAGTAAAATCCACTGTGGCATATCTTGGTTTTCTGAGGCCAGTATGCTAAGCAAGCTTTGACAGGATTTATAATGCGAAATGGCTGGAATGTGAAAGCAAAATGTAACCTTTGTGATATGAATGGTGCAACACCCCCTGTTGTTATGCATTGAAGTATATGGAGATGAAGACATTACTAACAAGTCTAAACTGACCTTTTTTTTTACTGATTCAGATGCGTAACAAAACTCTTTCATAGATTAATGCTTTTGTGCTCAGCAGGACTATATTTAAATTAGGAGGGAGGAAAAATAGAAGAAAAGCAGCAGTAATTATTCCCTAGATTTATGTGAATCATTCTTCTGTCCGTGGTATTGATATCAAATAATGTTAGTTAGCACTTGGCCTGCAACTGCATGAGTTACTGCTTCACCACAGTTTAAGAGAAACTGTAGCAATGAAAATTTTATTTTTAAAGGTGTAAGCATGTTTACCAGCCATCTATATGGAGAGATGGCAAGTGTCTGTAATGCTATTTGAACTCAAGACAAGCAGATTCTTGGATTCCCAAAATTCTTGTCACTAGATCTTTTATCCATGCAAATAGAAAACATTATTAACCCAGTGAGCTTGTGTATCTTTGCCAATATCTTGTGTTACTTGGATGGTGTAAAGTTTTCCAGAGGTCTGCATTTGACTTCATGTTAAGTGCAGAAACATGAAAATTTCCATACGTGTTCTCTGAAAACTTATCTATAATGACTGCGTATGTACGTATGCTCATACATTTAGATCTACTTGCACTTATTTAATTCTTGTTAACTTGCTGTTGCAGTGATTTGTGGTAGTACTTGACCCAACTGTCTGTGATCTTAACTTGTGTACTACATTGCTCTTGCTGAATACTAAGAAATATTAATTTGGCCTTCACAACACCATGAGTTAGCTGCAGTGTTGTAAGAAGCTCACAGTGCTTGATTTATGGTTAAAGATCAAGTTCTTAGAGACAGATCATTATCAGAGATGTTATTTAGATAATCATCGTTTTACTTTAAAACAAAATCTTCTGGTTTATAACAGCCTTCATCTTGAAGTGAAAAAAGCAAAAAAAAAAAAAAAAAAAAAGAAAAAAAAAAACAAAAAAAAAAAGAAAAAAAAAGCTTCTTGGGATGTGCTACATGATAGTCTTTGATAAGGGATGATGCAACAGTTGTAGATGGTATAGATACAGTAATCCTTTGTGATTTCTTAGGACTTGTTATTTCTGTCTCTTATATCTAGAGGCAGAAACCTGGGGATATCACTTACATGAGTCTGAACAGTCCTAAAAGCCAAATGCCAATTGCATCTGGTATACAACACCCAATCAAGGAGGAAAAATTATTTGTTTGTTCTTAGCTGCCAGTGGCATCATACACACACAGGCTTTGATTCTGCTAGCTGACTTCAACCATGCATAAATCTTCTGGAAATCTGGTGCAAGGAACTGTAAGCAGTCCAGAAAACTGTTGGGGTGTGTTTAAGATAACTTCCTTGTGCAGTTGAGAGAGCCCAAACTGAGGGGAGGTATTGCTGGACCTGTTGCTCACCAGTGTGAAAGAACTCAGAGGTGAAGATGGAAGATAGTCTGGGCTGCAGTGATCACGCCCTTGTAGAATTCTTCATCTTGAAGGGAATAGGATAGGTAAAAAGCAGAAACAAGTCCCTAAACCACAGAAAGGTGAACTGAACCTTCAGCTGCTTGGGGTTCTAGTGCATGGAATCGCTTTGGAAAATGAGAGCTGAGTGACAGTTCAAGTCATTTTTCTTAGGGCACAAGGCTTCCCAGTGCTGATGTTCAAGAAGGTAGGCAGAGAAGGAGATCAAACTGAAGGAGAAAACCAAATTACGTATGCAGAGGAGACAGGGATATTCTTCCAGGAAAGATGTAGTCAGTTTTGAACTCTGAGGACTGGTGATATTGTATCATTAATTGAGCTTTCAGTGTTACTCATTTGAGTAATGTCCAGGCAGTCCTAGCTGCAGGGATGTAATTTCATTATTAAAATGATTTCAGAAAATATGCCAGTTGGACATTATGCTGGTATGCTCACGTGGGTTTCAAATGTAGGACTGTGGTTGATACAGAATGATCCAATTATGCTAAAGACTCTTTGTCTCTGGTTTTCCACAAGAAGTTTTCTTCAAATTTTAAAATCAGATAATGGTAACAGCTGTGGTGTCTATGCAAATCATCATCTGACCTTATTTCATACATTAGGAACAAATCAAGTCTTCCAAACAAATATTCCAAATGTAATTTCTTAGACATTTGTAGACTCAGTTTTGTATTAGTTCAAATTCTTTTCAATTTAAACTTTCAACTGGAGCATCTTTTTTTTCTTTCTAGTTAAAAAAAAAAAAAAAAGACAAGTGTGGAAGAGGAGAAAAATCAATGAAAACCAAACTCTTTAGTGACAACTTTATGGACTGTGGCATCTGTATTCCTCAGGGCATTTTCAGAGACTCAAATTAAGTGTTGTTGCATATTGTTTGATCTGAATATGGCATATTTTTAACATATACTTTGTGAAAATTTCCAAGCGTCCAGATATATTTCCATGATGGTCTAATGAGATACAAAATGTACAGTGTCTTCAGAAGTCATAGAGATGTGCTTACTAATTACAAATATTTCACAGACTTCTCTCTTGGCACTGTGAAGCACCAGCACCTATGCAGCATAGAACTCATCAGCTGAATAACGATAAACATTTTTTTAACCCATTTTCCATTTGCAGTTTAATTTCTCCTTTTTTTCCTGTATGTCAATGGGGCTACTGTCAGTGGTATTTGACAATGTTTTGTGAACTTACTGTGGACAGCAAGAGTCTGTCTGTCTTTGCAATTTGGTTATAGCTTTCTATGTATTTAGGGGATAGGTTCTGCCGTTTTATAGATTGAAATTGTTTTTAACACATTAAAACTATCTGCCTATTAATTTTCAAAGTTGTTGGTTTTGTTTGTTAGCAATAGCAACATCATCAGCTAAGATTTCAGTATCTCCAGCAGAAGTCAAGTACTTTGGAATAGGTCAAAAATAATATTTCTGAAAGCACTGGGTGCTATCAGGCTGTCCTGGTTTCTAAAGTAGCAAAAAAAATGGTTAAGTCTTAATCACATATTAGTGATTTGATGTCTGATACAAGGTGCAATTTTAACTTTAAAGCAGGGAAAATAGCAGCTTTATTGCTTGGAGACTTTGAGTCGATCGCTTCCTTTTTGACAGAAATACTAAAGATGTTATTTTCATGCAGATCTTAGTAGTAGGTTATACTAGTAAGTATAATGCTTTTTTGTGGGGCATCCTAGATTTTACATCATTTGCCTAATGAACTGATCTTGCTGAGATCTTTAGTATGGTGCATGACTTTTTGTTATTTGAAGTGGCAGATAGCACTATTGTCACTGGAGAATTACAGTGGTAGTCCTTACTCTTTGGCACAAGATCTACTTTTCCCTTTTAAGGATCTCTTTAAAACTGTTTTGTAACTCTTGTTCTTCAATGAAGTTTTGATAATGTTATTCGGGATCAATTGATTGAATCAACTTTTTAATACAGTGGACTGTTTGCTAGATGCCATGCAAGTAATAGCAAATGAAGGTGGGTTGATAAGACTTTGCTAAAAATGGGTTGATGATTCTCTGACTTTAGTGAGATCCTTTCTATGATTACCATTATGAAAAAACCTTTATATTTTTTTTTTTTGCCTCCCCTTCCTCCCCCTAGATGGTCACTTTGAAGCTGTGGCAAATCTTTTCAAGTGATAGGAATGGAAGAAAGAGCTGTCTTTCCATGGGAAGCAGTGGGCAGCAAGAACTAATTTATTTAGCAATGAAATGGATGCTTGCGAAAATTTTTAGTGAAGAGCTTTAGGAGCAGAATTCTAAGTTGCTGGTCCACAGAGGTTTTTCTGGTGCTGTTATACAGAGTTGAGATCAAAAAGTGAGTCATAAGCAGAAGAAATATCGAAGATGTCAAAGACTCATACCAAACATTTTAGAGAGAAGTATTAGATCCTCTGAGTTGAATGTGTATATCATACTACATTGAATAGTAGCTCCTCAAGTGTATGATGGATTTAGCTTCTTAATATAAGGTTTAGTGTATCTTCCAAATATATAAATGTCAAAGTTCTGACAGAATAAAAAGCTACTGCATGGTGTTTTCTGCTTCACATATGTTTGTGTGTATGATGACCAAGATACTGCTCTTCACACACAGCTTGAAACAAGCTAATTCCATTACTAGCACCCGAAGAGTGTTTTTTTTTTTATACCGGGGCTAACACTGTAAGGATGTGACCATGCTCTCTTTACTGTAGTTTCACCTGGGATCTGATTTCAACTTATCTGTATTGTATCATTTCCAGGGCCAAATGGGAGGTATTTAATTCAGGCTGCCACTTTCCATTACAGTTGGCAGTGATGGGTTTATGTTTAAGAGATGTAGAGAAGCTGACAGCATGAGACTTTGCACTTTCAAGTGCTACGTTCAATGTAATTTTCTTATGTTGAGAAGGAACAACAAACTGTATACACCAGAGGATTCACTTCCGGCTTTATTAAGGCTCAAATTTCACTTGTCACTAAAAAGAAGAAATCTTTTTTTGAGTTACTGCTACATACTGCAAATGGCTTGCAAAAATATGCCTTTGAACACCATTATTTGGAGGTGCATGTTCCATAAAGATTTTAGAAAGATTTTAGAAATTGCTCAAATAGTTTTTCATCTGATGGGGGAGAGAGGTATGCATAAACGGGAAACAGCTAGCACAAGCGGGCATGAGAGAATGCATCAAGGAAAATCCTTCTTTAGTTCATGTTTTATTATGTCTTTTGAATCACTGTTTATGCTGTATGTGTTTAAATACTTTAAGAAACTTTTAGTTTAATCCGATGGCCTTCTGTACATGTTCACTTTGAATATGATGCAGGATTTTATTCCTTCATTCATCTCAGAACTATTTTGTCTTTTTTTGTATGCTTTAAATACCTTAACTTATTTTCAGTTATCAGCTTTTCTCCACCCATCTGAGGGGATGAGTGAAGACCATGATATTCCTTAATTGTTGAGAAGTTTTGCTGTTTGTACTGAAAGTAGCTGAACAAACGGAATGAGATTACTTAGCTTTCTGATAAATGGAGGAAAAAGAGTGCAAGTAATTTCTCTCCTACCCTCATGAATTCAATCAGTTTGGTTAATAGTGATATTGTTTCAACTCTTTAAACTCTAAGGATTTCCTCTTCTAGAAGAAAATGCTAACAAAACTCACATGACTTTATAAACCAGCTTGTTTCTTTAAACAACATTACTCAAACAATTCAGTTTGCAACCATAAGGCGTATGTATGAGTAGCACACAGGCTGTTCTTTCATCTGCATTCATTAACAATACTACATTTTTTTCTTCTCCCAGAATTATAATGAATCCAGGTAGATGCTATGTCTAGGAATCTTAGCAGTGGAACCTGAAATAGATTAATAACATCAACAAGTTAACAGAATGTTCCTGATAAGTGTAGCGTGTCAAAGGAAAAATTATGTAACTTCTGATTTAATGCAAATTTTAGTTTGTTTTCAAAATGCAAATAATTCTTTGCTTAGCTTGTATGCTGTTGGAGAACTGTAAAGCTGTTACTGGCAGGCCTCAGCCATTAGTCTGAATTCAGTTGTGCTCCTAGTTTGATATTTAGAGAATGTGTCCCTGAGCTCAGGTGGAAGTCACAGGTGATTACACTAAAAAAGTTATAGTTCTTGTTTCAAAAAAGGCTCTCTGAATTGACAAATGCACAGAAAAAGTTGTTCAGAGTGCAAGGAAATTCTTGTCCAAGGAGATCAGAATTGGGATCACTTGTCTTCTAGCTTAGCTCTGCAATCAGGAGAGAGGAAGGAGGCTGTCTTCTGTAAAAGACATCTGTATAGATGTTCTTGAAAATAATGAAGAATCTGTTAAGATAGTGTGAATGAGAAGAGTAAGGGCCATGTTATCTTGTGCACTTGTTATCTTCTTCAAGTCATTTATGAATGCAAACAGTAATACTCTTTTTCATTAAAGCAGGAGGGAGGCTTGAGACTTAGGCTGAAAAGAAGAACTGGGCTTACAAGTGATCAGAGTTACTATCCCAGAAATAGCAGTTTCCAGTTTAGAATTATTTTAGATATTTGTTGTCAGCGTTGGAGCTTAATAAATGTTTTTACACATGCAACTCCAGCTTTGATTGAAAGCATTGGGGCAATACTGTATTAAAAATGAAGAACAGAGGTCAGGTGGGTTCAAATTAGATATTAAGTTGTTCCCTCAACATTAAAATAGTGTTCAAGAACTGAACAGACTCCAAGTACGTAGTGATACTAATACAATTTAGATAGCTTAATTAACTACAATCATAGTGAGAGAATATCTGGGCAGTATCTCCCCCTCTGCATCCCTGTTATCTCCCAGGTCATAATGGAGAATTGATTTCTATACTGTTACAAAGAAAAAGAGGTGGGTGGGGGGGAAAAAGAGTTTCAACATTAACAGAGCCAGAAATCCATCTTTTGGAATGATGAACTCCAGACAATCACTTCTGTATTTACAAGACCAGATATCCAACATTGGGAGTGGACATCTTTAGTAGCTTGCTGACTGCCACAATTATAAGAAGGAATCCAGTGATGTATGTATGACAATATGGAGAGATGATGCATCCAATAGATTAGCTCAGAAATGGGATTTGGAAACTATCACAAACTACTAGCCTTCAGTTGGGATGAATGTTCTTTTAGAAAAGATCAACTTGTTAGCTAGACCTCTCAAATGTGGGAAGACAAGTCAGATGGAAGACAAAGCTGGGAATTTAGGATAGTCTTCCAGCTTTTCACATTGTCTTTTAATATGGTTAGAAGGTTGGGTTGCATTTGGTACCAGCTTATATGGTATTCAAGGGCATAAAGCTCTCAAAAGAAGCCTTTTGTTTATGCTTTCAAACAGCTTTATGGAGTTCTAGCTTCTCATACAAAGAAATGTAATAATTCTTTTTTACTGTTCTTCTACAACAGGTTAATTTTTATGGCTGGCATGTCTTCAAATGTGGGATTAAAGGTTAAGTTTTTTTTAACTGAGCCTGAAAATTGGATAATTATATGTACTGACATAGCTGCTACTTCCATTAAAAATATATATATCAATTACTCAAAATGAAATATGGTTTTTCAGTCAACATATATAACATCTGGCAGTAGTCTGTACCTCATTTTTGTTCTCATATTTGTAAAACAAGGGGGAAAGACTCAGTTTTCTCCTGATCTAAGATACAGTGTTTAGATCTGGATGAGAGAATTGATTCCCACTAATTTTAAGGAAAATGAGCTATTCTTGGGGG
>JAOWBP010002392.1:18273011-18371307 GCA_028571105.1 Tragopan temminckii | reverse complement strand
AAGAGTTGATTCCCCTCCTCTATGTAGGCTCCCTTTAGGTATTGAAAGGCTGCAATTAGGTCACCCCGCAGCCTTCTCTTCTCCAGGCTGAACAAGCCCAGCTCCCTCAGCTTGTCTTTGTAGGGGAGGTGCTCCAGTCCCCTGATCATCTTCGTGGCCCTTTTAATGGAAACAAGTGAACAGGCTGTCTTTCAAAGCTGGAATCTGTTGGATTATGAAGGATTTGTTCATTTGTTTTTGGAAATATATTTCTATAGGGAACACAACTGGCCTCTGTGACAGTATGGAACTGAAAAGAAGTTCACTCTACTACGAAACTGCTCAGAAATTTTTGAACGCAATACTGATAATGCTTGGAAAAATTTAAACAACCTTTTAATCTAACTGTGGGCTGTTTGAAAACAGCAGTCATTCCATCTAGAAGAAAGATGGGTGAAGCATTGTGGAGATAAAAAACACTGCAAGTCTGCAAGTTTGTTATCAAGTAATTTAGGTAACAATGGCCACTAGCAGAAATCTTATTTTCTGACATTTTCCTCATACAATAAAGGTTACAGCCTAGGATCCTAATTCCCAGTGAGGTAGAGGTGTGAATTTTGCTCCATCCACCTCAGTAATGCTAAGTGCCCCACAGAACCATTTCCAGGTAGATACACCCCAGTCACACCCTGCTTCTGTGTATGTGCATCAGCTGATTGTGGCATTTCAAAACTGAAAATAAAAGATAAGTGAAAAGATGCCAAGGAGGAGTAACCTATAAATCTGAGAGCAGAAAATACTGAGAAAAAAACTGACATCTCAGCAAAAATTATTTTTCCTTCACTTTCATAAGGGAAGATTGGACACAGGAGAACTTCTATGAGAGAATGTGGTCAGAAAGCCTGGTCCATAGAAGAAAACGGAGCGGAAGAGTCAGCATTACAGCTCTCATGAAATACTGGAACAAAATTATCCTACTTTAACATCAACCAACATGAAACCCAGCACTGTCATTTCCAAAACTTTTTTTTTTTTTTTTTTTTTTTTAAGTATTTATAACAGCATTTTCAATATTTCAACATTTCTGCCATGTTCTTTCTCTAGTGATTAGGATGAAAACAAGCACTGAGACACTAGATCGCAGAACAGAAATCCTGTTTTCTCAGCCAGCCCCTGCCTTTTCTGAAGGTTTTGTTTTAAGGATGCAAATTTTCTGGTTCATCATTTATCAGCAAAAACCCTTCCAAACTTTCTTGCATTTCTTCATCTTCAGTAACTCACAAATAGGAAAGGTGTGGCATATCTCAGTGATTTAGCTGTACTTTTTCCATGTATGTAGGAGAATGGCAGGATGGCTTGATCATAACAAATGCTTAGATTAAAGTAGAGACTGGGAACAACATTTCCACTAACAATGTTGGTTCATTCCTTCTGGTTTTGAGGAAGAATTGACATTTGTTGCCCAACATTCACATTCTTGTTTTTTCTCATAATAAATGCATGAAAGAGAGAAACTTAAGAAAAGGAACGATTTCATTAGATACCTTTTTTTTTTTTT
Organism: Tragopan temminckii; assembly: GCA_028571105.1. Lineage (NCBI taxonomy): Eukaryota > Metazoa > Chordata > Aves > Galliformes > Phasianidae > Tragopan > Tragopan temminckii. The sequence goes on along the minus strand of JAOWBP010002392.1, from coordinate 18,369,770 downwards.
TTTTTTTCAAGCATAGAACATGCGCTCTACACAGGTCCATACAAAAGTAATCAATAATTAACATTTTCTTGAAACAGACCTGTTTCAAGACCCCTTGAAATCTGTCCTTATTAATTCATCTCAGCAATAAAGCTAGATTTTTCAGATAAACTCAACATACAACAGCCGAGGTCCAAAAGCCAAAAAGAACTTAAGCAAACAGAATTGGCTTCAGTCACATGAATACACACAATACACCTTTTTTCGCTACAGTGCTATTTCTCTCTTACGGCACTTTGTTATGACTTTCAGAATCTTTTTCATTCAGTGCTCTATTCAACAAGAAATAAGGTTGTTGATTCTGTGATTTGTTCACTAATTCAGGCAGAGAAAAGGAATAATTGCAAGCATATCACCTGTAGAAAAATCCTTCTAATTTATTTAGGCTGACAATAGACCACACAGTTGTGAACTACTCATACAGTAACAACTGAAGCAGGAAGAAATAGCTTACTGGACTAATGCAAAGCAATTACCGGAAATGGTGATTTTTTTAGAATTGAGAATTCCAAACTGGTAGAAATTAAACTGGTTAGGAAAAGTTCAGTGAGACACCTTCAAGAAAAAATAGATAGAAAAAAATGTAGAAGCAGTGGTTTATAAAATCTGTGGGAAAGTAATTAAGATATTTGTGTTGATAGCGTCAATGCCCAGATGTCTGCAAATAATCTAAATCAGCAGTCTACTTTAAAGAAATAGTACTAGAAGAGACTTGCTTGTATCATTTTATGTTTATCTTGCTTTCTTCCTCTGTCATAACCCATCTTTCCTTATTTATTTTTTTAGAACTCACAGTAAAGTACAAATACTTTTCAAAGCTAGGAAATATAACTTCAGAGCACAATTACAAACATCAATACAGGCACAGTTTTTCAATTGTTTCTCTTTCATTTGTCTTTTTCTCTTTTTAATCCCTGTCCAGTAACATTTCATCTTAATAAAAGTTCACTCAATACTATTTTTCTGGAAGAACAGCAAAATCTAAAAAGAAAGCAAGCCATTAGCAATACAGCAATACTAATCTTCTAGTAAAAAATACTTATCACATCAAGTTTCCACTAAGTTGACATGCATTCATAGTTTGATAACAGCAAGAAAAATATTAAATCTGTAGATACTTAGAATTTAATTCCTCAGACTACTCAGCTTTTTCACTAGCTGCCAAAACACAAATACTCTTGCAAGTCTTCTGGCCAATCACAGCTACAGTCAGCCAAAACCAGAGAGAAAGAAAATACATCAGTCTTGACTAAAACCTCACTAGATATAATAGCATGTAAAATCTGTAAACCTACCCAGGTAAGGAAAGGAATCATACAGTCATTTAGGTTGGAAAAGACACTAAAGATCATCACGTCCAAACAAGAACCTAGCATTACGAAGCCTATCACTAAACTATGCCCTAAGTGGCACATCCACATCTCTTTAACACCTCCAGGGATGGGGACACTCCCACTTCCCTGGACAGTCTGTTCCAATGCCTAATCACTCTTTCTGTGAATGAATTCTTTCTGATATCCAATCTAAACCTCCCCTGGTGCAACTTGAAAGCATTTCCTCACATTCTATGTCACTGTGGACAAATGAACCCCGTCACACCATTTCCCCAGCCCCAAAGAAAGAGGCTCAAGAGTCGAAATTAAAGACAGAGAGATTACTCACCAATTACTGAGGCTGTATTGAACTGGTTCTTAACTAACATGGGGCTGCTTCTGGACTTTTCTCAGAGAGACCACCCCGCTACCCAAACCATGCCATATAAACTCAATACAGTCACCCGAGAGAAGACTAACATCCACCTCATTACAGTCTTTTGTCAGGTTATTGTAGAGACCAATGAGGTCTTCCCTCAACCTGCTTTTTTCCAGATTAAACAGCCCCTGCTTCCTTTTCTAGTCTCTTCACCAGCTTTGTTGCTCTTCTCTGAATGACTCCAGTAACTCAATGCATTGATTATAGTGAAAGGCCCCTCTTCATCCACTCAACAAGACTGCTTAGCAGAGGAATTAACACTTAGCAGATTTCTCATCTTTCCATCGACATCCCCAGCACTTTTTTTTTTTTTTTTTTTTTTTTTTTTGCATTCTATCCTCATTCACTGAAAGGACAGCCACATATAACTTGATGTTTTCTGTCTCAATTGTGGTGTTGAAGATGGTAACTAGATCTAAGTATCGAAGTGGAAGAGTAGTTCTATTGGAAGTCCTAAAGCTTTCTGCAGAATAGACTTTAATGAAGCTCCACGCTCAACTGATAAAGTTCATTTAATATTTTACCCGGGTTTCTTTTTTTAAAAGTCATCTGACTTGATAAAACATTTGTAGTTATCAGCAAAAATTACAAAATTAATACAGTATGAAGAAGTTAATAAAAATCCTGCTAAACACTTAGCATGTACTCATAAATAGCAAGGCACTGTCACATCAATATTTTTCTAGTTATGATCTGCACAGCCTGATCATGAATTGCTAGCATGCCAGAAGAATTATTACTTATGGAATTACTACTGATAAAATTGGCAGATGGTAAACACATAGAATTCAATATTGGGAAATATTACATAGAAGGACATATAAGTACAGGAAGAATGGTGTGCTGAGTACAAATGCATGGAGCCAGGAGTTGGACTCAATGATCCTTGCAGGCCCTTTCCAATTCAGGATGCTCTATGATTCTATGATTCAATTCTCCTGTTGCTTTTGACATCTCAGGCAAGAGGCGTATGCATTCCTTTTTTTCTGTGTCTTAATTCATGCAATCACCTCTTTCCCTTGCTATTACTTCCTGCTCAGGAATAAAGTCAGAGGGCCAAGTTATTTCTTAGGACAATGTTGACGCTTTGTCAGCTGTGGTTTTCTTTCTTTCTTTTTTTTTAAGATTACCATTTATTTATTTATTTATTTATTTATTTATTTATAATTTGCTATTACTGCTTCAAATTAGCATCAGAACTGCAAAGGGATGAATGGAAAAGCCAGCTGTTTACCTCAGTGTTTGTAGTGTCCTACTGTTAATCCATGACCAACCAATTATTCTGTAATTCCTCTCATGTCATTTACATGCCTTTATTTATCTGGTCCTATATTTTTGCAAGCACAATTCAGGTCCATTCTGCATGTTTTATTGGTCTATTGGATTAACATTAACTGGGAACAAAAGGCAGGGAGTTCTTGTGCCTCCCTTCAATATTATTGGTCTCTTTTTGACAAATATCTATACTTGTAAGTTTCCAACTGCAAAATGATGATAGTAGCTCCCTGAACGGGGGGGAGGTGCTGAGAACATATTAGCTATAATCTGTAGAAATTCTTCAAGAAAGTTGTCCCAAGTTGTACTGACTGAAGACTTTGTTCAAGTTTACTTACCTAGCTCTTGCACTTGGAGCCTTGAATTGAATGTCATCAAAAAGTAGTAACACTTCTACTGGGAGTGTTTATCAGTTAAATTCAAATCTTCTCACGACTTAGAGAAGAAGTTGCTTTATTTCAAGTATCCAATTTTATTCCTTTCACTACAACCTTAATGGCTTAGATTTATCCTTTTTCATGACCACAACCCAGCTTTTATAGCAGTGAGACCACCTGGCAGTGAACCAAACCACCAGGACCAACTTTTTCATATTGCTTACACTGAGTCAAATGTGCAACTCTTTTTAGAAAGCTTTTTCTCTCAGCATACTGAAGTTTTTTAGCCAGCTACTGAATTTGATACATGGGCTCACCTGCCAGAAAACTTCAGCTGTAGCCAACAAAATGAGGTGAGGTTTAATTGGTTAATTGTTTGTGGGAAAAATTAAGTCTTCATCCACTTCTGCTTCTCTGAGTGGATGCAGCAGCTATTTGTTTCAGTTTCCTAAGAAATTTTTAAGCAATCTTCTGGCTTCTCTACTCAAAGAAATGATGTTTTCAAGCAAGAAGCAGATTAAGGTCAGCTATATACATCTCTAGACCACTTAAAGACATCAAATTGATCATCAACCACTACTAGATCTGGTATCAACTGAGACTTTTCCTGCTGCTATACAGCGTATAGGATTTGGAGCACATATTCCCTTGTTGCCATGTGGCTGTATATTTGTGTTCTAGCACATATACAGAGAAAGCTTATAAAGACTCTTTGCTGCTGCTTGATAGAGAAAATTTAGTTCTGATTTTGAGACAACCAGATTGATTTAATCCAGTTCAGAAAATGGCCTGGTGTACATCAAGAATCCTATACAGTACTAAGAAAGATACTATGTTTTTATTAAGAACATCCTTTATTGGTTAGAATGCAAAGAAAAGAGGAAAAAAAAAAGCTGTTTCTAACATCAAAAAATTACTTTTATCCTCTTTTTAATTATTATTATTATTTTTTCCCTACTGGGGAATGGGAGAATGCTTACAGCTTTCTGCCTTTTGACAGCTTTATTCAGGTTTTGCTGTGTAAAACCAAAACGTGCTGGTTCAGCTTCGGATCAAGCTATGATTTTTCAGGGAAAGTCAAATGAGAATTCAACTGTACTGACAACCTTGGGGACAACCCCTTTTTGCTTGCTGCTTTGTTCTTCTAAAACTATACTATATTGTTTTCATCATCTTCCTGATGTAGATTTAGACAATGATATATAGCACAAAACTGTGCTTCAATCTGGTTCACGCCCAACAATCATCATGCTGGGTTTTCAAATCTTTGGCTTTTCACAGCAAAACAATTGTGTATCAGATGGAATAGTTATTAAGAACGTCAGACACAAGAAAAACATAAAAGGTGAAAAACCTAAAACAATATGGCCAAACATGACAGTTTTACTGTAAGCCTAGAAATATGTATAGGTTTTCTGAATCCCTATTAAATCCATTGGATAGCCTATCAGTTTTCTTTCATTGATAAGTTTACTTTTTTTCTACCTTTACTGAAAATAGGAATCCTAAGTACTAAACATAAAAGACACATGAGAACATGATGCAACACCCAAAGACCTTTCATAGCCTAAATGTGATGCTTTTCAGCCAATATAATAATTTCAATGTTGTCACTGTTGTAGGATCAATGGAATTGCTTAAAATCATTTGGTTGTGGAGTAACAGTCTGACATAATTCTTTATGTGATTCCTTAGAAACTCATTTCACTAACTGAAAGAAACTTCAGATTCTAGGGAAATCCAAGTAACAATGAACACTTATAGATAGACAGTTGTGACAACTTTCCACTAAAGCAGAAGCGCTAATTCTAAAATGCATTTTATAGATTATGCTACTCTCACTTATTTCTTTAGTTTTCTCCATTGCATAGTCTTAAACAGGATTATTTTACATCTTCAAAATAAATTGGAACTGTAGGAACTCTCTTAGCACTGCATATGAACAACAACAACAACAAAAATAGAAGTTGACAGTACACTTATGTTCTTTAAGCCGTCAATTACAGTCTTATTCAGATACTGTAACAACATGTGTGGAATAGGAATCTAGATGATAGATTTGATGCAACTTTTCATTCTGAATTCAGTCTCAAATGAATTTCCCCACTAATCTTCTACTAATCTATATATCTCATGTCTGCATGCCAGTGATGAGCTCCCTAGATTCTGCTGCCTTTCAACCGTAGATAGATTATTTCGTTTTACGCGATCCCAATCCCACTGAAAGTTGTAAGTCACAACACATCTCAGTCTATTGGAGAATCAGAATTCTCCTAGTCATTGTCACTGCAATGACAGCATCAGCAGCAAGCAGATACACAGAAATACATAGAAGAAACCAAGGAAACGTGCTTTCTTCAGCATTTTAGAGTTGGAAGCATTAGTAATAAAAGAGTAGTAGATACTGCAAGGTGGAGAAAATCTGAGTATCCTCTGGATTTATTAGAAACTTGATGCTTTCTGTATATGCTGGCTATTTTCAATCATATAGATCATATAGAATCATAGAATTGTTTGGTTGGAAAAGACCTTAAAGATCATGTCCATCCACAACCAAATCATACTACCCTAACTCTAACACCCCACCACTAAATCATGTCCCTGAACACCACATCCAAATAGATTTAAACACATTCAGGGGTGGTGACTCAGCCACCTCCCTGGGGAGCCTATTCCAGTGCTTATCAACTCTTTCTGTAAAGAAGCTTTTCCTGGTATCCAACCTAAACCTCCCCTGGTGCAACTTGAGGTCATTTTCCCCTCATCCTGTCACCTGTCACCAGTGAGAAGAGACCAACACCATTCTTTCTGCAATCATCTTTATCTTATTGGAAGAGAGTAATAAGGTCTCCCCTCAGTCTCCTTTTCCTCAGACTGAACAGCCCCAGTTCCTTCAGTCTCTCCTCGGAGGGCATTTTCTCCAACCCCTTCACAAGCCTTGTTGCCCTTCTTTGAACCTGGTCCACCACCTCAGTGTCCTTTCTGTATTGAGGTGCCCAAAACTGAACACAGTATTTGAGGTAGGGCCTCACCAATGCCGAGTACAGGGGTAGGATTACTTCCCTAGTCCTGCTCACCACACCATTCCTGATACAAACCAGGATGCCATTGGCCTTCTTGGCCACCTCGGCACACTGCTGGCCACGATGGTCATGTCCACTTAGAATTAAAACAAACAAACAAACAAACAAACAAAAACAAAAACAAAAAAACCATCGATTGAGACTAAGTATGACATCAAAGAACAGTAGCAGTGGAAAGATATTAAAACAGAAATCCAACCCCAGCTATTTAAACTGCATGGCTAAGTTTCAGGAACAGTTTGATACAAGCAGATGGGAAACACTCTCAGAATGCCAGAACCCTCTTCTGCTAACTTTACAACAGTAGAATAATCTACAAAAGATAATGTAATATATTCATTCTATTCTTTCTTGATTACATTTATTGGCAACAGGACACTCATGGTGCTCTTTCTCACCTTTTGCACCTGAAAATCCCTGAATTCTCTCTGCCTCGTATCTCTGCTAATTTGTAATTCTATACATTTAGCCATGCTAAGAACTAATTACATTGATTTAGGGGCACAGTCTGTAACAGTTACTTATATGATATTCATTGTTATCCTGTTCTGTCCCTACGGCTACCATAAACAATTAGCTTGCATTAAATAATGTAACTAGCTTCACTGTCATAGTAAGGATTAAATTATAGGTCTGCTTAGATTAAATTCGAGCAGTTACAATGATTTCCCCCTTGAAATTATTCTTTTCAGCATTAGTCTAAAGTGATTTTTTCAGGGAAAGCAGACAGGAAGATATGTCTGTATGCTAATACTTTCTCCGGCATTAAGTGAATGCAGCATGGTTTGATACTGTCTACAGTCTAAGAAGCTAAACAAGAGCAGTTATTGTAGGAAAACTGTAAGCTGCATCTTTTTTATTGGTCATTCATATTTTGATGTACAATCCTTTATAATAACTTCAAAAAGTCACATGTTGCAAAAAAATATATATATAGCTGTTGTCTTTATGTTACTACAAAGTTCCTACGTGCTCAGGATCATGCTTACAGAGCTGATGAAACGTAGCTCTTAGTAGCAATGTGGGAGGCCAGAAATTTAGTGACCTGATGTTTTATGATTCAAAGGAATTTCTACAACATTATAACCAAAATAGGAGATTAAAAAATGTCCAATTCTCAGTGTTTTTGTTTGTTTTGAAACAGTAGTGAATAGCTGTCTACATTTTGTGCTCATGTTTCAGCTTAAAGATTTTAACAAAACTTTCATGACACCATTCCTCCATTTTGAAAGACAGTGACCAAGGTACGGAAAAATAATAGAGAAGTCCACTCTGTGTAAGAGAAAATGTAATAGTAGCCATAATACTTCAGATAAAAGACCATTCCAACCCAGTAAAGGTCTTTAAGGCAAACAGCCCAATTCTTCCTTACCAGTGAAATCCCAGATTCTGAAAATCATCTTCTGTTATTGTCCTGAAACAGAACTTCGGATGATCATGTTCATGTGTACTGGATGTATCCGCCTTTGCTCTGAATTGATTTATTCTTTAGCTGCCCTTCAAGGGGTTCCACAGGTTAGCTGACTGTAGTGCAGTAAAAGCTGCATCCTTTCATTTATCTGTAAGTTACTGTACCTTGCAGTTTCTTTAGTATTAGGTGTTTTAGTTCCTTCTTCACTAAAATGAACAACTTCTCATCCTCATTCTCCATGTCAGCCAACATTTTATGTGTTAACATTAAATCACTTTTTCCAATGGGATAATTAACACCAAGGCTCTCCAAAGGTCTGTTTAGAAAGAATGTATCTTATCACACTCATTTCATATCATAGAAACGGATGGGATCAGTATGTTCAAACTGCCAGGAAAAGTTGTGATAAATTTTAGATGCACCTGCAAAATTAGGTTCATGTGGGATGAACTGGTGCAACAGTTCAATGAAGGAATGCACACAGTGAAGATACACTGCTCAAAAGAGCCCAGATAGTCTTACAAACTTTTTTAAGGGTTTGAGGGGTAAAAAAAAAAAAAAAAAAGAAAAAAAAAAAAAAAAGTACTGAAAATTGCACTGAAATCTTTTAAATGCAGGAAGATAGTATCAATGTTGTATCCTCTGAGGGAATCCTGTTCAATTCTGGTTATCTGTTGGAAAGAAACTAAAAAGAGAGAGATGGAAGAGATTCTGAGCAGGGGAACTGAAAGAGCCAGAGGCCCATCAAGACACAAGCTGCCTCATAGGAAAAATAAACCAACAAGCAAAGATGTTGAAAAGTGTAGAAATTAGTGACTGACCAAGAATATCTCTGAGAAGGTGAATTGTCCCCTTAGCGTAACAACACGGAGATATTTGATATTCAGTGAACCAGAAATGTAGTAAGTATGTAACAAATGCAATGCAATTAAGAAGTGACAAGATTTAAAAATAATAATAATAATAATAATAATCATTAAACGAATAACATTCCTGAGTAGTGTGTGGTGTACTTCTCAAAACCTAATGCTCAAACCCACACTGAGCTGAAAGGGCTACTGTAAAAGGGGCTATAACAAGACGGTGGTAGGTCACTAGCAAAGTTCCTCAGATCTCCATTTTAGGGCCAGTTTTTATCCATGTTTTTATAAATGAAGTTGATTCAGAAATGCATATGAAGTAAATTTGCAAATGATTAGTTAGGAGGAGCTGCTGACAACTTTAAGGACACAGAGACTTTGTAGAGAGACCTTGACAAACAAGAGATCTGGGAAATGAACCACACAATGTTTAACAACAATCCCTTTCAAGAGAAAATTCTCAATCTATGTACAGACTGTGGAATGAGAGGCTGGACAGCAGCTCTGCAGAAAGAGATCTGGGGGTCCTGGTTGATGGCAAGTTAAATATGAGTGAGGAGTGTGCCATGGCAGCTAAAGGGCTGACAGCAACCTGGGGTGCACCAGACCCAGCACTGTCAGTGGGAGACGGAAAGGAGGGACTGTCCTGCTCTGCTCTGCACTGCTTCACCTAGAGCACTGTATGCTAATTTGGGCACCTCAGAATAAGATGGACATAAAACTATCAGAGAGTATCCAAAGATGATGAAGGGCCTGGAGGGACAAATGTGAGAAGTGGTTGAGATCCTTGGGTTTGTTCAGCCCAAAACAGAGGAGGATATAGCCTCAGTTCCCTCAAGGGAACAATGAGCTGTGCTCTCAAGTGACAGTGACAGGACCCAAGGGAACAGCGTAGAGCTGCATCAAAGGGGGGGGTCAGGTTGACTGTTAGGAAAAAGTGGGCATGGAATAGGCTGTCCAGAGCAGAGGTCACGGCCCTGAGCTGCCGGAGTTCAATGAGCATTTGGATAGTGCTCTCAAACATAAGGTTTGGGTTCTGGGTGCTCCTGTGCAGAGAAAGAAATTGGGCTTAATAATCCTGTGGATCTCTTCCAGCTCAGGATATGCCAAAATTATGTGATTCTATGATTAACTTTCTCCTTAAAAAGTACTTAAATTATTTATCTCATGATACATGAAATTCTTCATGCATAGACATGTCTGATTTAAAGTCTGGTTTCTAAAAGAAGGCCTGACCTATGATATGTACCTCTTGGTACGTATTATGTTATAAAGGAACACCTATGTAACATGAATGCCCCGAACTACTACCGGGAAAATAGACTTAAAATCTGTATCTCTACAGGAATGAGCTCCATAACAAACAGCTCTTGCATAAACTCACCGCTCCAAAAAGGCATTTCATCCGTGTAAGGTTGGTACTGACCTCTTGTCCAAGCATTTTTGACACAAGTCACTGATTCCTAATCATTTTGTTCAATAAATGATAGTTCAGTCAACTACAACTAAAGCTAAGTTTTCAGTCCTGCACAGCATGTCCAAAATTGCAAGTGAAACTTAATTCTTCTTTTGTTAAATAGATGCACAGGGAGAGAGAAAGAGAGAGAGAGGTCACTGTTGCAATTTTACATACACTACATCAGGCTAGGAACTCTAAGTTGTCTGTAAAAAGAATAATTTGGTTAGTATTTTATCTGGATTGACTTCTGACTACACATTTATTCAGCCTTTCTGCTGCCTTTCATCAAGAAGACTTTCAGAAGTCATAATATTGTAGCCCTCTGCAGAAACACAAACAACTTGTGACCACTTGAATTGAATTCAAAATGTTTCTTTGGATCAAATTATACAGTAACAAAGTGTTTTGACAACACCTTATCAGTATGCTAATTTGCTTGTGGTTGAAGCTTATTTATACATCTACAGGCAAAAAAAAGGTACACAAGGGATCTAGAGGATAACCTGGAAAATAGTCTTTTTTTTTTTTTTTTTTTTTGTTTTGTTTCTAACCTGAAGTCCTAATAGCAAAAGCTACTAGGATTTCTTTCCAATTGTGTAAGAATTTCTTTCCAATTGTTGTGCCCTGTGCTCCATTTTATTACTGAGTACATTTTAAGCTCTTCCTTGTTTATATCAGTTTCACAATGAGAACAACTTCTAGCATATAAAATTGAATTATTTTATTTTTCAGAAGGGACAGATCTTTTTTTATTTAGGTAATACTTCAGCAAGCTTCTTAAAAATCTTAGGCTGAAATTTCTGGCAGTAAGAGACGCGTCCTGGTTAATAAAATTCACAGAATCATAGAACGGTTTGGATTGGAGGAGACCTAGATGACAGTCCAGCTGCACTTCATGACAGAGACTCTTGGATGCATGTCTTTGGGTCCAATAGACTGGTGCATTTTTAGTTTTATCAGGTGGTCTTGAACCTGCTCTTCACTTACAGTGGGACAGATACTGTACAAGAGTTCACAGACTCCAGCCAGTGAACACCGAGGAAAAGAACTGAGTACCTCAGCCTTCTCCACATCCGAGGAAATCAGTTCTCTCTTCTCATTTATGAAAGGAGACACACAATCCTTGGCCTTCCAATTCTGACCAATGTGCCTGTTGAATCCCTTTTTGTTATTCTTAGCATTCCTTGCCAAATTTAGTTCCATCTGTGCCTTAGCCTCCCTGATTCCATCTCTACACTTCCAGACAACATCCCTGTATTCTTCCCAGAATGAACAACATGCTTCCACTGACTGTTCCTTTTCTTACTGTTCCTCAGTTTGACCAGCAGGCCCTTGCTCAACCAAGCCAGTTTTCAGACTCCTCTGCTTGATTTCTTCCATTTGGTTACGGAGAGCTCTTGCACTCTAAGAAAGATGTCCTTAGAGAACTGCCAGTTCTACTCTATTCCTTTGTCCCTAGGGACAGTTGCAAGATCACAGAATCACAGGATTGTAGGGGTTGGAAGGGACCTCTAGACATCATCAAGCCCAACCTCCCTGCAAAGCAGGCTCCCTACAGCAGACTGCACAGATAGGTGTCTAGATGGGTCATGAACAACTCCAGAGAGGGAGGCTACATAACCTCTCTGGGGAGCCTGTTCCAGTGCTCCATCGCCCTTAACATGAAGAGGTTCTTACGCACTTTGATGCATAAGAAAACATCTAAAGAAAAAGAAGCTATACCTTTCATATGAGCTGTGAACTGAACATCTAGAATACAGATAATGAAGGACATCAGGTGGGAAGTTGATAGAAGAACAGAAAACAACATATAGCTGTAAATAGTTATTCTAAAGCTTTGTTGGAAAGACTGTAGAAGTGATCTCAGCTTCAGTTTTGTAACTGAATTACTGTATATTCAGGAGTAGGAGGAGAGAGTTTAGTCCATCACTAATTAGATTTTCAGAGTACTGGTATTTCATTCTAACAGTGGGTGGAAAACACTTCGTCCTAAATAACATCTAGAGTTAATAAGGAATTCTAAAATATTTTTTAGATATTCTGTGATTTTTTTTCCAAGTATCATATATATCAGAAAATTAATCTAATAATTTATAATTTAATAATTAATTAAACTGAAATCACTCTGGTGTTTTTTTGTTTGTTTGTTTGTATCAATCTAAATTCTTCATGAGGTTTTGTATCCAGATACTGGATGTTTGCACTGAAATGTGATATTTACTCCGGCTTTTGTAAGTGTTGCTTTAATTAGTTCTGTTTCCATGGGACCCTAAGTATCATGAAATGCGGCTAATGGGCAAGGACAATATTCATAAAACAAGTGAGGTCACTTCTGTAAATGTTTGCACAGCTTTTCCAATATAGGAACAAATGTTGTCAGATGGCTTACACTGCAGAAGTCTTTTTCCTCAGGTCTTACAAGAAATAAGGTATATAGCCCTGTCATGTTCACCTCAAAATGTTAGTTCATTGGGATTGAGTAGAAGAAAAACACTATGAACTATACAGGTGCTTTCATATCCATCTCCATTCTCCCATGCACCAGAAGGAAAAGCAGTTTTGTCAGCTTGCAACACAGTAAACACCTGATCCTGATGAGATACAAGGACCAGCACAGTATACAACAGCTACTTCCCAGACATGCTAAAAGAAAAGTTACAAGATATCAAGCGACAGAGGTGAAACTAAGACTTGTAGGATGCAGCTCCCTCCCACCCACACCAGTAATCCCTATTATGCAGCAGAAGAACACAATACATTGCAGACAGCAATGTCTTCCTTGGGGAGGGATGTGGGCAAAACAAAATACACCATGGACCACACATACACAAATACACTATATATGGCATGAAGGAACAAAAATACAAGTGGAAGTCATCAGTCACCTGATTCTAGATAACCAAACTGTATTAACAGAGGCATCTCAAAAATTATAATGTCTCAGTACATTTTTGTTTATTGACACCATCTGATACCCTATGATGTTGCTATGGTAACTGGGAAAAATCACCTTGGTAAAGGCATTTCATGTTAAATGACTGCTTTTAATGATGAGCCTGTGTTAAAGGTTACATTCTCAGCAGAAAAGTAGCTTTTGAAAAATGCCTGCTGACTCTTTCCCTTGGAGACAAGTCTGGCCCAGCCAGACGGCCACAGACTCTTCTGGAGATCTGAAAAGAAGAAGGGGGGGGAGGGGGTGAAGAGAAAGAGAGAGAGAGAAAGAAAAAGAAGAAGAAAATCAAAGATCCTACAAGAAGAGATAAGGTCTCCTCAAAATTTAGAGTCATGATAGCCAACATGACTTGCACAGTATTCTTACCTATCCTTACCTTACCTTACTAAAACTACTTAGAAAAAAGTAATCAACACTTCCTTATGTTCAGGACAGAGATTTCCTTGGCTCTAGTGACAGTTTGAAACCATAGTTTGAAAACTGAAACAGTCACCTCAGAGAAGTGCCACACCAGGTGATCAACAGCACCTTCGCCTCCCTAGCATCCCTGGGAGACTAAATGCCACTTCCTTCACCCAGCCCTGGCTTTGTAGGTAGAAAGCACATCACCAAGCAAAGCAGACTTACCCAAAGCCAAACACAGGAATAAAACCTATCTTTCCAGTCTCCCAGAATGCTTTGTATATCTTCATAGGACAGATGTTAAATGCCTTTAACCATCGTCAATTGCTCCATGCTTCCAGCAGCATTCAATTAAGGTCCCTGAAAAGGAAATCCATTTCTGATCTGCTTTGTACCCAGGCACCCTGTTATTTTATCACTGTGCACTTAAACATCTGGCTCTGGGACCCTGATGGCCAGCTTCAATCAAACGTTAGGTGCATTGCCAAAGTTTTCAGGCACACGAACTGTAATTTATCCATTTCTCTGAATCAGAGTCCTATGGAATTATATTATTGATTAACAGCAGTAAGAAAATATCACTTTGTAGACATGTTTCCCTAAAGTTTTGTCAAAAATATAAACCATAGTATGCTAGAAAAAAAAAAAAAAAAAAAAAAAAAAAAAAGGAAAAAAAAAGGCTTTGATTTTGTTGTGCCAGGCTACTGGCATTAGCAAGAGGCATGAGTCTTTGTACATGAGAACTTTAATTACCAATTTAAAAGCGTAAGGATTGTTTTCTTAACCAAAAAGAAAAACAGAAGCTATTTTCTTTAGTAATTCTGAATAAAGTCTTTCTGCATTATCAATTCAGTATATAAATTTTGTGCTGTGCTTGGAAGAATCACCATCAAATTAATCTATCTTCTGGAATGTTATGATGTTGGTAGGACATTTCAGTCAGAAGTACTGGATTTGAACCATAAGCAAAGCAATGATTTCATTAACAATCAGCTGTAAAACACACTCTGAAGGGAGTTCAGTACAAAAGGTAACAATATCCAGTTGACTAGTAGTCATTTGTTCCAGATGATATCATCTTCTTTACACAGAAGAGGTTCGTTTCAAACTACTTTAATTCAAGGGTCTCCTTATAACAAAAATGAATAGTCTGAGGTGAGAACCATGGAGTTTATAACTTAATTCTTCCGGTTTTATGGTTACACTGCCACTTTTGCATCACGACTGTGTTACTGCTTTATGTTTCATTGAAGACACTGTGGAGGATCCTTCTAGGCTGGAGCTTCCTCCTACAGACTCTTTGTATTCACAGAAATGAAAACACCACTTCAAACGTCCAGATGATAGCCAGAGGTCTGATGTACGAACTTTGGTTTTAACTAAACGGGTAGATGTTAAAGAGCATGCTCAAAAGCACTGAAGATGACCTGACACTGTATGCATGAAAATCAAGCAGTTACTTGCTAAAACTACCACTTACAAAGCCACTTGCTAATGACTTGGCTAAACTGAAGAACACAATACATGGAACAGCTTAGTACTGCCCACACGCCAAAAGCTAGTTAATTTGCCATCAGCTTAAAATAATATGGGCAGAATATCTTTGAGTCCCCTCAATTGTTACAGTTTTATTATTTCATTTTCTTCAATTTAGAAGTGTTAGTCAGACTTCAAGGAACTGACTTCAGACCCCAGCAGATAGACTCCATTTTGGCTGTACTTGTAACAGCCTCAAGTTGTTACCATGTTATTCAAAAGTGAGCTAAAAGAGCTCATCTTTCAACAATGTAACAAGTGTGATGAGCTTACACAACATCATCTTTAATAATCGGAAACATACATACACAATTCTACTCCTTTTTTTTTTTGCTTTGCATGATGTGAAAACGTTTGCTTGTCACTGAGCAGTTCTTGTCATGCAAACAGTAAAGCTAATTACAGTGTAGCTAACAACATGCACAGGCAAACTGTATAAATGATGGAAGGAGCACCAAAGCTGGAAAGTTTTAGGTTTATCAGTTCTCAAGTGTTGTCCAACCAACTACAAGTTGTGTCTTTCTCCTGCTTAGTTCACCTTCACTGAACACTTACTATGAAAGCACTGTGCTTCTCAGATAGAAATGGTTTTCTAGATAAGCAGAGAGGGGCATTGTCCCACTTATTTCAGAAAGCTTAGTCTTAGGAAGAAAAGGTATTCAGTTTAAACTGAAACTGGAAAATGTAGAAAAATGTTCATCAGAGAAAAGTATGGATGGCAGCTCTTGACAAAGAACAAGTTTATGTCATGTGAGATCCTGTCTCTCCTGCTAACTACTGTTGTTCAACTCTGGAAAAAGGAAGTTAGGACCCTTTTCAAAAACATCTTGAACTGCACTTGTTTTTTTTTTTTTTTTTAACCCATATGGTTTACATACACACAATCTCTTATTTGGAGATCCTTAATAGAGAACTGTATTTCTCTAATACACCTTAACTCATTCCTTTAATGAGATAGAAGACAAACGAGATTGTTTCATTTAACAGAATCATTTTTAATCCTAAGAAAACAGCAAACATCACCAGAAATAACCAATGGCACTGAAGGAGAGAGTTAACTTGCACTTGAGCTAATTTTGTGTTTGTTTAAAAAGATGATATGTAGACAACCTATTTAATTTAAAATCATTTGAAAATTCCAAGACACATTTGCATCACTTGACAGCTAAAAAGAAAATAAAAACCATTCTCGCTCATTTTCCATAAGTCTCAATGTTATTAACCTTCCTGAATCTTTGAACGTTCAGGGTCTATTTCAAATAAATGTCATTGTGACATGTTTTCTTTGTGAAAACATTGGTTCAGCTGAGCAAACTGATTCAAACAAACAACATTTTTGGTGTAGACTCTGTGAGACTGCTGCAAAGTGCAATGAGCTGGAATAGAAGCACCTGCTACATACACATCTGTAACCCCAGGTATCTATAAAATCCTAGTGAGTTTTGCTGAATCATTAAGCTGTGATACCATTTCAAAAACTATTATCTACCACAGAAGACCATAATTATGGGAGTGTCATAACAGTGCCAGTCAATTAGTAATCTGAAAGCTGCAATACAACTTTTGGAGACTGTGCAACAGAGGGGCAAAGCAATGAGAAAGTTGCTAACAGCAGCAAAGCTGTGATAGAAATGCAGCTATTCTGTTCTGGGCCACATTGTGGTTTTATAGTAAGACGGCACCATGAGGAATATTGTCTTGTACATGTCATAGATGTGGCAGTTTTTGGGCCAAAGAGTCATGACTGAGGAGAATATGAATCTGAAAGAGACTTCCCTTTGAAGGGCAACACACTTTCACTGGTAGCTCTGCTTGAAAGGATTCCTTTCAAAAGCCTTCAAAAGCTCCCCTAGAACTAGCTAGTTGCTTTGCCCCAGGCACTGGGTTCTTGAAACTTGCCACTGAGATGGCAGGAACCTCCTCCTAATTTCTCTGCTTCAAAAACAAGAAGAAACATTCCTGTTTATTTATTTTTGTAACAGATTGGCCCTTTGGCTTCAGTGGTTTTTCTCATGCTCTGGTGCTGCTCTAAGATGTCTACATAGAAGATACCTAGTTTTTGTTTTGCCAGACCGAACTAGCACTTCCCACAAATGACAGCAATATTCATATGTCTGCTATTAATACTCCGACAGGCATGCGTAAATCCCGAGCTCTCATTTTCACAATTGTGCTGTTGGCAGCCAAAAGCCATCCTTGAAATTACCAAAGTCTTCTCAAAGTTCACTCTATGGTCTTTCCATGAACGCTTTGCAAGGTTAGAATATTACTTTTACAAAAAGATCCCAGTTAGTATTAATGATTTGGTGTCAAAGAGCCCTCCCTTCACAACAAAATCCCTCCAACGGCAAGTTTCCCTCAGCACTTGAGAACATGTACTAGTGCCTGTTCTAACTGCCTTTAAGGATCTTCATTAAGCTGTGAGGATTAAAGAAGTCAAAAATAATGTCAAATGGTCCAACTGAAACAGAACGTCATTTCTTTCCAAAACTTAACTATGATTTTGCATGCTGCAGGAAACAAGAAGGGGTCCGGTAATATCAGACCAGCGCTTTTTATGTAGGTTGTGCTGATATCCTCTACTTTTAAAACTTCCACCATAAAGAATTATTTTAGAACATGGATAACAAAAACAAGCAACTGGTCTAATACAGGAAAAAAAGGAATGTGACTCCTTTTTTTGCAGGTAGCTGATATAGAGGGATTAAAAAAAAAAATCACATTTGGAGTCTGTGCAATGACAGGAACAGAACATTTTTCATTTTTTTTTCCCTCTACAGACTCTTCCAGCCAGAAAGTGAGCCTCAAATGAAGGATAAAATCTGGTGGTTAAATGAATTCAAAGGAATCAACTAAAATCTTGAAGTGCCTTTAGAAATTCAGCTCAAAGTGTTCTTCATATATTAGAGGTAGTAGGTTAGCTCTGAATTATTTAAAAAGTCAGTTAGCTTCCTTTGCTTTATCAACAAATGTTATTAAATTTTAATGAGTAAAAATGCTGCAATAAAACTAAGAAAGTTGGTTTTACTAGGAAAATGCAATGAAGAACAGTAACTTTTATTTTAAAGGAAATATGTGTTTAGTTCAGTTTGTTTTATAATTATAATAAAAGGAAGATTATTGGTTTTCATGGTTTTGGCATAACCATTCAGTTTGCAGTGAGGTCTACAAGTACAATAATATCCTTAGGCAGCTATCATGTAAACACTTGCTCACATAAGCACGCTTTCCAAGCAGAATCTCAAGGGAAAAGAAGTCATCACAAGAAAACTTAAAGCACCTTCTCACAAGTGTTTATGAGTTTAGTGCACTTGCCCCATGCCATCCTTTAGGAAAAAAATAAAAATCTGATGGCAAAATAACTCACTGAACATTAAGCCATCTGTGTTTTAGATATTAACCAAATCTTAATATCCCTCTCTCACTTAAAGCAGCCTTGGAACCAGCGTGTGTGATAATCTGTAGCACAAACTTGTAACTATGGGACTTGACATCAAATGGCATCATTGCTTTTCAGGCCCTTCTGGTATCCCATTGCTTATTACTGCACAAAGCAATCAGAAATTTTAGTTCTCTTGTGGCTTCTAGACTGGTCTTTTCTTCCTTAAAAGGATCACATAGCATAATAACAATAAACATCTTGGAAGCATTTGTCTGCAGGTATGTTTATACCTCCCTAGATTGTACAGAATTCTTCCAAAGCTGTTTGCATGGCTATTTTGGGCCATCAGATAGCGTGCTGAGAGTACAGTGCTGCCAACGATCATATTCTGTGCTGGCTTACTCCTGCAGTCTTTAGCTTGCCTTGGCAAGTCTCAGAGATTGGGCTCATGTTCAGGCTTGACTTCATCTTTGCTAGGGATGCCAGTGAATGCTTTGACAACTGCTACAGAACAGCTGACAAGAGCTGTCATTTAGAAGACAGCAGATTGCAAAGGGATATTGCAGTTCCTGACAGTGTCCATTACCTCATACAAGAATATGATAGCCTTGAATAGATGGATGTGCTTACAACACAATCTTGTGTGTTAGCTTCTTGAGGACAGTCACCTAGTAGAACAGGAACTGTGCTGAGGGACCTGCCAAGGCCAACAGCGGCAGCTTTTCTATGCAAGGGCATAAAATGCTGCAGAGTCCACATCTGGAGCACCTATCAAACTCTAGGAGAAACAGTGTGCTGTTCATTTGGCAGGACACAATACCTGATCACACAGCCTAATGTTTCTTGGGACACTCCCATTAAGGAAGCCAAGGCAACTTATGAGGCAAGAACAAGAACATTCACTGGGATTACCAAAATCAGTCAGGGAAGTCAAACACCTCAAAACTTCACCAAAATTTCTAAGGGATGCTCTTGGCCCATTTTGGAAGCCCTTCTTCTGCACCTTAAGATCCTCTAGAAATCCAGCACAACACTTCAGCTGCAAAATGTTAACCACTACATCCAGCATTCTCTGCTAGGGACAGACCAGGTATGTTTTCCACAACCATGGTTTGAAAGCATGCGAGAATCATGCTGCACTGAGATCAAATCAGATAACATAATTGTTTAGTGCAAATTTGTATTTCTGGACTTAGAAAAATAACATAGGCTGTGCTCTCGCTAAGCAGTTGGTGTTAAATAGTAGCTGCCATTTAGACCTATGAGCGTGATATGAAATGTTGAATGTCATGATATAGTTATTTCCTCTTTGCACAGTCTTTGCCAGCTAAGAGTGTTGCACTGTCGAAGTTGTATGCTTAAAGGCATAAACAGCTTAAAGGTTTTAGTCCACACTTTCATGGTGTACTGCACATATGGCAAGAACCAGTAAGATTGTGCATCACCTGTTTTCTTTTCCCCTATTGGAGAGTTGTACTTTGCACCTGATGATTAAGGTGCTTAACCCACGTGTTCCTGCAGAAGAAGTCGAGCTTGCCCTTGCTAGTTTTCTGACAGTGTTTCTTCAGCTTGGTAAATGAGTGACATTATCCGAATCTGCTCACAAAGGAACAAGCTTTATGTGTGTATCTAGGAATGTGTATTTATCTTGGGATAAGTACAGAAAGATGTACATCTTATGAAATCAAAAGTAGATTACAAACTTCAGTTTTTTAAGCTAGCAACATTTTAGAGAAATAGACAAGTTCTGCTGCAGAGCTACAGATGCCATCCCAGTAAAACTGGAGAGAGAAAGGAAATACAGCACAGACCAGAGTTTGATTCTGTAAACAAATATCTAATACAAAGCTCTAGTCTGTTATTTTCCTTGGGCAGCTCTCAAGATTTAGCTATTTTCTTAAACACAGCGTTTCCACAGTACAAAAAGAAAAAGTAATTCACTCAGTATGAATAAGCAAAATCACGTAGAAAACTTGATAGTAAATAGTTGGTTTTCCTTCATTAGAAGGGTCTGCTTGAACATTTTAGAGATAACTGTTAAAAGTCAAAGACATCAATACCTTTTGATAGGAGAGTATACACTAATTTAGAAGTACTACTATTTAGTATCGTGGTTACAATTAACAGATAAAGCTTCAGAGACAAATCTTATTTGCAAGTAAATATTGTTGTGTTGAGCTAGGTCACAAACTGTTCTCAGTGAATATTGTAGTGACTCTGAACACTGGTAACACTGCTCACTATGGGTAAAGAAAAGGACAGGAAGATATCTTGCCAGCAACCTGCATCATGGGTGAAGCAGGGAATCTTAGGGAAGATTAATTTAATTTACTGCCAATTGATAACAGAGCAAGGCAGTGAGAAATATCCCGCTACCAAAACCTTGGCACCATCTGCTTGATGATAGTACATAGTGAATAAATTCCTAATTTTATTTTGCCTGTACACGCACTTTTTGTTTTCCCTATTAAACTGCCCCTATATTGATCCACAAGTCCTCTTGCCTTCCTTCTATTTTCTCTCTATACCATAGGAGAGGGGAGTGAATGAAGGGCTCCAAGGATCCTGGACAGCTGGGCAGAGTCAACCCAAAAATCCTCCCATCAATTTTAAGTATTCCATGAAAAAGAAGTTTAGGGGAAAATAATATTCTCACCCTCAGCCTTCCTCCAACTTTTTTTTTTTTTTCTTAGTAATAAAACACACTTTCATGCATTTAATAGTAATCACCACTGTCTTATTTCCTACACAAATTTATGGTACCAATTAGCTGTATGGAAACTACCTTCATCTTTCTACAAATGCCTGCTAGCACCCTACAGATTTTCCTCCGCTTTATGGCTGGAGCTTGGCAGCTTTTGTCACATTAATACAAAGTGACTTCAACACAGAGATAACACACGTACAGACATACATAAACACAGCCACTCATCTAAAGAGGGAAATTTCACAGAAGCATACAGATTAAGCTCTTATCATATATACCACTACAGAAAGATAGAAGAGCAATTCCATTTGTTTAGTACAAATTTAAGTTTAATTACAGGATCTTTATTACCTTTCTATTAGCCACACAATAGCTATTTCTACAGATTAGCTCAAGCCCTCCTATCCTCCACCAGTGCTTTTCCCCAACAATCTCTTTTCAGGTTTTCCTTCTCTGTCACCTCCCAATCCCAAACACCCAACATTTTTAGTCTTAGACTATGATTATCTTACATCAAATGGTCTTCTGAGGCCTTCAACAGTTTGTCCATTTTGCCACATTTTGCCTGACATCACTGACCCTCTTTCATTTGGAGATTCGCATTACCATCATAATCTAGTATGCATGCGTGTAAAAACTGAAAATGAACAACTGGTCTTAAAGCAACTCAGGCTGCTATATACTTGAACAGCTCTACAGCCTCAGAGCTGTGTGCACCACTGCTTTTCTTATTCCTTTCCAAAAAAGCATCAGTGTTTTAATTTAATATATAAGTGATGCGTTCACTTATTCAGTATCAGTGGTGAACTTTGCTGTGGTTTGGTTTTATTGTTAGCTGAAGTCCACCATGCAATTGGACAAAGGCCCAAGTATGATCCAGGAACTGTCATGGCTGTAAAAGTCATTTTGCTGCACTTTTCATTTTCCCAGATGCAGACTGGGTGCTTTTGCAAAACAGGAAGAGTTTACACAGCATAACTCAAGGAACCACAGCAAATGGAATGGGGAGGATGCCACAGTACACAGCACTGCAACTGTGAACTGTACATGACACCTACACTGAGGTGCAATACTGCTCCCAACATACAGACATAAATGCCTCTCTCCTGTATCTTCTCACCTTACTTGTTCCCATTTCTTTGCTGCCAACACACCGATCACTGACCCAGTTGTCCCTTTCTTCCTCTCTTGAGGGTGCATTCAAATGCCACCTCTGCACCACCTTGTGCTCCCATTCATCTCATCACAACAAGTGAAAGAAAAATGGAAGAATGCTCATCTGAGCTGGCCAGATGTCAGGCAAGACACACTGTTTTATTACTGATGGTGCCAACAGCGGGTGACATGAGAAGTTTAAAACCAAGGCAAGCTATAGCAATGCCTCCACAGGACACTCCCTCCTAAAAATTTGCAGATGGGAGATTTCCTAGCCTTTGCCTCTCACCCTTATCTCAAGACCATCCAGCCCTCATTTCTCTCATGCCATGGGGTCTCTACACCTTTTGGAAGACTCAGTTGCTCTGTAGACTTCTCATAGCCTCATAAAACATAACTCTCTTCTTGTAATTGGGATTTCAGTCCCTCATCACACCTTTTCACAAACAGGGTCACGTGCTGTTCCTTTTACTGTTGCTAGCTGCTCTTTTCCCTTTCATCCCTTCCCTGTTCTCATGTTCTCCAAGACAGAAGTGTAAAAGCCTAGACTGTGTTTTGTGGGTAGAGAATGCACAGACTCACGAGCTAACATTCCTTAAGAGAGCTCCAAACCATTGTTCAGTTAGTTAGACAAAAGGGACAGAAGTAGTCCAAAGTAAATCCAAAGGTGCATTTAATGAAGATGTGAAAACCTTCAGAGTTTACTGATTCATTTCACCAACCTATCAAGCCCAAGGCAAACACAACCATGAATCTCAGAGATCACCAATGGCTTGCATCAGAAATAGTGCAGGAGCAGGGAGGTTACCATCCCTCTGTACTTGACACTGATGAGGCCACACCTAGAGTATTGCATTCAGTTTTGGGTCCTTTGCTGCGAGAAAGACATCAAGGCCTGGTGCATGTCCACAGAAGGGCAACAAAGATGTGAAAGGTTTGGAGCACATAAGGGTCTTACAGGGAATGGCTGAGGGAAGTGGGATTGTTCAGTCTGAAGCAGAGAAGGCTCAGGGGAGATCTTATCACTCTCCTTAACTTCCTGAAAGAAGGCTTTAGCAAGGTGGAGATTAGCCTCATCTCCCAGGCAACAGCGATAGAGTGAGAGGGCAAATGGCCTCAAGTTGCACTGGGAAGAGTTCAGGTTGGATACAATCTCTCCTCATAAAAAGTAGTGATGCACTGGAACAGACTGCCCAAGGAAGTAGTGGTCACCATCCCCGGATGTGTTCAAGAAACATGTAGATATGGTACTGAGGGACATAGTTTAGTGGGCAATATTAGTGGTAAGTGGAGGGTTAGACTGGATGATCTTCGATGTCTTTTCCAACCTTAGTGATTTTATAATAGTTAGGGCCATTCCCAGGCTCAGATATTGGGAGTATTAAATTCCAAGTCACTGGCAAATCAGTTATGTAAGGTTTAAAGAAGCAACTGTAGCAAGTCTTATTCAAAGTCCTGACTCTGGGTCTACTTCCATGCAGGACAAGACACATCTTACTGATTGTATGAAGACAGGAATTTTGTTTTTCTCATACTGTAGAAGTTGTTTGCCAATCCAGCAAGATATTCATAGCCAAAGGATTCCTGTTCATCTATTTGGCTTTTTTATTTAACCAGAAATAAAATACAAGATCAGAATAGCTCTGGTAATGCTATTGCCTTGTAAGAAAACTGACAATATTCAACAGATACGAATATATTTAGTGCTTTCAACCTCCCATAAAAAGCCACTGTGGCATTAAGCAGAGCATATCTGTTGCACAGCAATTAAAATTAACTGAGTCACAGGAAACATGTTTCAATTACTTTGAATAACAAAAGTCAAAGCCTACTCTATTTTCAAAATTAATATCATATATGATTAACTCAAGTCACTGTTTCATACATTATTGCATATAATTGCTTTCTGAGAAAAAGTAATCTAATTTGAAATCATTTCTAATGACACTTGCTTGGAAGGACTTGATATAAACTGTGTATACTTCTTCCTCTTCCACTGGGACATAACAGATTTCTCTCATCCTGTGAATTTCCCTCAATTGTGATTTTTAATGGCAAATACTGGAGTATAATAAAGAAATAAAGAAAAAAATAAAACAAAAACCTCAGTGAATGGTAAAGAAAGTCTGAAAACATAATTTCCATAAAAGGAAAACAACAATCAGTGGTTATCTTGAGCAAGATCTGAACATTCGTAAGTATGAAAAAAAATAAGGATTCATGCATCGCCCTTCAGCATTATGAAGAGCTGGCCCTGAAATCATGCTTGTGGAAGATCAATCCAAGAAGGTGCTCTGGACAGACTCTCCATTTCCTGATACAGAGCAATTATTTGCCTTGGTATAAATGGAGCAAAGATAAGGACAACAGATTAAATTCAACCACAGCATGAAAAGCAAGAGGCATGCATGCATGGTGCCACAAGAGAAGTTGATAAAATTCTAAAGGTCTAAGTGAAAAACATCTTTAGATTTCTTTTTGGTAACCTGAATAGTACTAGTTGAAAAGTCTCCCATGCAGCAAGGCTATGTCAGGAATATTCTGTTTGATTTTAATTTTTCCTTTCTAAGTCAAAAACATTAGAGAAGGACTTTTTTTCTGCTCCAAAATCTACCTGTTGTGTTTAGGGTCTAGCAAGCAGTTTTAAAAATAAGATCATTATTCAGGAGTACAACTACAAGCCAGCATGTGTGAGATGTAACTTAGTCTTTTCTTCATTTCTGTGAATAGAATAAGACAAGCAACTCTGAATGGTGATATTATTTAGTCATTTACTAATGCAGATCGCCTCTCAGTCTATGCTGTTGGTAGCACTGTTATCACAGTCCTCTTCCAGCAGACTGTGTCTCAGTTGGAAATGTCTGGAAAAGAGATAGGTGGAGGGTAAAGGCAGAAAACCTATGAAATTCTCATGCTGTGTTTACATTATCTCAGTTTTCCTTCACTATAAATGACAGTATGAGATACTTAAATTTTTGTGCAGCAAACAAATCATCTTAATTGAACACAGTTTTCATTTGAAAACAAGCTGGGGAGCTTAAGGCTGAAGTTCTCCAGAGAAAAAGACCCCATGATTTATATGAGTACTGTTAGAAATAGAAGCAATTTGCAAGCTTGTGCATGAATAATGCAGGGTAAGAACAGTACAGGATGAAACTACTGAAAGAAAGTAAATGAAGTTGCCTTAAAACTAGTTATGCATAGAAGAAAGGGTTATGTACAGAAGAAAGTAATTTTAATTATTTACCAGTATTGGTGATACTGCAGAACCACCTCAGATTAGTAATTATTTCATTTCCTGGGACAGTATTGTTACCACCAATTCCATAAAAATCCCTGCCTCCCCCAAAAGCATAAATGCCTATGAATATGCAAGGAAACATACTAAAGCAAGAAATGATACATAAACTATGTAAAGCTCAACATCCAGCTTATGGACTTGAAACTAAGATGCAAAACCTAACACAGTTAAGGGGCAATAGAAGAAATTGCTTTGCTTGACCCTACCTAAAAACCATCAAATAGCAACACAAACAGGGACAACCACAGCACAACAGAAGGACTGCCAGTTCTAGCACGCTTTCGGTGTTACTCCACTGGACTGTACCACTGTACGCATTTTTTTCATTTCAATTAAATTTTCTTTGAAAAAATATGGAAATGTCATATTTTATCAGGCAGTAAAAGCAGTAAAGTGAAATTAAATGTGTGGATGAGGTAAGTCAGTGAATTTTAATAGACCATGAATCCTTTCATCTCTCAGTTCCTGGTTGAAATTTGGTTAGGGTTATTAGGGAGGGGAAGTCATTATCAACCAATTGATTTTTGGGAACTGTCCTAGGAGAGGAGGGCGCTGGTAACTCTATTCACACTCCCCGTAAGCAGTTGTCTATTCAATCACAGTCTGTCCTAATTACCTTACTGTCAAAGCAATATAGGAGACGGAAGATAGCCACATTGCTTAAATAGAAATTTAATATTAGGTTGTGTCAGCTTAAGATCAAGTTAAAAAGCCAGGCAGTGACACTGAATTAAACCTTGTTTTACCCCACCATGCATGTGTGCAGGAAGGGAACTTTATGGAGCAAAGACAAGGAGCCTAAACCGGCTGAACCAGGGACTCAGCCCTAGGCCAAGTTTATCCCGAAGAACCTACAAGCCAAGGTACTGTATTTTCAAAACTGATTGTCTAAAGAGCCACGGTGTGTTCTCTGCTGTGCTACAGAAAATAAGGACAGTCCTTTTGAGGGGTTCGACACTCCTGCTACTGTAGGATTCACTTTGAAAACATTTCCTCCAGAACTAAAAGTCACAAGCTGATGCTCAGAACTGAGTTCAGACCACCCACACTGACCTCTTCAGTGACATCTCTTTCTAACCTAATATAGTTGTCTTAGCAGGAGCATGCATTTACTCGTGACCATTTACTCTCTTCAAAGAGATTACAAAGGATAGGCTGGTGTGACATCTTTGGTTTGTTCCCTGAATAAACAGAAGAGCTCATTTCTCAAGTTCCTTAAAAAAAATAAAAATTAAAAAAAAAAAATAAATCAGCTCTAAATTCAACCTAAAGCCCAAATTTATTAGCTATAATAATAGCTCTAATTCATTATTGTTTAATTCCCATTTTACATCTATATAACAGTCATTAAATTATCAGTGCTGTGTCATCAGCCAAGGTGACTGAAATGGCAATGCAGATAACAAACAGAAACATTATTGGGACTCTCAGTGATCTACTGCATCTTTTTGCTTCTTCTGTTACTTTGTGATTTGATGAACAGCAGTGTGACCATGTACATACACAGGTCTAACAAATCAGGTTGATTGTCTACAACTACCCACCCCACAAAATAAATCCTTAAAAAAAAAAAGTCATCATAAATTTAAAAATTCACAAAAAATGCGTAATGTTTTCCATGTGCTTATTTATTTTAATTAACTAACACAATCTGGTTATTTCAAGCACATAAGTCTAATTATACTGCACCTTTAGCACAGAATCCAAAGTTGTCCTTTCCTCTTAGGAAAGGATTAGGTTTGAATGAAACTATACTTATACTTCAAAATAGACCTATTCTCTGTTGAATAATCTCTAAGTAAGGCCTCTGTCAATCACTCTGAAGGAGCACCTGGCCATTCTGAATACCTACATACCTTCTGTAGGGTTTCTGGGTTGCAACTGATCGACTGTTTGCCTTCTCAAGTGCTGCCCAGGAGTGCAGGCTTGCCAGTTTGCTTAAACAACTGCTCCAGTTGTGCTGGAAGCTATTTAGCAAAGCTGTTGACATAAGAAGCAAAACACTCCCTGTCTCTGAGCACTAGGAAAGGTATTTACTGCAGTGCTAAAGGTTCTCTCATGAATCTAAACAAATGACAACAAAAATCAAGCAACCATCTTCAAATAATTTGTCTTTTATGGAAGAAAACAAGTAAGATATTCTAAGAATCCTGCAGACTGGCATCATTTGATATTACATCCCAGTCTGATGGAAATGTAAAGCAGGAGAGCAGAGAGATCTATAGCAATACATGGATAATGCTCTTACACGGAAGGGCAGTGTGCAAAAAGGGAAAGAGAGAGAGACATTTGGGCCATTCTTTGCTCCCAGAAAGCACTGTTGGTAAATAGGCTGTGCAGAACTAGATTCTTCTCTCCATCATCATGTAAAGTTACAAACATTTAAAGAGCTTTTGCCAAGATCAAGAACTCTGCACTCATCCTAGTGAAAGAGAAGCCACTCTACTTCTAAGCATAGAATCATTTCTACTTTCTACACTGGAAACATTGTGAAGGTTTTGCTGTGTTTGAATCCTTAGAACCAAAACAGAAAAAGGAATGTCACACCACTTCTGCAACGTCTTTTATGCCCACACGACAAAAGAGCAGTTGTCCACCAAAATCTGCTTAGGAAAATAGAAGGTCTTAGTCTGTGCAACCACCTGTAAAGATGAGTCAAGCTCGGGGAGGAGCAACTTACAGCAAGAGCAACAATACAGAATCCCAAAGTAGCTTTAACTTTTTTTTTTTTGCAGTATATACGTTTTTGCTGTCTCATAGAAGCTCAACAAGGCAGGCCACTCAATCCAATACCACACTGATCATCTGTGGATTACATATTTAATAGGAGACAGCCACTGCATCTGGAACTAGTCAAGTAGTCTGAGAACTTACTTGAATCTGTCATATAACAGTCAAAGCTAAATCAACACGCGTTTGTGTGTTGTCCTCCTCGGGGAGGCTGCAGGAACACAGGCAGAGTAGATATCAAAGGGAACAGGAAAAGGCAGTCTCCAGTAGCATTAGTTAATGTCTGCTGGCAAGCAGAAGAGAATGGCAGTTCTCTCTCTCTCAGTGAAAAGGGGGAATCACTTTCAGCTGATTCCCCCCTGTGACAGGAAGCATTACAAAATGTGTACTAGAGAGACAAAGGAAGACAATAGCTGTTTTTCCCCTTGTGCAAGACTGAGCTCAGATTTTCCCAAGTCCCAAAATACTTACAGTAGTTGAATCTCAGAGACAAGCCTGCAGCCATAGAGGAAGTCTGGGTCAAGGGTAGACAGTTAGGCTGTATTCCCAGACTTTTCCATCAGTACTGAAGTCACTAAGTACAGTTTGCAAGAGCTGATTGAAGGAAGCAAAGTCGAAACATGGCCATTACTGCCACAGAGCAGCTACACACAGGAGGCACAGCCACAAGTCTTAGCATGTTTGGCATCTCATACTCATCAGTTACACCTGCAGTAGCAGGTTCACCAGGCACCCGCATGAGGATAATGATGTACTTGGTTCTCTCGAAGCTGCTTCTGCACGACTGTGGGAGAGTGTGGCCTCTTCTTCACATCTCAGATTTGCAGAGCTATTTAAGCAAACAGACTCTTACTAGCAGATAGCCTCAGCTAAAGGGATGGAGGCACTTTAACATGAAAAGGATGTATAACAGTGAAAAGGAAGGAGACAGCTCAGCGCAAATTTTGTGTCCAAGCTGACGGCACACAATCATTATAAGGCATAGCTGATGAAACACATTGCTTTTTCCTTCCTGTATCAGCCAGAAGCTATTTTACTGCACTTGGTTGCCTTTCAGCTCACCTGTCTTCTTATGGCTAGCATCCCACTATTGCTTCTTTGTAAAAAAAGTGCTTTGAATAATACAGGTGGTGATGGGTAGCTGTTCCATAAAGGATAAAAGTACATCAAAATCTAATGAATTCATTTAAACTACAGTTAGCTTTTGGGAAAAAAAATCCCACAAACTAATAATGCAAAAGGTCCTGTTTTGATGACAGATTTATGGTCATTTTCTGTGCCAGTTGAGCATCAAAGACTCCACAATATTTTCACATCAATGGGTCTTCTGCTGCTTTAAAACAACATGCTGTGAAGTAGGCAGGCAGCATAAAGAGACAGCATCAAAGTAAGCGTTTAACAGTATTACAGCCAGATAACTGCAACTGATAGTTGAATGTGTAATTGCTACACTTTCAAAGAACACATATCCAGATGTGATCTTCCAAACAGGCAGCATTTCACGTACACTAAGTGGGCTTACTTCTGGCAAGATATACTTCAGTGCAAGTCCACTTCTAAAACTGTTATTCACAAGCCAATTAATAGGATAGGGAGTGGGCAGGAGGGCAGTAAAATTCTCATTAACTGGCATGATGCAGCTTCTCTAGCAGTTATACATTCTGAGACTTTTTTTCTGGTTTTCTTTAAAGTTCTATGTGAGCTTGTCCATGGGAGTGCTAATTATTGAGGAAGACAAATTTGGAAACAATAGAAATCCGTTTTACCTCATACTCAGACCTCTTACATGCTAGCTTAGGAACAACCTGTATATGTCAAACAATATCAAAAGGCATACATATCTAAGGGACAGAGTCAAGACCCCGTTCCTGGAGGTGCTCAAGGCCAGGTAGAATAGGGCCCTGGGCAGCCTGATCTGGTGGGGGACAACCAGAATATGGCAGTGGGTTGGAACTTGTTGGGCTTTAAGGTTCCTTTCAACCCAAGCCTTTCTATGATAGGATTTTTTCTATGATAAATAAAACACTGATTCCTTAAAGCAACTATGAATGAAGAAAGCATGGGATTTAAACCCAAAGGTTTCCCAGACTACACGGCTCTTTCAACAATGCAGACAAGCACTGCTGAGAATATTGCCCTTAAAAATAGGGAGAAATCAGAGATAAAGCTACAAGTCTCAAGTAGAGGCTTCTAAAGAAGGAACGATAACTAGTAAAGCAGATTTTAATGCCTGTCTGATTTGAAAAAGAATCTGACTTCCTTACCTAATTTCTCCAATGAACAGTGTGAGATGACATTATCTAGCCTACTGAGCAAATTTTCACAAGTTCATTTTGATTCAGATATGCCTTGAATTATTTTATTCAAGGTGCTGTTCGAGAAGCAACTTGCCAAACCCAGTGGTCTGATCCTCAGGACTCACTCAGGCACAGCAGAGTAACAAAGCAATAAACAGAGTAAAACTATAATTTATTGCATGTTTTTACTCTCACTTCAAGTCATTCAAACAAGACAGCATTAGATGGTATCAATCTAAGGTTATAAGACAGACAATTCACAGTAGGAATGAGTTCTAAAAACAACCCGAAGACAAAGCAAATCCTTCTGGACTATGCTTGCATACAATGAAAAATATTTCTCTTCTGATATCCGGACTGTTCAGAAACA
Organism: Tragopan temminckii; assembly: GCA_028571105.1. Lineage (NCBI taxonomy): Eukaryota > Metazoa > Chordata > Aves > Galliformes > Phasianidae > Tragopan > Tragopan temminckii. Next base: position 18,338,681 of record JAOWBP010002392.1, on the reverse strand, counting down.
ATATAAGTAAAGACTGTAAAACACAGTAGAGAGATATTAAACTTCTAAATCTGTATATAGTAGAACTGGATCAAAAGTTTTTCATCAAAACTAACTTCTCAGGTCACACAAACATTTTCATGGGAAGTTCACAAAGTCATCTTCCTGCAATCCTTCTTCTTTAAAGTAATTTTCTTAAAATTCTTGTCTGTGGGAAAAAAAAAGTTTTCCCAAACAGCTCTAATATCATCCTAGTTTTATTTTCTGTACAGATTTTAAGGCAATTATACATCAATTTTATTCTAACAAAACCCCAATTCTTTACTCAATATTGAGTCTCAAATAATTGAAATCATTTCTAAACCCCTTCGAGAAGTATTTTCTGCTGTAGTTAACTAGCTCTGAGAGAACAAAATAATTTTGCACAAAAAATCAGTCCAGCATCACTTAAAACTGCAAGCTGTTAAAAGACTTAACTTTAACCTCATTAAATTAATAATGATCACAGAAGCGAGCTCTGACTGTGATGCAGCAACAAGCCATATCGTTTCTCCCTTAGAAAACATTAAACTCCAGAAGGCTTTCTACAAACATCACTTTTCAATTACATAAAATGCACATACACTGAGAAACTCCTGGTTTAAAAATATATATATTAAAGCCAGTTAATGCCAGAATCACAGGCAAAAATCTACTGAGAAGCACCGTCTTCTTAACACTTGCAGAGCAAGTAACTCCTAATGGAGATTTGACACCTAGCTATTTCACATACCACTATCGGCATTATAATTTATCTGAAAACAGTGCTCTGGAGACCAACTCTCTCCACCCCCTGCTACACCACAGCAATTAGCAGTTGCTGATACATTAAAGTTAACAGTCCTCCGGCTTATAGGAGCAAGGACTGACTGATGGGTATTTCCTATGAGGTAGACCCTACTTTGGGATATCACTTCTCTTCTAAATGAAAAATTCCACAACATCTGACCTCAGCGTAGGTCTAAAAGTTAGACTCCTGAATAAATACGTCATTTAAAAAGTTAATAGGCTTAGAAATGGGCTGAATGATGCTAAGTTCACCATGCATCACTGCAGTTTGTAGTGTTATGCCAGGTCTAAGTTCATTAAGCAGGGCACTATTCTGTTGTGATTACAAAGGTATCCCCCCTTACTTTGAGTAATTTAATGGTAACACAAAGGGCTTACCTACCCTAGACATTGCTTCTAAATAGCATGAGTTGTTTTCCATTAGAGTGACCCACAGGAAGCAGATATGCTTCTGTAGTTGTAAGTCATCTTATGTTTTAACATCTAGAATCCAGAGGGTAACACATGCTAAGTATCCCTTCCAACCAATGTAACACAACTGAATGGTGATTAAATCCACTGACTGTAAGAAGATCTTATTTAAACAATAGGAGTATGCATCTTTAATGACCGGGACAACTCCTAGCACTTACTTCAGTGCATATGTTGCTATACAAATTCCAAATGCATTTAAATTGTATTCATATTCATAGTTCAGCTTTCTGAATGCTCACCTTCACCATAATAAAATGCAAACACACGTAGGGACACAAAAATGATCCAAACGATGGAACTTATCCCCTGTGAGGACAGGCTGAGAGAACCGGGGCTGTTAAGCCTGGAAAAGAGAAGGCTCCAGGGAGATCTGATAGCAGCTTTTCAGTATCTAAATGGGGGCTGTAAGTAAGAAGGGAACAGACTCTTTACTGTGGTCTGTTGTGATAGGACAAGGGAAAACAAGGGAGATACAGATTAAATATAGGGATTTTTTTATTATTATTTTTATTTTTATTTATTATTATTATTATTATTTTTAACAATAAGGGGGGTGAGGAACTGGCACAGGTTGCCCAGAGAAGTGATGGATGCCCCATTCCTGGATACATTCAAGATCAGGCTGGACGGGGTTCTGAACATCCTGATGTATCTGTAAGTGTCCCTGTTCTTTACAGGGAGATGGCCTTTAAGGGTTCCTTCCAACTCAAACTATTTCCAAAAATCCTAAAGAAAGTACATTAACATCACTGAAAACAAAAAACAAACAAACAACAGAAAAATCACCATGTAAAACATAATGAAAGCTCTACTCACACATCAAGACAAATGCAGTAGTGATGATTATAGCTTTATGTAACATCATCCACAAGTTGCCCTTACCTACAGGGACTAGAGCACATTCTGTTCTTCCTTCTTTGCTCCATACAGTTATTACATTTCAACCTCCCCAGCTATTCAGTATCATCATCATCTACAGCTTCCCACCCACCCATACAGCACTCCTTTCTCTCTCAAAGGTCATACAGACTCATTCAAGCATTTATTTCACAAGGTAAATGAATCTTATTTTTCCAGCCTGCTCAATACTTCCATCTGTCTTTAACTTCCAGTGTCCTTTTCACAGCTATCTTCCAGCTTCTCCCAATAAAACAAATTCATTCCATTTGCCTAGGCAAGAGCCCCATAAGCTGGGTTTAAGTTTCTTACAGTTGGCTAGGAAAATAACTTCACCATAGTAGGCAGCAAGCAAAAATTTAATTTTGCATCACTACACAGACCCATAATCCTGAAAGTCCTGGTTCTTCCCAGCCATTCCTAACTTAATATTGTTATACATTTCAGATTGATCAAATTTAGCTTGGTGACATGCTTGTAAGCATAGAAAGGGAAAGACTGATGTAAGGGTAAAAAATAGTTGTTAATGGTTCATGAAATGAAGCAGGTTCAGAAGAACTACTGCTCTACTGCCCAGCATGTATTAAAGTAGACTTGCAACAAGACAGGTGACGGAATGACCCAATAGAAACCCTAGAACACCTCCCTCTAAGGAACACTTTCAGATGATATTGTTTAACACACAGGTCCAGCAGCAGCACATGGTGAACACATCAGCAGTGAGAGGATGAGCAGTTTTTGTAGCCCACTTCAGTAGGCAGAGAGAATGCTTGGAAGTTTCAAGTTCAAATGTATGGCAAAAACTACCACACGCAAACAAGAAAGAATCAAGTCAATAGTCAACAATCATGTGTGGCAGGCAGTGTTTGGAGAACTCTGGTACAAAAATGTGTTGTCTTCTCACTTTAAAACAACTCATAATAAAAGGGGGAATTGTCATTCATCCACATTTAAAATTTGGAGGAGGAGAAGGTTACAATCTATGTTGTTTTGATTATAGATGAATGATCGATGAGCTGGAGTTGCCTGTGGTAAAGCAGACCTTACATGCAAGCAAAGAAATATTTCTAGAAGATTAAACCAAAATGTAACTCCAGTCTTTTTTCTTTTTTTCCTTTGTAACTGTCAAAACAATAGCAATCGTTGCTTTCAGCGGGTCCCAGGGAGCAGCCTTGTGATTTAGGTGAAGTTAAAATGATGCTGCTGGGAGAAAATCCACCTTCATAACATGGACCCTGCTGAAGTACCTTTAATAGAGTTATCCAAGTTATCTAGAACAGAACTTTTGTGCTAGTTAGTGATGGCACATGAAACTGCAGGGAAAAAAAAAAAAAAAAAGTATGCAATACTCATATATTTCTTGACAAATATATTTAAGTAAAATAATTCTAATCTCTTTCTGAAGCTAATACTTAGCAAGGGAACACAAGGCCACAGATTCAGTTTTCCTTTATATATATATATATATATATATACACACACACACACACACACACATACATATACTGTCCCCAATGCATTTATTCACTGTGATTTGAAGAGAAGGCAGAAGATGGAATGGATTTTAATAGACCAAGAGACAAATTTATTCCAAGGATATACACAGGTACAGTTCCTACTGAAGTCTACTAAACTGCTGCACACTTTAATGAAGTCAACTAAGGCTTCAAATGGCAGCACCTTCTGGCAACTAATCCATAAGGCTTGGTAAGCAGACAACAGCATTGAGAATCTACTCAAACATACATTTTCATTTCTCACTTAATCAACCACTGTGGTACAAAAATTATATTCTGCTTGTAAGATATTGCAGATTTTGGTAACACAGTCCCTAATGCCATGCATACATAAAATGCCCATAGCAGAAAAAAAATCACTGAGAGAACTGGGGTTGTTTAGTCTAGGGAAAAGGAGCCTGAGGGAAGACCTTGTCACTCTCTTCAACTGCCTGAAAGGAGGTTGCAGTGATAAGGTTACTGGTCTCTTTTCTCAGCTTGTAAGTGATAGGTGCAAAGAAATAGCCTCAAGTTTTATCAAGGGAGGTTTAGACTAGATTTTAGGCAGTGGTGGAGCCCCTGCCCCTCAAGCTGTTTAAGAGATATGTGGATGTGACACTAAGGGATATTGTTTAGTGATGGGACTTGATTTGATAGGTCAGTTATATGGCTTGAAGATATTTACCAAATCCCTTTCCCAAATCCCAAATCCAACAAATTTTGGATTTTAGAATTTTCAGGTTTTTTTATTAGCTCAAATCTGTCCTTTTGTGGTCTGGAGGGTAGGGTGGGGGGAAAGCTAAACTGGAGCTGGTTGACATTTTAGGAAGCTGCTACTCCTGCCACAGATTTCCTACAAGCACACCATCATCAGTAATTCTATAAGCCTGGAGTGCAGCACATGCTCACTGAAAAAGTCATCAAACGAGATCTAGTTCGATCAGTACCTGGGGTGCGCTGCAGGATAAGAGGATGTACCTTCCATAAAGACACACCACTGTCCAAAAATCTGTCACTGTGAAGGCACTGATGATTCATGTTAACAGAGCTATTTGAAAGCTTGCTGAATTCTGGTTCATACAGGGATGTACTAGAAACTCAATGGGGAATGTCTGTGAAGTTTATATCGGAGTTAAGAGCTGTTTTTTTTTAAGCAGAGGAAACTCATTTACCGCTAGTGTTTACACATGGAGAAAGTTTCATGTATTTTCTGAGTGGAATGTGGGAGTTAGAATAATCTGTATTTTCATGGTACATACAATAGCTACACTGTGGCTCATCCCAAGCACACTGTTATTCACTGCATTCTTTGTAATACCATTTTCTGCAAGGAAAAGAGAAAATAGTTACACTGGGGACTTGCTTTGTACTGTGGAAGACCAAGATGTATCCTTTTCTACGTATCCTTTGAGCAAAACAAATATTGCCCGGCTCTGCACTTCTAAGGTTGCACACCTTTCATCAAGAGTTCATTAGAATTTGAAAACAGTGACTACAAGAAGGTATATGTGATTATCACTGTTAATACTGATCTGTTTGCCCAAAGAAATTTTAATCTTCAAAAGAGTACCAACAACACAATGCAGGTGATGTCAAATACTAAAACCAACCTATATGGAAGGAGAATGAAACTACCAGCTGAGCAGGGACAGAAGTAATCACCTAGCATCTGCGTTCAGAATACCACAATCCAACAAGAAAGGATTTCTGCAAGTTAGGTACAAGAAGTAAAACTATTGCAGCAAGTTTATGCCTGAAATGAAGAGACATCGGCATATAAGGGTAAAAAAAAAAAAACAACAACAAAAAAAAACACCTACTGTTGCCCCTTTGCAACCATGTAAACAGAAACAATCACTACAAAGTGCGGGGGAAAGCAGCAAGAATGTTTAGAAGTAATTTTGGGTTAAAAATCATTTTGCCCGCAGTTCTCATCCTTCTTCCTTTCTCTGCTCTCCTTTTCTCCCATTCCTCACTTCTTGACTGGCCATGCAAACACTATGCATTCAGTTCTCAGGATAAAAAAACAGATGCAAATCTGTTGGATTAAGCCTCAAATCTGACTCCTAATTACACCTAACATCTGCATTGTGGAAATATTTGCAACATTCTGCAATTCAAGACAATTTCCGGGAAACAAACAGGCAGGTCCACCAATCTGGCTTCCTCTAGATTAAGCATGACACAGTGTGCTACAGAAAGAGAATGCCTCACCTCTAAATCAAGATTAGAATTTAGCAGTTACTCAGCTTTAAGTATATGCTTGGCTTAAGCTTTTCCATGTACAATTTCCTACTGGAATCAGAATCAGATTCCTCTGTGAAAGGACTTAAGAGTCCCATTCACCTGCTTGGTGATTTCTAATAATCAGAGACCCACTTAAGCTCCAGGGTTGGAAGTTCTTCCAGATCACTTTGTTATTAACTCGGACAACTCATGACATGTAGGAAGACCCAGATTCTTTTCCAACTTCCAGCCATCTCTTGGTCTCAGAACTCCCATGGGAGATTTCCTTAGAAGGGGAAGTTAAAAACCACATTCCAAAGTCAGTATACGGAGCGCCTGTCTCCAGATGGATTATCCTGTCTGCCAGGGATTGACATGCTTGGCTCTGCTCCAGTAACAGCTTCAAGTAAGCAGAACTGGTTTGAAAAGACAGTTGAGGAAAAGTCTACTCCATGGGGGAATAATTAGTTACTGTGAGTGGTATAAAATGGGTAAAGCACCAGGCAACATGTTTGATCCATAGCTCCAACAGATTACTGTTATGATTATTCCCTCATGAGGGTGCATCAAGATATATGTGACTGCTGAAAATGTATAGCCAGGAGTTGAATGTAGGATGGTCATTATTTATATGAATTATATCGGGGGTATATAAAGGTCCTTCAGCCTCTGCATGTTTCTCCACAGGTAGCTTGCCTGAGCTACTCTTTGCAGTGAAGATTTCATTAATACAGACAAAGAATAAAATTTAAAATAACACAAGAAAATACTCAAATAAAATACTCCTTGTTTGTAGTTCTCATCTATTTCTTCTTTTTGCTTGTCTCCTCCAGTATTTCCCATCTATTTTTAGGTTTGTGGCAGAAAACGTTATTGCTTGCTTTAACTCCATATACACTTGAATCCTTCAAATTGTACAGTTTTTATCCTAGAGAAAGATTATCTAAAATATGAACTAACTCCTGCTACTGTCAAAAAGTATCAGTGTCCTAGCCATCCATTATCTTTTTTCTAACTTAAGTTTCTATCACTGAAGTCCTTTATTATAAGTGTTTTCAAGAGAAAATTTCTCTTTCACCACTCAGAATTGTGTCATAGAGTGTTTCTATTGTCTGCATCCTATCTGCTTTGTTGATTTAGGCTCAACTGCCAATCCAGACTGGATTACAAAAACTAGCTAGCTCTAGTTCACTATCTTTAGCTAAATAGTCTTTGAATCCTTCCAGAAGTCTTTTGCTTTTGGATTTCTGAAGTCACGTTCTTATACCTTTGGTTGGGCAAGCAGGTATTTTGAAGTCATATGTTTTCTCTCAAGTGATTTGATAACAGTCTTCAGTATGGACTCACTATCTCACATGTTTGAAGACGAGCCTTGAATTCTATAACCTATCTGCAATAAACATGCCGTTTACCCCCACTTTGTACCAGAAACTACCTTTGTCAAAAGGAAGAAATAGTATTTCAAAAGTATTTCAGGCAGCCTGACAGTCAACCGAGTTCCACCACATAACTGTATGAAATCTTTGACCTAACTGATAAACAGTGGCTGAGCTGAAGGCACTGGCAAATATTTTACACCCAAATTAGTGTGAAAAGAAAATTCAGTATGTTCAGTTACAGAAGGTCTGAGCATATTCCTTTATAAAAATTCTCAATCATAACCCTGTACTATTACTTTGAGATCAGTTTTCTGTTGGATGAAGATTTCAAACACAAGGTGCCTATATTCTCAATTAAGTTTCTGTCAGGCCTGTCACTATAATACTTAATTATACTAAAAACTTAGGGACCCTCGTGAAAAGTTATTTGGCACCCCTGTAAGACAGGAAGAGACTCAAATGCAGACCACTGGCATATTTGGCTGATGTCACTCATAAGGTTCTCATGTGCCCACATCTCAAGCCTCTCCAGATCTCCCTGAATGACATTCCTTTCTTATATTATATCAATTGCACCACTCACCTTAATGACACTAATCATCAGTCTTGCTGAGGTTGCACTCTCTCCCACTGTCTAAGTCACATAATCATACAATGGTTTTGGTTGGAAGGGACCTTTAAGACCATCCAATACCCTGCTATAGGCAGTGACACCTCCCTCTAGACCAGGTTGCTCAAAGCCTCATCCACCTGGCCTTGAATGCTTCCAGGGAGGGGGCGTACACAGCCTTGCTGGGCAACTTGTTCCAGTGTCTCACCACCTTCACAGTAAAGAATTTCCTCCTAATATCTAGTCTAAATCTATCCTCTTCAAGTTTAAAATCATTTCCTCTCATCCTGTTACTACTTGCCCTTATAAACAGTACCTCCCTAGGTTTCCTGTAAGCCCCCTTCAGGTACTGGAAGGCTGCTATAAGATCTCCTCAGAGCCCCCTCTTCTTCAGGCTGAAGAGCCCCAGCTCTTTCAGACTGTCCTCATAGGGGAGATGCTCCAACCCTCTGATAAAGTAACTGATAAAGATGTTATCATTATGATGTTATCATTATGATATGCCCACAAAAATTGAGCATTACCAGAACATTCTAAATTATCTCCTCAATTCTTACCTATCTTCACCCCACCAGGAGGACCAGCTTTTTTTATAAAAAAAAGAAAAAGTACTCCTTTTCCCCCTCACTGCAACTGCTTGGCCACAGTAAGTAGAACGGTATCTCCATTTAGGAAGTAAACTTATAAAAACAAACAATCATTAAAGTTGGAAAAGACTTCTATGATCATCTAAACCAACCATCCACCTGCTACCAATGTTGTCCACTAAACCATATTCCTTAGTAGCACATCTACACATTTCTTGAACACCTCCATTGACAATGACTTCACCGCTTCCCTGGGCAGCCCATTCCAATGCCCAACCATTCTTTCTGAGAATTGTCTCCTAATATCCAACCTGAATCTCCTGTGGTCAACTTGAAGCCATTCCCTCTTGTCCTACTGAAAGCTGGTGTGGTATAGAAGAGTTATGTTTTATTCCTGCGATATGCCAAGGACCGTCAACCACGGTTGAGTCACGTGATTATTAGCAGACTGTCAAATCATATTTAGGATTTTTCATCAAAACAGTTTGGTAACTAATTCCCTTCACTGTGAGTGTTTCTCCTCACTTGAGCTTCTACTATAAATTCTCATTGTATTCTCGAGATTTTTTTTTAGGTAGATGTATTTTTTAAAAGAAGAGATCAGCAGACTGAATTTTGCAGGGAGCACAAGGTGAATTTTCAAGTTTGGTTAGGCTGCATTAAAAAATGACAAAGAACACCAAACAAACGAAAGAACAACGCTCCAAACCAGACTTCTGCAATAGATGTTAGCATGGTGATGTATGAGCAAAGACAATACTGACCTCCTTAGAATGCCAGAAAACATAAATGCTCAAGGACATCCCAGCAAGGGAAACTCACTAACCACAACTCAAGAATTTATTCAAAATAAGTTTATGCCAATAAAACTGCTGCCTCCATGCAGAACTCCATTCAAAATTCCTGACACTTTTTTAAAACATACCAATAAACACTATTACTCCAGAAAGAGCAGCTTTATTCCATGTAACTCTGTACTACATCCAAAGGCTGTGTGTCGATAGCTGTGCCCACCATTTTATCATTAAACTTGCCTAAGCTGTATATATATGCTTATCATCCAGGTCATTAGTGAAAAATAAAGAGAGACTGAGTAGTTCCCAAGTAGCTTAAATGCTTTTTCATGCTGCATAAACTTAACAACTAGAGACATAGGTATTGAAAATTTTCTGACGTAACGAAGATAAATAGGACAAAACAGAGAATCCACGAAGACAGACAAGTACAACTGAGCTGAGATGTAACAGAAAACTATTCAGAAGATATAAACTACTAAAAGAGAGCTGTGTGACAAATAGGCATAAAAGTCCTCAGTACTTCCTGTCTGTGGTCTGTGGGAGATCTCTGTCATGAGCATTCATCATTCATGTATGTATAATTCAGGGAAGATTAAAGAAAGATCCAAAAGTGGCATAAAATATTTTTGACCTTATGACAAGTATAAGCTCCTCAGTGTGCTAGTCTGTACTACAGGTCTCTAAATTAGGGGAGGAAAAAGCAGGCCTGGGGAAATTTGTGACTGAATGATAGAGGCTGATCCCACTGATTGACACTGTGTGGTCAATAAGCAAGACTAGCACCAGGTTGAAAACCCCCACCAAGAAAAAAATCACACAGCTAAAAACTACTAATGAATTTCAAGACGAGAGAGAAAAACTGAAGAGAGAACCTTCTGCATCCCTATAACAATAGGTTCCACAAATGCAGAGTTTGGTGGGGTTGAGTTTCTATGTAGCATGATTGCTGCTGCACAACTTGCCATTCTGACCTGTGGTGATACAGCTGTGCTCATCCTCAGTACAGGTAGCAACAGATCTCTGTACTCCAAATACGATCAAGCAGCCTAACTTGTAATAAGAATTGGCCTGGCTTTCAAAACTCAGTTTACCTACTGAAGACAAGTTGCCAGTGATGCAGAATTGTGCACAGGCTGTTCTATAAATGCGTATTAGAACAATCAATTATTTTGTATTGACACTCATTTAAATGTGGACCTCATGCCAGCCCAGTATATTAGTCACTGCGTTGGCATGGTGTGGTTGAAAAACGCACATAAGCACAATATTAGATTACCATGTGTATTTACTGCCAAGTCAGTGTAAGACAAATTGTTTGAGAAGTCATATAAAGCTATTTTATTTTGCAGTGAATACCAGATTATAAAGGTGAAAACAAGGCCACAGCTCTCTACTTTTTCTTAAGTACTGTTGAAAGGCAATAACTGGTTAGTAGTTGTTGTCACAGATAACTTGCTGATTTACTTACTAACCTGTTTAGAAGTTTAGAGTTCCATATTGGAAGTTTTTGCCCCTCCATGGGGACAAAATGCCCAGCCATTTGCTGTGGCAACACAAAGCTGATGTGAAATTCAGTACAACTGTGGGAATGTAAACCCCCAGCAAAAAAACAAGGATTTAATATCTTGGTTTTGGCAATTCAGTTACAATGTGCACTTAACAAGCACAATTAGCAGCCGTAAATGATGATAAACTGTGTCAATGGGAAATAGAAATACAGACAGGCAGTTCAGCTCTCAAGTCCATCCCTCTTTGAAGCCGCAGATACTGAATCCTTAAGTGTCCTTCCTGGAAAGCTTTGCAGCTGGTAATGCACAGGGAAAAAACAGTTTTCCTAAAGCCATTTAAATGGCTTCTAGGTTTCTTTCACGGTGTGCTTCAACTGCAAATTTCATTCAGCCCTTTCATGATGAGCTGAAAGCTTAGAGGATGGAATATTTAATGGTGAAAGAGCTGAATTATTATCCATAAAGATGAATGAAGTCACAAAGAAATCAAACATCACTTATTGGAAATGTTACAGTATTGCAGAAACACCAGCATCCCCAGGAGTAATTGTTCTTGGTGTTACTGAGAGTGCCTTGCAAATCACCTGTAGGCTAGGACCTGCCTGTATACCACTATCTAGTACGTGCAGAGAAAAGAAGCACTTTACGGAACAGCAACAGAATTCATCTCTGAGGTCTTACTGCTTGGCCATCTCCCAGTGTGCTCACTCAGCGCAGATTCTGGGAATCTGGAAGTGGTATAAATGTTGCTAACAGTAGGATGAAGGCAAAAGTCCCTAAATAGACTTTTTTTTTTTTTGTACTGTGGAACCCAGCATATTTAAGTGACATATTAAGTGACCACACACTGCAGTAGCAGTGTAGCACCTCTGCAAAAGTACTCAGAGATCAATCTAAGGAAGACTTCACCAGACTAGAAAGCACAGGCAGGCAAGCAGGCAATGTGTGGCACTGCCTGGGGATATTGTAACCAAGTGCATGAGGCACTTATCTACATTCCTGTACAATGGTTAAGGCAGAAATATGAACGCTTTCAGACTTCGGAGAGAAGTAGTTTCTATGCTTACTGCTACCAAAGAAAACCTGACAGATTTTGCACTTATGCACACCAGGACCCTGCTCTTTTTTTTTTTTTTTTCTTTTTTTTTTATTTTTTTTTTTTTTTCCCCCTAGGATTAGGCTCTTTCTTTTGCTCAGGACTATTTTTAAAATAGCTATGTTTAGTTGTTGATCATTAAAAGTTCATTTTTATCCTAACGAAGAAGAAAAATATTGCTTTGTGTAAGAAATCTACACAGCTGAATTTTATTTTTTCAACTTTTTCGAAGTTCCTTCTGCTTCCCATTGCACTGGTAGCCAAGCACACATTGCCTAAGGTACTGTCTCTAGTACTCAGCATATATCAAAATACAGAAACAATAAAGCAAGCTTTTAACTCTGGCATCCAGAGAAGCGGGCAAGGAGCAGTACAGTGAAGAACATTATCTGTTCACCATTTCCATAAGGGCACACCTTTCCAAGGATGAAAAACATCCTCCATTGTGGAGATGAGTTCTATTTATTCTTTCCCCCTGTTGTACACTCAACCTTCAACATTCTGCTATCAGTTTGTTCTTTTAATTTAAAGCATATGCATAAGCGAAGAAGGCTCCTCCCTCCAGGTTCATTAAAGTCCCAGGGTATTTGGCAAGCCCAGAAGCAAGGATTAAATGACAAACATGCTTTTGTTTCTGAGTTCTCTTGATTCACAAATAAATCAAGCAGAACTGGCCTCCAAAATTCTCTCTCCTCCCTCAGGTCAAAGCTGAGCTCTTAACAGTAGAGAGTAAGTTAAAGAGTCTTATTTTAGATCTGATGGTATCTCCAGGTTACCTAGATTGCCTTCAAATCATCCCTTTCTTTGCATAAACACTGTACAAGTTACCATTGCTTGATAATTAGAAGGACTGAAGGAAGGTAAAAGAAGTGCCAATACACTAGCAGTATTTGACTTCTATTGAGAGTACATCACCTTCCTATTGCTTATTGTTATTAAACTTGATTGCTCACTTGTTTAAAACTAATGATACTCCTTAATGCTTAAGAGGCTCATTTCACAGAATTGCAGGGGTTGAAAGGGACCTCAAGAGATCAACAAGTCCAACACCCCCCTAAAGGTTTCCTACAATAGGTTGTACAGGTAGATATCCAGATGGGTCTTCAATATCTCTATAGAAGGAGACTCCTCAACCTCTCTGGGGAACCTGCTCCAGTGCTCCATCACCCTTACTATAAAGAAGTTTTTCCACATGTTTGTATGGAATTTCCTATGTTCAAGTTTTAGGCTGTTGCTCCTCATCCTATCACTACACACTCTTGAAAAGAGCCTGGCCTCAGCCATTTGCCTCACACCTCCTTTTAGACACTTATAAACATTTCTCAGATACCCCTCTCCGTCTTCTTTTCCCCAGGCTGAACAGACTCAGGTTATTCAGCCTTTCCTCATACGGGAGATGCTCCAGGCCCTTTATCATCTGTCATCCTCTGCTGAACTCCTTGTAAGAGATCCCTGTCCTTTTTGAAATGGGGAACCCAGAACTGGACACTGTAACCTAAATGTGTCCTCGCCAGAGCAGAGTACAGGGGTGGAATCACCTCCCTCGACCTGCTAGCCACATTCTTTTTAACACAGCCCAGGATACCACAGCCCTTCTTGGCCACGAGGACGCACTGTTGGCTCATAGCCAATCTGCTGTTCACCAGGACACTCAGGTCCTTCTCTGCAGAGCTCAGTTAATCAGTGTTTGTAGCTAAGAAAACGCATACAATCTTCAGCTTATAGCTGGTCAAAACACACTCAGGACTCCCCAGTTTCTTATTCTCTCAGCTGATAAAGCTCTGGTTTACACGTTTTGTAAGAGTTCTGCTTAAATCACTCAAAGCAGACTATGTACAAAAACAACAACAAAAAACCACTATCATCCACCCACATGCCTTGCTCACCCCTCTGCAGTTGAATCTACTCCACAGGTCTCTCTTTTCACACAGGAGCACAGTCATGTCAGTATAATTGAGAAATGCAGGATAAAGTGTTAAATCACGTGGATGCTAGGGAAGAGCAAGATCTCCTGGTTTGTCCAGTGCAACATGCAATGGGTGTGCACAGGTAACTGCCAACATTTATATTCTGATTTCCTTCACAAACTTGCAGGTCAGCATGTTCCGGGAGCTTACTGCTCTGAAAATCTTATGAAACAAAACTGATTCATCCACCCTCAGGCACTCTCCCTTGACAGAATGGGAATAATTCAAGGACTTTAAAAGTGTGTGTTTAGTCACTCCTCTAGGACCTGGTCTGAACCCATCATCAGACATTTTTGAGTCATTTCATCACCAGTTTATTTGATTCAAAAAAGGACTGATATTGCCAACAGTTTCAGTCTTTCCATTCCCAGGCTGTCTTTTTGTAATTGTTAATATTCAGGAGGTGCATTGCCAGATACATATTTGATTTAAATCTGACATAATCAACATGAATGTGACAGTTTTTTATCTAAAGCACTATTCAAAGTATATGCTAAGCTTAAACTAGCTGAAAGATAGAATTCAGTCGAGAATAAATAAGGAATGTGGAAAATCAATAGTGCATCTGATCAAATGTAGTAACACCAAATTAACCTTTTACCATTTTCAGAGCAGTAAGTTTATCAGAGGTCAGCAATGGGTGTTTTTTACAGAATTCTGGGAGATTTGTCTCAGATTCAATATGATCCAAATTTTACTCAGCATAGTAATCTCATCAAGAGCCTTTTCTCCCATCTCAATCCTTAACACTGATAAGGAAATAAAGAGCAGACAGAAAAGCAAACATAGTATCTTACTAACTCTTATTCCAAGCGTAATGTCTTGATACAAGACAAACACTCTTTCAGAAGGTTCTGAATTTTTTTTATCCCTTTTAGGATGTCATAGGAGGCAAACATATCCATAGATCTTAAGATTTTAATCTGCACTGCCAGGAAAACAAGATTTCTTGAAGCTTGTTATCATAGAAACATTAAGGTTGGAAAAGAGCACTAAGGTCACAAAGTCCAACCCCAACCCATCCACACCATGCCCAGCTAACCATGTCCCTCAGTGTTACATTCTTCCTTTTCTTGAACATTTCCAGGGACAGTGACTTTACCACTTCCCTGGACAGTCGGTGCCATTGCCTCATCACTCTTTCTGAAAAGAAATTCTTTTTAATATTCAACCTGAACCTCCCCAGCTCAACCTGAGACCACTACCTCTCATCCTTTTGCTGTTACCTGGGAGAAAAGGCCAGTCCTCACCTCACCACAACCTCCTTTCAGGCAGTTGTAGAGAGCAATGTCTCCCCTGAGACTCCTCCAGACTGAACAACTCCAGTTCCCACAGCTGCCTGTCAGAGGACTTGTGTTCCAAACCCTTCACAGCTTCACAGCCCTTCATTATGCCTTAGAAGACCCCCAAACAGTCAGCTTTTCACAAGTTTGATATCTGAAATATCACACAGACTCTCAGATTACCTTCCTTGCTGTGTAAGGAGATGGGTGCCTGCAAGGTTGTGGCTATGATAAGTTGTGAGAAAGAGTAATCTCAGACTCTTCCCTTTTAAGGAAGTAGTGCCTTTCTCAGAATATTTTCTGATAGCAAGAAGAACCCCTGTGACAGACATTAAGCACTGCGTACCAAGGGAGTAGCGCTAAGTGCCAAAAAAGGTTCATTTACAATATAAATTGCTTATTTGTAAGCAAACAAGGCACATTCACAGTTTAAGCAACTGCTTTGGAATACAAACTAAAGTGAACTCATAAAGTTGTCGGCACCATGTAAAATAGAGCTCTGTAATGCTATTGAGCTGTGAGTATAAACCATGTAGGAACTTCGGCCCTGGAATGCATTACATATGCATATGAGTATCTGCCTTAAGGTACAACAGGAATTTAATGGCAAAGGTGAGTAGACAGCTGTATATTTTTTGAGAAAAAACATTGAAGGTCAAAATGAAACACAACTGGAATGAAAGTGGGAAGAAAACAAGGAGATCACAGTAGCAGAAAACAGTACATTAGAAGACAGCCTTAGAACATCAGGAACACAATATCCGAATGCAAATAAACCCACAGTTTATGAACTCCAAATTACACATCGAAGAATGGGTTTGCAGTGATTTCAATCTCTAAAAGACTGTAATTCTTCACCTGCAGGAAGGATACACCTTGAATAACAAGGTTGGTAAAAGACTGTGCACAGAATTTGAAACAAAACAGCCAGTTTGTATTATAATCCCCTGCCTTCTTATTTCTGGCAGAGAAATAAGGAAGCTCATTGGTTTTGCATTATCAGGGTCATGATGACATCCATTTACCAAAAGAGAAGAAGGGAGAAGACAAATCCAAAATAGATATTCCCATACCAAGTGCTGACTCCTTACTCAGGTCTGACATTTAGAACTTGTGAAAGTTTATGTTCATTCGAAAACATTAGTGGCATTTAAAGGAAGAATCCTTTCTTTTAGGACACTAAGATACTTCTGATCTACCATGGTGAGGGGCAAGCTTAAGCACAAGATTTGAAGACTGTGAATTGTTTCTGCAAGTAAGGAACATCACTTCAGACTGGGCTCATTTTCCATGTTGTGCTTGTAGTAGCAGAAATACCTCCACGTGGTTTTCTACACCACTTTGTAAAAAGTGTTTCAGTTTGAAGACAAATTTTATTCGGTCCATTCATATTGCCAGGATGCCCAGGAGAAGAGTGCCATAAAACACACAACAATTTAAACTTGGAACAAAGCATATGCTCTAGGGATATATGTGCTCGAGGGCAGTGTTAAGGAAAATTCTGAACTGTGCAGTAATCACCATCAAAATTAGACTCACAGGAGGGGAACTTTAGCTTTTCTACCTGTGGAATTAGTAACAGAGGACTAAAGACTGACTTGGAGCATTAAATCTTGTCTCTTAACATTCAGTACAAGTAACACCACTTAACTCCTTTCCAAAACTGTTCTACTTCCATATTAGATCTGTACCAGGCTCTGGCAGATCCTGCTTCCACTACTTTCCAAATGGATTCAGAATGGCTCTGAGGCCCAAGATTCCTTCTCAAGATCAAGTGGAAAGCCTAGCTTGGAAGCTAGACCTTAGAAAATGCCAGCATACTGAAACTCCACACAGCTGCAACAGAAGACGGTCAATATGCCACTTTTTACAAAACCACTTTATTTAAATTGGTCATAAGACTCTTAATTCATGCTGCTGAAATAAAAAGAAATCGTAAAGAAGCTACTCAGGACAGAACTGAAGACAATGTAGAAAAAGTTTGAAGCAATCTTTTCTTCAAGGCAAGCCACTGGATCTTCAGTTCAGTGGGTTCTGAAAACAACCACTGCTCTCCTTCTGCACCTGCTCATCCAACTGTCTCTCAATAACATAAAAATCTCCTGACCGTGATGTTCTTGTTCCTAATGCATTTAAGAAAGTTTAATATAATTTGGTGACTTGTTTCTCATATTTCTCTTTGCCCTTTCTGCTTCCATTCTGAAGTATTATTGCATTAGAAAAAAAAAAAAAACCCTGTGAGATCTTCACCACAGGATGAAATAAGAACAGGAAAAAATATTGCTCATTAGAGAAAATATCAGATGTTTCTGCAGAGAACCTAGCTGACGTATTTTTTCCTTCTCACATATTTTTTTCCGTTCTTTCTTTTTTTCTTTTTAAAGCTCCACTACTCATGCCATAGGTTTTTTTTCTTCTCTTAAGATCACCTTTTTCTCATTTCTTCTTCCTACACCAAACACAACTAAAGCAGTCTGAACACTAACCTAACTGCTGAGGAGCAAGAGGATCAGCAAGGTGAGATTTATCTTGCCTTCTTCAAAGATTTTTTCTTCTGAATGTTGCAGCCCAGGGGCATGGCATGTTTCACAGCCATCCTGTGGACTGTGCTGTGCTCAAAGTAACACTCCTCTGCATAGTACTTTGAGAAGTTCACCTTTTCAGATACAATAAACCCTTATTTCATGTCTTCTTGTTGTCTCAACTAAGGCATTTCCTAACAAAATCCTAATTCTACTGCCTGAAAAATATCTTCATCCACTTCAACCAAATGGGAGTTCTCATGACGCCTTTGAGAACACTGAAGATGCTCTAACTACAATGTAATCTCCTTCTTCCATTACTAAGGAGCTTTTTAATAAAGAAAAATAATCTCTGACTGGCATTTAAAATCTTACCCAGGAAGTTTCAATTAGTAGGCTGTCATACTGTCTACATTCCTGTACTGCATGGAAACCTTTCAACACTGATGTCCACAAGTAGTGGAGTATCAGCCATGCAACATTCCATCAACATCCAGTAAGTGCTGCCATATTTGTTGTGGATAGTTGCAAGTTTCCTACAAAATTATTTCTCCAGTAATCCCACAAGATATTAGTATCTAATCTCAAGAGCAAATACTACACATCTGACACTTTATTCCAAGATTGAAATTTTTTAAGATTCTTTTTCCCTTTTTATCCTTTTCAAGGGGGGATGATATTCACTTAAGTTTAATCAGTTATTCTGCTAGTTCTTAATTGCATACAGCTTCAGTAGTTTCTCCCAGATCACATTCTCCATGAGGCTTATGATGGTCTTATTGAACAGATATGGCAACACTAAAAGCAAAGCAACAGCCATACATGAACCAAAACCTCTTACTGGTTTTGGGTCTAAATAAATCACCAGGAGGTGGTAAATGCACAGAGGTCACCAGTGAATGAATGGCATTTCTTGGTATGTGATTAGTTTCACTTTGTTGTGAAACTAATGCGATTAGTTAAGATTTGTTGCATAAGACTATGGGAACATTTCACTTCTCAGGTCCATTGGGAAAGCAGAAGTCAAGTAAAGTGAGTGAGGTGGAGTGAGGAATGCTTTATATTTTTTGTGTAATAAAAATGCGGAAAATCCATGCAGGACACTAGCCTACCTATTTCTACTGCAATTTCAGATTCCAGAAAAGTTTTCATCTCCATAAATATGTATTTTAGATTGTACAAGATTCACTTTGGTACAGAAGACAATCACTGACTGTGTGTGTGATTCATAAATCCTATGCATCCAACCCTTGAAACACCTATCCTGCAGGGTGTACAAGAACAAACTCCCTGCACAGGAAGAAGCTGCACAGACCACTGCTAAGTGAAAGGATGGCATATGCTATTCATTCTCTTCAATCTCCTCTTCAGTAGATCAGGCAAACAAACAAAAAGTAAATGTTTCAGAGAACTTTTTAATTATTCAGATTGTTCAGATCTCCTTGGGTGATGACAAAGACAACATAAGAAGAATATTCATATTCTTAGTAATGTTTTTAGAGTCTGATCCTGCTGATGATCTTGCAGCAAATACAGTCCCCCAGCAGAGGCAGTAAGTGATTGGAAACCTATTCTGTGACTTTGCATCAAGTATCCCCAGTTGTGTTTTTACATGTGCAGCTCAGCAGGTCTCTTTACAACCAGGCGTGCATAGCCTCTCAATTAGTGTCATGTAGAAATGCCTTCATATGTATCTGTACTCCAAAGAGGAAGGAAATGACAGTATACATTCAGTCTACATTTGTCTCAAAAAGCAGTGATGTCACTAACAATATTTTGCTTTACAGTTATGGCAAAGGCAGAATAATCACACAGTTGGTTACCAAGGCCCAGCCAGCAAGCAGACACTTTCTAAGTGACCATAACTGTATTATGTTCCATTGAGAAGTCATACCCATATTTTCAGGAAAGTAGTTGTAAAGGAGATGAAAAAGAATATTTGTAATGAACAAGCCAGCCTTTCCAGCTAGAGATCAAAGCTAACACTGAATCAGCATTCATTTCATCATGTCCCTGGAGCAGATTTCCCCCCGCTCTGCTCACAGCATACCAAAACCTTCTATGTGAGTCGAAGTCACTTCGCCTTTCACCAGCATGATTAGAAATCCAGGGTAGAAGCAAAATGAGTTGGATTTTACTTAATGGAGAGTGAATCTCTAAGATTGTCAGAATACAGGAAATACCTATTTCAACATCCTAGCATCAACGGTTACCTGAGATATCTGAAAAACCTTTCAATTAGGGGAGTCTCATTAGCATGACAACTTAATTCAGCTTCAGAAACTTTCACAGCTGAATTAGAAAACCTACAACACTCTTACCTCAAGACTGTATCTGAAGGGACTCTCTCTTTCAATGATGGGAGCAACAATTCTACCCACTAAAAAAGAAACAGCTACTTAGTCCATATCTGAACCTTTCACTAACATAAGTAAATTGTAGACATACATATACTAATGCACATGTATGCACACAGACCTCTTAGCTTTAACTGTTGTTCAAACTACATATTGCAGGTGAGCACTGGTTTGATTGTGAGATGGTTAAACCTGTAATAGGCAGACACTTGGGAAGTGTGGACATACATTCCTCTGCCATCTCTAAATGGGATTACAAGCTCCCTTTTTCTTTAAATAATTAAGACTTGATAGTCAGGCAATAAGAAGAGAAGGCAGTCAATGAGAATTTTCCAGTGAACTGGAAGTCTCATAATATTGATCTCCATTGTGCTTATTTCTACAGAAAAAAAGGCACTATCAAGACAGCATAACAATATATGCAGAAAAGTTTAAACAAGTGTGCTTCCTTTCCATATAAAAATAAAAATGGGAGGGGAAGAAACAAGTGGAAAAACCATAAGAAAGTTTACAGGAGACCTGAAATTTTAAGATTTTTTGTTTATGCCATGGTTTTAGACACTAGTTCATTCTGTGCTTATGGACACTGCAGCTTAGAGCCTATATATCTCCAGCCTATTTACACTTTATGTTCTCTCTTTGCAGATGCTTCTAAAAAGAAAGACTATATTGAGAGATGTATGATGATCTCAGAGCTGAGAGTGCTCAGGAGAAATGGTGCAAAGCATCTAAACCGAGAACATTCCCAGAAGTCTCCACAGCAAAGCTTCCCAGAATTCAGATTTTCTATAAGAAAGTAATGGAAACAGAACCTTTGTCCCATCCAGGGCAGAGAAAAGGGAACAAAAAGTCCTCTTAAACTTTATTTTGTGGTATAGACACATAGGTAAGCACAAGGATGGGCATGGCTGGCGCAAATCTTCATTCTGCCTCTGGCAGAGGCACAAGAGGTATCAAACAGTGGCATGAATACTGATCACCTAAACTGAAGTAAAAGAGAGGACAAAGGAATGAACAACTTGGAGTAAAGACAGGGAAAACAAACTGTGAGGCAGATGGGCACGTAGCACTCTAAAGAAGCAGAACAGCACTCACTCACTGAGCCCAATTCTTTCTGCATTTTTTGCCTGAACCCCAATGCAGCAGCACAGACTCATGCCAAGAGCATCCCTTACTTGAAGCGCTTAACAACAAATCAAATAAAAACTATCAGATATCAGAGACTTGTAACCCTGTTGGCTGATGCTTCATTGTTGTTTTCTTTTCCTCAAGACTTTAATTATTTGCTAATTCCTCCCGGGAAATCTTTGTCCTAGTTTTCTAAAGAAACATAGGACTTCATAATTACATAAAACTGACTACTTCACAGTTAAAGAAACAAACCTTGCAAAAAAAACCTCTGTGAGCTGAAAATGGTAAACAAGTAGAAGCTAACGGCATAAAGATTAAAAAGACGGATTTATTATTCAGAGCATTAATAAAAATGAATGCAAAATAAAATGTAAAATGCATTTACATCATGTTAGGTTCACTGTAATTTTACTTTGATTTTGAAATGTGCTGTACTCCTTGGATCAGGAGACAGCACATTTCTCCATGATGCGGATTTTCATTTAAGTTGGTCTGCTTTCATATCCCCTTCTCTACAGACTTAAAAAAAAAAAAAAAAAAAAACAATCTGATGAGAAGTTTGTGAACTACAATGTTTGCAAACTGCTTTAAAATGCAAGCATCTGCCATCTGTTACACAAAGGTCCCTTTCCATTGCCCACTTTATGATTGAAGTAACAGAAGGACATACTGCAAGTTCAAGAACTTAGCACCTCGTTCACCTAACAAACAGCAAAGCACTGGTTAAACTGATCTGCCAAGCAAAGTCCCCAGTATTTTATCTTGGCCTTTAGTACCACTTTGTAACTTCACCAAGAGCAGGTGGAGGGAGAAGAGGTCTGTTCCTGACTATTTACTCCTGCATTTATTTTGAAGGCATTCTTCAGCCAACATTTGCTTCAGGTTTACTCCAGATTCCCTACTATTGCCTAATACCTGTAATTTTAGTATGGGAAAGATGACTTTGGATGTCATTCATCTTTAACACATTTCCTTGTCATCTCACATGACTCAAAGACAGGCTATAAAGAGCTACGCAGTTCCAAAATGCAAATCTACTTCTGTCCTAAATCAGGAAGAGACAAAACACTAGGCTAAGGTGGCTGATACTCAATGGCCAGTGGTGTGTTTATAAGGAATCAGCTTGTGATACACCTTGGCAGACTCCTTGTAGAACCACTAATTGTGATAGGACTGTCCAATGTATTATTCATTAAATGTCTTTGTTTTAAAAAATAAGCACATGCTTAATTTACCTCAGGCTATGCAATAAGAGTTCCCCAACATATTTTTGTGCTTCAGAGCAGCTGCATGATATCTTCAGCAAGATGATTCCAAAATGCCTCCCCAGCATCTAGACAGGTGCATATGAAACCAGCTTTATTTACACAAGGTAACTTCTACAGTGTTACCTTAAGAGGGACTGAAAGTAGAAAAAAGCTTTAAGGAAATACAATTTTGATAGTGCTCTCTTACTGCCAAAGTGATGGGACAACTTTAAAAAAGAAAGAACAACACAAACAATTAAAAACTAACTATTCACAGAGTTGGTTTAAAGAACAAACTCAAAAGCAATCATAAAAGTTCTTGCTGAGTAAGGCAGAACTACTTATTATAAGGAGAGTTTCATGAAGCACCATTCACTTTTCAAGCAAGAAGTACTGATAACTCTAAGTCTAAAGAAGCATTTTTTTGGCCTCGCAACATACAAATTTACTTTCTGATACTGTAAAGTTAACAGCTCAGAAGAGAGAGGACAGGCTACAGATTGGGTCACAGCTGTACTTTCAAGCAGAAAACCTGAGGAAGCCCTGTTAGATATCGATCCAAATTAGTTAAATTAAACCATAAAACAAAACCATTACTCAATAAAAGTCTTTCAGACAGGCTGCAGCTGAGCTTTCAGAAATGTAACCATTCTCAGCGTTAGATAAGAGGCACCAAAATGACTCTTCCTTCTCTTGGATAAGAACCACTTCATCAAGGTAGGAGAAGACATATGGAGGTGGACAGGACTGAAGACAAGTGACATTAAGAGCGCTGTGATTGTACTTAAAGAAAACCACCCCACAGCCCCCAGATGCACATGCACAACCCTGAGAGTCACCTGGATCATGCTGCAGGTAGCTCCAGTTGTATGTTTTAAAACGCATAGCATGGGTAGGAGACAAGGTTGACCTTAGGACTTCTCAAATACAGCAGAGTAAGAAGCAGGATAATTATGCTCGTGTTAGGATATACATTTCCCTTCATTTTGGCATAGTCAGATTTAAGCCAGTCCAAGCACAAGATGACTACAGATTCATAGAAAATTAAAGTCACAGGCCATAGAATATACAAAAGCAGTCCACATCAACACTGTAGTCAGATTTGTCTCAGGCATTTAGCATCCTACATGCGAGTAGCGTTACAGCAAAACTGCCAGAACAACAAGAAAATACTATCATTTTGAAGAAAAAACGTGCAATTTTCTGCTTAGTTTACATGGAAAGAGCTAAGACAACATCAAGGGTGCCTTAGCCCATTTCTTTTTGCTTAACCAATTGTAAAGGCAGGATAGCATCAGTACCTGTGAACAAAGTACAAAAAAAAAAAAAAAAAAAAAAAAAAAAAAACCCCCACATCTTTGCTGATTCATAATAGCAAAACCTGTCTTAGCTCTGCATTAATGGATAAAAGCCTATCCCCTGTTTACTTCTGACCTTCAGATTTCCATTACAGGATGATACCTAAAAGACCCAAATTCTGCCTAGAAGTAGTAAAAGACAGACAAAGAGAAGAGAATGCAGTCTAATACTTCAAAAAGAAAAAGGCAAAAACACAAACCATGACATCTACAATTCAATATGCTGGAAACATTCATTTTTGCAAGAAATGACAATATTCCATATTCTGTGTTCCTCCATTCTTGAGTCAGGAGAGTGCACAGGAGACCAAAGACAACAAACACCAGAAATTTTGACTTCTGAATGTTTTCCATCTTCTAAGAAGAAACACTACATTTCAAGGTTCAGGCTAAGCATTCTCCAAACCCCGAAAGTTACTAAAAAAATCTCATGACTTTTAGAGCACAAGATACCCATTTTCTTTCTATTTCTCCCTTTATGCTCTGGTATAGTCACATATCTACAGAGGATGCAGGGTGTCTGGATTTTCAGACTTAGGGGATAGGAACACAAAATTCAAAGCATGCTACTGACCATTTACTTAAAGTCTAGGCCTACCCAGTCTATGTGAACAAAATCCTTTTCCTCTTGTCCCCCACATCCTCGATTCCTCACCCCTCCTCTGAAGCTGGTCCTAGCACCACTGCAGAGCAGACAGCTTGTGAGTTTGCACGTACACAACAACCTCTAGTGATCAAACAGGTAACTACAGATTATACAGGCAACAGTGATTTAGTAGCCAGACTGTGGGATCTCTTTCTCATTATGAAAAAACACTGGGACAACATTTGTGAGAAAATCCAAAGCATTCGTAACATCTAGGATGAGCAACAAGTACTGACAACACTCACAGTAAAACTCTTGTAAACTGAGCACTTAAAAAAACATTTTTTGAATAAGATAACTGAAAGCAGATATATTTTATGTATAGGTAGACAATTAAATCCAGGACATCCTGTTTCTCATGAAGGAGAAGAGCCTGAAAACTCACTGTCCCCACCTAAAGAGATTTTGCTTTCCCCAGCAGGACAATAGCAGAAGAGTTGAAAAGCAGTAAGGCCAGGAAGCACTTTATTACTTCTTAGGAGACAGAATAACACGAGTAGATTTATAAATAAATCCTTACTGGATGCAGGGAACAAACAAGAACCCCAACTCACTTCATTTATGTGCCCAGTGAGAAAATACACTGTCCAGGGAGCATGGCTCCAAACATTCTATCAAAGAACTAAGATGCTAAGAACTTGTGACAGAACTTTTATTAACTGTTCATTAACTGCTAAACTCCAGATTAATAGACAAATCTTATTGTCTATAACTCAGCTTTTGCACCAATTATTCTAATCCGTTCACACAGACTGTAAGAAAAACAGCAAATAACAGTCATACATTTTCATAAAGTGTTTTCAGCTTTATGGATGAGAAAGGACTTTAAAGCATTACTTCTGAACATATTTTTCAAACAGACTCTCCTACTTCACAAGAACAATTTCCAGTTAGTGGCACAAGTGAACACTCCTGCGCTCCCAAGAAAAGCATGCTTCTTGACACACTCAGGAGGAATTGCACTCTCTAAGAAACTTTTACTAATTCATCAACTACAGAGGCAGCCTAAGATACATAGCATTTCAGCCAGCTAAGTTTTGGGCATGGTTTATCTCAGCTAACTTCAGAAGACAGTCCCAACTCTGCCTCAAGTATCAGCTATGCTCTGCTTAGCTGTTTAGCCCCTTCTAGCAATGATATTATGCAGTCCTTATTACAGCACACTGTGTCGATAGCCAGACATTCAAGAAGGACCCTAACAAATCCTGAACAGGGGCATCATTGGTTTTTATTGGCTTATAATTTTTTCAGTTGTAATACTATTTATACCATTTCACTAAACCTACATTTCCATTCACCAGTACGAAATAAACCAAAGGTAGCAAAATACTGAATAAGTTAAAAAAGCAAAAAACTACACAGGTTTGTAGAGATTACTAGTTACAAGGTACTGAATAACACAAATACTCGAGAAAGACAAACTCCTACATTCCTCTAAAACACGTTATTCTAACCACAGAGAACAGAATGTTTCTATCTCTTTAGAAGCATTAACACAGACCCAAAAGAAACCACAAATCCCTACAAGTAATGTTGAAATACGTGTGTGATGACTGAGGGAAAGACTGCGCATCTGTCGTAAGGAGCATTTGGAACGTTCTACAGCCATCCTTAGGCACAGCTGACCAAGTTCTCAGAACAAGGATTAAACAAAATGAGCCCCTCTTGTTGCCCCTAAATAAGAGAGGATAGATGTGGTCCCCTACCCCCAAGAAGAGAGGGCCTCCACCTACGATTTTTGCACATATTAGTGCAAAGCCAACAGACAAAATAATTCCAACTGCCCACCAAAACAAAACTCACTCTTAAAATATTACACAACTTAAAAAGCTGTCATGAGTTTATCTCTGAAACAGCAAAGACGTAAAGTACAAGTTCCAGGAAGAAATCTTTTTTGATTTTGACACAGCTTACATCTAACAAACTCCTGGGGAATAAGACTTTTCCCTACTTTGTGCCCATGGGTGCCCACAACACTACTCTCCCTAGACAGCTCTCCTACTCCTTCATTGATATCTTAAAGAAACTTTTTCAAGTTTTGTTAACTGCTTTTTGGGGAGGACTTCTTTCATTTCAGAAGACTGTTCCTTACTGTCCAAGCTGCTCAATTCATGTCATAGCTAACACAGAAGAATAATACTACTATTACAATCATTTCCTATTTAAGGGCTATAAATCAGATGCATCCCCATTACAAAGATCACCTTTTTTTCCTATCTCTTTTCATTCATCCTTGTATATCATTAGACAGTAAGGAAAGTTTGTGTGTGGCTTTTAGAAAGTAAGTAGATTTGCAGCAAGTATATATTAATAAAGTGTACTTTAATATGTATACTTATCAAGGTGCTGCAATAGTAAAGTGGTTTATAAAATGAAAAATCAATATAAACAAACTCTAGTGAATACACATGATAGATTTATCTGTAGAAATGGATAATGAAAGACTGTCTTTTTACTGCTTCCAACATCTACAGATTACAGTTCTTTTAACATGAAAACACAGTTTTGATTATTGACAATGTAGTACCACTGAAATTTGAATTCTTGTGTTCATCAGCCAAAAAAACAAAAGAATTGCCCTTCTTTGCGAATCCAACATTCTTGTGACTTCACAAGGAACAGGACTGCTACAGAATGAGCATCATGCTGACAAATTACACTAAGTCATTTAACATCCAAGGGTAATCCTCTGAAGAACAGATTTCAGCCAGCGGGTATATTTATGTCCTTTCACTCAAAATACCTTTGGAGGTCAGTGTATTCAATACACTGAAAAACAAAACATCCATTTAGAGGAATATTCAAATACTAAATATCCACAGTACTAAGGAAGTGTCTGGATCTGGAGTTTAACTGTAGATAGACCTGTGCTTAGAAAACCATTACTCTGATAGAGAAGAAAAATTACTGGCCTCCATGAAAACCAGCAGTATTGGAAAGTATATTTCAAAGAGCACAAGGACACAAATTATCAACATAAAACAGACAAAAAGAAGAAAAGTTTCAAATGTTGAAGTCAGAACAGTCTTAGAAAAGCTGAAATTTTTTTAATGAATTTCCTCTCTTTTCTATCTCTGCAGTTTACCATCCTTATTGTACTGAAAAGTAAACATTGAAAATTCCCAGAAAAGAAAATAAACCACCATGCCTACTCTTAATTACAGCTTCTGTCAATGTAAACTACAATCTGTGCTGTGGATGAATTCAAATCAAGGGAGAAGAGGAGCCTTAGGATTGCTAGTAAAGAAAATCAGCTGAAACTCATCTCAGGAACACACCTAATGATACTCTGCCAGCATTTGAGCTATAGGTCAGTTGAGTCACCTAACTTCATAGTGTCTGTTAATTACTCAGTGACAAAACCCATTTCTTCAACCTGACTGTTGCAGGTTCTTAGTCTTCATTTCAAGCCGTGTAGCTTTTAAGTATGTCAGTTCACTAGACCAAGAATGGTGCTATATGTGGAGAGAAACAGTACAGGAGGAGAAGAGGGAAAGATAAGATTGTCGTACTCTTTAAGGTGATCAGTTTAAAGCAAAAATTAAGCATATGACCACTTCATCTTGCACAGTATCTGTCACAACTTTCCAGGTGCATTAAGCAAATTAAGAATACAAACATGTTGCAACAGCAAGGACAGTAGAACTCCCTAACTCACACCCCTTAAGCAGAGTATATATCCAATGCCTCTTCATCTACCAGAAAAAAAAGAAAAAAAAGTCTTGAGTACAGCCTTGAAGTTAAAAGGCCTGACAGACATTCAAATTGGTTTCAGAGTTCTCCAGGGAGAACAGTGGATACGCTTTGGTCTCTCAAAGTGTTAATGGCTTGTTTCCCAGTTGATGTCAGTAGTGGCAGAAGAACATGGCCATAGAGATGGTGGCCTGGTTTTTCTCCTGCCTGTATTTTTTGCCTGCCTTAAAATTTGTTCTTTCTGTAGCACTGAGAGGCTCTAATGTCAAGTAAGATTTCTGGGTGTTATTTTAAGATAAACAAGCAACAGCACATGTGAGAAATACCAAAGGCAGCTACAAATCCAAAACATAATCCCTAACTTAATAATTTGTGTATTTCTGCAAAGCATCCATTTTGCGCTCTGGAAGCTGGGACTGTCCTTTTTTTGTGTGTGTGTGTATAGATCTCTACAATAGATCTCCTCTTACATATCATATTGAAAATGACAGTTATGTTGTAGTTTCTGACTACCAGCCTTTAGTGTGGGTTCCGCATAGTCTAACCAGAGAGCAGAGGTACTGCATCTCCTTTTCTCACTCCTTCTGTAAAGGAACCATCTCTGCCTCCCAGCTCTTGCCTCTAAAATGAAATACCTTCCTCCATCTAATACACAGGGGGAAACAAGTAGGCTGCATCCAACCAGCATCAATACATGGATCACACTGTCAGCTCTTTTGGCTACAGAACATCACATTAGTTTCCCCAGATGCTGTCAATGAGCAAATGGTTCCGGATTGTTTAAAAGTCATATGTGATTTGCATAGCAATGCTTTTCCCGGCTTCCTTAACAAGTACTGCTCTGTAAACAAGTGTGAAAATGTCATACTGATATATTAACATTTGTATTAGCAATTAAATTGAAAGATTTCCCTATTTAAATACATTACAGAGACATTATCATCTCAATACATGGTGACTCTTTCTGTAGCACTTTGGTTTACAAAATAAGCTTATTGTTTACAAAAACATTTTGAGGTATGTAACTCAAGGTCAGGATTAGACAGTACCATAACAGATCATCCAGGCTGCCTAGATCAGAAGAAATCACACACAAGTTCACACCCTGCATAACTACAGGCCTGTTTCTGGCAGATACAGGTAAAAGGTAGAAACTTTTAGAAAGTTTATTTTCCATGCAGTGCTTGGAAAAATAAACAGTTTTGTTCCTATTGAAAAACAAAGGAGAGGAAAATAAACCCAACAGCAACATCAAAGTGAAAACAGCTTTTTACTGAAAATAGGAAAATCACCAAGCTATGGTTTTGTGACACTCTTAAACTGTGTGAGAGAGACTTTTAAAGATAGAAACTCTGAAGATTACGAAGCTTATTCCTCATGCTGTATCTGCTGGAAGATGATGCAGTAACTTTAAAAACACTATACATTGTTACAGCAAGAACACTTCTATGGACAACATTTTTTTTCTAAAATCAGTTTCCCACTCCTTACTTTAAGCTTTCTATCTTAGCCATGAGCACCAGGTAAAATACCTAACCGTGCCAATCATTCTCAAAGAAAATCCATCAGTTGCACGTTTCCAAATGAGAGCAGCAGGGTAAGTCTGACATCCTAAACCCATGTCTCTTTCTGGAATTAATGAGCCAGCAGAACTATGAAGAGATAACCAAAGTACTTTATGTGGCAGCAAGGAACACAAAGGTCAGTTGAAGGAATTTTCTACATCTTGAATCTCCCACTTCTATTACTGGAATCCATGCTGACTGGTTTGGCTTCTCTGTGGAGTGGATCACACATACACTTACACTGCAAGAACTCCTATGGAGGATGTGGTATTCACAACAGAGCAGTAATACTTCAGAAGCAAGAACTGACAGCTGAGCAGATCCATAGCTGCTTGATGGGTACAATGAGATTTGCTTTTTGAAATCCCAGCAGAAAATGTTGTTCTGAGAGTCTAATAGTTGGGATGATGTAGAGCAAGACATTACTGTAATCAGACAAAACAGCAAAAGGCAAATTATGCTCTCCAGTGTGCTGGAGAAAACCAGAACTCCAAACTCCAAAGTCAATACTGATTTTCTGGATTTAAAGCAAAAATGTTCAGAGAAGAACTTGGCACAACTGCATGAACTTCAGTGCATTACTCCCAAAACACACTGAAATACACAAAAAATACACTGAAATTCTGGTAAGAATAAGAGTGAAAGAGAAAAATAATTAAGATAATAAGATTACTTCAAGGTGAAACTGCATCAGTCTAGGAAGGAGGTATTTGATTTCCAAACCTTTATCTATATATAGATGTTAGGGAGGCAAAACTAAGACTAACAAGACTAACTTTCTTACATGTTTTGATATAAAGTACATAGCACAGGAACTGATAACAAGGGACAAGCTATATGAATGCAATCAGCCTCCCCTGCCTGTAATACATGCAGTGATCACTTCAAACTTCATCTATTGAAGTAACTTAACTACTGTTTTACCATTTCTTGTGACATCATTATAGTTGTCATGACGATTATTTTATATGCACTGTAACTATCAAGAAGGTGCTACATAAGATCCTCAACATCCATCAAAATGCAAAAGTTTAAGAACTGTTACCCCTAAGGATGACAGAGAAAAGCTCAAACCATGACTGCAGATCATTAAAAAAAACACCAGTAAACCCAAGAACAGATTTAAAAATATCCCTACAACAGTGAAAATACTTTAACACTTTAGTAGGATTGTTTTAAATTAATCTAATTATTTTGGAAAGGGAAAGCTCATACTTTCTAAGAATACCTGTTATTGAGGTGACTATGCCCAACACAATTTAAAGCACAACTTCTTTTTCTAGTCCAGGCATGCTTCTGCCAATCATGACAAGAAAGTATACTTGTTTTTCAAGAGAGTGGATAGACTGAGATTATTAGTTTTACAGTAGCTGGGCCTCCTTTGTAAAGTGCTGCTGTGAATGAATTAATGTAGTTATGAACAAATGAGTCATTTTCTGACACATTAAATTAAAACAAGGTCCAGATTTATGAGCTGTGCAGTGGCAGTCAGGATGACATGCACCTTCTAAAACAATTTCTGTTTCTTTTTAATGGAAAATTACAGACCTGGCATAAGCTCTGAACACTGAGAATTTAATAACTATACACTGCATACTCTGAGTCCTAAAAGGACTCGTTGGCTAGTTTGAAAATTTTGGAGGAGAAACATTTTTCTGAAAGGAACATGGGAGCAGAATGAAGGCGAATACAAATGCATTTGCTACATTTCTATTCTGACTCCAGAGCAGCTCAATTCATAGACTCTATTTAAATTCCATGGACAGAGAAAAAAGAAAAAATGGCAATACATACAATTTTGCATAAATTTCATTTTTTTACCTCTATTATTGCTGAAAGACTAAATGAATTTTCACACCCTAACAGATGCAAGCCTATCTGAATATTTTTGGATTTGGGACGCCCAACCAGCTTTTGCAAATAATCAGTTATTTACTAGGTTACTCACTTCTGTTAGTTGTTTCATATGCAATTCTTTTAATGTGTGGCTGATTGCCATGCAATCAGCATGACACAAGTGGAAATTTAACAAACTCAACTTCAAAGCAAACTCTTTTTGGAGAATATTTAAGCATTGCAACCTCAATATTTGATATTTACCAATACTGTAATTATGTCAGCATAATTCCACTCTTGCACATTTACAGAACATGATCATCAAAAAGACTTCACTTTAGATTTTAATTAAACATCTGTGAGCGAATGTACCTGCTAGTAAACGACATCTCCTGCTTCTCAGTTAGAAGAACACTGCAGAAGTGGCTGAAAATTAAATGTTGTCACATCTATGCTTCCTCCCCAAGAAAAGATGATGGAAAGATGAATGGTGTGCATCTGTAAGAAGAGAAGAACCAGTGAGTCACTTTTTTTTTGTCTTACATAGGAAGTTCCTTAGTTCTATGTAGAAAGAATTTTCTTTTTTGTCATGATGTCATTTCATAGGCACTGTAACTATCAAGAAGATGCCACATAAGATTCTTATCTTCCATCAAAACTCAGAAGTTCAAGAACTGCTACCCCTAAGGGTGACAGAGAAAAACTTGAACCATGATCACAGGTCATTAAAACTGTAACTCCAGATCAGCTTAGCATCCTATTTCAAAACACTCAATTCAGTTCATGATAGAACACACACATAAATATGTTTGTTTAAGATGCTGGAAGACATATACATGGTGCAGAGACATTCTAAGGAAAATAGTTTGAAATGTAAAATATTTTCATTTTAAAGTTAGAAACTGTTATCGTGGTACCTTTTTTTCCCTGAAATTAGGAGGAAAAGGAAATGCAACAAGATGACCTTATTTATTTCTCTCTACCATTCAATCCAAAGAAAAGGAAGTGCAATAAATGCATATTAGAGATGAAACATCCAGGTTTCTTAGGATTACATGACAAGTACAAAGATGACTAGCTGGATGATTAGCAGCCCCTGTGCTTTGTCTCTATGCTTAACTTGAGTAACTCTTTAATGTCTAGCTGTGAAGAATGCGTTACAGATGGAAGGATAACCGGGCAGTTGAACTCCACTTTGATACTCATTCCCTTAAAGATAAGGTTGTCCTCTACAATATCATCAGAAAAAAAATCTTACAGAAGCTACAGAACAGACACAGATGAGTTTCTGTTTTGGCAACAGGGCACACATGAATTCATAGACAGTGTGAATTCATTCCTGCTATGTCTTCTGAATTTTGTAACTGAGATTCCACAAAACAAAACAAAACAAAACAAAACAAAACAAAAAAACAACTGCTATGAAAAGCAAATTATTTTGACATTTCAGAACGGCAAAACTTGGCTTATAATCAAAGCTTCCTACAGTATCACTGAGTTTCTCATTTTCTTATACTTTCTGATCACTGAAAATGTTGATGAACTCAGAAATCAAGGCACCCCCAGCTAAAGGGTAAGATATAACATATGCTACTTTACTGCTCTCTCCTGAAAAGTAAAAACTAAACAACACAGTTGACAGTGTAGAAACAAAGAAGAAAAGAGAATAAAATGCACTTAATTATAAAAAACAATTTTAGAAGACCTTCAGAGTGATAGAAATAAGTTTGTATCAGCTGGCATGACTCCACTGCATGGTGCTTTACTTCTCTAAAAATCTAATCCTACAATTCAGGGGAGAGTAGCCTGAAGTATAACTCTAGCCTGGACTCCACCTCATAGGAAACAGTTGGATGTTAGCCAACCACGTTGCAACTGTGCTGAATTAAATTGTTAAAACATTGATTTTTTTGCAAGCTTTCAAATTTCTCCAGAAAACCTTAGGGAAAACTGTGCTGCATTTGCTCATTTGAAAGGAAAGAAAATCTAAACATAACTTCTTTTTATATCTGATATTAAAAACATCTGTATACTGTGTTGATGTCATGTTTTCTTAAATTTCAGACAACCTGTAACAACACAAGGAGTTCTGACTTGCTCCATTGCTGTGGTTTAACCCCAGCAGGCAACTCAGCAACACCCACTTGCTCATTCATTCTCCCCAGGTGAGAGGGGAGAGAATCGGGAAAGTGAAAACACAAGAAATCATTAATTGATTTAAAGACACTATACTGGATAAAGCAAAAGTTGCACATGTAAGCAAAGCAAAACAAAGAATTAATTTGCTGCTTTACATGAGCAGGCAGATGTTCAGCCCCTTCCAGGAAGGCAACACGCTCATCACACGTAGTGGTTTCTTGGGAAGATGAATGTATTGCTCCTGTTTTCCTCCTTCTTTACCCTTGTTTTTATTGCTCAGCAGGGTGCCATATGATACGGGATATCCTTTTGGCCAGTCTACGTCACCTGTCCTGGTTCTGTCCCCTCCCAGCTTTTAGCATCTCTCCCTCCACAGGTACCCACTGGCTGGGTAGCATGAGAATCTAAAACATCCTCAGCTCTGTGCAGTACTGATCAGCAACAAAACCCACCATAATACACATCATCCTCCAGAGCGCCATAAACTAGGGATTTTCTCTATATATTTCACAGTGACGTTATACTTTCTGAATATACATCTGCACACACTACATACTGAAAAACAAAAAGCTGCAGTCCTTAATAAAAATATTATTAAATTACATTTAATGTAGCACATTGAATAAGATTGCTCTTACTATTAGTCTAGTTAAAAATTCTCCTTTCTAGTTATTTGAGGGTACTGAATAGTTTCCAGCTTACCTGGGACATTCAAGGCAAGTCTGAAGATAGACTGAGTCACATATCTGATAGTCATCTGGCACTTGAATGACTTAGATTTCTAAAGCTGCTCATCTAGCATTTAAGTGGCTCAACAAAAAGCCTAGAGACAATATGCATGACTTGATCTCAACACCTAAAAAACTTTGTTTACTTGTTTAAGTAGATCTAGGCTTTTGAAGTACCTATGTAGTGCATAGCTTCAATGTTTAAAGCCTAGCTATCATATGAAATTGCCTGCTGTATGTATCTCAGATTTTCACAGCTAAGGCTTTTTTCCATATGCTTTCAGGATTGCTCTTATCTCCCTAGGTCCAGTTGCTTTCCTCACAGGTGTTGTTTGTGGTCCAGCAGGCTTCTCTCTTTAAAAGTCTCCCCAGCAGAGACTGTGAAATGAGGCACCCAAGCAGGGTTATAAATCACTACTCTCCTCCCAACTCTGAAAAGAATGTATCTAATACTTTCAGGACTGGGCTTTAGATCTTTTGCACTCACTCTGACACTTTAATGTCTAGGCCAACCCCCCCAATCAACTTTAAAACAAGGCTGTGTACATTTACATTTTGCCTGCCCTTTGTAAATAAAGGAGTTACTGTCACTCTGGCAGCAAGAGACTATCAGTTGTTTCTCACAGAAACTTCCAGACAGATAAAACTAATACAGAAACATCAAATATTTTCAGCTAATCGATAGACTCACTCATGATTGTTTCCATGACTGAAACCCACCTAGCAACATCAATATGATAATTTATGACTGAAAATGTCACTTCAACTTCATACAGCTCCCTAATAAAAATGCTGTGAACACTTGAATCCCATCTTGCTACCTGGCTACATTCACACCCTTTTCATGGAACTCTGAAATATGGCCCTGGAGTATGATGATTCTTTTTGCAAATTACAAAATAATGATAAATTATCAAATCATCTCACATTTGTTGAATGTTTTTTTCATGATACTGAAACTACGAGTGACATAGATGAGCCCCCTAATACAATGAAACAAGCTGTGCTTGGCAAATGAACGATTCATGACAATATGCATCTTCATTTTACCTAGCAAAATAGCTCTGTAAGGTAACAGTGTTTTTCCCATGGTGGACACAGGCACATTTATCTCTAAATATTGTGATGCAAGGCTGACATTTCATTTAATCATGCTACCTTGTTGCACCCTATAATGTGTGGTAACAGAAGGATGCACTGGAGTGACAAGCTGTCACCTCTAATAAAAGTATATAGAAATGGATGGGCCTTCATTGGAGGAGGAAAACTGTTAGTTCATCCAGAGGTGTGCAAGCAGAAGGCAGTGCTGCCAACATACCCTACATCATAGATGGGGAATTTGAGACACGAGAGATATAATGATTTGCAAAAGTTCATTTACCTCCTCAGCCATTTAATAGGTTCTATATCTAGTAATGACAAAAAACAAACAAACAAAAAAACAAAAAACACTACAGAATTAAGCTTTGCTTGTGAATTAACTGCAGTTTGCTTAACTGTTTTCTTGCCAAAATTAATCCAATTATTCCCTTTACAGTCTGCCTATAACACTGTGATCAGACTGAGACGGGTCTCAAAAAGGGTGAGCTACACTAGCAAGACTTGAAAGAGGAGTCAGTCTGTCTGAAAGAATCATGGTGAATAGTGTCTTCCAAATGATTTTCATGGATTTTCTTCCTTCTACTTACAAAACGAAACAAATCTATTTTAACAACCAGGGAAGTACAGTAATCTCATGCTAGGAATCTCATGCCATGTCTAAATGTAAAACATGCTTCTTACAGGAAGAAATCATTTTCTGCTTATAATCATGAGAGGCACTGGTGTGATGGTGCAGCAAGGTCATGGCACAGCAGAATTCCAGGACCTGTACAGTGAAATCAGTAGCACTGTAGCTACAAGAGAGTGATCATGGTCCGCGTTTGTGCGGTATACTACATTACAGTTTGTTTCCATGTTCCTTGTATGACAAGAAATCAAGACAAATGCTTGACACCTAGACACTGCAGTAGGGTCTCCTCTAAAAGCACAAGGTGTTTCAGATAGACTTACTTAACAGCATGAGAAAAAAAAAAAAAGGGATATCAAGAGGCCTTTTATTCTTCCCTTAATGTTTACTGCTGCTCTCCACCTCCTGTAATCAAGCCAACATCTCTCTCCATCCATGTGTTTGCTGAGATACACAAATCCACTTTCACACATTTCCCCTCTTAGACTTCATTGTCGGTTGCTGGTTCTTTTGACCTTTAACTGTGCAGGTTTTGAGATTCACAAGAGTGAAAATTCTATTTCTCTATTTCATTATTCACATGTAGTCAGATGCTTTTTCCTGTGCTGTATTTTCTATCAAAAAAGGACATTTCATCAAAAGGAAAGTGTTTTGTGAAAATTATTTTTGAAAAAGAATTGAGAAAAATGTTTAAATAGGTAGAAACATTTTATTCTGATCTTCGTGGAACAAAACAATTTAATCCTCTATTTTGAAATTACTTCTCATTTCAGGATTTTCTCTACTTGATATTTATAAATTCATTTAAAGAAAAGCTTCCCCAGATGACGTGCAATATATTAGTTTTTCAACCTCAATGTAGTACTTGAGGGACAGCTGAGTTAATAGAGAACTTAAAGAAGAAAAGGCATTTCCAAATTATGAAACAGCTAAAGACACAGTCTCCTATGCAGTGTTTATGAAAAGGAAAAAGACATAGCAGTAATATTTCGTGAAATGTGCTAACATTCTCTTAGCTAAAAACTGAAGGCTATTTAATATTGAATTTGCTAAAGGCTACCACACAGCAAGATAATTGTACATCCTTTCAAACATTAATAAAATTCCAACAAATGCTTTCATGCTGACGCATACGGTTAGTAATTTATGAAATGTTCATCTTTCTCTAAGTTTTGAAAAACAATTGTTTCTCAAGTAAAACACAAACTATGAAAAGGACCTGAGAGGTTTACTCATTTTCACCATTAATCAAATCCCATCTATGCAAAAATTTGACACAGAGCTTGACAGACTTAAAAAAAAATTACACATCAAGGCATAGAGAACATCAGCTTACTAGTGTAGTTAGATATCCAGAAAAAAAAAAAAAGAAAAACAAAACAAACAAACAAACAAAAAAACCAACAACCTAAGGAAACCAAGCACCCTGTTTTTAAGAAGGAATTACTGATTAGCCAGATAGATACAAAAGCTTATGTAAAAAACACTAGCATAGTGTTCGTAAAACTCTTCATTTTGATACTACATTCTAGATGTTTGAGTCCAAGCCATATTTTGGAAGCAGTGAACTATACTGTGAAGATGACAAAACCAGAGAAAAAGAGTTATGAAGAAAGTCTAATAATGTGGGGCATGAAAACATGTCTTATATTCGAACACGTTGAAAACAAGTATTGAGAAAGTGCAACTCCTCTACTGCATTTGAGATTAAGAATTCAGAATTTGGTTAATGCAGAATTACTACTGTTTTCAAAATTGGAAACATTCATATTTCGTATTTCAAAGAGTAACGCAAATTAATTTCTAAAGAAGAATAATTCCGAAGAAATCAGCAAGTGCAGAAAGAAAAGTCCAGACTTCAGAATACAGAATGCAAGCAATAGATACTTCTGTTTAAGATGAGATGTTGCCATGTGCCAACTTGATGCAAATACTGGAAAGGTAGGAATTCTCTGAATTTCTGAGCAATGAGGGAAATGCACAGGGATTTATGCTTCTTCCCTCTAACTGGGCTTCTATCCCTGTGACTGGGTTTTCATGATTTCACTGCAATTCCATGTTCCCTTTTTTTTTTTTTTAAATCAAGTTGAAACCATCAGTAAACTAGGAAAAAAACTGGGAGAAGAGTGGCTCCTACTTTCAAGGGACACTCACAGTCAGAGTGAAAGGTTCGGTAAGGCTGACAGCAAGACAAGTGTTTCGATTCACTCAAAGACCCTGCTAATACTTCTCCAGCAAAGCAGTGGTAGACTTCAGCACAAGCCTCCCAGAAGTAAATATGCTGATGGGACATCAAAGACAAAGCAGCTGATTTCTTGAAAATATTGACGTATTTTGTCGTAGGACATCTTGTGATGTGCTGAGACCTAATTCAATTCCATTATCTTTGAGAGTTCATCTTACTCTAAATGCAAAATTCATAGGCAGAATAATGCCAAATATCTCCAATTAAACAGGAATTCTGATAAAAATTCAGCACTGCCTAATTATCTGATGAAGAATTACAGCTGCGACTGATGATGCTCCACAGCAGGCAGCAGAAAGTCCATATTATCACAGAAGTCAGAAGCAGAGGCCCGGACAACAGTGTTCATAATTCATAACCACAGCCTATTATTTAGGATAACGCTTTCCCCTCTAAAGAAAAGATAATGACAAGTGCATTTAGCCATGAAGAGGGCAGACAGACTGCATAAGGAGTCCTCTTGGTCCAATTTATTTTTAAGAAAGAATAAGAGCTACATTTTTAAAATCAATTATTAAAATGAAATTACCATGAGGGAAAGAAACAGAATGAAATTCTGGTCCAAGTGAAGCAAGCGGCTGTTGCGATAAATGGGACCAAGATTGATCTCCATAACCTCAATTTCTGTTTATAGCAGAGAGAGCCAGCTTTCACCAAGCTAGGAACATCTAGCTATTCCAACCCTGCTGTTTATTATCATTGTATCTCTCTCCTATCAGCAGATCAGCTTTTTTTCACCTTGATGGGCCTCTGCCTGTAGAGACATCATTTTGTTTCCTCCTGCTAGCTAATTTCCAGTTAGTGATTCGTGTAGGATTGACAGACCTGTAAAACAGCATTCTGCCAATCAGAAGTAGATCATGCTGTCATAAAACATCTTAGTGCATGCACTGTCTATCTACAAGAAAACTCTCAGACGCACTTCTTCAAAGACAACAGTGCTGAGTTTTGTTGTGTGAAAGAAAAGAGGAAAGAGAACTAAGGGAACATCTAATATAGCCAGCTGTGTGCTCTCAATTTGCTGGTTAAGGAGACAAGTGATCACTTTTTTTCCAGCTGCTCATTAGAAATAAGGTGAGAATGCAAGGGCTGGTCTGAAAAGCCTGATCTTAAGTCTGGGATTGAGTCAATTGACTGCTGGACAAACAGCCTAGAAACACAACAGAAGAAAAAGAACTTAAGAACATTTTCCGTATCCCACTTACTGCTCTTGCAGTGAAAACTGCTGTGCACTGGGCTAAAAACCAGGATTTTTTAGTTTGGTTGGTTGGTTGTGTTTTTTTATATTTTCTTTCACCCTGTTGAACTTCCACAAGTGTCTCATATTTCAAGAGCCGTCACCCATGGTAGCCTTGCCCAGCATTCCCAGTATTTCCCTTGCCTTTTTTTTTTCTTTATTTTGTTGGAAAGTGACTGACATGAAAAACAAATAGAACCCATCACTGCTAAATGATGAAGTATCAGCATGCCAACAAAATTCTAGGGAAAATTAGTTACAGTCTCAGAATTTGAAGGACTTTGCATAATTCTTTTTTGTGCATACAGTTCATCAGTGTTTTTGTTGCACGCTGACTTCCTATTTGTCTTTGAATAGATAAAGAGGTTATGGCAGTACAGCCAAATCTTCATGTACTCTGCAGTTCAGGGACCATGTACCTCTCTCTCAAATCTCATCTCTTTAGGTAGAAAGAGGATGTACCTTCTGCCCTCTTTAGTCTACATCATGATTATGTTCTGAAAGCGAAAAATCAAGAGCATCTTTCACTACGTCCCTCTAGTAAAAATTAGGGCACATAAATGCTCCTCAAAACTTTTTCTTTTTTAACCCACTATCCCTCACCAGGCAGCAATGACATTACATACAATTCAGTCACTAAAATTAACAGTGAGATCTTAATGTTTTGTACCCTTCAAAGCAGGAAAAAACTGGTCATCAAGCATTTCAAAGAAACCTCTCTGCTTGCATCTACTTACTGATTTTCAAAGTGTTAGTACTTATTTTTTGCTTGAAGCTTACATTAATCTTCCTTGTCTTCATTTCATTTATAGAAAAATCGATGGCACAGCATATTACAATCAACGTTGTAGCAATTTCCCTTTAAGCTTGCAATACATACTTTCTATTAATAATCCTTGTCTATATACAGTTATTCAATATTTAAAACTTCAAATGGAAGTGCAATATAGTGACTAACTTCAGTTTACAACCTGTAGAGAAACAAAGCCTTTTAAAAAAAATCAAATCAGCTCTTTCAAAGTCTATTTAAAAAGTAGTATTTAATAGAGAATCTTCATTTTATGCCTCAGTGAGGCAATACCATTTTTCTTTATCTTGAACTGTGGAAGGACAAAGCTGTAAAATAAAACTCCCTCTTTTTTCCCTATTGTTTTTCACAATTAATGGCATCTTGTGTAGTTCGGTCTACACTGAAAATGCTTTCTACTACGACTAGACTGCAAGCCCTCCTTCTGTTAGTGCCATTTACAGTTTCAGAACAGGGCTTATGCATGGGCACAAATA
Source organism: Tragopan temminckii (assembly GCA_028571105.1). NCBI lineage: Eukaryota > Metazoa > Chordata > Aves > Galliformes > Phasianidae > Tragopan > Tragopan temminckii. Next base: position 18,297,837 of record JAOWBP010002392.1, on the reverse strand, counting down.
TCAGCTTCAGGAGTAAAATAAGACCAAAAAAAAAAAAAAAAAGAGTAAAATGGTAATTTAAAAAATGCTTCTCTGAATTCAGAGCTGAGACACTTCAGGACTTTTAGTGGAATGTGATTATTAAACAAATAGAAGCATCACCACGTGGCCAGCACCCTTTAGACTATAAAACTTCCTGCTCTAGCTTCATGATAATTTATTGAGGCGTGTTTGGATTTTTGCTGCAATATTACTGCTGCCCCTGGAATCACATTTCCCCTTGTGAATGTTAATGGCTAGGCCTAAAGACTCAGTGCTACCAATCAGACTGCTCTACAGAGCACACTGTGTTCCCAGCAGGCAGTGAGTCTAGCAGTTTCTTTTAGGGCTTCAGGTGAAATGGAGCACAGAAGGAAATAAGTCTCCAAAGGCCACCAGGGTCTGTGTGCTTCAGTATGGATGCTCAGTGCTATTTTTTGAGTCTACCACTTCTGTCCTAAGTGGTTGCTTTGGGTCCTTTGTGCCCCTTTACCACTGGGAGCTTGGAGAAACCAGAGCTGAAGAACTGCAAAGAAGTTGAACTATCTCATGGGCAGGTGAACAGGCCCTAGCAGATATTTTGTCATAAGTCTTTTCCTTGCTAAAGGGTACAACTAAGTGCCAAAATGACAACAAATAAAATTCCTGGGGAGGGAGGGGAAACAAAGAAGTCATCAAGCCTGGGTTTGTGACTCCTTCAGCTTTCCCACCTGCGTAAGTCGTCTGTGGATTATTCTAGACTCTGGTCTTGGAAGCTTTTGAAACGAATCAATATATAGTGTGTAAGATGGGCACTTTCAGAGATCTCCTCAGCTTCTCCAGCAAGATGCATTTGCTCTTTCCACTTATCTAGTGACAATTTGCATATCCCCATCCCCAACACTGAATTATAGCTGAAGCAGTAGGTGGGGAGGCAGTAAGCATTTTCATTACAATATATATTATGCTTGTTTTGCTGTGCCTATTAATTTGAAAAATAAAGATGCCCAACTGTCTCTCAAAGAATATTTGAACAAGTACATTCAAATTCAATCTAATTCTCATTTGGATATCACATAGGTAAGAAATTATTTTTTCATGCTGTGCTACAATTATAAAGGAAAAAAAAATCATCTTTCAGCATCTTATTTTACAGCTTTGCATTTCTTCCGCAACATTTGAATAATATATTATTGTATTATTACACTCTGCTCCAGCCACTACCGAATCTAGCCTGCCTAAACCCAGAACTAGCTAAAACCTTAGGATCATTTAAGTTGGAAAAGACCTACAAGATCATCCACTGCAAACATTAACCTTGCATTACCAAGTCTACCACTAAGCTTCATCCTAAGCACCACATCTAAACATCTTCTAAATACCTCCAGTGATGAAGACTCAATTGCTTCCCTGGGTGGTCTGATGTAATGTTTCACAACACTTTCAACCAAGAAATTCTACCTGATATCCAACCTAAACCTTTCTTGGTGCAACCTGAGGCCATTTCCTCTTATCTTATTGTTTGTTCCTTAGGAAATGAGACTGACTCCTGCTTTGCTGCAGCCACCTCTGAGATAACTGTAAAGAGTGATAAGGTACTGCTGATAGTACTCTTCTTTAAGCCAAATAACACCAGTTTCCTCAACTGCTTCTCATGAGGTTTGTTCTCTAGACCCTTCACCAACCTCACTGGCCTTCTCTTGGGCACTCTTCAGCACCTAAATGACTTTCCCATAGTGAGGGGAAAAAATTAATCACAGTAGTCAGTGTGCAGCCTTATCAGAGCTAAGTACAAGGAGACAATCGTTTCCCAAGTGTTGCTGGCCATGATATTTCTGATACAAGCCAGGATACTGTTGGCCTTCTTGTCCACTTGGGTACACTGCTGGCTCACGTTAAACCAGCTGTAGACCAATACCTTCAAGTTCTTTTCCTCCAGGCAGCTTTCCTGCAACTCTTTCACCAGCCTGTAGGCATGGGGTTGTCATGACTGAAGCGGAGCCTATCCAGATCCCTCTGCAGAAACTTCCTTCCCTCACACAGATGAACACTCCCACCTAAATTGGTGCCGCCTGCAAAATGACTGAAGATGCACTCAATCCCCTCATCCTGATCACTGATGAAGATGTTGGAGAACTGGCCCCAGTATGGAGGCCTGAGGGACACTACTTGTGACCAAACTGCATCCAGATTTGATTCTATTCACCACCACTCTTGGGGTCCAGCCACCTAGCCATTTTTCATAAAGGAAAGCATTTAGGAACAGAAGACTTTTTGTTTGTTTGCTTTTAGCAATTGGAGGACAGCTGTTGCTCTTTCCAATGAAAGTCAGAACATTTTAATCAAACAGCCCCCCCACACTCCATGTTGAAAGAGAAAGCCATTATTCATTAAAAATAACATTTTGAATCATTGAAACACAGTTTGTTTCCAAGATATTTGCTTAACGTATCAAAAACATCTGCAAGCCAGCCACTATGTTCATGTAAATCTACACTGCTGCTGGCTTTCCTGGAATGAAGCTGGCTGATGCCAGTTGAGAAACTGGGGGACTTTTATTTGCTGGCATCTGCACTATTGTTGTTCAACTTCACTGGAAAAAAAAAAAAAAAAGAAAAAAAGAAAAAAGAGAAAGAGAGAACAGCAGAAAGTGAGTACATTTAGCTCAGCCTAATGTATTCTTGCCAACAGCTTCAGTCATCAAAACAGCATAACTTGTGGTAACATGGGGAAATGCACTTCCATCATGTCATTACAGAAGCTAACAGTAATAATAGTCTCAAACTCATTGGTACTTCAGAACTACCATTTCTAACTCAACAGACAATTGATGGAAACAAGACTTCTCACTTTTTGTATTGACAATTTTTCAAATCCAGGACACAGCAATTTAGTCCCAGCACTTCTGCTCAGCAGTGAAGTTTGTGACACTTCCTCTCTATCAGTAACAGTGCTTCACAATATGCTCTTTACATACATATGTATGCACATCCCAGTCACAATTTTCTTCTCTAAGCCAAGTCATTCTAGTAAGTTTTCATACATTTTGTTCTAACCCCAAACCTGCACTTCAATCAGTGGGTTGTACAGCATCTGAAATTATGCTTTATTCCTCCAATAATATAGTGAAGGCAGAAGCATAAGTAAAATCCTTACCTCTCTGTCTAACTCAATCCATGGCCATAGACTGCAGATTCTGCAATTCTGCAAGAGTTGCCCTTGTTTTGCAGCTGTGCTATAAACTAAGTCATTCCATAAGATAACATGTGCTTGTGACCATCAGCATGTTAGCCTGTTTTCCCACTTTTTCCTGAACTAATGCTGTTTGATGAAAATGGATTTGTTATCTGACATGCTCAATGAAAAAGAAGAAAATATTTTCAATCAAAGAAACCTTTTTTCAGGCTTAACTTATCTAGGAGTTTGAATTAAGTCTCAGCCCTAGTGTTCACAGTGAAGTGATGACAGTTGTAGCCTGCCTTTACTAACGATCACTTCATAGTGGTTTGCATGAATTAAATTTGTATCTGAAATAGCAGTTAGTGAAGATCATTAAAACAGGTCTAGAAAAAAGATCCAAAGAGCAATTCTGAAATGCTCCCATCTATTTCCTCATTCTCATTACAATACGGAAAGAAAAAAAACCACCAACAGCTCTTAATCTCCACCTCCTGACTTCCCATCATCAGTATGTCCTCCAAAAATCAAAATTTAGACATCGCCCATTTGACCCTGCAAATTGGGTTTTAAATAAGACTTTTCTTTGTCATTGCTTTCAGGATTTTGTGCCTTGAGGAAGCAATTAGATTTAGCTTTAAAAGCTTTCTCTCCAGAATAAAATTAAAATATTGCTTGATTTAAAAATCAAATAAAAATAAATGCCATTTGCAAGAAATCATCTGACCCTGTTTCTGGACTTCATGTCCATGTGGTAGGGAGAAACAGCTTTTCAGCATAACATACATGCAAATTATGAAAACTTCCCAGGCATCCCTAGGTCAGAAGTAAAGGTGGTTTTTTTTTTTTTTTTTTTTTTTTTGTGTTATGCAACAGCCCATTCACAACCCCAGAAAATATAACCTCAGAGTACAAAAAACGCCTCCAGTTTGTGATTGTTGAGATGGGCGCTGAGCATTAACCTGTCCCTGGGTTCTCTGAAGCAATCTGATACAGAAGACCCTTGGCCATCACGTGCAGGGCAGGACTGGTCTGAAGGCACTTGTGCAAAGGTTTCTATCAACACCCAAGCCTTAATTCAGGAGCTAATGCAAGATATTTTATTTTGGCATTAAACTCTATTCTTGAGATTTCGGTTTCAAAAAGCATGCATTTTTCAACTGTAGATCATTTTATTTATTTTATTGAGGTACTGAAAATCTTTTTGTTCAGATCAAATAAAACTTTCCAGATCTATACACAGTTTTGTCATAATTGTTTTTTCTCTTCATTGAGTCCCCCAAGAATGGCTGTTTCAGTTCCAGTATAACTCCTCCCTCCTAGTTTTTCATTTTTCTTGTTAGCTTGTTTGTTTTTAATAGTTATTATTATTCTGACATTGAACAACAACAACAAAAAGGCCATTATTCACTGAGCTTGTCTGCATTTTCGCACTTCCACTTTCTCTTCATACCCTCAAATTCATTTGCCATGTCATCCTGTCTCCCGCATGCTCTCTACATCAGCTGTAGCATGAATGGTCTGAGTGTTCATCTTTTCCCCCAAGGTTAAGAGTAAGAGGTGGTTTGAAAGACAGGTTTACAATGTTGTTCTGCTTTGTGAAAAACATAGCCATTTAATCTCCCTAATAGCTGCTCTAATTAAGGATGCAAATATTCAATTAATCTGGAATACACAGTAGGTTTCACAATTGAGTGAAATAATGTGAATGAAGTAATTGGCCTGGGACTACAATTTATCTTTATATTCTCTCCACAAAAGCATTGCTTTGCTAAGAGTTATGTTTTATTCACACACTTGGGTGCCAAAGCCCTGGGGATCTGGGATATTTAATTATACCATATCCACACCCCACTAGCACACAAAATGTTGACAGTTTGTAGGATACTTTTTTGATATTCCCAGCATTGCTAGCATACTATCTGCCCATTGCTGTCCTGGGAAAGAGGCGCATGGAAGGATGTGGTTTTAAAATGTCTATTTACAAAGTACCTAGAAGCTTGTATCTCAAAGTCATTCTTTTGCATGGGCAAGACTGACAACTTATGATGACTGTAACTACACTTCATATTAAAGAATTTCAAGTGTGCTTATAAAGAAGCAAACCAAAGAGCAACATTGTAACAGCGAGAAGACTTCTAGAACCATGCATCAGATTCAGACCTATTGCCTCAGGTGGTGTGAATTCATGCTCCATTTCTGCCCCAGATCTTGTGCGATCTGTTGGATGAATCTTCTTTGCATCCTGAAACACTGCAGACATTTAGTGATGGGTACAGCATTTCCTTTTCCCACTCTAGCTCCTTTATGATAATAATAGGCTTTCTGAGATAAATACTACTCCTCATATAGAGGTTTCCCCAGGGCCAAGGTGAAGACATTATTCCAGGTGTAATCATAGAAAACAGCCTGTTAACCAGAATAATTCATTCATCTCAACTCTATCCTGGACCCTGTCATAGAGGAAGGCCTCACCAAGTCACTCTAGAAGGAAGGGATGCAGGGATGAGTCTACTGTCTTAGAAGCCTTTTGCCTAAACATAACAGAGAGGCAACTTAACTGGGTTACCAGGCTGAGCTCCCCGCTGCTTAGTGATATGAGTTAAAGGGATGTCTTATTTCACAGCAGCTGCTCAGATGAGGCAGCCTTTTTCTAAACAAAGGAAGGAAACATCTGAGGCATTCTCAGCCAGAGGAACATTCTGCTTGGCTGGAGAACAAAACCAAAAACCTGTCTATAAAGCTCAGGAACAAGCACATTAAAATGAATGGTAGTTGCTAAATATCAAGTTCCAGGGCATCTATCTGCTACCTTAATGCCTTTCCATCTCCAGCGAACTGCAAAGCCTTCATATTTATAAATGATAATGCTTTATGCAAGCAGTCAGGTGATGTGTGCCCTCATTTTCTCTTGACAAGACACATACAGCATTTCAAGTTCTGCATCAGAAATCAAATCCTGCCATTCTCATCAACTGTATGCCAGAGAATGGGCTGGAAAGTACGAGCAAGCATGTAAACAGAGTAAAAACCATACAGAAAGGCAGTACATGTTGAATCCAAACAAGACTACGATCTTATGGAGTAAAATTCACTTGTGCAGAGGAACAGCACAAAGCCCACAAAACAAGAATGTCAGTTAGTGTGAGAATTCAATACCACTATGGATCCACATTTTATTTGAAAAAACAAATTATTCCTGTTTGTTTCTCAAATAAGACAACAGTGTAATATCATATTCTTAGCTAACAAAATCACAGAGATAGGAGACTTTTTTCTTCCAAGGCATTCCCTGAAGGCACCTCTTTAAGCTTACAGGGTAACATCAGATGATGAGGAGAGAAGTCCTTTCCTGCAGAACTTCATACTTAAATGAACAGACAACGTGCAGTTTTCCTTCTGAGCTTCACCAAATCCATTGTAATCTTATCAACATACAGCACTGTAGGATGTGGCCCATTTGTTTAGATAAAAATCATGAATGGATTTGAACCCACAGCTGCAGTCATGAATTTCAGATTCATCGGACATCTGAACTCATATATTACACACTGTCCCTTGAACTATGCTGTGAACTCCAAACCCTCATTACAAATTTTAAAGTTTTAAAAATCAATCTTATAAGAAATTCTCATTATTTCAACAATACCGATTTTATGGTTCTAATCAGGTGACTGAAAAAAATATGCCTTATTCTTCTTGAAGATGTATCTTCTAAATTAATTACCTTCTTCCTAACATTATGCTTAGAGTCGTTTTTTTTTTCTGAAAAAATTTTTCTCCCTAAATTCCAGGAGGAAGGTAGGAAATGCATATTCTTTTCCAGACAAATATGAAGGATCTATATGACACTGACTAGATCAGAAATAAATGAAAATGACAGTACTGTAAACACAGAACAATGTCCTACAGGAGAGATGTAATAAAAGAGGGTAGAGTCTTCCTGACTGTACAAACGATACTCTTTCATGAAGCTCGTTTTAAAAATATTTTGGATAAAAATGGAACTTTTCTGCCTACATATATTTTCTTCTTTTTTTTTTTTCCTAAAACAAATTAATAACAAAACCAAAACCCATTTCAAGACTACCTTAGCTGCAGAACTAAGTTCAACTTTTATAAAACCTATCATAGGATTAGTATTCAAATATGTTACCTTGTTAAAGAAGGGTCCACACCTTCTTACTTAAGTTCTCGAAGCTGGCCAATTGGTTGCAAATATTTTTGCTATAGTTCCTTACATCATCCCAAACACATTAATAGTAACTCCTTTTTCTGCCATTAAACAAAAACAAAAAACAAAACAAAACAGAAAACCTAACCAAAATAAAGCCAGTGTCTTGGCACTTTTCAAGAAATACAATAATAACAACCAAAAGCACATACAGAAAGCTGAAGAGAAAATCCATTTCAATAGTAAAACATACTGCATTTCCCAGTTCCTGAGATATTATTAAAAAGAAGGACAAATAAGCAAGGAAACACAAAAGATATCCTGACAGAGTTCTAGTAAACATTCAGCATGAAATTTAAAGTTAAGACTATGCTATGTAACGGCTGTTCTAATGGCATCTATCAAGGATGCCCCAGACAGGTTTTCATTACATCTAAAAAGCTTAATATTATAATAATCTTCACTTAGCATGTGCTCTCTCTGGTTGTAACACTTAGAATGTGAAATCTTATACAATTACTCTTCTCTTAGCACCATATCAAACAATTTAACAAACAATACAAAAAGACTTGAAAGAACATCAAAATTGCAAAATCAAGCAGCTGCAAGGCAAAACTGCCATAATTTATAACCACCATCCTCCAATTCTCTTATGTATGAGGCTATAGAAAAATAAACCATTTGATCTCCAGAGCTTGCCTTCTGCTTTAACCATTCTATAGCTCCAATTCTCCATCTAAAAGAAAAATTTTCACACCAAACTAATGGAATGCTCTTGGTAAGGCACAGTCAACCTCTGTGATAGAATGGTTTGGGTCAGAACAGACCTTAAAGATCATTCTTACCCACCCCCTCCTCGCCATGGGGTAGGTGCCACCCACCAGCTCAGGCTGTCCAGTGCCCATCCCACCTGGCCCTTAACACCTCCAGGGATGGGACATCCACAGTTTCTCTGGGCAGCCTATGCCAGGGCCTCACCACCCTCTGAGAATTTCTTCCTCCGATCTAATCTATCTTTGTCCTATCAGTACACTCCGTGATAAAGTCCCTCACAGGCCCCCTCCCTTTATGTACTTGAAGGATGGTATAAGGCCTTCTCTTCTTGCATCAAACCTGTATGTAAGCTAGCTTGCTCAAGCAGCAGCATTAAGGAAGCATTAGGAAATGCCAGTGAGGAAAACTGTGGAATTTACAAACACTCCTAGCTGCACAGTAGATACACAGTCACTATACCATAATTCATCACTGCCTTAGCTGAGTTTTGTAGGCGTCCTGCTTTCCCAGTGCATCCTTGTATCTCGGCCTTGGTAGTACACTTAAATCTATTTCACTTAACCTGTGGACTTAAGAGATCAAGATGTTCTCTTCACTCATGGTGAGTGTCCTGCTATGAAAGACATGGAGGCTCTGACTAACCATAGCTCACTACATTCTGTATTGCAGAAGAAGAGTTAAGTGAACACCGGCTTTTTATTTCAAGTAGTCTGAAGAGGAATGTAGAGGCAACTCTTTGGCTATTTAATTATATTTGATTCTGAACATGTTTTTTCCCCCTCTGTAATTGCTTGTTTACTTTTAGTATCAATAATTCTATAGCAGTATGGAGTCTGCACTCTCTATATAAATCAGGAATACTTAAAAATGCAAACATCAGCATTTTAACAAGCCAAATAAGGGACAGCAAGCTATTTCCGTATAGGATTTCTAGGTAAGCTATCCTCAGTGGACCACGCAATCATTAAAACAAAGAGGTTTGAAAATTGAAATTAATAATGCACTTCATCTTGTCAAAGAAAAGTCTTTCTTGGCGTTATGTATTTCTCTTAGCTCAGATGCTCTTACTTTCCTGTGATTGTAATCACTTGGCTGTTATTTATTATTTGTGTAGATGTCAGGTGAAAGAGGGCAACAAATCACTCATGCCTTGGTAATCACTTGAGGATTTTACTTTTCTGTTTCGGAGTAGTAGGCACTCTGAGGTAAAGTGTAATAAAGGTCAGAAAACTCAAAGAAAAAAAAAGACAGGAACAGTCATACCGGCAAATGTCTAAATATAATCTATAATGCCAGGAACTCCACCTTCTGTAACTGAAAGATTAGGGGATTTTGCAACTTCATTTACCATGAGTAAGAGATGTATTTGGGTGGAACAGTGAAAGACACCTAAGGGAATTAGATACTGAAATCCCATTTAAAAGTTAGGTGTTCTTTAAAATGCTGCCATTCAAGCATAAAAGAAACATTCCAACCTGGTATTCTCCCTACAAAGGAAAAAAAAAAAAGAACAGATAATTACTTATATCTTCTGGAAAGGGCAAAGAGGCCAACCATATCCTGGCATAAAACCATTACAGAACATCCAAAGGTGGGCTGCAAAGATCGTGAAGGATCTGAAGGGAAAAAAAAAGAGGGTGATGACTGAGGTCCCTTGGTTTTTCAGCCCAGAGCAGAGGAGGGTGAGGGGGCTTCCTGGTATCCTACTTCTTCTCACAAGGAGCAGAGGGGAAGTGCTGAGCTCTGCTCTCTGGTGACAACAAAAGTACCCAAAGGAACAGTATGGAGCTGCATTAGGGGAGAGCTGAGGGGCGGGATTAAGAAAAGGTTTTTCACCAGAGGGTGGTAGGCATGGCACAGGATCCCCAAGACAGTGGTCACAGCACTGAGCTGCCGGAATTTGAGAAGCATTTGGACAGTGCACTCAGTCGTAGGCTTTGATTTTGGGGGCAGACCTGTGTGGGGCCAGAGGTTGGACTCAGTGGTCCTGTGGGTCCCCTACAAATTGGAACATTCTGTGATTCTAAGAGAGGAGTGTCACTTGCAAGGAGCTCTCAGCCTTCTCTGCTCAGTACAACTGCAGGCTGTCCTTTTACACCTGAGATGAGTTTGCTTTTCACACAAAATGTAAAAGCCAAACAATGAGGTGAACAAGCTGAGGTTTGAGACACTCGTTTCTGAGCCTTGGCTTATGAAAGGTTAAGCAAAATTCTTTAATTTCAAAATTAAACAAGAACAACATTCAACACAATCACAAGCCATTTACCGAAGGAAAGAGAATGAGATTCAAATGCACCACATCTTTCACTGATGTAGGTGGCAATCCTGCCCACAGGAAGAGCAGTGGAACTCTATGATCTTTAAGGTCCCTTTCTGGCCTAGCCCTGCAATTGTTCACCCAGCTAACTCTCGTAAATCTCATAGAGATTGGTATCCATTGAGCATCCTCAAAAAAGGTAGCCATACTTTAAAATGTTTAATACACTATGTCCCAGTTTACTGCCAGTGGTGGAGATAGGGCTATTTCTTATTAAATCTTGTAACATTTATTACCAGCTCTCAACAGTTATGGATGGCACAGGCTTGACTGAAAAAAGGACTTTTACTCTCCTGGTCTTCCCTTCTTAACATACATCTATGCTTTTTTTTCATTACATGACAAGATAAAGAACAAGTGAGATTTCATTGCATACTCAAGTTTTGACAATTTCAGTCCAACTACCTTTTGCTTTGCCTTCTAAGCATGTTATTTCCTGAAACTTTTCAACATCCTTACTGCTGTCTTTTCCTTCATTCTTTTCCTGACATTTTTCTGCAATATAAGCCACGCGTTTCTTAATAGGAATAGACTAAAACTAGATGCAGCAGTCCCATTCTGTCACAAATTCATGCTTTCAAAAAGCCTTTGTAAAACACCACCCATTCACAACAGTGAGGACTTGACTCATTTCACATTTCTTAAGAGAGATGGAAAAGGCTCTCTTTACTATGGTGTGCGGTGACAGAACAAGGGGTAACATTTTAAACTAAAAGAGAGTAATCCAGTTTGGAAGTTAGGAGAACATTCTTCACTCAGAGGGTGGTGAGGTCCTGGCACAGACTGCCCAGAGATGCAGCTGAGTGAGGATGGGTGAATGAAACCTTGCATGGGAATACAGGGGCTTTCACACCTTTTGTCTCGGATTTAAGAGGTCAAAAGTGTTCATTAGCTGAGCAGGTTGATAACCAAAGCCTAGAGAATATGTAGAGACACCAGTCTCTAGAGTAGACTGCAAGCTTCCCAAGCGTAGACTAGCATGGACCAAAGGGGATTCTGAAGCAAGTTTGCATCATACTCAAACTCCATTAACTTCTCTAAATTCATACAGGTTTCTCTTTCAGGTAATTAATAAGCTCTCCAAGTTGCTATGCAACACTTTTTCTCTGCTTGCAATATCTACAGTTAATTTGCATTTTTTTCTGCGGATCACTCTTAAGAAACCTCTGTTTTTTTTTCCTGGTCTGCTAGTGATCTGGGAAGTCCTTATTTATTAGACCATAAATATTTATTGTGCTTATTTGCTGACTGGTGTCTACTTGTCTGTTTTTCCAAGGAATTTTGAAGGGTCAAAAAACCCCATTCTGCTGTCCTCTCCAGCCTCAGAGAACAAATTCTACTGATACTTTTCTTGTCTTTGATTTCCAGACTTAGGTAGCACTGTTGCAGATTTGAGTTTCTCTGAAATATCTGCAGAACTACAGGAGTCCCTACATTGCAGGATGAACTTGACGGCCCGTTTGTGCCATCTCCGCAGGCAGGAAAAGGAAGAGGGATGAGCTCCTTGCCGCTCCTCTTCTCAATGGTTTGGCAGGCATTAGCCCCTGGCATCAGGCAGGCAGTAAGAGCACACTTGCAACTGGCCTTGCTCACTCTTCTGATACAGCGGGTGCTGGGGTTGGGATGCCAAATGATGGCTGGCTGCTTGCTACTCTTATCTTCTGCCATCTGCACTGTGTGGTGAGGCTGCCTTGGAATAAGCAGCATCTACTCACACTGGGTGGTATACAATTGATGAGTACAGCATGCTGCTTATGTGCCAGCTTTTTGACCTAGGCATCCCTTGAATTATTTGGGCTGATAGAAGCAATTGAAGCAACATGATGTTTCATACAATAAATTCTGAAGGCTCATCGAGTCTGCTGACCATATAAAGTAAAATTTAGCCTTCTTACACTGGGCAAGGCTTTCCTTTATAAAAGATTTACTTCTATTGTAAGAAATAAACCTTTTTTTTTTTTTTTTTTTTTTTTTTGGAAGCTACATAAATGCAACTGTTTTAAGGTCTCATCCATTAGGATGTTCTTCAAGTTTACTGCCATCTTGCCTTTTCTGTGCTCACTTGCCTTTCATTATGCTCTTAATCACTTCCTTCATATTGATAACTTATGAATACATCCTTTCCAAGTTCACTGCCACTGCACTCTCCCTGAGGGAATCACCTACAGATATGATAGTGAATCTAATTGTACTCTCATCACAACTGCCCTGTGGAGATTCTAGACGCCCCAACTTCTATTAAATCTTGCCTTCTACTCACGAGTTAAGAATAACCTTCTGGCCTACATAAAACATATGTAGACATAAAAACATAAGACATAAAAAATAAAGCCTTCAAAGAAAATTCAAGCCAATTTATTTACACTGGTTTTCTTTCTTTCTTTTTTTTTTTTTAAATTCCCCTCCCTCCCCCATGTCACTTGGTTTGACCAAAGCCTATCTTTAATTAGCTCTTAGTAGCTTGGAAATATTCTGTCATTAAAACAAAACAAAACAACAACAACAAAAAACAACCATCAGTTGTGCAGGTGGAGCGAATGTCCTTATTTTTGCTAGTTCTAAAATATAATCAACTTTGAATAGAAGGGTAAAAGGGGGAAAAATAAAATTCTGGATAAATCTGAGTGCAATTACTGAAATTTCAACATGCACAGAGATGTTATTTAAGGATTTGGAGCAGCAAAAAAGGAATACCCTTTGGAGAAAGGAAGAAAAGGAGGAAGTATTGCTGCCAAAGAAAATGAATACTGTCTCTGGCAAACACCTTCCTAGACGCTAAGATGCTCTGCTAACTAACAAGTAGGGAAGGAGAGGCAGCCAAGAGTCTGGCTGACCTCATAGCAGAAGTTCTCAGCCATACTGAGGAGAGCTATCAACCAGCTCTGAGAAGTTCACCAGCTGCAAGGAATGCTCCTGGTGGCTTTTTGTAACCTGTTAAGTAGGGTACCACCACACAAAGCACAGTGTCAATACAGTGTCGACAGCGTCAATAGCACCAAAAGACAAAGACATGAGATTGCCAATTTTCCAGACTTAACCTATTAGGTTTTGCTCAGGAAAGTCTTCATGTGGCTTAAAGTAATGCCCACAAACTGAATCTGCTTCAGATGTTCTCCAAGGCAAAACCAATGTGATGCCAGAAGGGTGATGTTCACTATTTGCTGTAATGATTTTTCCAGTGCCATTCTTCTAGTTTCTAATTATGACCACTGTGTAGAGAAACACTCATCCAATAAGAGTACAAAAGGAAATCTTGATAAAAGAATCATCCATCACAACGGAAATAATCCAACAGGCCTCAGACTTTCTAATTCAGAGGTTTACAAGATAAGGTGAGGGCACCTAAATCCCACTAACGAACTCCATCCCCATTATGTGGCTGCAGTTGTATCTGTTATCTGTATCACATTGTTACCGATTCATAAATTTATTTGTCTACAGTTTCACAATAAATGCATTTACTAATTCTCCTGTAAATACTTTGCCTCTAGGAGTCAGTCATTAATAGCAAAAAGGAAGCAAAGGTAAGCCACAAGTATGGTAAAATAATTTCAAAACTTGCAAAATCCATTTAGCGCTGCTGTCAAGGTTGTTTGAAGGATGTATATAAGATTGTCTTTGCAAGTAAGATTCAGCATAACAGAATCCAAGGCTGAGGTGATTTAAAACCACATTCGACATTAACATAGATGAATATGTATATAAAATTCTTCCTTATAGAGGAAGTATACAGCACTTCCAGAACATTAACAAACTGGATGAAATACCAGGGACCTCATTTCAGCAGGTGCACTCACATCACAAATGAAACGTGAAAGCAGCTCTATAAAATGGGGTGCTAGATAGAGGGAAAAAGCAGAGCAAGAAAGAGAAAAATATCAAATGAAACTTCACATGCTTCACCACTCTCTCTGTGTTCTTGTTATACATATATGTATATATATATTTTTTTTTTTACAGAAATATGTACATACAAATATTTGTGAAGAATTATAACAAAATGAAAACTTTTTAAAAAAGGGCAGTCATAATGGTAAAATCAAGACAAAAAGATTTTCATTAAAAAATTCTCTGAAGAATGACTCCTTGTTATCCATTTAATGTCTGCAACACCACATCCCTCAGGTTATGAGGTTTGGCTCAGGTTGATATAAAAATGGCAAAAATCAAGTCCTAAGGCTTTCTGTGCGCTAACCTTTTTACAATATCTGTAGGATTCAGTGCAGCCATGCAGGATTATTTGTCTAGGTTTCCCACAGGTTCAGCTCATTAATGTTTAGCATGGTCTCCTTGAGCCTACTTAAAGACACAGTGTAACTGCACATACCCTACACAGTAAAAAGTGTACTTTTTTTACAACTATCAAAGCCAGATCCTTTATGAGACAGTGCTAGAAAGTTGTTTTTTACCAGCAGAGCACATCAGTTCTTTACTGTTTTTCTTTACTGTTGGCTCGAAATACAATAGAGAAAACATTTGTAATAGTTAAGGTATGCTAAGTTGCTACTGAACTCTTACATTATGTTCATAGAGATCAGAATCCACAAGTCTTCCAATCATAGGGTTGCTTTGTTAGGCAGCACTCATTTGCCCAGGTTAGGTCTGCTCCCTGAAGCATTGGTCTTGAATTTACTTGTGGATGGTGTTTGCACATTACTGAAGGTCTCAGTTACGAAAGAGGATGCATTCAGATAGATAACTCCTCTGTGTTTAGAGATGCAGGACTGGTGAAAAAGTGCCCAGATTCAAACAAGGAAGGCAACTGGAGATGAATCTGAACTGGCTTTTTGCATAAATAGGAAGGATTTTAAGGACAGCAATAAACATCTCTATTCACTCTTCATGTTCTAAGGATGTCTGTGGTACAGAGGAAAAAAACTGTGTTAATTGTATCCAAACGCTGTTGCTCAAAGCAGCTAGAGATAGTGTAGTCCCTGCAGAACTCAGCAAGTTATGAGATGTCATGCAAAAACTTCCATCGTTGTTCAGCAGAAAAGAAAAGGGATAAAGTGGTTGACTTCTTCACAACATGACAACTAGAAGACAGACAAAAACAATAGGGAACAGTAAGGGAGACCAGAGGACTTCGCACTAGAAAAAGCTCTGGATTGTTCACTGCATGGGGGCTGTCCAGACACAGAACACGGGAAGCAGACTCAAAGATATCCTAAAGCTAGATATGCCCCAATACAGAAACGATTGACAACAAGGAGGGAAATGTGCTTTAAAATATTTTTCTATATGGGTAAGCATAAATATTATCAAATCAATGGTAATATATAATTATCATAAACTCAGATTTTTGAAGTAACTGTGAAATCATACATCCCTAAATGCCACCAAAGCATATCAAGTCTGGGGTAAAACTAAGACAGATAGGACGTGCTTGCCCTGAAACAGCCTCAGGATATTCCTGCACAAGAAGTGCAGGCATACTTTACGTCTGCAATTTTAATCTTTTGGCTTGCTTGCTACAGATCTAAGGCACAAAGTGACAGCAGTGCTTATGCACTACTGTATTCATGAACTAATATATTTAGCTCAGCTGAAAAAACATTCCAGTGATAGGTGTTTTTAAGGCAAGAAACATGAGGGGGAAAAGCAGAAAGAAAGAAGAGGTGGGATCAATTTTCCAGGGCTGGAAAATCAACAGTGTTATTCCTTGTTACAGCAATGTTTTCAGCTTAATATTTTTTTCTGTCAAAGTCCAATAGAAGAAAAAAGAGATAGATCCTCACCTTCACTAGTGCTGCTCTGAGCAGTGAGTGATGCTTTGACTTAGACCAGACAGCACCTCAAAGCAGGAAACTGCTGGGAAATCTGTCCAGAACGTCTGAACAGCCAGGCAGGAGGTGGATGGGGGAGCAGAGAAGGAATGCCTCACAGTATGGCCCCATGTCTGGGCTACCACACGCTGGATCAACAAGCAACAATTGATTAACAGTTTGCTCTGTAACTTTCTTCTACAACTTGAAATATATATAAGTAAATACATGTTTTAAAAGTTGATCTCAAAATGCAATTTGACAGGGGAAGCAATTGGCATAAAAAAACACGATGTTGTATTTTACTGAAACTTTTAATTACAACAACAACAAAAAAAAACACTTCCTGATCAGCTCGAGAATTTATCTGTTTGTCAGAGCACCCTTCCATGTATTTGTGCAATCCTGAACACATCCTCTAGGAGGCAAAACTGATTGCTCATTTAGTTACTTCTCATACACTACTAATGCCAAAGAGGTACTGCTCCCACCTTTCCATGTGAAATAAGCCCCAAAATAAAGAAGCTTGAATTCTTTTATATACCCAAGCCTCTCTTCCTACTCTGATAGTACAGGTATACCTTAGTGTGGGCTGGAAATGTTTGTCATACTCTAAGGAATCCCTACAATGCCGAAGAAGTGTAAAACTGCTCAATGTAAGTAAGGATCAGGCCTTCATGTGTTCAATATCAGTTATCTCTTCTACTCTCCTCATTAAAGACAAACTCCATTAAAGATCCGTTAGAAAGTCTATTTTTTAATCAAGGCTCAAATTATAGTGCATGCTGCAATCAGAAGAACCATTGTGCGGTAGCACGAACTGCAAAAGCTGTATATAAAGCAGCAAAACACTGAAATAAAAATACATTATTATTCTAGGCACAGTGTTGCGAGATAAATTTGCATAATATTTGGGTACCAACGAGAGCTACAGGCACATAAACAAACTTTATGCTGTTGATTATTCACCAGCTTACATAACGCATTTGTTTAATCTTCCACAATTTTGTCTAGCTGCTCTTTTCCTGATATAATGAATCAGACTCCTTATATGCATTATAGCATCAGACATTTGTTTTAAATTTGTAGGCGTGTAGTCTCTTGATATAAATTTGTATTTCCCATTGCAATTAATAGGAGATGCACATGCACACATCATCTTTTGAAATGCTGTCTGTCAAACTGCTTTTCCTCACCTCATGCAAATCCCTGCCCACTCAAGTGTACATGCTGCACTACAGCTCACTTCTGGCATTTAAAAAAAACTTTAAACATATTTTTAATCCTATTGATTGCAGGAAAGAAAATCACACAAAAGAAGCCTTCAAAATGCTAACCTGCAGGTGACAAAGTAAAAAACTACCTCTTCTTTATACTCAGCATTCAATATTTTTAAATCAATCCTGACTTGTCAGTTTTTCATTCTGTTCCCCACTCAGTTCCCACGGGGCTGACTTCTTCTCCAGCTTATCACACCATCCTGCTACTTCTTTCACAAACTTAAGTGCCCTGCCTCCTTTGTTCTCAGCCTCAGCAGCTCCTTCATGTCTCCAGTTCAGTTGGAACATTTCTTTTCTCCTGCAGCTGGCCTGTGTTACTGCCCAATTTTAGCACAGAGATGACATACTGTGATATGCTTAGCTATAGGAAAGAATGCAAAAATAAAACTAGACCAAAGATTTAATATGTAGAACTGAACAACCATTTAAATGTACCAATAAATCAGGAATATGTCCTCACAAATATACTGTGTTGCTCTTTTCTGATCTAACTGAAGTCAAAGCTACCAGGATTTCACTGCCTTTGACATTTCCTCAAAATCAAGAAATGCAATAATTTCTCAGTGCTTCATCAAGAAGCAGAGCAACTATTCATTTGCTCCTTCAAAGCAAAAAAGCTGGCTTACAGATGCTCAACACCCTACACACCTTCTCTCACAACCACTTCTTGAACTCTAGACTAAAAAGCCCAATTACATTTCCTTATCAGCAACTCTGATCTTATCCCTACCTCGTGCGGTGCAACGAGCTCACACTCATTGCACATCTGCTGAGATGATGCTGTGCCCACTCACAAGCCTGCCCTAGGGCTTAGGTGTCAAGGCACCATAGACAGGCAACTGGCACAAAGTAACAGCTTCATCACTTCTCCAAAAGCAATGAAACATTTCCACAACACTTCTTGATATTCAGTTCCAAAGAGCTAATTCATTGTTAACATTATTTTCATTTCTCCTTATTTTTCACATCTTGCTATTGAGATATTTGCTTGCATATAACACAGCTGCCAAAAACAACTTGCTTTTTTTTCCCCCCCCTCTTAATGCCATTAACCACATCTGTGCCTTCACACTAATTCAAACCACCTCTTTTCAAGAAGATGTGTTGCAGCCAAGTAGGCTGTGTGGCAAGCATGGACACTTTCACTGGCTCATCACCAAGGGACATAAAATACCCAAAAACAAAACCCCCAGAGATATTCAAGTTCATAAACACTTGTTTCTTTTTCCTTCAGCAGCATCCTGTTACCAATGTTTTGCACTGCTGCCACTGAGGTACACCCTCTGACGCTTTCTTAATTCCCAACATTTTCCCACAGCCCAGCTGCATGCAAAAGGTTTTTGTGTAATGCAGAGGTGCACCTCAGGTCTAAAATGAACATGGAGATCTGAAGAGATCTTCAAGCTTCTCAGGGAAATTTCGCAGATGTCAGTGAGGTTATCAAAACAGCAAGGACCACCTTACATCATCATTTCACACTTTTTCCTCAGCAATTAGCATCTCAGCCTGATGTCTCCCCTCAGTTCCTCTGTTGTAAAGCCTGTAACAAGTACTGGGAAAGAAGGTTGCCCATGGTTCTCCAGCTGCTATTGTTACTTAATAGAGAATTCTGTGTGTCACTAGTGCTAGGGCAAACAGGAGCCAGCAGCTGGAAGTATCCTACAGAATAAGACTGTTCTTGAGTCAGGGATTAAGTTGCAGAAAGAAGTTGCTTACCAAAAGAACTTGCCCCAGCTCTGCCTGTGCCTCTTTCTTAACTGCTCGCAGGCAAAAGGAAATGGCTGGAGGCTAATGTAGGAAATAAGAAAGCTTAAGAGCAAATCTCAATCAGGAATGAAAATCATCCGACTGCCTCCTGCTGCATGCAAAAGGTCCTTCATGAGCTTAGGTGAGGATTTTGGGAATTATACCTCATAGGTGGTTTGTGCATCAGGAGAATAGGAGACACACCAGGTGATGCATGTCTATTTTTTACAGTGTGTTTGGCATCTGGGACAAGTGTTACTGGCTGGGCTGTATGCCCCAGCAAGTTGATGAGGGCCTCTAGAGGGAAGTGTGGCTCCTTGCTCTTCATGCAGCCAAGGAGAGTGTTTGAGGAAAGCCATAGCGTTTGAAGATGCCAAAATACATCCACTGAAGAGGAAAAGCACAGAGAATAGATCAAAAAGCAAGCACCCCAGGAGCTCTACCCTTGGCAAGAATCAGCCCTGTATGTTGCTTTTTCAGTGCCTTCCTCCCGTTTTCTAGAAACTTTGGGTGTATTATTTTCCGTGTGGCAGTTAACAGTTATTTTGCTCTCTCAGTAAGGTTAACCACAGTTTTTCTTGGGCCTGTTTTGATCTAAAAGGGATTAATGACACCAGCAAGTCCTCTTATCACCAGTGCAACTTACACCAGTAAAAGAAAAGTTTGCCTGTATAACATGTGCTTCTGTAAACCAAGGAAGCTTCATTGCCAGAACATGTCCTCATAAGGCAGTAATTACAGCATTTTTATTTGAGCTGTAGTGAGTACATAAGTCTAATTTAAAATATCTCCATCCCCAACAGACTTTTACAGCGCTACGTGTACCTTAGACAGACCTCATCTACTTCATGGTGAGTCCTTTCCTCTGTCACCAAGAGATGGTACAGAGTAGTCTCCCCCTTTTCACATCAGCTAGCATAAAATCAGCCCCTCTAATGAGCAACATTTACACGTTTGAGGTTTGCCTTAATGTAACACTAATATTTACAGGAAAAGAAAACAAAATGTTATGCAAATCCCCTTACTACAGGCCTTAAATGGAAAGCATAAACCATTCAGTGCACAGCAACACCAAACAAATAGCTATCAGGATGATATGGTGATCTTTGAACTTAACGGATTAAATCAACCTGTAATAGATCTGGGCCAAACTAGCAAAATGCACTGCAGACAATCTGTGCAAATTGCAGCAACACTGGTATTTTGAGAATGCAAGAAGCAGAAGACACATGAGATGACAGAATGAGTTGGGAATTGGTGAGTTTATGGCAAGCCATTAAGAATCATGAGACTTAAAAATTAAATTCCTCTCCAGAGCTCAAATCCTTAGCAAGCTGTATTCAAGCACAAGGCCCAGATAGGTAGGCTAGGTCACCTATTCTGCCTTTGCTAAACTTAGCTCATATTCCCCACAAACACAGTGCTCAGAAATGATCTTGTATTGCAGAAGGAGAGCAAGAAAAATTGAAGGTACTAAAAAAAGTAACAACAAATTGACCCACAAGCTAACAAAACAAAACAAAACAAAAAAACCCCCCACACAGGTCCCTACCTCAGTGCAGGACTGAAACTACCCAGATGCTCTTAAGTAGTCAATCAAATCCAATACTGGTGAGAAGGAAACAGCTCAGCTGCACTTGTCAACTTGACCCAGAGAAAAACTCTTAACTCTATCTACAGGTGCACAGCTTTTATCTAAAGAGGGCAGGCTGCAATCAACATCCATTTCTGTGGGAGGCTGATTAGTACAGCCAGTAGCCTGCAAATCTAATTACATATTGAGAAATAAATGAATGGGGAAAGTATGCCAATAACTGGGCAATAAAATTGCAGATAACATTCCTTATAAAGTGAAACAAGAAAAAACAGTCCCATTGTAAATGTACAAAATCAGCTTCTGAACTGACTGTTACTGCTTAGGAAAGAGCTGCAGGATAGCAACACCCAATTGCACAGAAATCTCAGTTAATCATTCAGGAGTGGTCAAAGAAAAAAAAAAAACAAAGCAAAAGTTCAGAATTATTAGGAAAGTAGCGAACAGTACATTATGGAATTAAGTCAATGCAGCATCTGCATTTTCAGTGCTGTATAGAGCTCTGATCTTTTCAGAAATGACGTGACAGAACTGCAAGGAAGGGCAGAAGATGGTGTCAAGATGACCAAAAGCCTCAGCAAAGGGAACAGTTTAAGAGTGAGCTTCTTCAGCCTGGAAAAATAATATACATCACCCCCCCACATGCCACCTGTTTAGAAGCCTATCAGTTCTGTACCATCAGAGAGAAGTATACATGAAAGAAGAACAGAGATAGTTGTTTAAACCTTTGCAAATCTGAGAATAGTAAAAGCTTGACTCAGAGGTACAATGTGGAAATTTTGGATCTTGAGGCTCTCTGAAGACAGAACACTCTTTGGGGCTTAAACTCTATACTCTGGATCAGATCACAAGCAGTCTAAATATAATGACGTTTTTAAATTGAATACTAACACTAGTAAGATGAATGTGCGAATTAGGTTTCAAATTTTTCTTCTGAAGTCCCTTGAAGAAACAACCATATGTACATTTAGGCATCATGGCTGTTTACTCTGCTATATATCCAGTAATAATGCTTACAATAAACGAGTTGCATTTACTTCAGTACACACACAATGCTTTCAAAAGCCTCAATTTAACTACGTATAATTGTCTTGATAGGATATAGGATTTTTTAAAATGCTTTCAAAGAGCAGTGACAGCAAAGTCCAAACATGCCTTGTAAGCAACTGCTTGCTCAAAACAGTTACAGACTGGACATTCAGAAGACTGCCAAGTCCCTAATATCTTTTCTGTCCCACTGAGCCTCTCATTCACAGCACCATTACAGCACCTGGCATGAAATGCTGTGATTAACAGCAACACGAGACATCCTAGAGAAGGGTATGAGAGTGCAAGATGGGATGGTAAGAGTGGTGCCATGCTCAAGTGCATTGTTTTCATAGGGATTAAGTTTCCTCAGACCTCGCTCTGCAGTGCCTACATCTAAAACAGCGAGGCTTAGGAGACAAAAGCAGGAGGGGAAGTTCAGCTACTGAGGCTGCAAGTCCAGAAATCTTTATGACGCAGCAGCAACATTTTCAGGTTGTAAACCAACTCTTTGTTCAGGTTACATACTGATAACAACGTTTGCCCTAGATCTCTTTTTTACCCCATAAAACAAATTATTCACAAATGTTAACTGAATATTTATTTTGTTCAAATTAAAGAAAACTATCAAATTACAACCGTAAAACAAATAAAGCAAAAATCTGTCAGCATTTTTTTTTTTTTTAAACGAGGCAGAATGCATATGAAAGATGTTCACCAATTAGCTCACTGTGAAGCAAATCTATTAATTGCATATTTATTCTCATTTCTTGGAAACGATAGATGTATTTCAAATCTCAGACTTTGAAAGAAACCATTAATTGTTCATTTGATGTAAACTGTACGAAACTGTCCTAGAGTTCCTTTTCTTCACACTGTATGATATAATACATGACTTCGGGTATGATCATCAGTGACTTCAGATAGAACTCGTTGGCTGTTGGCAGCTAGTTTTTCAGCCTGGTTAGTATGGATGAAATAGGTAAAATATTTCACTGAATTTAATCGGAAAAAAATTACACTTGTTTACTTTGGAAAAAACAGAATATGCTTTTTAGCAATGCAATATCCAGCACAGCTACTCACAACTCTTTTCAGTACTGTAATGCCTTCCCCAAACCAGATAAGTACTGATATCATAGCAGATCTGTACAGGTATTTACTGCATTTTTAGGTTTTATATTAAGTTCTTGAAAGTTTTTGCTAAGAAAAGTGCTGTTACATTTTAATTCTGCTTCAGCAAACACTGAGATAATGAAGTATTTTTATTGTAACATATTCATGTTATGTTATTCATGTAGCTTAGCATAAGGAAGCCAGTATCCTTAAGTGACAGAAGTCAAACAAAGAGTGAAATTGTTCTCTTAGGTTATTGAAGAACTGTCCAATTCCTCTTCACTGATGTATAGCCATGAAGTTTATTTGTAACCGGTTTCTTTCGGGCGGTAACAGTACGACAGTCTATTCCTTCATTATTTTGCTATCAGTAAATTTCAATGCATCATGAAAGGCGGAATTCTGTTATTCAGTATCATGTACGATAATCTAACACTTATGTAGGCAAATGTATGTTTTTTACAATGTCTAGTGATGCAAAGTACATTAACAAATTAAATTGCATATTTTCTTAATTAAGAACAAACAATAATTCTACCTATAAGCGCTCAAATCTTGTGAGTGAAACAAGCGTGCATATCTGCTATGAATTTAAAAGAATTTCTTCTGCCTGTGGAATAGCAGAACATGTACGCTATTACTTGTCAGCATACTGGAGAGGAAACCTGAATGATTATGTATCTAGGGCAAGTTGTTCTACAATTGGTTCCAGTTTCTGTAGCTTCGCACCCATTAGTTATACTTCATAAATGCATTTAAATAATGCTTAACTGCATACAGCCTTTTGCCCTTCCCAGACAACAGGGAGCATTTTATCTGAAGATCTCAATGCTTGGACTGAGAGTTATAAAAAGGAAAAAATCCCTTTTTCAAGTTTTTTTAAAAAACAAAATAGCGACATCCTTGAAAGTGCCCCCATTAATAAATGGCCAAAATGACTTCATGTCTAGATAGACCTGAAGTTGAAGAAATTAAAAGGCTGAACAAACTATACCTATAAATCATTAACCTGTCTTTAACTTTTCATTCAGGAAGTGAAGTCAGCTTTCACTAATTTGCATAGCTAGTGATGTGGTAATTCAGCTTCCATGCTTCCATCAAGCTTGGAAGAAACTTATTGGAACTCTTTATACATGGTTCAACAAGTTGCTAAATAATTGATGTGAATGTCAAAGACTGCATAAAGAGGGTATGTGGAGCTTCATTAAATCTCCACAGAACCACCAGGAAGTATGGATGACCCTTCATATTCCTCCAACTTTACCCATATAATAGACCATTTAATAGAGTGATACCATGCTGACTTCTCCAGTCCTACAACTCTGCTGACTAGCCTTATCGAAGCCTATCATAAAGTTGAATTCCTTTAATAGCTGCATACCTAGCTTGTGCCAGACTTCTCTCACAAATTATGTTTGTTTGTTTTTTGTTTTTGTTTTTGTGCAGGACTGTATTACTGGTCAATACTACTACTGTACATGTGTTTTGAAGAGATTGATATGGGTTGTTGTTTTTTTTTTCCTTTGACTCTTCAGTGTTTATTTACATTGAAATACCTGCTTTTACACATACACAGAATCACTGAATCACAGAATTGTAGGGGTTGGAAGGGACCTCCAGAGATCATCAAGTCCAACCCCCCTGCCAAAGCAGGATCCCTACACCAGGTCACACAAGTAGGCGTCCAGGCGGGTCTTGAATATCTCCAGGGAAGGAGACTCCACAACCTCCCTGGGCAGCCTATTCCAGTTCTCCATCACCCTCACTGTAAAGAAGTTCTTGTGCACATTTGTGCAGAACTTCCTATGCTCCAGTTTCTGGCCATTTCCCCTTGTCCTGTCTCCACACACTGCTGAAAAG